>CM033469.1:265511089-266111089 GCA_019447015.1 Hymenochirus boettgeri
GCTCCCAGTACGAGGCAGGCTCCACGGGACATTGTCCCTTGGCTGGTTGGTGAGCGGCATCCCTGGCTTAGAGTACCGGGGAGTGGGTGAAAGTCTCTGGCTACCTAAAATCAGCCCAGAGGGACTGTCCTATGGCCCTCGGCCACACCAGCCTAAATGCCCTGATCTTGTCTGATCTTGGAAGCCAAGCTCCGGCCTGGTCAGTACTGGATGGGAGACGAACTGGTAATACCAGGTGTCAAATGCCTTTTCTTCTCGCTTCGCCCTACTGGCAGGCTTCTAAACAGAGGGTCCAGTATACACTGATGGAGAAAAGGAACGGCCCATGAAGATCTGGTGGCTCATCAGGACATCCAAGGAGTTTGAGGGCCAACGGCAGCCCCCAGGATGCGCCCACCCTGGCAGAGAGGAGAGGGAGGCTCCCCAGGTCCTCGCCCCTGGCTGGTGGGTGAGCAGCGTCCCTGGCTTGAGAGTCCAAGGAAGTGGGTGATAGTCTCTGGCTGCTTTGAAATCTGCCCAGAGGGCGGAGGGTAGAGGAGCCCCATTGCCACTGGCTGGTGGGTGAGCGGCGTCCCTGTTTTGAGAGTACTGGTGAGTGGTTGACAGTCTCTGGCTGCCTTGAAATCAGCCCAGAGGGAATCTCCTATGCACCTCGGCCACACCAACCCAAATGCACCCAATCTGTCTGATCTCGGAAGCTAACAGGCTCAGGCCTAGTCAGTACTTGGATGTCAGACCTACTTGGAATACTAGGTGTCGTACACCTTTTCTTCTGCTTCGCTCAACTGGCAGGCTTTTAAACGGGTCCAAAGTACACTGACTGAGGAAAGGAACGGCCCATGAAAATCGGGGGCTCATCAGGACATCCAAGGAGGTTGGGGGCCAACACAGCCGCCCAGGATGCCCCCAGCCCTGGTCGATAGGGGGAGGCCCCCGGGACCTCAGTGAGGGCTTGCGGCTAGCTGCGTCCGCCCAGGATGCCCCCTGCCGCAAAGCGAGGGAGGCCTCCCGGGACCTCCAGTTAGTTTGCAGCTAGCTCATCCGCCCAGAGCACCCCCAGCCCCGGCCTGGGGGGCCTGGAACTCCACAAGACCCTCAGGCCCCATGGCTGGGGAGTAAGAACCTCTTTTGGCTGGAGGTAGAGGAGCACCAATGCCCCTGCTAGTTGGTGAGGCGAGGAAGGCTCCCCCTTCCCCACCCAGGGTGCCCCCTGTCACGAACTTACCTGCCGCTCCGGTCCCCGGCCGCACTGCACTTCCGGGTGGGCGGCGTCGACGTCATGACGTCACGCCGCCGACACGCCGGCGGCGCGAAAGTTTAAAAGCCGGTGTCCTCCTGGACCCGGTGCCCGATTGTAGCATCCTGCTACCTCCCTGGCTCCTGTACTTACCTCCTTGGATCCTCTCCTTATACTTACCTTGCCTGCATCCAATACTTACCTTGCCTGTGTATCCAGTACCTATCTTACCTGTTTCAGTGTCTCACCTTGCCTGCATCCAGTTACTTACCTAGCCAGCATTCAGCCTACAGTTCCCGCAGCACCTTTGGATCAGCCTACAGTTCCCACAGCACCATTGTTCCAGCATACAACCTCGTTTCTCAGCAGCACCTTGGGTCCACGCCTACAGTTCCCAGCAGCACCTTTGGATCAGCCTACAGTTCCCAACAGCACCATTGTTCCAGCATACAAACCTTCAGTTCTCAGCACACCTTGGGTCCAGCCTACAGTTCCCAGCAGCACCTTTGGTCCAGCCTACAGTACCCAGCAGCACCATTGTTCCAGCAGTCAGCCTACAGTTCCCAACAGCACCATTGTTCCAGTAACACCTACAGTACCCAGCCGAACCTTGTTCCAGTATCCACGCTACATTTCCCAGCACCTCTGTATCCTGCACCTTCCGAACTGTCAGCCCTCTCCTAAAAGCGTACTGTGAGTACCCGGCCGTCCGGCCATTTATTACAGTACAATCGGGCCATGGAAACGCCTGAGGGGCTATGGCAGAATTGAGTAAAACCTCCAGGCTTTGTCCAAACGCATGGACCTGTTTGAACACCATCAGGGCCAGTTGGCCCAGTTTATGGATACCCTTGCTGTCCGGCTACCCCCAGCTGCTGCCTCTGCTCCGGGTTCTACGCTACCCCCTTCAACGTCCACCGGGGATCCATCTCTTCGAGAGAGCCCCGCATACCTCCACCCTCACGGTTGATGGTGATGCCCAAGCCTGCCGTGGATTCATTAATCAGTGCCGAATCCAATTCGAACTTCAAACCATCGCATTTTGCATCGGATCGCTCAGGTTGGGTACATCATCGCCTGTTGGAGGGCAATGCGCTGGCCTGGGCTTCTCCCTATGGGAAAAGACGATCCTCTAGTCTATAATGTTTACTGACTTCCTTAGTATGTTCCGCAAGGTCTTCGATGCTCCAGGAAGAACCTCTGCTGCCTCCTCCCGTTTGATGCAGCTCCGCCAAGGGTCTCGTTCTGTGGGTCAATATGCTATTGTTTCGTACCCTTGCTGCAGAGACTTCTTGGAACAATGAGGCACTTACTGCAGCCTTTTGGCAGGGACTCTCTGACCGCCTCAGGACGAATTAGTATCCAGGGAATTACCTGTCCCATTGGAAGACTTGGTTACATTATGCATCCAGATCGATACCCGCTCTCCGTGAACGGCAGGCAGAAAGGTCTGCAGCCCGTTCCAGCCTTCCAGACCTTTCCTAGGCCTGCTCCGACCTTTCCCAAGCCATATCTTCAGGTGAAGAGCCGATGCAAATTGGCGGCACTCATCTATCCCCCGAGGAAAAGTCACGCAGACGTACCAATGGACTTTGTCTCTATTGTGCTGGGCAAGGACACTTTGTAAAAAATTGTCCCCAGAAGTCGGGAAACTTCAGGACCTAGAAGTTAAGGAGGAGCTCCTTCTAGGTATGTTAAGTCTCCTGCCAAATTTGAACCATTAAAACTCTTTCTGCCCAGCTACTATCACTTGTAATGGTAAAACCTTTTCCTCCCAGCCTTTGTCGATTCTGGTGCCGCTGGAAATTTCATTGACTCTACCTATGCAGCACAATTGGGGCTTCCTCTCCTTCACTTGCAGCAACCTCTTCGAGTTCTGGCTATTGACAATAATCCGTTGGCTTCAGAATTCATCTCCAAATCTACCTACAAGTCCTATTCCGCATTGGTATATTTCACCAGGAACGTTTATTCTTTCTTGTCATCCAAGCCCTTCTGCTCCCCTAATTCTCGGACTCCCATGGCTCAGATTACACAACCCCGTTATTGATTGGTCTCACAATGAACTCAAGTCTTGGAGCCCCTTCTGTTTCAAAAATTGCCTTTCTACTCATTGCACTACCATTACCTGTGAAAATAATCTGAGAAAAACCTCCCTGAGTGTTATCATGATTTTTCTGATGTGTTTTGTAAAAAGCGAGCTGAGAAGCTACCACCACAGCACCGTTCCTACGATTGCCCCACTATCTTCTTTCTGGTACTATGCCTCCTCGGGGACGCACATACCCACTGTCTCCCTCAGAAACTCTAGCCATGAAGGAGTACATTACTGAACATTTGTCTAGGGGGTTCATACGACCTTCCACTTCCCCTGCTGGAGCTGGGTTCTTTTTTGTTGAAAAAAAGACGGCGGGTTACGACCCTGCATCGACTACCGTGGATTAATAAAATCACAATAAAGAATCGGTACCCGCTCCCTCTCATCTCTGAACTGTTTGACCAGATAAAAGGAGTCAAAATATTTACCAAACTGGATTTACGGGGGGCAACAATCTGATCCGTATACCAAAGGTGACGAGTGGAAGACCGCCTTTAACACCAGGACGGTCACTACGAGTATCTCGTATGCCCTTTGGCCTTGTAATGCTCCAGCGGTGTTCCAAGAATTTGTAAATGACATCTTCCGGGATATGTTGGGAATCTCTGTAGTAGTATATAGATGACATTTTAATCTTTTCTCATATTTGCCCTCACACACCGCCTCCATGTTAAACAGGTGTTACTACGTCTGAGAGAGAATAGCCTATATGCCAAATTGAAAAATGTCTGTTTGATGTTCAACAGTACCCTCCTGAGCTACATCGTATCTGCGCGCAAGGGTTCCAGATGATCCTGTTAAAGTTTCAGCCGTCCAAGATTGGTCTCTCCTATGGGAACCAAAGCTATTCAAAGGTTCATTGGGTTTGCCAATTACTACAGACAATTCATTCAAGGGTTCTCGTCTATAATTTTCTCCAATATTAGCCCTCATCAGTAAAGGTGGTAAGCCTCATTCATGGACCCCTGCAGCCCTCAGGCCTTCAAACGACTCAAGGAAGCCTTTGCTGTTGCACCATTCTAGTACATCCAGATCCTAGTCTTCCCTTCTACATCGAAGTTGATGCATCAGACTTGGGGGCTGATGGGCCGTCCTTTCCCGAGGCAGGGCACTAAAAGGAAACTCCATCCGTGTGCATATTTTTCCAAGAAGTTTCTACCCAACAAACGGAATTATGACGTTGGAATAGGGAACTTCTTGCTATCAAACTGCCCTCGAGGAGTGGCGTCATCTATTAGAAGGCACACCTCTGTACCTACCCATCCTTACCGACCATAAGAACCTTGAATACATCCAGAATCTCAAAAGGTTAATCCCCTTCAAGCACGGTGGTCTTTTTCTTTTCCCGATTCAACTTGTTATCACTTACCAACCTGGTTCCAAAACAAAAAAGCTGATGCCCTTTCCAGATCATTTGTTGCTTCCACTGTACTAATCAAGATAAGGGCTCTGTTATCCCAACCACTAAAATCTTGGCCTCTATATCCCCTCAACTTTGTTCCAGAGCCAAGCCGCACAAATTCTGCTCCGTCCGACACACCTTCTGGCAAGAGCTTTGTTCCTGTTTCTCTTCGGAAAACTATCCTTCTGCATACTCACTTGTTCCAAGCAGCTGGGCATCCCGGTGTTAACAAAACGTTTAATATTATTGCCCGTTCCCTTTGGTGGCCCAAATGAGAAAAGATTAAAGACTTTATTCAAGTGTGTACTAGCTGTGCTCAATCCAAATCTTCTAGAACCCTCCCCGTGTGTCTTCCAACCCCTCCCCATTCCGTCCAGACCTGGACCCATCTATCCATGGACTTTATTGTGGAACTTCCCGCCTTCCAAGAGAAACACGGTTATATGGGTGACTGTAGACCGCTGCAGCAAAATGGCCCATTTTGTACCCCTCCCTAAACTACCATCTTCAACAGAGTTAGCTCAACATTTATTTCACATATCTTCCGCTTTCATGGACTCCCTTCTGAAATTGTATCTGACAGAGGTTCTCAATTTGTTTCCAATTCTGGAGAGCACTTGTAAGTCCATGAACATCAAGTTACAGTTCTCCTCGGCTTACCACCCACAGTCCAACGGGGCTACTGAACGCACTAACCAGTCTTTGGAACAATATCTTCGTTGTTACATTTCCTATACCCAGGATGATTGGGCTGACCTTCTGCCTTGGGCTGAGTTTGCCCATAACAATTCACCTCATACTCTACTGGGAAATCTCTCTTTTTGTGTGTCTTTGGGACAAATCCTAGATGTTTTCCGCAAGATTTTCTTTTCACACAAGTACCTGCTGCCAATGACTCTGCAGCCCAGATGACCGCTATCTGGCATGCTACGGAATCAGCCTCCAGAAATCTGCTTTGGTGCAAAAGACTGCAGCAGATAGGAGACGTAGAGAACCCCCAGCGTATTCTGTTGGAGATAAAGTGTGGCTCTCCTCTGCTCATATTAACCTACGGGTTCCTTCCTCCAAACTGGGACCCAATTTATTGGTCCTTTTTCTATCCTGGATTAATCGGTCAGTGGCTGTTCGCCTTCAACTTCCTTCCAGCATGCGGTTCCTAACGTGTTTTCATATTTCCCTCATCAAACCAGTATGTTCTAATCAGTATTCCACATCCTTACTACCTCCCATTCCGATTTCCGTTGATGGTCAGCAGGAGTTTGAGGTCGAGAAGATCTTGGACTCTAGATTCTGGAGGAGTCTCTCGCAGTATTTGGTCCACTGGAAAGGTTTTGGTCCGGAAGAAAGAGCTTGGATTAAACATTCTGATTTGCACGCTCCTCGTCTAGTTAAACTTCCACAGGAGTTTTCCAGGGAAACCTGGCCCGTTGGGTCCTGTGCCCCCCGTAAGGGGGGGGTACTGCACGAACTTACCTGCCGCTCCGTCCGCGCCGCACTGCACTTCCGGGTGGGCGGCGTCGACGTCATGACGTCACGCCGCCGACACGCCGGGCGGCGCGAAAGTTTAAAAGCCGGTGTCCTCCTGGACCCGGTGCCCGATTGTAGCATCCTGCTACCTCCCCGTCCCTGGCTCCTGACTTACCTGCCTTGGATCCTGCTCCTATACTTACCTTGCCTGCATCCATACTTACCTTGCCTGTATCCAGTACCTATCTTACCTGTTCAGTGTCTCACCTTGCCTGCATCCAGTTACTTACCTAGCCAGCATTCACTACAGTTCCCAGCAGCACCTTTGGATCAGCCTACAGTTCCCAACAGCACCATTGTTCCAGCATACAACCTTCAGTTCTCAGCAGCACCTTGGGTCCAGCCTACAGTTCCCAGCAGCACCTTTGGATCAGCCTACAGTTCCCAACAGCACCATTGTTCCAGCATACAACCTTCAGTTCTCAGCAGCACCTTGGGTCCAGCCTACAGTTCCCAGCAGCACCTTTGGTCCAGCCTACAGTACCCGCAGCACACCATTGTTCCAGCAGTCAGCCTACAGTTCCCAACAGCACCATTGTTCCAGTACAGCCTACAGTACCCAGCCGAACCTTGTTCCAGTATCCAGCCTACATTTCCCAGCAGCCTCTGTATCCTGCACCTTCCGAACTGTCAGCCTCCTCCTAAAAGCGTACTGTGAGTACCCGCCGTCCGGCCATTTATTACACCCCCAGCCCCGCACATAAGGTGAGCGAGGCTCCCTGGGACTTTCAGGCCCCAGGGCTGGAGGGGTAAAACAAGCCCCTTGTAGTTGAGGGTAGAGGAGCCCAATTTCCCCTGACTGGTGGTGAGTGGCTTCCCTGGCTTGCGAGTACCGGGGATTGAGTGAGAGTCTCAGGCTGGCTTTAAAATCAGCTCAGAGAGCAACCCCCCAGCCCTGAACACAAGGTGCAGAAACTCCCCCGGACTTCCAGGGAGCATAAGGGCTAACCACGGCTGTCCAGGCTCCCCCAACCGCGAAACGAGGAGGCTCCCTGGGACTTCCAGGCCCCATGGGTAGGGAGGTGGAGCTCTTTTAGTAGGGAGGGTAGAGGAGACCAATGCCCCTGGCTAGAGAGTCTCAGGGAGTGGGTGGGCGAGGGAGGCTCCCCAGAACTTCCATGGGGAACTTGGATGTGTTCCGACTGTCAGACTTTCCTGGGGACTTGCGCCCAGCCCCAGCATGAGGCGAGGAGGCTTCCGCGGACTTCCATTGATGGTTTGCAGCTAGCCTGTCCACCCAGGGTGCCCCAAGCACTGGTCGTGAGGCGAGAGGCTCCACAAGAATTCCAGGGAGGTTGGGGGCTAGCCATGGCTTGCCAGAGTACTCTTAGCAGTGAGGCAGGCTCTACGGGACTTTGCCCCTGGCTGGTTGGTGAGCGGCATCACTGGCTTTAAAGTATGGTGTATGGTGTGGGTGAAAGTCTCTAGCTGCCTTCAAATCAGCCCAGAGGGAATGTCCTATGGCCCTCGGCCACACCAACCCAAATTCACCCAACTTTTCGATTTTAGAAGCTAAGCAGGCTGGTACTAGGATGGAATACCAGGTGTCAAATGCCTTTTCTTCTGCTTCGCTCAACTGGCAGGCTTTTAAACATGGGTCCAGCGTACACTGAAAGGAACGGCCCATGAAAATCAGGGGCCTCATTAGGAGATCCAAGGAGGTTGGGGGCCAACAGCAGCCGCTCAGGATGCACCCAGCCCTGGCCGATAGGAGAGGGAGGCCCCCCCGGGACCTCCAGTGAGGGCTTGCGGCTAGCTGTGTCCACCCAGGATGCCCCCTGCCGAAGGTGTGTAGGCATCCAGGACATCCAGTTAGGTTTGCAGCTAGCAGCGTCTTCCCAGGGCGCCCCAGCCCCGGCCTGGGGGGCCTGGAACTCCCCGGGACCCTCAGGCCCATGGCTGGAAGGGGGAGTAAGAACCTCTTTTGGCTGAAGGGTAAGGAGCACCAATGCCCCTGCTAGTTTGGTGAGGCGAGGGAGGCTCCCCTTTCTTGACTTCCAGGTGGTCTAGCAACCAACTGCCCCGCCCAGGGTGCCCCCAGCCCCGCCTTTAAGGCGAGCGAGGCTCCCCGGACTTTCAGGCCCCATGGCTGGAAGGGGAAAACAGGCTCTTGTAGCTTGAGGGTAGAGGAGCCCCATTGCCACTGGCTGGTGGGTGAGCAGCATCCCTGACTTGAGAGTAACGAAGAGTGTTTGAAAGTCTCTGGCTGCCTTAAATCAGCCCAAAGGGAATGTCCTATGGCCCTCGGTCATACCAGCCTTAATGCTTATCTGACCTTGGAAGCTAATCAAGCTCAGGCCTGGTCAGTACTTGGATGGGATCTGACTGGGAAATACGTGTGTTGTAGGCCTTTTCTCTGCTTCTGTCTGTCTGCGACTGGCAGCTTTTAAACGGTTTCAGTTGTACACTGACGGAGGAAAGGAATGGCCAATGAAGATCGGGGGGCTCATTGGGACATCCAAGGAGGTTGGGGGCCAGCAGCACCACCAGGATGCTCCCAGCCTGGCCGAGAGAGAGGGAGGCTCCAGAGAGTTTGCTCCTGGCTGGAGGGGGAGCGGCGTCTCTGGCTTGAGAGTGCCAGTGAGTGGGTGGACTCTCTGGCTGCCTTGAAATCAGCCTAGAGGGAATGTTCTATGGACCTCGGCCACACCAATCCGAATGCACCCGATCTTGTCTGATCTCGGAAGCTAAGCAGGCTCAGGCCTGGTCAGTACTTGGATGGGAGCCCGACTTGGAATACTTCTGCTTCGCTGGAGTGGCAGGTTTCTAAACAGGGGGTCCAGTGTACATTGATGACGAAAGGAACGGCCCATGAAGATCTGGGGGCTCACAGACATCCAGGAGGCTGGGGGCCAACAGCAGCCACCCAGGATGCTCTAAGCCCTGGCAGAGAGAGAGGAGGGGCTCCCCAGGACCCTGCCCCTGGCTGGTGGTGGAGCACCATCCCTGGCTTGAGAGTCCCGGGAAGTGGTGATAGTCTCCTTGGCTGCCCAGAGGTAATTTCTAGCCCCATGGCTGGAGGGGAAGTAAGAGCCTCTTTTGGCTGGAGGGTAGAGGAGCTCCATTGCCACTGGCTGGTGGTGAGTGGCGTCCCTGGCTTGAGAGTACCGGTGAGTGGGTGAGAGTCTCTGGCTGCCTTGAAATCAGCCCAGAGGAATTTCCTATACCCTCGGCCACACTAACCCAAATTCACCAATCTTGTCTGATCTCAGAAGCTAAGCAGGCTCAGGCTGGTCAGTACTAGGATGGGAAGACCAACTTGGAATACCAGTGTCATATGCCTTTTCTTCTGCTTCACTCAACTGGCAGGCTTTTAAACATGGGGTCCAGCATACAGTGACGGAGGAAAGGAACGGCCCCTGAAGGGCTCATCAGGTCATCCAAGGAGGCTGGGGGCCAACAGCAGCTGCCCAGGATGCTCCCAGCCCTGGCCGAGAGAGAGGGAGGCTCCCGGGGACCTCGAGTGAGGGCTTACAGCTAGCTGCGTCCGCCCAGGATGCCCCCTGGGCAAGGCGAGGGAGGCCTCCCGGTACCTCCAGTGAGGGATTGCGGCTAGCAGCGTCCGCCCAGGTGGCCCCCATCCCTGGTCTGGGGGGCCTGGAACTCCCCGCACCTTCAGGCCTCATGACTAGAGGGGGAGTAAGAGCCTCTTTTGGCTGGAGGTAGTGGAGCACCAATGCCCCTGGCTAGTGGGTGCGCAGTGTCCCTGGCTTTAAGTTCCGGGAAGTGGTTAGTTATAGGGAGGCTTCCCCTCCACTTCCAGGGTGGCATTGCAGCTAACCCAGCTGCCCAGGGTTCCCCCAGCCCCGCCCGTGAGGCGAGGACTTTCAGTCCCTATGGCTGGAGCGGGAGAACGAGCCCCTTTGTAGCTTGAGGGAAGAGGAGCCCAATTTCCTCTGGCTGGTGGGTGTTAGGTTTTTATATATTCTTTATAATCACTTAGCCTATAGCAGCCTTTTTGTCTTATATTATTGTCGTGTTATTGCAGATGTTTTGTTTCCAAATGTTCTTTCTCATTTGATAACACTTGAGCTTCCCAGTGAGCTCAAAGTCTTTTGCCTCCTACATTGTGTGTCAACCTGACTCTATCTTCACTCCAAGGGATGTTTTTCTACGTAATCTGCAGACACTTTGTCTGCCACGCCCCCTTTTTCTCTTTGTGAAAATCCAATGTAACATCTGAGTTAGAATTTTACTACAACATTGTGTGGTTCACCTATTCTCCCGGCGCTGACGGTCTCTTAGTGGCTCTAAGACAGGCATTAGTGGTCCGGCGTGACTAGTATAGGATATTTATTCTAACAGTGGGTGAGCGGTCTCCCTGGCTTGAGATACCGGGGATTGAGTGAGAGTCTCAGCTGGCTAAAAATCAGCCCAGAGAGCAGCCCCCAGCCCTGACCACAAGGTTCAGAAACTCCCCAGGACTTCCATGGAGGTTAGGGGCTAACAGCGCTGCCCAGGCCCAGAGCCTCTTTTGGCTAGAGGGGTCCAAACCACAGGTCCAACCAATTGAATCCTATTTAACTAATAGGCCCCAGCCCCCACAGCAATTAGTGCAAGAGCCAGGAAGAGAAGGAAAAACAAAACACTTATAACCCTTTCACAACCTGTTTGTGGTTACAACAAGTGCAATACTAGATTATAGAGCCCCCAGCACACCCCTTTAACGGGAGAAAGAAAGATTAATCTGCTTACTACACACACGATCCTGCCCACCAGTCCTTAACACAGCACAAACCCTTATTTTCAACTTATTTTCAAACTTTCACACACCATACAACCATCAAATGATTAAATGTCCTTCTTTTTCTATGTCCTTGAGATCAAGGTCCTTAAGAGCAAGGGACTTATACGTTAACACTCTAGTTCGTTTCACTTACGAAACTTCCTTTTGTAAGGTGTAAACACATTAGACACTGACTCAACGTGATGTACTTATATGTGTAATTTACATTACTTGTGTTCTTTTAGATGACATCTTTGGGGGAGTGATAGTATTCTATTACTACACATGAGTGAAGGCCACACTGCTGCATTTTCTCACACGTTAACAATCACAGAACAGTGCAAGTCAATATGGGTGGCCTCACTGCCCTGCCCTGTATCCGATGTGATGAACCATTTTTTTGCAGATACATGTGCTCCGATTGCAGACTATTGGGCGTGAAATGTGCTCTGCTGTCTGTCACAGTGTGGCCACAGTTACTTTTTCCTATTAAAATACCTTTGTGTGTGTGTGGGGGGGGGCAATTAGCTTTGGGTTTATCATGTCCATATATCTATTTTGCACTGACTTATATTAGGTACAACACAAAATATACAAAATACATACACTTACTTACAGAGCTGAGATCCCTATTTCAACATGAATGGTCAAATGGCAGCTTAAACCACACCCCTGTGTCTGCTCCATATGAACAAGTGTTATCCAAAAAAATTTTCTGTCGCTACACAGGATGTGATGTGTATTGTGTGGACATATACATCAAGGCTCCTTATATACCACCTACAGTCTGCAGGTGGTGTCAGTGAGTGATAAAAGACAAGACAAACCCTTTTCTCTATGGCTAGAGAGAGAAAAGTGAAAGTGGATTGTGGTGTGTGCTTTGAGTGATATTGACTGCAACACAAGATTCTGTGGGTAAGATCCTACGGGTAAGACCCTGTGAGTAGATCCTGTTACCACCTGTGTTGGAGACAGATGTTGGACAGACAATTTACCTTATTGGATACAAACTCTGAGGCAACAGATAAGTGTACACCAACTTACAAGGGCACAACATATCAGGCCTGTCATATTTAAGTGGTGCACCATAGACAGGGACACCCCTGATTACTGCGGCTGCCGACGAAGTCAGAAGTTTTTAAAGGGTATGTCCACCCTAAAATACCCTTTTTATATAAGATTCCCCTGGGCTCCCAGCCCTGACCGCTAGGTTTTTTCTTTAGAAAGCCCCCCAAACTCTACTTACCTCCCCTCTTTCCTCCAACGCGCTCCCGGCCCTCTGCTTGCGAGAAATGCAAGCAGAGGGGCGGACCGGCAGCCGCTTCTGTGATTGGCTGAGCGGCAGCCAATCACGGACGCGGCTGCTGGCAGCTCACTTTGCTGGGAGGAAAGAGGAGAGGTAGTAAAGTTTGGGGAGCTTTATAAAGATACAAATATAGCGGTTGGGCTGGGCCCAGGGGGAATCTTATGTATTAAACATTTTACGCTAGGGGGAGGGAATCGGGAGAGGGGAGGGAGATGGAGGGAGGGAGAGAGAGGGGAGGGAGGGGAGGGAAAGGCTGCAGTCCGCATGCCAACTTCTCCCCAGGCCGTAGCAGCAGATCCTATATGGACTCTGCTAGCCCCTGGTGGGCAGTTTTTGGGACTTTGGGGGGACTACAGGAGAACCCTATGGAGCTGGATGTGAGGTAAGGATTAAACTACACTACATGGTGGGGCCAGTAGTTGGGGGGTTATAGTTTTGGGGGTGGACAAATAGGTAGACTTTGCACGGCACAATGGTGCGTAGTGATAATTGCTGCTGAAAAAGCAATATGCAATAACCATATAGTAGAGAGTTCACCGCACACCAGATTTGCACAAAGTATCTCTTTAATGAGTCAACGTTTCGGAGCCAACACATAATTGTGTAGGTGTTTGGTTCTGTCTTGAGAAATGGGCCGTGTTGGCTCCGAAACGTTGACTCATTAAAGAGATACTTTGTTCAAATCTGGTGTGCGGTGAACTCTCTACTATATGGTCGAAGTTTTAACCTGCTCCCCTCAAGTACCTAACATACTTGAATCTGGTGTAGTATCATTCTTTTCACTGTTCTGCTCTGAAGTCTATTTGCTATCTGCCACATAGTTATTTAGAGTGTTTAATATGTATGCAACAATAATACCGTCCTGATAATTCGTGTAATTGAATATGATCTATCTGTGATACATTTCTGCATGGTTACCTTTATCCATCAATATAGATCTCCTAAGAGTTATATATACCTTACTTTTAGAATATAGGCCTGATTATACATATACTGTAGTAATATACACACAGAATATTCCTCTGTATATAGCTTGGCCTCCTAGTGATTATAAGGGATAATACGCTACCTACCGTGCAATATAAGAATATTACCCACCGAGGAGTTCCATGACCATATAGAATTTTATACAGGTCATGGAACTCTGAGGTGAAGTATAATCCATATATTACACTGTAGGTAGCGTATTATTTCTTATAATACTAGACAGACAGCCAAAAACCCTGCCCTTTACCCTTGTCTTCCCCCTTCCTGTATTAGTCTTTATATAGGAATCCCTGTTTAATGTATAAATAGTTAATTACTGTTCCTATTGAAAAGAGATAGAAGGACTGAACAACAACATCTGTCACAAATAACAGGGCTTCCTATATAATGACTAATACAGGGAGGGGGAGACAATGGGAGGGCATAGAAACAGAGTCACTCAGTGATATCACTGGTGATTGTAATATAGATCTCGCCACTGCACCTCCCTACTGAAAATGCCTAGCCTTATGTATTATACTGGTATATCTAATATTTTGACTTAATGGTATACCTTTCTGCACTTGACTATTACTGGTACTTAATAGGGGATGTGTTTTTAAATTTTCTAGATTCTATTTCTGCCTTATGTATATAATTCTGATTATGCACTTGCTACTCCCAACTTTTGTTTAATAAAGGAGCTTTTTACTATTTGATAATAAGAAGTGTGCCTGGGTTTTATATCCATTACTTTGTTTTTTCTTTCTTGTTGTTTATATTATAATATTAAATGGATGGAGCACCTTCTAACAAATATCTATAGTTCTAGATTATTAGGCTAATTATCCAGTGCCCTTATGGACATATCTTCTATTCTAATTCACACTGTCTGCTTTGTGCCAGACCACCAGAGTAACCCACTGTGTGCCATGCTACCCATAATCCTTCCATAAAGCTTGATCTGGTACAAATTGGTGGCAGCGGTGCTGGTAATACCATTTATTCTCCCTGTTTTCTCTGTATATTTGTTTCTCTCTATTAAGCTATGGAGGCTGCTTGATAGTATTGATTTAAATCCTCCTGTCCTTGTACCTGCAGATAAAATTCCCCAATTATTTCAGTATAGCTCTACCAGTCCAATTGCCAAACCTATTTTTAAATCTGATCCATTTGATGGGGTAACTAGGGAATGGACTGATTGGCTAGAACAATTTGAATTGGCAGGCACTATTAATAGTTGGGATGAGGTGCTCGCTTGCAAGTCCTTAGTGGTAAAGCCAGGCAGGTTACCAAGGATTTGGTGAATATAAGAATATATTATATTGATTGCGTTTAGACGCGTAGAAATCTTAGAAACATACTTGTTAAAATGGATTTGGGGACCCCAAAAAGTGGGGGCATTACTTCTTGGCTACCCCATAATAAATGGGGCTGTATAAATGTAGTGGTTGCCAACGTGCAGACATATATAACAGGGATAATTTCCCCCCATCCCCACAATGGACGCCGTATTAAAATCAAGGGTAGGCTTACCTGTCTCAGCGCATTTGTAATATATATCATAACGTGCCCATGGTGCCTGTATTATGTTGGCAAAACGACAACCACCCTCCGCGAGACTTGCCAACCATCGCCAAGCATTAAGACAAATAGTCACTGAGGGTGCTAAGAAAACTGGCCATTTTGGCGAACAGTCGGTCGCCGAACTATAGGTATATGGGTCACCCTCTGGCAAGTTTCAGATGGTTGGCCTTGACTCTGAACCAGCTAGAGAGGGCATAGATCGGCCAGGCCCTCTTAAGAAGAGAACAAGGTGGATTAGGACCCTGGACACACTAGTCCCCAGAGGCCTAAATGAACAACTAATACAAAATAGAAACAATGGATACTCTTTGCTGTGGCACTGCTTAGGTCCCTCCTGTCCGGTGCAACAATGTTCCAGAGGAAAGCTCCCCAGGTTCGGGTCTAGTAAGTTATACATTAAAGTGGAACAATGCAATACTCACGGACGGGATTACGGTAAAATCAATCTTTATTAACCCAACTTGGATAAAAACATGGAGACATGTTCACTCAGCTACTCCACCTGCCTGACCGTTTCGTGGGCGTGTCCCACTCATCAGAGGCCAGTGGGACACGCCCACGAAACGCATCAGGCGGTGGAGTAACTGAGTGAACATGTCTCCATGTTTTTACCAAGTTGTTTAATAAAAGATTGATTTTACCGTAATCCCGTCCGTGAGTATTGCACTGTTCCACACTTAATGAATATAAATGAACAACTGGCCTTATCCTGCTTTTTATAATAATTCCTCTGAGCATGTTGCCCCCCCCTCTCCCCTCTCCCGTTTTGCTTGTTCTGATAATGGGCTGCCCGTTCGGCCTTTAGACATTAGAGTTAGATCTCTATATGTGGCCCTATCAGCCTATAATGTAGTCTTCTTAGTTTCCCCCCCCCCCCATTGTACTAGCTGAGTTGCTGGGGTAGTCTATACTCGAGGGGTGAGTACAAGGGGGTGTGCTGATAACCCCTCTTCCCTGTAGCGGTACTTTTGCCATTCGCCCGAGTTATTCTGGACGAGTGGCACGTAGCCTGTCTCCTTGGGGAACCCAGGCTGGGTTGGGTTATTCTCTGGCCTTCTAGTATTCCGTGATTGATATATTGCATTCATGTATCTGTGTATAGATTAACATTGATCTTTTGTGATTTGTAGCTATTCATCACCCTTGGAGCATTGATTGATGTTTTTAACTTGTATTAATGTGTATCTATTTGTGCTATTCATATGTTAATTATTGCATCTATTCACCTGTGGGTGACATCTGAGGGGTTGGGACGTGGGAGGGTTAGGGGGAGGGCACTTATCTATTTAGGGAATCACAATATCAAGATGGAGTATCCTGATGACGGCCACGTGTTACGGCTGAAACGTGTAGAGTTTACTATGAATAAAAGTTTGTTTTAAAAGTCCAGCGGAGTGCCTCAGACATCCTTATATCTTATATTATACGGAGAGCACCCGGGCAGAGGAAATCTACAGTACGAGCAGGAGTGCGGACGAACGCTGTATCATATATATATATATATATATATATATATATATATATATGAATGAGAACCTTCACAAGCACAATGTAACTGTGTTCTATTTAAATACATTTATTCAGTGCTGCACTATCTGGACTTTTATATATATACTCCTATGAATTTCCTCCAAACCAAAGCACTCAACGGGTCTTTAGCAGCATAGTAACAAACACTTTTTTTAATACATCTACGCCTATACACGGCTGAAACGCGTAGATGTATTAAATAAAGTGTTTGTTACTATGCTGCTAAAGACCCGTTGAGTGCTTCGTTTGGAGGAAATTTTGTGATGTGTGAGAGTCACCGGGCATGTTGAACCAGTGTATGGAGTGCAATCAGGTCGTATTTTTACTCCTATGAATTTACTGTATATATTATCTTGTGCTATAGGAAAGAATATGTCATAATACAGTAGCCACTAGGAGTCAGTATTCACCCTGCTGTTCTGTAAATGGTCTTAATCTTTCAAATTTTCTCTTCATTGAAAGGGTCAGCTCTTAATGTTAAATGTATGCTTTGTGTTCAATGTCCGAAGGAGACAACTGAAGCCAATAATTCTCAATAGCAGAACATGATACACATATACAACTCTGTCATGGCGGGGAGTCACCAGGGATCAATTGGCAACAGGTTCATTATTTAAGGTAAACTCAGACTTTAAGCCTCTATATAGCATGGTTAAATATCTAGTCCAAAGACAGAAATTGTATGGAGATATACAAGCATATCCTCTTATTCAAGACCCCAGGTTGAGGAGCAACTAAAATAAAAAATTTCTGATGCCAGTGCAGACACTGCCGAAGGCTTGTGTACTTTGTTTTTTCTTTTCTGTTCATGCATTTCATTTTACCATCTGGCTGGCTTCTCAGTCCAAGTTCTCTGACATAACAAAGGATTGGGGCTTACTTGGTAAGCAGCAAAAACAAACATCAACATTTTCCAACAGTATGTTGGTTATATATATATAGAACAGGCAAAATAAACAGCCGCACACCACCACTTGCAAATAAAGTGTATTATTATATCACAGCCATTATCACAACAGTACACTGTTTCGAGACTAACAGGGTTATTCAATAAAAGTTCTTATCGTTAAAATGGTGCTAATTTTGCCCCAACCAATCAGAGTTAGTTTACAAATGTTAAATAACATTTGATTGGTTGAGGCAAAATTAACTTTTATTGAATCTCCCTGTTGGCCCAAATTTTCAAGCAGACATAATATCTTATACATATATCTCCTCTTTGGCAAAATTTAACAATCATACTGTACAGGAAATGAGGATATACACCTCAAACTGTTGTTTGCAGGGCCGCTCTCTCATGAGGCACATAACAGAGCAGCACCCTGAAGGGAGGCAGCAGTTTTTAAGGCAGGAAACAAAATGCTATGTAAGAAAAACACATATTTTTGGGAGGTACTGTCACTTTAAAATAGCAGGGGAGCAGGTGACGTTCCACGCACAACAGAATGTAGCTACGACTCCTCCCCTTCCCTTCTGGCTGGCAATTAATGATCAAAATCAATGTTTGTCAGCCTGCAGATCAAAAATCAATATTGGGCATCATTTACCAGTCCCTGTGGGCATCTAATACCAGTCACTGTGGGCATCATTTACCAGTCATTGTGGGCATTATTTACCAGTCATATGTATAAATCCCCTCCCATTTTGGACAAGCCACCAACCCACTTCCGGACATGCATCACCTTTCACTTTCAATTATAAAACCACACCCCTTCCGTGGCACGGCGAGGGTGGGCAGTATTTGAAAAAAAAATTTCATGTGCCAAAAAGTCTAGGGACGGCTCTGGTTGTTTAGGGTGTTGATATAGTATTGGACGGTCGGGACGAAAAATCTGATGGTGATTTGGCAGGGCGTGTGGTGAATGATAGGCCACCCATTTGATTAACGTCAATGTGACATGTCGGTAAATTACAGCCAATTGTGCAGTCCAAAAGAGACATTTGCCGTGACCAACAGTGCTCGATATTAGTGAACAGTCGGGATGAAAATGGTCCGTGTGTACCCAACATCAAAAACAGGAAATCTGCACATGCATATGCCTATGATTAGGACCTCTGGGACCGAAACGCGTAAGGGTATGTGCAATAAAGATTTTTATTCGCGGCCTACAGCTTCTGCCTCTGTGTTCCCATTTGTGTTGATTGGATAGTAGTGCTGCCTTGCGATGGGCTTGGGGCATCTAGCTCCCAGGCCACTAGGACTGTTAGTATAGTATAGTATAGTATAGTATTTGAGGTTGAATAAAGACATATGTCCATCCAGTCTCCAACCCATCTAGCAATATCCTCATTTCCTGCCTAACTGTTGATCCAGAGGAAGGCAAAAAAAAAAAACACCAAATTTATGAAGGGGAAAAATTCCTTCTTGACTCCAGTGGCAATCGGAAATTTCCCTGAATCAACTCTACTTATGTATCAATACCAGTAACTTGCAACATTCCTTGTTTGCAGAAACTCATCCAGATTTTTTTTAAACGACCAATGAACCTGCCATAACAAACGTCCACTGGAAGACAGTTCCATAGCTTTACCGTTCTCACAGTGAAAAACCCTTTCCGAACTTGAAGCCTAAACCTTTTTTTCAAGTCTTAAGGGATGTCCGCGTGTCCTCTGACATGTTCTATTGGTGAACAATGCCCCAGATAGTTTATTGTATGGCCCATAATGTATTTATACACAGTAATCATATCCCCACGCAAGGGCCTTTTTTCCCAGCGTACATAATTGTAACATTCCAGTCTCTCTTCATATTCAAGCTCCCTTATTAATTTAGTTGCCCTTCTCTGAACCCTTTCCATTCTCAAGATGTCATTTTTGTAACAAGGATTCCAAAATGGCACTGCATATTCCAAATGAGGCCATGCAATGCTTTGTAAAGAGGGAAATAAACATTTTCCTCCTTTGAATCCATACCTCTCTTTATACAGACAATATGCTGGCTCTGGCTTTTGCTGCCTGGCACTGCTTGCTACCTTTAAAGGACAATGACTCGAATATAGTCGACCTGAGTATAGTCGAGGTACCCATTTTTACATCAAAAATGAGTAGTAAAAACCAATTGACTCGAGTATAGGTCGAGGGTAGAGATAAGTAGAAGGAGAGTGGAGTAGTAGTTTACAAACATCATGAGTGGAACTGCACATACTAACCCCAAAACACACTACCCTGTCCCTGACTCTAACTCCCCCCCCAGCCCCAGGAATCAAACCACTACCCTGTCCCTGACTCTTACTCTCCCCCCCCAGGCCCAGGAATAAAACCCTATTTCCCTACATCCATATTCTCTCACTACAAGTAAAGCTGCTTGCTTACCTTTTCCATATTGCAGGAGAGTCTGGGCCCCGACACTCATTCACTTGATGGAGGAATCCGGCTGCCGCATCCACTGATGGTCGCATCCACTGATGTCACTACTCGGTGCGGTCTCATTTCCGGCGCCGAGTAGTGACGTCAGTGGATGCGACCATCAGTGGACGCGGCAGCCGATTCCTCCATCAGTAAGTGACTGACCCGAGTATAAGTCGAGGTTCAGTTTTTAGGCTGTTTCACAGCCTGAAAACCTCGACTTATACTCGAGTATATACGGTATACTCACCTCCCCCTCATTCCTTCCCCCCACTCCTGCAAAGTACCCAGGATGAGCACTCAAACGCTAGGTCCTCACCTCTGGGTACTTACAAAAGTCCTGCACTACTTACTTATAATCTCCCTCGTCGCTCAGTTCTGATCCTCCCCATTGGCACTTGAGTGACAGGTCGCGAAACACCAATGGGAAGACGCTCTCTGCAAGGAGGCGTGTTTTCCATTGTTAATTGAATAATTGTTCCCATTATTAATGGTCAGTATTAAAAAGTTGTAAATCTGAAACTTGCTGTGGTAATTACTAATAATTATGAACATAGCAAGTTAATCTGGATCCTGTAGGGTGTCAGGTTGTCCGGTGGTGCTGTTTAGGTTGGACGGCACATTGGTGTTCGCAGACTGTAGGTTTATTACACTTAGACCCGTGGATTCTATCTGCAAGTATACCATTTCCCGGATTGTCCGTGAGTCTCCCTCATTCTGGGGTGGTTTCTCTGTGCTCCTGCGAGACCACCCCAGACTCCCAGACTGAGAGGAGACTAGAGTCTCCTCCTCAGTCATGCCCACTTTTTTAAAGTCACGCCCCCGGAATGCCCCAGGAACATCCCTAACTCCTCCCTAACCCCACCTCACCTAGAATGCTGGCCACGCCTCCATGTGTCATCACATCCGCCCCCATGTGTCATCAAGCTCCTCTCGCTCTGCCCCTTTCCCACCTTGCCCGGAAGCCTGAAAGGGCAGGGTGGGATGTCTGTAGCTGGCAGGTAAGAGCAATAGGAAAGAGAGGCCAAGTCTGTAAGGTTCAGACTCCTACTGCCTGAAGTGGATCTACATAATCCTTCCCTAGGCCAAAAGTGTAATAGCTATGGATGTAAGGAAGGGCTGATGGATAAACTAGCATATTATCAGCAAGATTCAAGAGAGAAAAATATCACTCTCCCTTTTTATAAGGCACTGGTAAGGCCTAATTTGGAAATTTGGTGCAGTTTTGGAATCTATATACAAAAGGGACATCTTGGAAATAGAAGCAGTTCAGAGAAGGGCAACAAATTAATAAGGGGAATGGAGGGGCTTGACTATATAGGCAGATTACATTGGAGATGCGATGTTTGCGTGGGGGTATGATCACTTAATACAAAATTAATGGGCCATATAAAAACTCCCTGGTGCATTGTTCACTAATAGGTCATATCAGAGGACTCGTGAATAGCGAAAAAGGAGAAAAATCCAGAAAATCCTCTCCATACTCTATATTATATAAAAAATCCTAATAATTGGGACAAACGAACCTGACAAAAAAAACCGTAAACATTTAAAAATACAAATATATACAGTTTGTCTAGCAGCACAATAGTACAGTAGTCCCATACAGTAATAGCCAAATCCAGTATGGCATTACTGCATTGGCTACTGAATGGGAATACTGCTGTCCATTTAAAGGGCAGACAGCCTAAAAATTACTCAGCCTTAAAATGATATATTACCCCCCCCCCAAACCCATCATTAGCTTTTTATATTTCAAAGAGCCCCCAGAACTTACTTACCTGACCGGTACCTCACCGTCTATTTCCCGCCCCCTGCTTCGAGTTGTTTGCGAGCAAAAACAGGAGCAGGGAACTTGCGTGACAGCCGGTCGCGATTGAGCGTGACGTCACTTCACACCCTGACAGCCGCAACCAGGAAGTGGAGCAGCTGTCAGTACTAGCCGCGGAGCAGAAGCAGCGAAGGACTGGGTCAGGTAAGTCATTTTGGGGGATCTTGGAAATCTGAAAAGTTAGCGAAAGTGGGGGTTGGGGGGTAGGTAATAATCATTTAAGGCTGGAGTAAATTTTAGGCTGGACATGCCCTTTAAAGGGCAACTAAAGCTTAAGAACATACAGAATCAGAAGGAAATCAAACAATAGATACCATCCTCCTGATTCTGTATAATTTGATTCATTAGTTGCCTTTAAATATACAGTAATCCCATACAGTAACCCCCAATTCCTTGGCACTCAGACGTTTGGAAACTACGACTTTAGCTGCTGGGAGTTGTAGTTTCCAAACATCTACAAGGAATTGCCACTGCAGGGAATATTGTCTCCAACCCCCCCACCCAGTTTACTGTATCCTACAGTAACTGGTGGAATCTCTTACCTTTCAGTACTGTAATCCAGCGGCCGCATCCTCTGCTGCCTTACGTCACTACTCAGCGGGAAGGGAGAGGCGGTGAGTAGTGACATCAGCCTGCAGAACAGAGGAAGCGGAGCGAGTGGCCATCGGATTACTGAAAGGTAAGAGAGTATAAACCAAGCCTGAAAACCTCGGTTTATACTCATGTATATACAGTATATCTACGGTGCCCCTGCAAAGTCCCTAGAACTGCAGTAACAACTAAATTGCAGTCAAAAGTAAGACTTATCTGTCTGGTCTCGGACAAGCAGAAAAGCATAAAGCTGTTGAGAATTTCCAGGCAGAGGATCGGTGCACCACTAAGTGTCTTAGTGGTGCACCAAGTGGTGCACCAAGAACAATGAGGAACGCCGTTACGTCTAAATTTAGGGTTACGTGTCTAAATTTCACAAGGAATTTCCTATTACCGATATACTCGCTATAAGTCTATCCGAGCATAAGTCGAGGTTCCCTATTTTACTTGAAAAATGAGTAAAACATGATTGACATGAGTATAAGTATAAGGGTGGATATGACCCTACTGCCTTGATTCTGTATTGTTTTGAGGCTTTAGTTGCCCTTTAAAGGACAGCAGAATTCCCATACAGGAGTCCCATACAGTAATAACCAAACCAGTATAGCTATACTGTATGGGACTACGTATGGGAATCTGCTGTCCATTTAAAGGGCAACTAAAGCCTCAAAACAATACAGAATAAGAAGGCCATCTTTAACAATAGATACCATCCTCCTAATTCTGTATTGCTTTAAAAGTTTTAGTTGCCTTTTAAATGATAATCCCACTCAGTATTGTTAATCCCACACAGTAACCCCCCAATTCATTGCCACTCCAGAGTTTGGAAACTACAACTCCCAGCATGCTTTAGGGCTGGGAGTTGTAGTTACAAACATCTGCAGTGGCAATCACTCCTTGCCCCCTAGATCAGTGAAGAGGACTTGCCTTGTGAACCAGAGGAGAGAGGACTATCTTGTGGTAATTTGTAAGAATGAGGATGAAAGGACTTTCAATCCAGTGCATGGCTCCGCATTCCACTGACTCCTGGCGCCTGACGTCACTACTTGCTCCAGGAAGTGAGACCGGCGCAGAGAGTGACATCAGCGGACAGAAAAGTGGAATGCGGAGCGGAAGCTGGACAGGTAAGTGACCCGAGTATAAGTTGAGGTTCGATATTAGGCTATTTTATAGCCTAAATATATACTCGAGTATATAAGGTAAACATAACAGGGAGATTCAGTTTAAGTTCTTATCGTTAAAAATGGTGCTAATTTGTCCAGCCAATCAGATATTATTTAATATTTGAAAGCTGTTTGGAGGAAATTTTGTGATGTTTGGAGAGTCACCCGGGCATGTTGAACCAGTGTATGGAGTGCAATCAGGTCGTATTTTTACTCCTATGAATTTACTGTATATATTATCTTGTGCTATAGGAAAGATATATGTCATAATACAGTAGCCACTAGGAGTCAGTATTCACCCTGCTGTTCTGTAAATGGTCTTAATCTTTCAAATCTTTCTCTTCATTAGAAAGGGTCAGCTCTTAATGTTAAATGTGAATGCTTTGTGTTCAATGTCCGAAGGAGACAACTGAAGCCAATAATTCTCAATAGCAGAACATGCATACACATATACAACTCTGTCATGGCGGGGAAGTCACCAGGGATCAATTGGCAACAGGTTCATTATTTATAGGTAAACTCAGACTTTAAGCCTCTATATAGCATGGTTAAATATCTAGTCCAAAGACAGAAATTGTATGGAGATATACAACATATCCTCTTAATTCAAGACCCCGGTGGAGGAGCACTAAAAATAAAATTTCTGCTGCCAGTGCAGACACTGCCGAAGGCTTGTGTACTTTGTTTTTTCTTTTCTGTTCATGCAGTTTCATTTTACCATCTGGCTGGCTTCTCAGTCCAAGTTCTCTGACATAACAAAGGATTGGGGCTTACTTGGTAAGCAGCCAAAAACAAACATCAACATTTTCCAACAGTATGTTGGTTATATATATATATAGAACAGGCAAAATAAACAGCCGCACACCACCACTTGCAAATAAAGTGTATTATTATTATGCACAGCCATTATACAACAGTACACTGTTTCGAGACTAACAGGGTTATTCAATAAAAGTTCTTATCGTTGAAAATGTGCTAATTTGCCCCAACCAATCAGATGTTAGTTTACAAATGTTAAATAACATTTGATTGGTTGAGGCAAAATTAACTTTTATTGAATCTCCCTGTTGGCCCAAATTTTCTCAAGCAGACATAATATCTTATACATCATATCTCCTCTTTGGCAAAATTTAAACAATCATACTGTACAGGAAATGAGGTATATACACCTCAAACTGTTGTTTGCAGGGCGCCTCTCTCATGAGGCACATAACAGAGCGCACCCTGAAGGGAGGCAGCAGTTTTTAAGCAGAAACACAATGCTATTTGTAAGAAAACACATATTTTTGGGAGGTACTGTCACTTTAAAATAGCAGGGGAAGCCGTGACGTTCACCGCACAACAGAATGTAGCTACGACTCCTCCCCTTCCCTTCTGGCTGGCAATTAATTTGATCAAAATCAATGTTTGTCAGCCCTGCAGATCAAAAATCAATATTGGGCATCATTTACCAGTCCCTGTGGGCATCTAATACCAGTCACTGTGGGCATCATTTACCAGTCATTGTGGGCATTATTTACCAGTCATATGTATAAATCCCCTCCCACTTTTGGACAAGCCACACCCCACTTCCGGACATGCATCACCTTATCACTTTCAATTATAAAACCACACCCCTTCCGGTGGCACGGCGAGGGTGGGCAGTATTTGAAAAAAAAATTTCATGTGCCAAAAAGTCTAGGGACGGCTCTGGTTGTTTAGGGTGTTGATATATGTATTGGACGGTCGGGACGAAAAATCTGAGGTGATTTTGGCAGTGGCGGTGAATGATGTAGGCCACCCATTTGATTAACGTCAATGTGACATGTCGGTAAATTACAGCCAATTGTGCAGTCCAAAAGAGACATTTGCCGTGACCAACAGTGCTCGATATTAGTGAACAGTCGGGATGAAAAATGTGTCCGTGTGTACCCAACATCAAAAACAGGAAATCTGCACATGCATATGCCTATGATTAAGGACCTCTGGGACCGAAACGCGTAAGGCGTATGTGCAATAAAGATTTTTTATTCGCGGCCATACCATCCCTGACCACAAGGTGCAGAAAACTCCCAGGAAACTTCCAGGGAGGTGAGGGCTCCACGGATGCCCATGGCTCCCCCGACGCGAAGCGAGGGAGTCTCCCGGGGACTTCCAGGCCCCATGGCTGGAGGGGGAGTTAGAGCCTCTTTTGGCTGGAGGGTAGAGGACACCAATGCCCCTTGCTAGAGAGTCCCGGGAGGGTTGAGGCGAGGGAGGCTCCCCAGGACTTCCATGGGGACTTGGACGTGTTCCCAGCTTGTCAGACTTTCATGGGGGCTTGCTCAGCCCCAGCCACAGGCGAGGGAGCTTCCCGGGACTTCCAGTGATGGTTTTGCACACTACCCCGTCCACCCAGGGTGCCCCAAGCACTGCTGTGAGGCGAGGGAGGCTCCACAAGAATTCCAGGGGGTTGGGGCTACCCACGGCTGCCCAGAGTGCTCCCAGCAGAGGAGCTCCAGGGACTTTGTCCTGGCTGTGTTGTGAGCGCGTCCCTGGCTTGAGAGTACGGGGAGTGGGTGAAATCTCTGGCTGCCTTAAAATCAGCCTAGAGGGATGTCCTATGGCCCTCGCCACACCAGCCTAAAGCCCGATCTTTCTGATCTCAGAAGCAAAGAGCTCCAGCCTGGTCATCTTGGATGGAAGACCAACTTGGTAATACCAGGTGTCAAATGCCTTTTCTTCTGCTTCGCCCAACTGCAGGCTTCAAACAGGGGTCCAGTGTACACTGATGGAGGAAAAGAAGGCCCATAAAGATCTGGTGGCTCATCAGACTTCCAGGAGCTTGGGGGCCACACAGCACACCCAGATGCCCCAGCCCTGAGAGAGGAGAGGGAGGCTCCCAGGACCTTGCCCCGGGCTGGTGGGTGAGCACATCCCTGGCTTGAGAGTCCCGGAAGTGGGTGATAGTCTCTGGCTGCTTTGAAATCAGCCCAGAGGTAATATCTAGGCCCCATGGCTGGAGGGAATTAAGAACCTCTTTTGGCTGGAGGGTAGAGGAGACCGACTTGTAATACCAGGTGTCAAATGCCTTTTTTCTTCTTCGCTCAACTGGCAGGCTCTAAACAGGGGGTCCAGTGTACACTGATGGAGGAAAGAAACGGCCCATGAAGATCTGGTGGCTCATCAGGACATCAGGAGAGTCCCGGGGAGGGGTAGGGAGGGAGACTTGTCCTGGTCAGTACTAGGATGGGGACAACGTGGAATACCAGGTGTTATATGCCTTTCTTCTGCTTCGCTCACTGGCAGGCTTTAAAACATGGGGTCCAGCGTACACTGATGGAGGAAGGAACGGCCCATGAAAATGGGGGGCTCATCAGACATCCAAGAGGTTGGGGGCCAGCAGCGCCCAGGATGCCCCAGCCCTGGCCGATGGAGAGGGAGGCCCCCGGACCTTGCCCTGGCTGGTGGTGAGCACATCCTGGCTTGAGAGTCCCAGGAAGTGGTGATAGTCTCTGGCTGCTTTAAATCAGCCAGAGTAATCTAGGTCCCATGGCTGGAGGGAATTAAACCTCTTTTGGCTGGAGGGTAGAGGAGACCAACTTGGTATCCCAGGTGTCAATACCTTTTTTTCTCTTCGTCCAACTGGCAGGCTTCTAAACAGGGGGTTCCAGTGTACATTGATGGAGGAAAGAAACGGCCCATGGAGATCTGCTACTCATCAGGACATCAGAGAGTCCCGGGGAGTTGGGTGAGGTGAGGGAGACCAACTTGGTAATACCAGTGTGTCAAATGCCTTTTCTTCTGCGTCCCAACTGGCAGGCTTCTAAACAGGGGTCCAGTGTACACTGATGGAGGAAAGAATGGCCATGAAGATCTGGTGGCTCATCAGAATCCATGGAGCTTGGGGCCAACAGCAGCCCCCCAGTATGCTCCGAGCCCTGGCAGAGAGGGAGAAGGAGGCTCCCCAGGACCTTGCCCAGGCGGTCCTGGGGGAGCCTCCCTCTCCTTCCCAGGAGTGGTGGTAGTCTCTGGCTGCTTTGAAATCAGCCCAGAGGTAATATCTAGGCCCCATGGCTGGAGGGGAATTAAAAACCTCTTTTGGCTGGAGGGTAGAGGAGACCACTTGTAATACCAGGTGTCAAATGCTTTTCTTCTCTTCGCTCAACTGGCAGGCTCTAAACAGGGGTCCAGTGTACACTGATGGAGGAAAGGAACGGCCAATGAAGATCTGTGCTCATCAAACATCAGGAGAGTCCCGGGGAGGGGTGAGGTGAGGGAGCTTGTCCTGGTAGTACTAGGTGGGAGACCAACTTGGATTTCCAGGTGTTATATGCCTTTTCTGCTTCGCTCAACTGGCAGGCTTTTAAACATGGGGTCCAGCGTACACTGATGAGGAAAGGAACAGCCCATGAAAATCGGGGGCTCATCAGGCCATCAAGGAGGTTGGGGGCGAACAGCAGCTGGTCACTGGAGAGGGAGGCCCCCCGGACCTCCAGTGAAGGTTTGCAACTAGCAGCGTCCCGGGGCCCTCGCCCGGCCTGAGTGCCTGAACTCCCGGAACCTCAAGCCCCATGGCTGGAGGGGGTAAGAACCTCTTTTGGCTGGAGGGTAGAGGAGCACCAATGCCCCTGGCTAGTTGGTGAAGCGCGGAGATCCCCCTTCCGATTCCAGGGGGTTTTGCAGCTAACTGCGGCCGCCCAGGGTGCCACACATCCCTTAAAGGCGAGCGAGGCTCCCTGGGACTTTCAGCCCCCATGGCGGAGGGGGAAACAAGTCCCTTGTAGCTTGAGGGAAGAGGAGTCCAATTTCCCCTGGCTGGTGGGTGAGCGGCTTCCCTGGCTTGAGAGTACCAAGGATTGAGTGAGGTCTCAGGCTGGCTTAAAATCAGCCCAGAGACAACCCCAGCCCTGACCACAGGTGCGAAAACTCCCAAGGACTTTCAGGGAGTGAGGGGCTAACCACGATGCCATGACTCCCCTGACCGCGAAGCGAGGGAGGCTCCCTGGGACTTCCAGGCCCCATGGCTGGAGGGAGAGTTAGAGCCTCTTTTTCTGGAGGGTAAGGAGCACCAATGCCCCTTGCTAGAGAGTCGGGGAGTGGGTGAGGCGAGGGAGGCTCCCCAGGACTTCCTGGGGACTTGAATGTGTTCCCAGCTGTCAGACTTTCATGGGCCTTGCGCTCAGCCAAAGCCACGAGGCAAGGAGGCTTCCCGGGACTTCCAGTGATTGTTTGCAGCTATCCCCGTCCACCCAGGGTGCCTCAAGCACTGGCCGTGAGGCGAGGGAGGCCCCAAATTCAGGGAGGTTGGGGCTAACCACGGGTGCCCAGAGTGCTCCCAGCAGTAAGGAAGGCTCCTTGGGACTTTGCCCTGGCTGGTTGGAGCAGCGTCCCTGGCTTGAGAGTACTGGGGAGTGGGTGAAAGTCTCTGGCTGCCTTAAAATCGCCCGAGGGACTGTCCTATGGCCCCGGCCCACCAGCCTAAATGCTCGATCCTGTCTGATCTCGGAAGCTAAGCGGCTCCGGCCTGGTCAGTTCCTGGATGGGAGACCAACTTGGTAATACCAGTAGTCAAATGCCCTTTCTTCTGCTTCGCCCAACTGGCAGGCTTCTAAAAGGGGTCCAGTGTACACTGATGGAGGAGAAACGCCCATGAAGATCTGGCTGCTCATCAGGATATCAGGAGAGTCCCGGGGTGGGTAAGGAGAGGAGGCTCTGCCCTGGTCAGTACTAGATGGGAGACAAACTTGGAATACCAGGTGTTATATGCCTTTTCTTCTGCTTGCTCACTGGCAGGCTTTAAAACATGGGGTCCGCGTACACAGATGGAGGAAAGGAACGGCCCATGAAAATTGGGGGACTCATCAAGGCATCCAAGAGTTGGGAGCCAAAAGCAGCTGCCCAGGATCCCCAGCCCTGGCCAATAGGAGGGAGGCCCCCCAGAACCTTGCCCCTGGCTGGTGGGTGAGCAACATCCCTGGCTTGAGAGTCCCAGAAGTGGGTGTAGTCTCTTGCTGCTTTGAAATCAGCCAGAGTAAAATCTAGGTCCCATGGCTGAGGGGATTAAGAACCTCTTTTGGCTGGAGGTAGAGGAGACCAACTTGGTAATCCCAGGTGTCAAATGCCTTTTTTTTCTTCGCTCATCACTGGCAGGCTTCTAACAGGGGGTCCATGGTACACTGATGGAGAAAGAAACGGCCCATGGAGATCTGGCTGCTCATCAGGACATCAGGAGAGTCCCAGGGAGTGGGTGAGGTGAGGGAGACCAACTTGGTAATACCAGTGTCAAATGCCTTTTCTTCTTCTCTTCGCTCAACTGGCGTGCTCAACAGGGAGTCCAGTGTACACTGATGGAGGAAAGAAACGGCCCATGAAGATCTGGCTGCTCATCAGGACATCAGGAGAGTCCCGGAGAGTGGGTGAGGTGAGGAGGCTCTGTCCTGGTTAGTACTGAGATGGGAGACCAACTTGGAATTCCAGGTGTTATATGCCTTTTTCTGCTTCGCTCAAATGGCAGGCTTTTAAACATGGGGTCCAGCGTACACTGATGAGGAAGGAACGGCCCATAAAATCGGGGGGCTCATCAGGCATCCAAGGAGGTTGGGGCCAAAAGCAGCTGCCCAGGATGCCCCCAGCCCTGGCCGATAGGAGAGGGCGCCCTCGGACCTCCAGTGAAGGTTTGCAACTAACTGCCTCCACCCAGGGCGCCCCCAGCCCCGGCCTGGGGGGCCTGGAACTCCCCTGGATCCTCAAGACCCATGGCTGGAGGGGAAAACAAGCCCCTTGTGCTAGAGTAGAGGAGTCAATTTCCCCTGGCTGCTGGTGAGCGGCTTCCCTGGCTTGAGAGTACCAGGAATTGAGTAGAGTCTCAGCTGGCTTAAAATCAGCCCAGAGAGCAACCCCAGCCCTGACCACAAGGTGCAGAAAACTACCCAGGACTTCCAGGGAGTGAGGGGCTAACCACGGATGCCCATGGCGCCACGCCCCCCTACCGCGAAGTGAGGGAGGCTCCCTGGACTCCAGGCCCCTGGCTGGAGGGGAGTTAGAGCCTCTTTTGGCTGGAGGTAGAGACACCAATGCCCCTTGCTAGAGAGTCCCGGGGAGTGGGTGAGGCGAGGGAGGCTCCCCAGGACTTCCATGGGACTTAAGTGTTCCCAGCTGTCAGACTTTCATGGGGGACTTGCACTACACCCCAGCCACGAGGTAGGGAGGCTTCCCGGGACTTCCGTGATGTTTTGCAGATAGCCCCGTCCACCCAGGGGCCCCAAGCACTGTCGTGAGGCGAGGGAGGCTCCACAAGAATTCCAGGGGGTTGGGGGCTAACCAGCTGCCCAATTGCTCCCAGCAGCGAGGCAAGCTCCACGGACTTTGCCCCTGGCTGGTTGGTGAGCGGCATCCCTGGCTTGAGAGTACCGGGGATGGGTGAAAGTCTCTGGCTGCCTTAAAATCAGCCAGAGGGATGTCTATGGCCCTCGGCCACACCAGCCTAAATGCACCGATCTTTCTGATCTCAGAAGCCAAGCAGGCTCCGCCTGGTCAGTTCTGGATGGGAGACCAACTTGGTAATTCAGGTGTCAAATGCCTTTCTTCTGCTTCGCCCAACGGGCAGGCTTCTAAACAGGGGTTCCAGTGTAAGTGATGGAGGAAAGGACGGCCCATGAAAATCGGGGGCTCATCACATCCAAGGAGTTGGGGGCCAACAGCAGCTGCCCAGATGCCCCCAGCCCTGGCGATAGGAAAGGGAGGCCCCAGGGACCTCCAGGAGGGCTCGGCGGCTAGCCTGCCTCCGCCCTAATTCCCCCTGCTGCAGGCGAGGGAGGGCTCCGGGACTCCAGTGAAGGTTTGTCAACTAGCACGTCCTGCCCAGGGCCCCCCAGCCCCGGCCTGGGGGGCCTGGAACTCCCTGGGACACTTACGCCCATGGCTGGAGGGGGAGTAAGAACATCTTTTGGCTGGAGGGTAGAGGAGCGCCAAGCCCTGTAGTGGTGAGGCGCTGGAGGCTCCCCTTCCGACTTCAGGGTGGTTTTCAGCTAACTGCGGCCACCCCTTGTGCCCCAGCCCCGCCCTTAAGGCGAACGGGTCCCTCCCTGGGACTTCAGGCCCCTGGCTGAGGGGGGAATACAAGCCCCATGGTAGCTTGGGGTAGAGGAGTCCCAATTTCCCTGGCTGTTGGTGAGCGGCTTCCCTGGCTGTGAGAGTACAGCAGGATTGAGTGAGACTCTCAGGTGGCTAAAATCAGCCATAGAGCCCCCCATCCTGACCAGTAAGGTGCAGAAAACTCCCCAGGACTTCCAGGGAGGTTAGGGGCTAACACGGATGCCCATGGCCCCGACCGCGCAGCGAGGGAGGCTCCCTGGGACTTCCAGCCCCATGGCTGGAGGGGGAGTTAGAGCCTCTTTTGGCTGGAGGGTAGAGGAGCACCAATGCCCCTTGCTAGAGGTCCCGGGAGGGGTAGAGCGAGGGAGGCTCCCCAGGACTTCCATGGGGACTTGACACGTTCCCAGGTGTCAGACTTTCATGGGGGACTTGCCTCAGCCCCAGCCACGAGCGAGGGAGGCTTCCCGGGACTTCCAGTGATTTTTGCAGCTAGCCCCGTCCACCCAGGGTGCCCCAAGCACTGTGTGAGGCGAGGGAGGCTCCACAAGAATTCCAGGGGTTGGGGGCTAACACAGCTGCCCAAATTGCTCCCAGCAGCGAGGAAGCTCCAGGGACTTGCCCCTGGCTGGTTGGGAGCGGCTCCCTGGCTTGAGAGTACCGGGGAGTGGGTGAAAGTTCCTGGCTGCCTTAAAATCAGCCCAGAGGATGTCCATGGCCCTCGGCCACACCAGCCTAAATGCGCCTGATCTTGTCTGATCTCAGAAGCCAAGCAGCTCCGCCTGGTCGCTACTTGATGGGAGACCAACTTGGAATACCAGGTGTCAAATGCCTTTTCTTCTGCTTCGCCCAACTGGCAGGCTTCTAAACAGGGTTCCAGTGTAACACTGATGAGGAAAAAACGCCCATGAAGATCTGGTGGCTCATCGGAACTTCCAAGGAGCTTGGGGGCCACAGCAGCCGCCCAGGATGCCCCCAGCCCTGGCCGATAGGAGAGGGAGGCCCCCGGGACCTCCAGTGAGGGCCTGCGGCCAGCTGCCTCCACCCAGGATCTCCCTGCGCAAGGCGAGGGAGGCCTCCCTGGACTCCCTGAAGGTTCGCAACTAGCAGCCTCCCCTAGGGCACCCCCAGCCCCAGCCTGGGGGGCCTGGAACTCCCCAGGGCCCTCAAGCCCCATGCTGGAGGGGGAGTGAGAACCTCTTTGGCTGGAGGGTCGAGGAGCACCAATGCCCCTAGCTGTTGGTGGGCGCGGGAGACTACCCCTTCCCGACTTCCGGTTGGTCTTTTCAGCTAACATGCAGCCACCAGGGTGCCCCCAGCCCGCTGTTAAGCGAGCGAGGCTCCCTGGGACTTTCAGACCCCATGGCTGGAGGGGAAAACAAGACCCTTGTAGCTTGAAGAGTAGAGGAGCCCAATTCCGCTGTCTGGTGGTGAGCAACTTCCCTGGCATGAGAGTACCGGGGATTGAGTTACAGTACTCACTGGCTTAAATCAGTCCAATGAGCAACCCCCAGCCCTGACCACAAGGTGCAGAAAACTCCCCAGTACTTCCAGGGGTGATGGAGGCTCCCCGAACTTCCAGGCCCCATGGCTGAGGGGGAGTTAGAGCCTCTTTTGGCTGAGGGTAAGAGCACCAATGCCCCTTGCTAGAGATCCCAGGGGGTTTGTGAGGCAGGGAGGCTCCCCCAGGACTTCCATGGGGACTTGGACATATAGTTTTTGAGTTGAATAAAGACATACGTCCATGCCAGTTCAACCCATCTAGCAATATCCTCATTTCCTGCCTAACTGTTGATCCAGAGAAAGATAAAAAAAAACCCACCAAATTTATGAAGGGTGAAAAAATTCCTTCCTGACTCCATGTGGCAATCTGAAATCTCCCTGTATCAACTCTTCTTTATGTATCATAGCAGTAATTTGCAACATACTTTGTTTAAAGAAACCATTAAGCTTTTTTTTTAAACTGACCATATAACCTGCCATAACAACGTCCACTGGAAGACAGTTCCATAGCTTTACCGTTCACACAGTGAAAACCCTTTCCGAGCTTGAAGCCAAACCTTTTTCTTCAAGTCTTTAGGCATGTCCTCGTGTCCTTTGACTATTCTATTGGTGAACAAGCCCAGATAGTTTATGTATGGCCCGTTAATGTATTTATACCCAGTATCATATCCCCACGCAAGCCCTTTTCTCAGCGTACATAATTGTAACTTTTCCAGTCCCTCTATTCATATTCAAGCTCCCCCAATCCCCTTATTAATTAGTTGCCCTTCTCTGAACCCTTTCCATTTCAAAGATGTCCTTTTTGTACACAGGATTCCAAATTGCACTGCATATTCCAAATTAGGCCTTACCAAATGCTTGTAGAGAGGGGAATATATTTTCCTCCTTGAATCCAACCTCTCTTTATCAAGACAATACCATGCTGGCTCTGGCTGTTGCAGCTGGCATGCTGCTCTTTAAGTTTGTTATCCACTAAAACTCCAGATCCCTTTCCAACGGATTCACTAACACAGAGCCATTTAAAGTATAAGTAGCACAAGGATTTTTAAGTCCAAAACGCATCACTTTACTTTATCAACATTAATTTCTCTCCACTTAGCAGCCCAATGTGACAATCTATCTAGATCCCCTTGCAACGATTGCAATCCTCTGACGTTTTTAATGTCGACACAAGTTTTGTGTCGGCACAAACACAGAAACAGCTGAACAATACCCACTTCCAAATCATTATAAATAGATTAAATAAAACGGACCACAACACAGACCCTTGGCACCCACTTAGCACTTTGTCCATAATGATTGGGTAGAGGAGCACCAATGCCCCTTGCTAGAGAGTCCCGGGGAGTGGTTGAGGCGAGGGAGGCTCCCCAGGACTTCCATGGGGACTTGGACGTGTTCCCAGCTTTCAGACTTTCATGGGGGACTTGCGTTCAGCCCCAGCCACGAGGCGAGGGAGGCTTCCCGGGACTTCCAGTGATGGTTTGCAGCTATCCCCGTCCACCCAGGGTGCCCCAAGCACTGACTGTGAGGCGAGGGAGGCTCCACAAGAATTCCAGGGAGGTTGGGGGCTAACCACGGCTGCCCAGAGTGCTCCCAGCAGTGAGGAAGGCTCCATGGGACTTTGCTCCTGGCTGTTTGATGAGCAGCGTCCCTGGCTTGAGAGTACTGGGGAGTGGGTGAAAGTCTCTGGCTGCCTTAAAATCAGCCCAGAGGGACTGTCCTATGGCCCTCAGCCACACCAGCCTAAAAGCGCCTGATCTTCTCTGATCTCAGAGGCTAAACAGGCTCCAGCCTGGTCAGTTCTTGGATGGAAGACCAACTTGGTAATACCAGGTGTCAAATGCCTTTTCTTCTGCTTCGCCCAACTAGCAGGCTTCCAAACAGGGGTCCAGTGTACACTGATGGAGGAAAGTAATGGCCCATAAAGATCTGGTGGCTCATCAAGACATCCACGGAGCTTGGGGGCCAACAGCAGCCACCCAGGATGCCCCCAGCCCTGGCAGAGAGGAGAGGGAGGCTCCCCAGGACCTTGCCCCGGGCTGGTGGGTGAGCAACATCCCTGGCTTGAGAGTCCCAGGAAGTGGGTGATAGTCTCTGGCTGCTTTGAAATCAGCCCAGAGGTAATATCTAGGCCCCATGGCTGGAGGGGAATTAAGAACCTCTTTTGGCTGGAGGGTAGAGGAGACCAACTTGATAATACCAGGTGTCAAATGCCTTTTTTTCTTCTTCGCTCAACTGGCAGGCATCTAAACAGGGGGTCCAGTGTACACTGATGGAGGAAAGAAACGGCCCATGAAGATCTGGCTGCTCATCAGGATATCAGGAGAGTCCCGGGGAGTGGGTGAGGAGAGGGAGGCTCTGTCCTGGTCAGTACTAGGATGGGAGACAAACTTGGAATACCAGGTGTTATATGCCTTTTCTTCTGCTTCGCTCAACTGGCAGGCTTTAAAACATGGGGTCCAGCGTACACAGATGGAGGAAAGGAACGGCCCATGAAAATTGGGGGGCTCATCAAGACATCCAAAGAGGTTGGGGGCCAAAAGCAGCTGCCCAGGATGCCCCCAGCCCTGGCCAATAGGAGAGGGAGGCCCCCCAGGACCTTGCCCCTGGCTGGTGGGTGAGCAACATCCCTGGCTTGAGAGTCCCAGGAAGTGGGTGATAGTCTCTGGCTGCTTTAAATCAGCCAGAGGTAAAATCTAGGTCCCATGGCTGGAGGGGAATTAAACCTCTTTTGGCTGGAGGGTAGAGGAGACCAACTTGGTATCCCAGGTGTCAAATACCTTTTTTTCTCTTCGCTCAACTGGCAGGCTTCTAAACAGGGGGTCCAGTGTACATTGATGGAGGAAAGAAACGGCCCATGGAGATCTGCTACTCATCAGGACATCAGGAGAGTCCCGGGGAGTGGGTGAGGTGAGGGAGACCAACTTGGTAATACCAGGTTGTCAATGCCTTTTCTTCTGCTCACCAACTGGCAGGCTTCTAAACAGGGGTCCAGTGTACACTGATGGAGGAAAGTAAGGCCATGAGATCTGGTGGCTCATCAAGAATCCATGGAGCTTGGGGGCCAACAGCAGCCCCCAGGATGCTCCGAGCCCTGGCAGAGAGGGAGAAGGAGGCTCCCCAGGACCTTGCCCAGGCAGGTCCTGGGGGAGCCTCCCTCTCCTTCCCAGGAAGTGGTGATAGTCTCTGGCTGCTTTGAAATCAGCCCAGAGGTAATATCTAGGCCCCATGGCTGGAGGGGAATTAAAAACCTCTTTTGGCTGGAGGGTAGAGGAGACCAACTTGGTAATACCAGGTGTCAAATGCATTTTCTTCTTCTTCGCTCAACTGGCAGGCTGCTAAACAGGGAGTCCAGTGTACACTGATGGAGGAAAGAAACGGCCAATGAAGATCTGGCTGCTCATCAGAACATCAGGAGAGTCCCGGGGAGTGGGTGAGGTGAGGGAGGCTCTGTCCTGGTTAGTACTAGGATGGGAGACCAACTTGGATTTCCAGGTGTTATATGCCTTTTTTCTGCTTCGCTCAAATGGCAGGCTTTTAAACATGGGGTCCAGCGTACACTGATGGAGGAAAGGAACAGCCCATGAAAATCGGGGGGCTCATCAGGGCATTCAAGGAGGTTGGGGGCGAACAGCAGCTGGTCAATAGGAGAGGGAGGCCCCCCGGAACCTCCAGTGAAGGTTTGCAACTAGCAGCGTCCACCCAGGGCGCCCTCAGCCCCGGCCTGAGTTGCCTGGAACTCCCTGGAACACTCAAGCCCCATGGCTGGAGGGGGAGTAAGAACCTCTTTTGGCTGGAGGGTAGAGGAGCACCAATGCCCCTGGCTAGTTGGTGAGGCGCTGGAGGATCCCCCTTCCCGAGTTCCAGGGGGGTTTTGCAGCTAATTGCGGCCGCCCAGGGTGCCACAATCCCTTAAAGGCGAGCGAGGCTCCCTGGGACTTTCAGGCCCCATGGCTGGAGGGGGAAAACAAGTCCCTTGTAGCTTGAGGGAAGAGGAGTCCAATTTCCCCTGGCTGGTGGGTGAGCGGCTTCCCTGGCTTGAGAGTACCAAGGATTGAGTGAGAGTCTCAGGCTGGCTTAAAATCAGCCCAGAGAGCAACCCCCAGCCCTGACCACAAGGTGCAGAAAACTCCCAAGGACTTTCAGGGAGGTGAGGGGCTAACCACGGATGCCCATGACTCCCCTGACCGCGAAGCGAGGGAGGCTCCCTGGGACTTCCAGGCCCCATGGCTGGAGGGAGAGTTAGAGCCTCTTTTTCTGGAGGGTAGAGGAGCACCAATGCCCCTTGCTAGAGAGTCCCGGGGAGTGGGTGAGGCGAGGGAGGCTCCCCAGGACTTCCATGGGGACTTGGATGTGTTCCCAGCTGTCAGACTTTCATGGGGGACTTGCGCTCAGCCAAAGCCACGAGGCAAGGGAGGCTTCCCGGGACTTCCAGTGATTGTTTGCAGCTATCCCCGTCCACCCAGGGTGCCTCAAGCACTGGCCGTGAGGCGAGGGAGGCTCCACAAGAATTCCAGGGAGGTTGGGGGCTAACCACGGGTGCCCAGAGTGCTCCCAGCAGTAAGGAAGGCTCCTTGGGACTTTGCCCCTGGCTGGTTGGTGAGCAGCGTCCCTGGCTTGAGAGTACTGGGGAGTGGGTGAAAGTCTCTGGCTGCCTTAAAATCGGCCCGGAGGGACTGTCCTATGGCCCTCGGCCACACCAGCCTAAATGCGCCTGATCCTGTCTGATCTCGGAAGCTAAGCAGGCTCCGGCCTGGTCAGTTCCTGGATGGGAGACCAACTTGGTAATACCAGTAGTCAAATGCCCTTTCTTCTGCTTCGCCCAACTGGCAGGCTTCTAAACAGGGGTCCAGTGTACACTGATGGAGGAAAGAAACGGCCCATGAAGATCTGGCTGCTCATCAGGATATCAGGAGAGTCCCGGGGAGTGGGTAAGGAGAGGGAGGCTCTGCCCTGGTCAGTACTAGGATGGGAGACAAACTTGGAATACCAGGTGTTATATGCCTTTTCTTCTGCTTTGCTCAACTGGCAGGCTTTAAAACATGGGGTCCAGCGTACACAGATGGAGGAAAGGAACGGCCCATGAAAATTGGGGGACTCATCAAGGCATCCAAAGAGGTTGGGAGCCAAAAGCAGCTGCCCAGGATGCCCCCAGCCCTGGCCAATAGGAGAGGGAGGCCCCCCAGAACCTTGCCCCTGGCTGGTGGGTGAGCAACATCCCTGGCTTGAGAGTCCCAGGAAGTGGGTGATAGTCTCTGGCTGCTTTGAAATCAGCCAGAGGTAAAATCTAGGTCCCATGGCTGGAGGGGAATTAAGAACCTCTTTTGGCTGGAGGGTAGAGGAGACCAACTTGGTAATCCCAGGTGTCAAATGCCTTTTTTTCTTCTTCGCTCAACTGGCAGGCTTCTAAACAGGGGGTCCAGTGTACACTGATGGAGGAAAGAAACGGCCCATGGAGATCTGGCTGCTCATCAGGACATCAGGAGAGTCCCAGGGAGTGGGTGAGGTGAGGGAGACCAACTTGGTAATACCAGGTGTCAAATGCCTTTTCTTCTTCTTCGCTCAACTGGCAGGCTGCTAAACAGGGAGTCCAGTGTACACTGATGGAGGAAAGAAACGGCCCATGAAGATCTGGCTGCTCATCAGGACATCAGGAGAGTCCCGGAGAGTGGGTGAGGTGAGGGAGGCTCTGTCCTGGTTAGTACTAGGATGGGAGACCAACTTGGAATTCCAGGTGTTATATGCCTTTTTTCTGCTTCGCTCAAATGGCAGGCTTTTAAACATGGGGTCCAGCGTACACTGATGGAGGAAAGGAACGGCCCATTAAAATCGGGGGGCTCATCAGGGCATCCAAGGAGGTTGGGGGCCAAAAGCAGCTGCCCAGGATGCCCCCAGCCCTGGCCGATAGGAGAGGGAGGCCCCTCGGGACCTCCAGTGAAGGTTTGCAACTAACTGCCTCCACCCAGGGCGCCCCCAGCCCCGGCCTGGGGGGCCTGGAACTCCCCTGGATCCTCAAGACCCATGGCTGGAGGGGGAAAACAAGCCCCTTGTAGCTTGAGAGTAGAGGAGTCCAATTTCCCCTGGCTGCTGGGTGAGCGGCTTCCCTGGCTTGAGAGTACCAGGGATTGAGTGAGAGTCTCAGGCTGGCTTAAAATCAGCCCAGAGAGCAACCCCCAGCCCTGACCACAAGGTGCAGAAAACTACCCAGGACTTCCAGGGAGGTGAGGGGCTAACCACGGATGCCCATGGCTCCCCTGACCGCGAAGTGAGGGAGGCTCCCTGGGACTTCCAGGCCCCATGGCTGGAGGGGGAGTTAGAGCCTCTTTTGGCTGGAGGATAGAGGAGCACCAATGCCCCTTGCTAGAGAGTCCCGGGGAGTGGGTGAGGCGAGGGAGGCTCCCCAGGACTTCCATGGGGACTTAGATGTGTTCCCAGCTGTCAGACTTTCATGGGGGACTTGCACTTAGCCCCAGCCACGAGGTGAGGGAGGCTTCCCGGGACTTCCAGTGATGTTTTGCAGATAGCCCCGTCCACCCAGGGTGCCCCAAGCACTGATCGTGAGGCGAGGGAGGCTCCACAAGAATTCCAGGGAGGTTGGGGGCTAACCACAGCTGCCCAAATTGCTCCCAGCAGCGAGGAAGGCTCCACGGGACTTTGCCCCTGGCTGGTTGGTGAGCGGCATCCCTGGCTTGAGAGTACCGGGGAGTGGGTGAAAGTCTCTGGCTGCCTTAAAATCAGCCCAGAGGGACTGTCCTATGGCCCTCGGCCACACCAGCCTAAATGCACCTGATCTTGTCTGATCTCAGAAGCCAAGCAGGCTCCGGCCTGGTCAGTTCCTGGATGGGAGACCAACTTGGTAATATCAGGTGTCAAATGCCTTTTCTTCTGCTTCGCCCAACGGGCAGGGTTCTAAACAGGGGGTCCAGTGTATAGTGATGGAGGAAAGGAACGGCCCATGAAAATCGGGGGCTCATCACAAAATCCAAGGAGGTTGGGGGCCAACAGCAGCTGCCCAGGATGCCCCCAGCCCTGGCCGATAGGAAAGGGAGGCCCCAGGGACCTCCAGTGAGGGCTCGCGGCTAGCTGCCTCCGCCCATAATTCCCCCTGCTGCAAGGCGAGGGAGGGCTCCCGGGACCTCCAGTGAAGGTTTGCAACTAGCAACGTCTGCCCAGGGCTCCCCCAGCCCCGGCCTGGGGGGCCTGGAACTCCCTGGGACACTTAAGCCCCATGGCTGGAGGGGGAGTAAGAACATCTTTTGGCTGGAGGGTAGAGGAGCGCCAATGCCCCTGGCTAGTTGGTGAGGCGCTGGAGGCTCCCCCTTCCCGACTTCTAGGGTGGTTTTGCAGCTAACTGCGGCCACCCATTGTGCCCCCAGCCCCGCCCTTAAGGCGAACGGGTCTCCCTGGGACTTTCAGGCCCCATGGCTGGAGGGGGAATACAAGCCCCTTGTAGCTTGAGGGTAGAGGAGTCCAATTTCCCCTGGCATAATGTGCAGAAAACTCCCCAGTACTTCCAGGGAGGTGATGAGGCTCCCCGGACTTCCAGGCCCCATGGCTGGAGGGGAGTTAGAGCCTCTTTTGGCTGGAGGGTAGAGAAGCACCAATGCCCCTTGCTAGAGAGTCCCAGGGGGTTTGTAGGCGAGGGAGCCTCCCCAGGACTTCCATGGGGACTTGGACATATAGTATTTGAGTTGAATAAAGACATACTTCATCCAGTTCAACCCATCTAGCAATATCCTCATTTCCTGCCTAACTGTTGATCCAGAGGAAGATAAAAAAAACCCCCAAATTTATGAAGGGTGAAAAAATTCCTCCTGACTCCATGTGCAATCTGAAATCTCCCTGGATCAACTCTTCTTTATGTTCATAGCAGTAATTTGCAACATACTTTGTTAAAGAAACTCATTAAGCTTTTTTTAAACTGACCAATGAACCTGCCATAACAACGTCCCTGGAAGACAGTTCCATAGCTTTACGTTACTACACAGTGAAACCCTTTCCGAGCTTGAAGCTAAACCTTTTTTCTTCAGTCTTAAGGCATGTCCTCGTGTCCTTTGACATATTCTATTGGTGAACAATGCCGCCCAGATAGTTTATTGTATGGCCCTTAATGTATTTATACACAGTAATCATATCCCCACGCAAGCGCCTTTTCTCCAGCGTACATAATTGTAACTTTTCCAGTCTCTATTCTATTCAATAAGCTTCCCCATCCCCTTATTAATTAGTTGCCCTTCTCTGAACCCTTTCCATTTCAAAGATGTCCTTTTTGTACACAGGATTCCAAATTGCACTGCATATTCCAAATTAGGCCTTACCAATGCTTTGTAGAGAGGGAGATTATATTTTCCTCCTCTTGAATCCATACCTCTCTTTATACAAGACAATACCATGCTGGCTCTGGCTGTTGCAGCCTGGCCCTGCTGCTACCTTTAAGTTGTTATCCACTAAAACCAAGATCCCTTTCCAACAGGGATCACTTAACACGAGCCATTTAAAGTATAAGTAGCACAGGATTTTTAATCCAAAACAACGCATCACTTTACTATCAACATTAAATTTCATCTCGCCACTTGACAGCCCAATGTGACAATCTATCTAGATCCCCTTGCAACGATTGCACATCCTCTGAGTTTTTATGGTCGACAAAGTTTTGTGTCGTCAGCAAACACAGAAACTAGCTGACAATACCCACTTCCAAATCATTAAAAATAGATTAAATAGAAACGGCCACAAACACAGAACCCTGTGGCACCCCACTTAGCACTTTACCCATAATGATGAAGCCCCATTAACAACTACTCTCTGCATCCATTCGTTAACCAATTTTCTATCCATGTACAAATGTGACTCCTCAGACCAACAGACCTTAGCTTATACATTAGTCGCCTATGGGGGACTGTATCAAAAGCCTTTGCAAAATCCAAGTAAACTACATCTATGCTATGCCAGTCTAAATGTTTCCCTCCCCCTGGGCTGGTGGGTGAGCGGCTTTCCCGGCTTGAGAGTACCAGGGATTGAGTGAGAGTCTCAGGTGCTGCTTAAAATCAGCCCAGAGAGGCAACCCCCCAGCCCTGACCACAAAGGTCAGAAAACTCCCCAGGACTTCCAGGGAGGTGAGGGGCTAATCACGGATGCCCATGGCTCCCCCGACCGCGAAGCGAGGGAGGCTCCCTGGGACTTCCAGGCCCCATGGCTGGAGGGGGAGTTAGAGCCTCTTTTGGCTGGAGGGTAGAGGAGCACCAATGCCCCTTGCTAGAGAGTCCCGGGGAGTGGGTAAGGCGAGGGAGGCTCCCCAGGACTTCCATGGGGACTTGGACACGATCCCAGGTGTCAGACTTTCATGGGGGACTTGCGCTCAGCCCCAGCCACGAGGCGAGGGAGGCTTCCCGGGACTTCCAGTAATGTTTTGCAGCTAGCCCCGTCCACCCAGGGTGCCCCAAGCACTGATCGTGAGGCGAGGGAGGCTCCACAAGAATTCCAGGGAGGTTGGGGGCTAATCACAGCTGCCCAAATTGCTCCCAGCAGCGAGGAAGGCTCCACGGGACTTTGCCCCTGGCTGGTTGGTGAGCGGCATCCTGGCTTGAGAGTACCGGGGAGTGGGTAAGTCTCTGCTCGCTTAAAATCAGCCCAGAGGACTGTCCTTGGCCCTCGCCACACCAGCCTAAATGCGCCTGATCTTGGCTGATCTCAGAAGCCAAGCAGGCTCCGGCCTGGTCAGCTCTTTGATGGGAGACCAACTTGGCAATACCAGGTGTCAAATGCCTTTTCTTCTGCTTCGCCCAACTGGCAGGCTTCTAAAGAAGGGGTCCAGTGTAAACTGATGGAGGAAAATAACGGCCCATGAAGATCTGGTGGCTCATCAGGAAATCCAAGGAGCTTGGGGGCCAACAGCAGCCGCCCAGGATGCCCCCAGCCCTGGCCGATAGGAGAGGGAGGCCCCCCGGGACCTCCAGTGAGGGCCTGCGGCCAGCTGCCTCCACCCAGGATGCTCCCTGCGGCAAGGCGAGGGAGGCCTCCCTGGACCTCCAGTGAAGGTTCGCAACTAGCAGCCTCCGCCTAGGGCACCCCCAGCCCCAGCCTGGGGGGCCTGGAACTCCCCAGGGCCCTCAAGCCCCATGGCTGGAGGGGGAGTGAGAACCTCTTTTGGCTGGAGGGTAGAGGAGCACCAATGCCCCTAGCTAGTTGGTGAGGCGCGGGAGACTACCCCTTCCCGACTTCCAGGGTGGTCTTGCAGCTAACTGCAGCCACCCAGGGTGCCCCCAGCCCCGCTGTTAAGGCGAGCGAGCTCCCTGGGACTTTCAGACCCCATGGCTGGAGGGGGAAAACAAGACCCTTGTAGCTTGAAGAGGTAGAGGAGCCCAATTTCCCCTGGCTGGTGGGTGAGCAACTTCCCTGGCATGAGAGTACCGGGGATTGAGTTACAGTCTCAGGCTGGCTTAAATTCAGTCCAATGAGCAACCCCCAGCCCTGACCACAAGGTGCAGAAAACTCCCCAGTACTTCCAGGGAGGTGATGGAGGCTCCCCGAGACTTCCAGGCCCCATGGCTGGAGGGGGAGTTAGAGCCTCTTTTGGCTGGAGGGTAGAGAAGCACCAATGCCCCTTGCTAGAGAGTCCCAGGGGGTTTGTGAGGCGAGGGAGGCTCCCCAGGACTTCCATGGGGACTTGGACATATAGTATTTGAGGTTGAATAAAGACATACGTCCATCCAGTTCAACCCATCTAGCAATATCCTCATTTCCTGCCTAACTGTTGATCCAGAGGAAGATAAAAAAAACCCACCAAATTTATGAAGGGTGAAAAAATTCCTTCCTGACTCCATGTGGCAATCTGAAATCTCCCTGGATCAACTCTTCTTTATGTATCAATAGCAGTAATTTGCAACATACTTTGTTTAAAGAAACTCATTAAGCTTTTTTTTAAACTGACCAATGAACCTGCCATAACAACGTCCACTGGAAGACAGTTCCATAGCTTTACCGTTCACACAGTGAAAAACCCTTTCCGAGCTTGAAGCCTAAACCTTTTTCTTCAAGTCTTAAGGCATGTCCTCGTGTCCTTTGACATATTCTATTGGTGAACAATGCCCCAGATAGTTTATTGTATGGCCCGTTAATGTATTTATACACAGTAATCATATCCCCACCGCAAGCGCCTTTTCTCCAGCGTACATAATTGTAACTTTTCCAGTCTCTATTCATATTCAAGCTTCCCCAATCCCCTTATTAATTTAGTTGCCCTCTCTGAACCCTTTCCATTTCAAAGATGTCCTTTTTGTACACAGGATTCCAAATTGCACTGCATATTCCAAATTAGGCCTTACCAATGCTTTGTAGAGAGGGGAGAATTATATTTCCTCCCTTGAATCCATACCTCTCTTTATACAAGACAATACCATGCTGGCTCTGGTGTTGCAGCCTGGCACTGCTGCTACCTTTAAGTTTGTATCCACTAAAACCCAAGATCCCTTTCCAACAGGGATTCACTTAACACAGAGCCATTTAAAGTATAAGTAGCACAAGGATTTTTAAGTCCAAAACGCATCACTTTACATTATCAACATTAAATTTCATCTGCCCACTTAGCAGCCCAATGTGACAATCTATCTTCTACTTACTTCCTCATAAAAGCCAAGCAAGTTAGTTTGACAAGATCTATTCCTCCTAAATCCATGCTGGTTACTACTTATAATGTCAGTCCTTGAAACATAATCTAGAACATGTTCCCTTATTAAACTTTCCAGGATCTTCCCCACCACTGAAGTTAAACTTACAGGCTTGTAATTACCCAGCTGTGAACGACTACCCTTTTTGAATATTGGAATAACATCAGCCTTTTTCCAATCCAGAGGCACACCACTGGACATGAGGGAATCAGCAAAAATAAGAAACAATGACCTAGATAAAATTGAACTTAGCTCCTTAAGTACCCGAGGATGTATTTTATCCAGTCCAGGAGATTTATTAATATTAACCTTATTTAGTTCTTTCAGTACCATATCCTCAGTTAACCAAAGTGCGCTTGAATCTTTTATACCATTATTGCTACTATATTCTATGAAATCTGTACTTGGATCTTCTATAGTGTATACAAAGGGAAAAAAATTATATAAGACATTTGCTTTATCACCATCCTCCGTAGCTATCTTATCCCCATTAATTAATGGTGCCCCATTCTCAGTCCTCATCTTCTTACTATTAATATACTTAAAAAAAATTTAGGCTTAGTGATGCTTTGTTCAGCTATCCTAACTTCATTATTAATTTTAGCTAGTTTGATTGCTTTCTTACACTCCTTGTTACAGTTTTTATAATCCCTAAAGGCCCTTTCCGTTCCCTCTGCCTTAAAGGTTTTAAATGCCTTTTTCTTCCTTTCCATTTGCCTCTTTACATCAGAATTCAGCCACATGGGCTCGGAGTTATTTTTTTTACATTTATTTCCCAAGGGTGTACATTTAGATGTGAACTGGCTTAAAATCCCCTTGAACACAGTCCACTTCTTTTCAGTACCTTTACCTGATAATACATTATCCCAGTTGACATAGGACGTGTTCCCAGCTGTCAGACTTTCATGGGGGACTTGCGCCCAGCCCTTGCAATGAGGCAAGGGAGGTTTCCCGGGACTTCCAGTGATGGTTTGCATCTAGGCCTGTCCACCCAGGGTACCCCAAGCATTGGCGATGAGGTGAAGAAGGCTCCACAAGAATTCCAGGGAGATTGGAGGCTATCCACGGCTGCCCAGAGTGCTCCCAGCAGCGAGGAAGGCTCCACGGGACTTTGCCCCTGGTTGGTGAGTGGCGTCCCTGGCTTGATAGTACCGGGGAGTGGGTGAAAGTCTCTGGCTGCCTTAAAATCAGCCCAGAGGGACGGGCCTATGGCCCTCGGCCACACCAGCCTAAATGCTCCTGATCTTGTCTGATCTCGGAAGCCAAGCAGGCTCCGGCCTGGTCAGTTCTTGGATGGGAGACCAACTTGGTAATACCAGGTGTCAAATGCCTTTTCTTCTGCTTCGCCCAACTGGCAGGCTTCTAAACAGGGGGTCCAGTGTACACTGATGGAGGAAAAGAACGGCCCATGAAGATCTGGTGGCTCATCAGGACATCCAAGGAGGTTGGGGGCCAACAGCAGCCACCCAGGATGCTCCCAGCCCTGGCAGAGAGAAGAGGGAGGCTCTCCAGAACCTTGCCCCTGGCTGGTGGGTGAGCAGCATTCCTGACTTGAGAGTCCCAGGAACTGGGTGATAGTCTCTGACTGATTTGGAATCAGCCCAGAGGGAATGTCCTATGGACCTCGGCCACACCAACCCAAATGCACCCGATCTTGTCTGATCTCAGAAGCTAACCAGGCTCAGGCCTAGTCAGTACTTGGATCTCAGACTGACTTGGAATACTAGGTGCCGTACAGCCTTTCTTCTGCTTCGCTGGACTGGCAGGATTTTAAACAGGGGGTCCAGTGTACACTGATGGATGAAAGGAATGGCCCATGAAGATCTGGTGGATTATAAGGACATCCAAGGAGGTTGGGGGCCAACAGCAGCCACCCAGGATGCTCTCAGCCCTGGCAGAGAGGAGAGGGAGGCTCCCCAGGACCCTGCCCCTAGCTGGTGGTTGAGCAGCATCCCTGTCTTGAGAGTCCCAGTAAGTGGGTGATAGTCTCTGGCTGCTTTGAAATCCGCCCAGAGGTAATATCTAGGCCCCATGGCTGGAGGGGAAGTAAGAGCCTCTTTTGGCTGGAGGACAGAGGAGCCCCATTGCCACTGGCTGGTGGGTGAGTGGTGTCCCTGGCTTGAGAGTACCGTTAAGTGGGTGAGAGTCTCTGGCTGCCTTAAAATCAGCCCAGAGGGAATGTCCTATGGCCTTCGGCCACACCAACCCAAATTCACCCAATCCTGTCTGATCTCAGAAGCCAAGCAGGCTCAGTCCTGGTCAGTACTAAGATGGGAGACCAACTTGGAATACCAGGTGTCATATGCCTTTTCTTGTGGGTCACTCAACTGGCAGGCTTTTAAACATGGGGTCCAGAGTACACTGACTGAGGAAAGGAATGGCCCATAAAAATCGGGGGGCTCATCAGGACATCCAAGGAGGTTGGGGGCCAACAGCAGTCGCCCAGGATGCCCCCAGCCCTGGTCGATAGGAAAGGGAGGCCCCCCGGTACCTCCAGTGAGGGCTTGCGGCTAGCTGCGTCCGCCCAGGAAGCCCCCTGCCGCAAGGCGAGGGAGGCCTCCCGGGACCTCCAGTTAAGGTTTGCCGCTAGCAGCATCCGCCCAGGGCACCCCCAGCCCTGGCCTGGGGGGCCTGGAACTCCCTGGGACCCTCAGGCCCCATGGCTGGAAGGGGGAGGTTGGGGGCCAACAGCAGCTGCCCAGGATGCCCCCAGCCCTGGCAGAGAGGAGAGGGAGGCTCCCTGGGACCTCCAGTGAGGGCTTGCGGCTATCTGCCTCTGCCCAGGATGCCCCCTGCAGCAAGGCAAGGGAGGCCTCCTAGGACCTCCAGTGAAGGTTTGCAACTAGCCCAGGTCCGCCCAGGGTGCCCCCAGCCCCAGCCTGGGGGGCCTGGAACTCCCCAGGTCCCTTAAGCCCCATGGCTGGAGGGCGAGTAAGAACCTCTTTTGGTGGAGAGTAGAGGAGCACCAATGCCCCAGGCTAGTTGGTGAGGTGCGGGAGGCTCCCCCTTCCCGACTTCCAGGGTGGTCTTGCAGCTAACTGCGGGTGCACAGGGTGCCCCCAGCCCCGCCCTTAAGACAAGCGAGGCTCCCTGGGACTTTCAGGCCCCATGGCTAGAGGGGGAAAAGAAGCCCCTTGTAGCTTGAGAACTGCTAACACACAATAACAAAAATAAGCCTAAGGGTATGACAAGAAGAGCAATAGGCAAAGCTCATGATAACGATCATAATAATACCCCATATATGATCATGACATATACCAATGATACAAATAGAGTGTGCCAAATAATTAGAAAACATTGGCATCACTTATTGGGAGACCCGGTTTTGGGTTCCTGTCTATCTAATAATCCCAAATTTTCCTTTCGTAAGGGCAAGACAGTGGCATCATATGTATCACCCTGTCTGTTTAATAACGAATCCAGAGCAGGGGATACTTGGTTAAAAACTTATGGCAGCTATCCTTGTGGCCGTAGTAGGTGTGCCACGTGTAAAATCATGAAACCTACTAAGAGATTTCAGAGTAACAAAACAGGACTATACTATGATATTAGGATATATGGCAACTGTAGATCCACATATGTTGTATACCTGGCTACATGTATATGCGGAATCCAATATGTGGTCAAAACGATTCGAACTGCTAATATACGAATATCTGAACATATTTATGCCACGAGAAGGGGTGATATTACCTCAGCAATATCATAACATGTTTTGGAAGTACATGGAGGGGCAACAAATGTTTCATTTGCTGTAATAGATAGAGTATTAGCTGGACCCAGAAAAGGGGACAAAAATAAACGCTTGTTACGTCTAGAAGCGATGTGGATACATAAATTGGGCACCATAGATCCGGATGGCTTAAATCGGGAATTTGAGCTCAATTGCTTTTTTGATCTATAAAATACATAATATCCTATGTGGGAACCTTTAAGGGTTAATGGAATAATTAACATGCCCTAACAGGGACTGACTAATTTTCTCCCTGGCCAAACTTTACCATTCCTCATCATATGTTCCGCTCCACATACAGTCTCCATGTGAAACGAGAGTCTCAATATAGTTGATACACTTTATATGGTTTTATTATAAATTATTATACGCAGTGAAGAACCACATATATTTATAAAATCATATATTTATTTATTTATACATTTTATACTACGCTTACGTGTTTGTTGTTTGAACACTTACTCATTTATATATGTATAATAGTATCAATTGATACCCTGATATGTATACTAATATGTTGCTTATGTAACATGTTGTTGTTTTTAACCCTAGTGTCAATATGCTAGATACTATGTTGTGAGCTATGTATAACCTGCTTTTGTAACTAATTTTGACTCTTGTCAGCTGTTAGTCAGGTCCACCTGTTACTCCTATCTATCAAATTCATCTACTAATTATTTAAGGTTGTTCTTAGCTCATACTAATCAGCCTCTGATGAAGTGGGAGTCCCCCATGAAACGCATAAGGCTGTCTGTCTGCTAGTCCTAGTATCCTGTTGGATTTGTGATCTTATGTGTTTGAAATAAAATTAAGACTTTTATTCCCCCCTGAGTTGCGTGTCCTAACTACGAGTGGAAGCTGTAGCTTGAGGGTAGAGGAGCCCAATTTCCCCTGGCTGCTGGGTGAGCGGCTTCCCTGGCTTGAGATTACCGGGGATTGAGTGAGAGTCTCAGGCTGGCTTAAAATCAGCCCAGAGAGCAACCCCCAGCCCTGACCACAAGGTGCAGAAAACTCCCCAGGACTTCCAGGGAGGTGAGGGGCTAACCACGGCTGCCCAGGGCTCCCTCGACTGCGAAGCGAGGGAGGCTCCCCGGGACTTCCTGGCCCCATGGCTGGAGGGGGAGTTAGAGCCTCTTTTGGCTGGAGGGTATAGGAGCACCAATGCCCCTTGCTAGAGAGTCCCGGGGAGTGGGTGAGGCGAGGGAGGCTCCCCAGGACTTCCATGGGGACTTGAACATGTTCCCAGCTGCCAGACTTTCATGGGGGACTTGCGCCCAGCCCCAGCCACGAGGTGAGGGAGGCTTCCCGGGACTTCCAGTAATGGTTTGCAGCTAGCCCCATCCACCCAGGGTGCCCCAAGCACTGGCCGTGAGACGAGGGAGGCTCCACAAGAATTCCAGGGAGATTGGGGGCTAACCACGGCTGCCCAGAGTGCTCCCAGCTACGAGGCAGGCTCCACGGGACATTGCCCTTGGCTGGTTGGTGAGCGGCATCCCTGGCTTGAGAGTACCGGGGAGTGGGTGAAAGTCTCTGGCTACCTTAAAATCAGCCCAGAGGGACTGTCCTATGGCCCTCGGCCACACCAGCCTAAATGCGCCTGATCTTGTCTGATCTTGGAAGCCAAGCTCCGGCCTGGTCAGTACTTGGATGGGAGACGAACTTGGTAATACCAGGTGTCAAATGCCTTTTCTTCTGCTTCGCCCTACTGGCAGGCTTCTAAACAGAGGGTCCAGTATACACTGATGGAGGAAAGGAACGGCCCATGAAGATCTGGTGGCTCATCAGGACATCCAAGGAGTTTGAGGGCCAACGGCAGCCACCCAGGATGCGCCCAGCCCTGGCAGAGAGGAGAGGGAGGCTCCCCAGGTCCTCGCCCCTGGCTGGTGGGTGAGCAGCGTCCCTGGCTTGAGAGTCCAAGGAAGTGGGTGATAGTCTCTGGCTGCTTTGAAATCTGCCCAGAGGGCGGAGGGTAGAGGAGCCCCATTGCCACTGGCTGGTGGGTGAGCGGCGTCCCTGGTTTGAGAGTACTGGTGAGTGGGTGACAGTCTCTGGCTGCCTTGAAATCAGCCCAGAGGGAATCTCCTATGCACCTCGGCCACACCAACCCAAATGCACCCAATCTTGTCTGATCTCGGAAGCTAACCAGGCTCAGGCCTAGTCAGTACTTGGATGTCAGACCTACTTGGAATACTAGGTGTCGTACACCTTTTCTTCTGCTTCGCTCAACTGGCAGGCTTTTAAACATGGGGTCCAAAGTACACTGACTGAGGAAAGGAACGGCCCATGAAAATCGGGGGGCTCATCAGGACATCCAAGGAGGTTGGGGGCCAACAGCAGCCGCCCAGGATGCCCCCAGCCCTGGTCGATAGGGGAGGGAGGCCCCCCGGGACCTCCAGTGAGGGCTTGCGGCTAGCTGCGTCCGCCCAGGATGCCCCCTGCCGCAAAGCGAGGGAGGCCTCCCGGGACCTCCAGTTAAGGTTTGCAGCTAGCTGCATCCGCCCAGAGCACCCCCAGCCCCGGCCTGGGGGGCCTGGAACTCCACAAGACCCTCAGGCCCCATGGCTGGGGGAGTAAGAACCTCTTTTGGCTGGAGGGTAGAGGAGCACCAATGCCCCTGGCTAGTTGGTGAGGCGAGGAAGGCTCCCCCTTCCCCACCCAGGGTGCCCCCTGTCACGAACTTACCTGCCGCTCCGGTCCCGCGCCGCACTGCACTTCCGGGTGGGCGGCGTCGACGTCATGACGTCACGCCGCCGACACGCCGGGCGGCGCGAAAGTTTAAAAGCCGGTGTCCTCCTGGACCCGGTGCCCGATTGTAGCATCCTGCTACCTCCCTGGCTCCTGTACTTACCTGCCTTGGATCCTGCTCCTTATACTTACCTTGCCTGCATCCAATACTTACCTTGCCTGTATCCAGTACCTATCTTACCTGTTTCAGTGTCTCACCTTGCCTGCATCCAGTTACTTACCTAGCCAGCATTCAGCCTACAGTTCCCAGCAGCACCTTTGGATCAGCCTACAGTTCCCAACAGCACCATTGTTCCAGCATACAACCTTCAGTTCTCAGCAGCACCTTGGGTCCAGCCTACAGTTCCCAGCAGCACCTTTGGTCCAGCCTACAGTACCCAGCAGCACCATTGTTCCAGCAGTCAGCCTACAGTTCCCAACAGCACCATTGTTCCAGTAACAGCCTACAGTACCCAGCCGAACCTTGTTCCAGTATCCAGCCTACATTTCCCAGCAGCCTCTGTATCCTGCACCTTCCGAACTGTCAGCCTCCTCCTAAAAGCGTACTGTGAGTACCCGGCCGTCCGGCCATTTATTACACCCCCAGCCCCGCACATAAGGTGAGCGAGGCTCCCTGGGACTTTCAGGCCCCATGGCTGGAGGGGTAAAACAAGCCCCTTGTAGCTTGAGGGTAGAGGAGCCCAATTTCCCCTGACTGGTGGGTGAGTGGCTTCCCTGGCTTGCGAGTACCGGGGATTGAGTGAGAGTCTCAGGCTGGCTTAAAATCAGCTCAGAGAGCAACCCCCAGCCCTGAACACAAGGTGCAGAAAACTCCCCAGGACTTCCAGGGAGCATAAGGGCTAACCACGGCTGTCCAGGGCTCCCCCAACCGCGAAACGAGGGAGGCTCCCTGGGACTTCCAGGCCCCATGGGTGGAGGGGGAGTTGGAGCCTCTTTTAGCTGGAGGGTAGAGGAGCACCAATGCCCCTGGCTAGAGAGTCTCAGGGAGTGGGTGAGGCGAGGGAGGCTCCCCAGAACTTCCATGGGGACTTGGATGTGTTCCGAGCTGTCAGACTTTCCTGGGGGACTTGCGCCCAGCCCCAGCAATGAGGCGAGGGAGGCTTCCCGGGACTTCCATTGATGGTTTGCAGCTAGCCTGTCCACCCAGGGTGCCCCAAGCACTGGTCGTGAGGCGAGGGAGGCTCCACAAGAATTCCAGGGAGGTTGGGGGCTAGCCATGGCTTGCCAGAGTACTCTTAGCAGTGAGGCAGGCTCTACGGGACTTTGCCCCTGGCTGGTTGGTGAGCGGCATCACTGGCTTTAAAGTATGGTGTATGGTGTGGGTGAAAGTCTCTAGCTGCCTTCAAATCAGCCCAGAGGGAATGTCCTATGGCCCTCGGCCACACCAACCCAAATTCACCCAAACTTGTCTGATTTTAGAAGCTAAGCAGGCTGGTACTAGGATGGAATACCAGGTGTCAAATGCCTTTTCTTCTGCTTCGCTCAACTGGCAGGCTTTTAAACATGGGGTCCAGCGTACACTGAAAGGAACGGCCCATGAAAATCAGGGGCCTCATTAGGAGATCCAAGGAGGTTGGGGGCCAACAGCAGCCGCTCAGGATGCACCCAGCCCTGGCCGATAGGAGAGGGAGGCCCCCCCGGGACCTCCAGTGAGGGCTTGCGGCTAGCTGTGTCCACCCAGGATGCCCCCTGCCGCAAGGTGATGTAGGCATCCAGGGACATCCAGTTAAGGTTTGCAGCTAGCAGCGTCTTCCCAGGGCGCCCCCAGCCCCGGCCTGGGGGGCCTGGAACTCCCCGGGACCCTCAGGCCCCATGGCTGGAAGGGGGAGTAAGAACCTCTTTTGGCTGAAGGGTAGAGGAGCACCAATGCCCCTGGCTAGTTTGGTGAGGCGAGGGAGGCTCCCCTTTCTTGACTTCCAGGGTGGTCTAGCAACCAACTGCGCCCGCCCAGGGTGCCCCCAGCCCCGCACTTAAGGCGAGCGAGGCTCCCCGGGACTTTCAGGCCCCATGGCTGGAAGGGGAAAACAAGGCTCTTGTAGCTTGAGGGTAGAGGAGCCCCATTGCCACTGGCTGGTGGGTGAGCAGCATCCCTGACTTGAGAGTAACGAAGAGTGTTTGAAAGTCTCTGGCTGCCTTAAAATCAGCCCAAAGGGAATGTCCTATGGCCCTCGGTCATACCAGCCTTAATGCATCTGACCTTGGAAGCTAATCAAGCTCAGGCCTGGTCAGTACTTGGATGGGATTCTGACTGGGAATACTAGGTGTTGTAGGCCTTTTCTTCTGCTTCTGTCGACTGGCAGGCTTTTAAACGGGTTTCAGTGTACACTGACGGAGGAAAGGAATGGCCAATGAAGATCGGGGGGCTCATTGGGACATCCAAGGAGGTTGGGGGCCAGCAGCAGCCACCTAGGATGCTCCCAGCCTGGCCGATAGGAGAGGGAGGCTCCCCAGGAGTTTGCTCCTGGCTGGAGGGGGAGCGGCGTCTCTGGCTTGAGAGTGCCAGTGAGTGGGTGAGACTCTCTGGCTGCCTTGAAATCAGCCTAGAGGGAATGTTCTATGGACCTCGGCCACACCAATCCGAATGCACCCGATCTTGTCTGATCTCGGAAGCTAAGCAGGCTCAGGCCTGGTCAGTACTTGGATGGGAGACCGACTTGGAATACTTCTGCTTCGCTGGAGTGGCAGGTTTCTAAACAGGGGGTCCAGTGTACATTGATGGACGAAAGGAACGGCCCATGAAGATCTGGGGGCTCATCAGGACATCCAAGGAGGCTGGGGGCCAACAGCAGCCACCCAGGATGCTCTAAGCCCTGGCAGAGAGGAGAGGGAGGCTCCCCAGGACCCTGCCCCTGGCTGGTGGGTGAGCACCATCCCTGGCTTGAGAGTCCCGGGAAGTGGGTGATAGTCTCTGGCTGCCCAGAGGTAATATCTAGGCCCCATGGCTGGAGGGGAAGTAAGAGCCTCTTTTGGCTGGAGGGTAGAGGAGCTCCATTGCCACTGGCTGGTGGGTGAGTGGCGTCCCTGGCTTGAGAGTACCGGTGAGTGGGTGAGAGTCTCTGGCTGCCTTGAAATCAGCCCAGAGGGAATTTCCTATGACCCTCGGCCACACTAACCCAAATTCACCCAATCTTGTCTGATCTCAGAAGCTAAGCAGGCTCAGGCCTGGTCAGTACTAGGATGGGAGACCAACTTGGAATACCAGGTGTCATATGCCTTTTCTTCTGCTTCACTCAACTGGCAGGCTTTTAAACATGGGGTCCAGCATACAGTGACGGAGGAAAGGAACGGCCCATGAAGGGCTCATCAGGTCATCCAAGGAGGCTGGGGGCCAACAGCAGCTGCCCAGGATGCTCCCAGCCCTGGCCGAGAGGAGAGGGAGGCTCCCGGGGACCTCGAGTGAGGGCTTACAGCTAGCTGCGTCCGCCCAGGATGCCCCCTGGCGCAAGGCGAGGGAGGCCTCCCGGTACCTCCAGTGAGGGATTGCGGCTAGCAGCGTCCGCCCAGGGTGCCCCCATCCCTGGTCTGGGGGGCCTGGAACTCCCCGGCACCTTCAGGCCTCATGACTAGAGGGGGAGTAAGAGCCTCTTTTGGCTGGAGGGTAGTGGAGCACCAATGCCCCTGGCTAGTGGGTGCGCAGTGTCCCTGGCTTTAGAGTTCCGGGAAGTGGGTTAGGTGAGGGAGGCTTCCCCTTCCCGACTTCCAGGGTGGCATTGCAGCTAACCCAGCTGCCCAGGGTTCCCCCAGCCCCGCCCGTGAGGCGAGGACTTTCAGTCCCTATGGCTGGAGCGGGAGAACGAGCCCCTTTGTAGCTTGAGGGAAGAGGAGCCCAATTTCCTCTGGCTGGTGGGTGTTAGGTTTTTATATATTCTTTATAATCACTTAGCCTAATAGCAGCCATTTTTGTCTTATATTATTGTCGTGTTATTGCAGATGTTTTGTTTCCAAATGTTCTTTCTCATTTGATAACACTTGAGCTTCCCAGTGAGCTCAAAGTCTTTTGCCTCCTACATTGTGTGTCAACCTGACTCTATCTTCACATTCCAAGGGATGTTTTTCTACGTAATCTGCAGACACTTTGTCTGGCCACGCCCCCTTTTTCTCTTTGTGAAAATCCAATGTAACATCTGAGTTAGAATTTTACTACAACATTGTGTGGTTCAACTCTATCTCCCGGCGCTGACGGGTCTCTTAGTGGCTCTAAGACAGGCATTAGTGGTCCGGCGTGACTAGTATAGGATATTTATTCTAACAGTGGGTGAGCGGCTTCCCTGGCTTGAGAGTACCGGGGATTGAGTGAGAGTCTCAGGCTGGCTAAAAATCAGCCCAGAGAGCAGCCCCCAGCCCTGACCACAAGGTTCAGAAACTCCCCAGGACTTCCATGGAGGTTAGGGGCTAACAGCGGCTGCCCAGGCCCAGAGCCTCTTTTGGCTAGAGGGGTCCAAACCACAGGTCCAACCAATGTGAATCCTATTTAACTAATAGGCCCCAGCCCCCACAGCAATTAGTGCAAGAGCCAGGAAGAGAAGGAAAAAACAAAACACTTATTAACCCTTTCACAACCTGTTTGTGGTTACAACAAGTGCAATACTAGATTATAGAAGCCCAGCACACCCCTTTAACTGGAAGAAAGAAAGATTAATCTGCTTACTACACACACAGTCCTGCCCACACAGTCCTTAACACAGCACAAACAATCCTTATTTTCAAACTTATTTTCAAACTTTCACACACCATACAACCATCAAATGATTAAATGTCCTTCTTTTTCTATGTCCTTGAGATCAAGGTCCTTAAGAGCAAGGGACTTATACGTTACACTCTAGTTCGTTTCACTTACAGGAAACTTCCTTTTGTAAGGTGTAAACACATTAGACACTGACTCAACAGTGATGTACTTATATGTGTAATTTACATTACTTGTGTTCTTTTAGATGACATCTTTGGGGGAGTGATAGTATTCTATTACTACACATGAGTGACAGGCCACACTGCTGCATTTTCTCACACGTTAACAATCACAGAACAGTGCAAGTCAATATGGGTGGCCTCACTGCCCTGCCCTGTGATCCGCATGTGATGAACCATTTTTTTGCAGATTACATGTGCTCCGATTGCAGACTATTGGGCGTGAAATGTGCTCTGCTGTCTGTCACAGTGTGGCCACAGTTACTTTTTCCTATTAAAAAATACCTTTGTGTGTGTGTGGGGGGGGGGGCAATTAGCTTTGGGTTTATCATGTCCATATATCTATTTTGCACTGACTTATATTAGGTACAACACAAAATATACAAAATACATACACTTACTTACAGAGCTGAGATCCCTATTTCAACATGGAATGGTCAAATGGCAGCTTAAACCACACCCCTGTGTCTGCTCCATATGAACGGAAGTGTTATCCAAAAAAAGTTTCTGTCTGCTACACAGGATGTGATGTGTATTGTAGTGGACATATACATCAAGGCTCCTTATATACCACCTACAGTCTGCAGGTGGTGTCAGTGAGTGATAAAAGACAAGACAACCCTTTTCTCTATGGCTAGGAGGAGAGAAAGTGAAAGTGGATTGTGGTGTGTGCTTTGGAGTGATATTGACTGCAACACAAGATTCTGTGGGTAAGATCCTACGGGTAAGACCCTGTGAGTAAGATCCTGTTACCACCTGTTGGGAGACAGATTGTTGGACAGACAATTTACCTTATTGGATACAAACTCTGAGGCAACAGATAAGTGTACACCAACTTACAAGGGCACACAATATACAGGCCTGGTCAATATTTAAAGTGGTGCACCATAGACAGGGACACCCCTGATTACTGCGGCTGCCGACGAAGTCAGAAGTTTTTAAAGGGTATGTCCACCCTAAAATACACTTTTTTATATAAGATTCCCCCTGGGCTCCCAGCCCTGACCGCTAGGTTTTTTTCTTTAGAAAGCCCCCCAAACTCTACTTACCTCCCCTCTTTCCTCCAACGCGCTCCCGGCCCTCTGCTTGCGAGAAAATGCAAGCAGAGGGGCGGGACCGGCAGCCGCTTCTGTGATTGGCTGAGCGGCAGCCAATCACGGACGCGGCTGCTGGCAGCTCACTTTGCTGGGAGGAAAGAGGAGAGGTAAGTAAAGTTTGGGGAGCTTTATAAAGATACAAATATAGCGGTTGGGGCTGGGAGCCCAGGGGGAATCTTATGTATTAAACATTTTACGCTAGGGGGAGGGAATCGGGAGAGGGAGGGAGATGGAGGGAGGGAGAGGGAGGGGGAGGGAGGGAGAGGGAGGGGGAGGGAGAAGGGCTGCAGTACGCATGCCAAACTTCTCCCGGAGGCCAGGTAGCAGGCAGAATCCTATATGGACTCTGCTAGCCTCCTGGTGGGCAGTTTTTGGGACTTTGGGGGGGACTACAGGAGAACCCTATGGAGCTGGGATGTGAGGTAAGGATTAAACTACACTACATGGTGGGGCCAGTAGTTGGGGGGTTATAGTTTTGGGGGTGGACAAATAGGTAGACTTTGCACAGGCACAATGGGTGCGTAGTGATAATTGCTGCTGAAAAAGCAATATGCAATAACCATATAGTAGAGAGTTCACCGCACACCAGATTTGCACAAAGTATCTCTTTAATGAGTCAACGTTTCGGAGCCAACACATAATTGTGTAAGGTGTTGGTTCTGTCTTGAGAAATGGGCCGTGTTGGCTCCGAAACGTTGACTCATTAAAGAGATACTTTGTTCAAATCTGGTGTGCGGTGAACTCTCTACTATATGGTCAGAAGTTTTTAACCTGCTCCCCTCAAGTACCTAACATGACTTGAATCTGGTGTAGTATCATTCTTTTCACTGTTCTGCTCTGAAGTCTATTTGCTATCTGCCACATAGTTATTTAGAGTGTTTAATATGTATGCAACAATAATACCGTCCTGATAATTCGATGTAATTGAATATGATCTATCTGTGATACATTTCTGCATGGTTACCTTTATCCATCAATATAGATCTCCTAAGAGTTATATATACCTTACTTTTAGGATATAGGCCTGATTATAGCATATACTGTAGTAATATACACACAGAATATTCCTCTGTATATAGCTTTGGCCTCCTAGTGATATATAAGGGATAATACGCTACCTACCGTGCAATATAAGAATATTACGCCACCGAGGAGTTCCATGACCATATAGAATTTTATACAGGTCATGGAACTCTGAGGTGAAGTAAATCCATATATTACACTGTAGGTAGCGTATTATTTCTTATAATACATAAGACAAGCCAAAAAAACCCTGCCCTTTACCACTGTCTCTCCCCCTTCCTGTATTAGTCATTTATATAGGAATCCCTGTTTAATGTATAAATAGTTAATTACTGTTCCTATTGAAAAGAGATAGAAGGACTGAACAACAACATCTGTCAACAATAAGCAGGGCTTCCTATATAAATGACTAATACAGGGAGGGGGAGACAATGGGAGGGGCAGTAGAATACAGGAAGTCACTCAGTGATATCACTGAGTGATTGTAATATAGATTCTCGCCACTGCACCTCCCTACTGAAAATGCCTAGCCTTATGTATTATACTGGTATATCTAATATTTTGACTTAAGTGTATACCTTTCTGCACCTTGACTATTACTGGTTACTTAATAGGGGATGTGTTTTTAAATTTTCTAGATTCTATTTCTGCCTTATGTATATAATTCTGATTATGCACTTGCTACTCCCAACTTTTGTTTAATAAAGGAGCTTTTTACTATTTGATAATAAGAAGTGTGCCTGGGTTTTATATCCATTACTTTGTTTTTTCTTTCTTGTTGTTTATATTATAATATTAAATGGATGGAGCACCTTCTAACAAATATCTATAGTTCTAGATTATTAGGCTAATTATACCAGTGCCCTTATGGACATATCTTTCTAATTCTACACTGTCTGCTTTGTGCCAGACCACCAGAGTAACCCACTGTGTGCCATGCTACCCATAATCCTTCCATAAAGCAGTGATCTGGTACAAATTGGTGGCAGCGGTGCTGGTAATACCATTTATTCTCCCTGTTTTCTCTGTATATTTGTTCTCTCTATTAAGCTATGGAGGCTGCTACTGATAGTATTGATTTAAATCCTCCTGTCCTTGTACCTGCAGATAAAATTCCCCAATTAGATTCAGTAGCTCTACCAGGTCCAATTGCCAAACCTATTTTTAAATCTGATCCATTTGATGGGGTAACTAGGGAATGGACTGATTGGCTAGAACAATTTGAATTGGCAGGCACTATTAATAGTTGGGATGAAGGTGCTCGCTTGCAAGTCCTTAGTGGTAAAGCCAGGCAGGTATACCAAGGATTTGGTGTAATATAAGAATATATTATATTGATTGCGTTTAGACGCGGTAGAAATCTTAGAAACATACTTGTTAAAATGGATTTGGGGACCCCAAAAAGTGGGGGCATTACTTCTTGGCTACCCCATAATAAATGGGGCTGTTATAAATGTAGTGGTTGCCAAGCGTGCAGACATATATTAACAGGGATAGATTTCCCCCATCCCCACAATGGACGCCGTATTAAAATCAAGGGTAGGCTTACCTGTCTCAGCGCATTTGTAATATATATCATAACGTGCCCATGTGGCCTGTATTATGTTGGCAAAACGACAACCACCCTCCGCGAGACTTGCCAACCATCGCCAAGCATTAAGACAAATAGTCACTGAGGGTGCTAAGAAAACTGGCCATTTTGGCGAACAGTCGGTCGCCAGGAACTATAGGTATATGGGTCACCCTCTGGCAAGTTTCAGATGGTTGGCCATTGACTCTGAACCAGCTAGAGAGGGCATAGATCGGGGCCAGGCCCTCTTAAGAAGAGAAGCAAGGTGGATTAGGACCCTGGACACACTAGTCCCCAGAGGCCTAAATGAACAACTAATACAAAATAGAAACAATGGATACTCTTTGCTGTGGCACTGCTTAGGTCCCTCCTGTCCGGTGCAACAATGTTCCAGAGGAAAGCTCCCCAGGTTCGGGTCTAGGTAAGTATATACATTAAGAGTGGAACAATGCAATACTCACGGACGGGATTACGGTAAAATCAATCTTTTATTAAACAACTTGGTAAAAACATGGAGACATGTACACTCAGCTACTCCACCTGCCTGATGCGTTTCGTGGGCGTGTCCCACTCTCTACAAACACAAACACTTCTTAAACCAAACTAACACCACACCACACCCCCAGTGCAAACCAATAGGATACTCGAAACCTCAAATCCTCCCCGATACATGATCTACACGCAGCTGCACATCGTGTGTGAGACAAACGTAAATAACCTCTACCTGCTCGGGAAGTACGAGAGGTGGAGCAGCGGAGGAGAGGAGCGCCAGACCAGCGACCCCACCAGTGCCAGCTGTACAGCCCTCCCGGTAGCAAGGACGTCCAGCAGTCGGCTGACCGAGTGCCGGTGCGTACCAAGAAGGTAAGTAACATCACCTTACGATGCAGTGTCCTAAGGTGGCGAAGTGTGACGGACTCCAAAAGTAGACCGCACCTCCTGCAGAAATAGAGAACAGAACTAAAAACGGGTGAGCGGGATCCGATTCTCCAACGTGTTCCGTGACTTCATCCACGGTCTTCTCCCTCGTGTGGCTCACAATGCTACTTGTCTTTAGTTCTCACCCATTCTCCATAATGTATGATAGTTTTATGTGTCCAGAAGCCAGCTGTCCAGACCACCTGCTGGCGCTCAAGGTAGTCATGCATTACCGTACTTTATCGGTGTGTTTCATGGCTTTACAAGACTCATACAGTCATTTAATCCCCACCACCGACTCCTATCTATGTTGGCCCATACTTTCCTTTATTGCAATTCAACTTCGTTATCAGGTTTATGATCATGTTTAGAATAGGTGGGTCTCTTCAAACTTTTGAATCTAACTGACTTTAGCTTTATTAGTGCATGCTAAGCAGATGAGAAGTTCGTTACTGTATTGTTACTTCACTTTAGACCCGGACTTGTCTGTAGATGCCTTATGACATGTTGAATGCACAGTGAGACTCGGACTAGCATTGTAGCCACACTATGTCTAGAGCCTTGGATGAATTCATGGCACTTGTAGAATCTGTCGCTCACCCGTTTTTAGTTGTTCTCTTTTCTGCCGGAGGTGGGGTTTCTTTTGAGTCCGTCACACTTGCCACCTTAGGCACGCCATCTTAAGGGTGGATTTTACTTACCTTCTTGTACGCACCGGCACTCGGTCATCCGACCTGCTTGGACGGTCTCTTGCTACCGGGGAGGGTGTACAGCTTGGCACTGGGGGGTCTCTGGTGGCGCTCCTATCCTCCGCGTCCACCTTCTCGTACTTCCGAGCAGGTAGAGGTTAATTTTAGTTTGTTCACAGCACTGATTCAGGGGCTGGGTGTATATCATTATCGGGGGAGGATTTGAGTTTTCGAGGTATCCTATTGGTTGCACGTGGGGGGTGTGGGTTGGTTAGTTTGTTTTAAGGAAGTGTTTGTGTTGTGATCAGATGTTCTTATGAAGGTCCTGTGAGTGCGTCCCTCCATACCAGATTATATATATATACTAGCAAATTGTGCCCGTTGGTGCACAATGGAAATTATGTGTGTGTATGTTTGCTATGTGTGGATATAGTGGATATAGAATTTTTACACAGGTATATTTTAAACTGTTACTCAGACAGTCACAGCTTCCACAGGAACCAAATAGGATAATCTACAGGTCTGAGAGTAGACCCAGGCAATCCTGCTACACTGTGTGTGTTGAAACTAAAGATGCTTGGTTAATAATATTAGTATTACCACGGCAAGTGGTGATGGGCTCATATTATATAACAGAAGGTACCTCACAGCATCATGTATTTATAATAGCATTGCCCTAATAATCTAACGTATAAAAAACATTTCTCATTCCCAGTTTACCTAAAGAAAGGATTTATCCTTTATATATCTTGTACAGATCTAATTAAAATAAATTGTTCAGAGCAATTTTTAATAACTCATAACTGCTTTTTATTTCAGTATTACAGTAAATCCTTGGTATGCTACCTGGCTTTACCACTAAGCAAAAGGCTAATGACTTGCAAGTGAGCACCTTCATCCCAACCATTAATAGTGGCTGCCAATTCAAATGTTCTAGCCAATTAGTCCACTCCCTAGTTACCCCTTCAAATGGGTTTGGCAATTGGACCTGGTAGAGCTTCTGAGTCTAATTGGGGAATTTCATTGCAGGTACAAGGACAGGAGGATTTAAATCAATATTATCAGTAGCAGCCTGAAGAACAAATATACAGAGAAAACAGGGAGAATAAATGGTATTACCAGCAACGCTGCCACCAATTTGTACCAGATCAGTGTTATTGAATGATTAGGTTAACATGGCACACAGTATGTTACTCTAATGTTACAATAATTTGTCCTCCCAACAGGTGGGAACAGGATCTTTCCTGTGTAGCAGACAGAAACTTTTTTTGGATTACACTTCCTTTCATATGGAGCTGTTAGGGAATTAAGTAGAGCCACACCAGTCTTGAAAGTCGATAGTAGAGACTTATTGCATATGCATATAAACACATGTGGTGGTCACTCAACTGGATAGTGAGTAACAAAGATAGCTTGTACGGACCCCTTTCTTATACACAATCTGGACCATAAGTCACAAGCCCATCCTATAGAAAGGACTTTGCCGTCCCTTTTACTTTAGACATGTAACCTTATATGGCCATTGTTACCTTACACAACTTTAACAAGAAACATATGTTATTCCATTGTGACTAGAGATCCCAGAGGTCCATGTTACATATCTCATATTCATGCCACGTCTACACAGTCATTGCATAATGCATGTAGCCAATACGTTTCTTATATGATAACATTGATAAATTATATCTTTAACATTTCCCCCCTTTAGTTACTAAGTAATCTAAATACTATACCATAAATCTATGGTATGGTACACAAAGATACAACAAAATTACATTTTACATTAATACTCTACTCAGACATTAGAATCATACTAATTCTTTCAGTTAAAACTACCCTGTCAAACATACTACGCCTTTAATCTAATTGGAATTAAAAAACAATTCTTTCTAACAAAGGCCAGCTTTTACTTTAGAAACAATAATAGGGAAAATTTACTTTGGGTACAATGTAAAGAAAGTACTTATATTGGTGTCAATTGGATCTACTACATAAATGTAGAATTACTCTCATTTACATCATATAAACTAAGGTACGAAATTGGATATTAAAATTAATTTGCGCTTACATTGTATCTAAAAATTCTCTGGTATTCAACATTTTCCTATGTTTTACATTACATGCTACAAGTAACATAATTTTTCACTTCCTGTAGATTTTTCATTATAACTAATAAACCCAATTAAAACCATCTATCAAACATTATGGACTCATCATCAAATTCTTCTAAGTAATAAATTGACCCATGCCCATGGTTAGGTGCATGTAGATACTCAATAATCAGTCCAATTTATAGTCTTTGCCGTTATTGAATGCAATTGCAATAAGCTGTTATCTGTCCATGAGCAGACCCAGGGGTGTTGTTTAAGCTGCCATTTGACCATTCCATTTTAAAACAGGGATCTCAGCTCTGTAAGTAAGTTTATGTATTTTGTATATTTTGTGTTGTACCTAATATAAGTCAGTGCTAAATTTTATATACATTCACTGATGGTCATTTAAATGGTAACAGTGAGATAGTACACACATACATATACACCTTTCCTATGGTCATATCCTAAACTCCCCACCACATTGGTAGCTTTGGTAGCTCCTAAAAACTCAAAGCTATCTCCTATGAAGATATAAATATTTTATATAATATAATATATAGGGATAAGAGATATATATATATATATATATATATATATATATATGATACAGCGTTCGTCCGCACTCCTGCCGTACTGTAAATTTCCTCTGCCCGGGTGCTCTCCGTATAATATAAGATATAAGGATGTCTGAGGCACTCGCTGGACTTTTAAAACAAACTTTTATTCATAGTAAACTCTACACGTTTCAGCCGTAACACGTGGCCGTCTCAGGATACTCCATCTTGATATTGTGATTCCCTAAATGATAAGTGCCCTCCCCCTAACCCTCCCACGTCCCAACCCCTCAGATGTCACCCACAGGTGAATAGATGCAATAATTAACATATGAATAGCACAAATAGATACACATTATACAAGTTAAAACATCAATCAATGCTCCAAGGGTGATGATAGCTACAAATCACAAAAGATCAATGTTAATCTATACACAGATACATGAATGCAAATATCAATCACGGAATACTAGAAGGCCAGAGAATAACCCAACCCAGCCTGGGTTCCCCAAGGAGACAGGCACGTGCCACTCGTCCAGAATAACTCGGGCGAATGGCAAAAGTACCGCTACAGGGAAGAGGGGTTATCAGCACACACCCCTTGTACTCACCCCTCGAGTATAGACTACCCCAGCAACAGCTAGTACCATGGGGGGGGGGGAAACTAAGAAGACTACATTATAGGCTGATAGGGCCACATATAGAGATCAACTCTAATGTCTAAAGGCCGAACGGGCAGCCCATTATCAGAACAAGCAAAACGGGAGAGGGGAGAGGGGGGGGCAACATGCTCAGAGGAATTATTATAAAAAGCAGGATAAGGCCAGTTGTTCATTTATATACATTAAGTGTGGAACAGTGCAATACTACGGACGGGATACGGTAAAATCAATCTTTTATTAAACAACTTGGTAAAAACATGGAGACATGTACACTCAGCTACTCCACCTGCTGATGCGTTTCGTGGGCGTGTCCCACTGGCCTCTGATGCGCCCTCGGTCATACCAGCCTTAATGCATCTGACCTTGGAAGCTAATCAAGCTCAGGCCTGGTCAGTTCTGGATGGGATTCTGACTGGGAATACTAGGTGTTGTAGGCCTTTTCTTCTGCTTCTGTCGACTGGCAGGCTTTTAAACGGGTTTCAGTGTACACTGACGGAGGAAAGGAATGGCCAATGAGATCGGGGGGCTCATTGGGACATCCAAGGAGGTTGGGGGCCAGCAGCAGCCACCTAGGATGCTCCCAGCCTGGCCGATAGGAGAGGGAGGCTCCCCAGGAGTTTGCTCCTGGCTGGAGGGGAGCGGCGTCTCTGGTTGAGAGTGCCAGTGAGTGGGTGGACTCTCTGGCTGCCTTGAAATCCGCCTAGAGGGAATGTTCTATGGACTCGGCCAAACCAATCCGAATGCACCCGATCTTGTCTGATCTGGAAGCTAAGCAGGCTCAGGCCTGGTCAGTACTTGGATGGGAGACCGACTTGGAATACTTCTGCTTCGCTGGAGTGGCAGGTTTCTAAACAGGGGGTCCAGTGTACATTGATGGACGAAAGGAACGGCCATGAAGATCTGGGGGCTCATCAGGACATCCAAGGAGGCTGGGGGCCAACAGCAGCACCCAGGATGCTCTAAGCCTGGCAGAGAGGAGAGGGAGGCTCCCCAGGACCCTGCCCTGGCTGGTGGGTGAGCACATCCCTGGTTGAGTCGGGAAGTGGGTGATAGTCTCTGGCTGCCCAGAGGGTAAATCTAGGCCCCATGGCTGGAGGGGAAGTAAGAGCCTCTTTTGGCTGGAGGGTAGAGGAGCTCCATTGCCACTGGCTGGTGGTGAGTGGCGTCTGGCTTGAGAGTACCGGTGAGTGGGTGGAAGTCTCTGGGCCTTGAAATCAGCCCAGAGGGAATTTCCTATGACCCTCGGCCACACTAACCCAAATTCACCAATCGTCTGATCTCAGAAGCTAAGCAGCTCAGGCCTGGTCAGTACTAGGATGGGAGACCAACTTGGAATACCAGGTGTCATATGCCTTTTCTTCTGCTTCACTCAACTGGCAGGCTTTTAAACATGGGGTCCAGCATACAGTGACGGAGGAAAGGAACGGCCCATGAAGGGCTCATCAGGTCATCCAAGGAGGTGGGGGCCAACAGCAGCTGCCCAGGATGCTCCCAGCCCTGGCCGAGAGGAGAGGAGGCTCCGGGGACCTCGAGTGAGGGCTTACAGTAGTGGTCCGCCCAGGATGCCCCCTGGCGCAAGGCGAGGGAGGCCTCCCGGTACCTCCAGTGAGGGATTGCGGCTAGCAGCGTCCGCCAGGGGGCCCCATCCCTGGTCTGGGGGGCCTGGAACTCCCGGCACCTTCAGGCCTCATGACTAGAGGGGGAGTAGAGCCTCTTTTGGCTGGAGGGTAGTGGAGACCCAATGCCCCTGGCTAGTGGGTGCGCAGGTCCCTGGCTTTAGAGTTCCGGGAAGTGGGTTAGGTGAGGGAGGCTTCCCTTCCCGACTTCCAGGGTGGCATTGCAGCTAACCCAGTGCCCAGGGTTCCCCCAGCCCCGCCGTGAGGCGAGGACTTTCAGTCCCTATGGTGGAGCGGGAGAACGAGCCCCTTTGTAGCTTGAGGGAAGAGGAGCCCAATTTCCTCTGGTGGTGGTGTTAGGTTTTTAATATTCTATAAATCACTTAGCCTAATAGCAGCCATTTTTGTCTTATATTATTGTCGTGTTATTGCAGATGTTTGTTTCCAAATGTTCTTTCTCATTTGATAACACTTGAGCTCCCAGTGAGCTCAAAGTCTTTTGCTCCTACATTGTGTGTCAACTGACTCTATCTTCACATTCCAAGGGATGTTTTTCTACGTAATCTGCAGACACTTGTCTGGCCACGCCCCCTTTTTCTCTTTGTGAAAATCCAATGTAACATCTGAGTTAGAATTTTACTACAACATTGTGTGGTTCAACTCATCTCCGGCGCTGACGGGTCTCTTAGGCTCTAAGACAGGCATTAGTGGTGGTCCGGCGTGACTAGTATAGGATATTTATTCTAACAGTGGGTGAGCGGCTTCCCTGGCTTGAGAGTACCGGGGATGAGTGAGAGTCTCGGGGCTAAAAATCAGCCCAGAGAGCAGCCCCCAGCCTGACCACAAGGTTCAGAAACTCCCCAGGACTTCCATGGAGGTTAGGGGCTAACAGCGGCTGCCCAGGCCCAGAGCCTCTTTTGGCTAGAGGGGTCCAAACCACAGGTCCAACCAATGTGAATCCTATTTAACTAATAGGCCCCAGCCCCCACAGCAATTAGTGCAAGAGCCAGGAAGAGAAGGAAAAAACAAAACACTTATTAACCCTTCACAACCTGTTTTGGTGGTACAACAAGTGCAATACTAGATTATAGAGCCCAGCACACCCCTTTAACTGGAAGAAAGAAAGATTAATCTGCTTACTACACACACAGTCCTGCCCACACAGTCCTTAACACAGCACAAACAATCCTTATTTTCAAACTTATTTTCAAACTTTCACACACCATACAAACATCAAATGATTAAATGTCCTTCTTTTTCTATGTCCTTGAGATCAAGGTCCTTAAGAGCAAGGGACTATACAGTTACACTCTAGTTCGTTTCACTTACAGGAAAATTCCTTTTGTAAGGTGTAAACACATAGACACTGACTCAACAGTGATGTACTTATATGTGTAATTTACATTACTGTGTTCTTTTAGATGACAATCTTTGGGGGAGTGATAGTATCTCTTACTACACATGAGTGACAGGCCACACTGGTGCATTTTCTCACACGTAACACAACAGAACAGGGCAAGTCAATATGGGTGGCCTCACTGCCCTGCCCTGTGATCCGCATGTGATGAACCATTTTTTTGCAGATTACATGTGCTCCGATTGCAGACTATTGGGCGTGAAATGTGCTCTGCTGTCTGTCACAGTGTGGCCACAGTTAATTTTTCTATTAAAAATACCTTTGTGTGTGTGGGGGGGGGGGCAATTAGCTTTGGGTTTTCATGTCCATATATCTATTTTGCACTGACTTATATTAGGACAACACAAAATATACAAAATACATACACTTACTTACAGAGCTGAGATCCCTATTTCAACATGGAATGGTCAAATGGCAGCTTAAACCACACACCCTGTGTCTGCTCCATATGAACGGAAGTGTTATCCAAAAAAAGTTTCTGTCTGCTACACAGGATGTGATGTGTATTGTAGTGGACATAACATCAAGGCTCCTTATATACCACCTACAGTCTGCAGGTGGTGTCAGTGAGTGATAAAAGACAAGACAAACCTTTTCTCTATGGCTGGAGGAGAGAAAGTGAAAGTGGATGTGGTGTGTGCTTGGAGTGATATTGACTGCAACACAAGATTCTGTGGGTAAGATCCTACGGGTAAGACCTGTGAGTAAGATCCTGTTACCACCTGTTGGGAGAAAGATTGTTGGACCGACAATTTACCTTATTGGATACAAACTCTGAGGCAACAGATAAGTGTACACCAACTTACAAGGGCACACAATATACAGGCCTGGTCAATATTAAAGTGGTGCACCATAGACAGGGACACCCTGATTACTGCGGCTGCGACGAAGTCAGAAGTTTTTAAAGGGTATGTCCACCCTAAAATACACTTTTTATATAAGATTCCCTGGGCTCCCAGCCCTGACCGCTAGGTTTTTTTCTTTAGAAAGCCCCCAAACTCACTTACCTCCCCTTTTCCCCAAGCGCTCCCGGCCTCTGCTTGCGAGAAAATGCAAGCAGAGGGGCGGGACGGCAGCCGCTTCTGTGATTGTGAGCGGCAGCCAATCACGGACGCGGCTGCTGGCAGCTCACTTTGCTGGGAGGAAAGAGAGAGGTAAGTAAAGTTTGGGGAGCTTTATAAAGATACAAATATAGCGGTTGGGGCTGGGAGCCCAGGGGGAATCTTATGTATTAAACATTTTACGCTAGGGGGAGGGAATCGGGAGGGAGAGGGAGGGAGATGGAGGGAGGAGGGGAGGGGGGGAGGGAGAGGGAGGGGGAGGGAGAAGGGCTGCAGTACGCATGCCAAACTTCTCCCGGAGGCCAGGTAGCAGGCAGAATCCTATATGGACCTGCTAGCTCTGGTGGGCAGTTTTTTGGACTTGGGGGGGACTACAGGAGAACCCTATGGAGCTGGGATGTGAGGTAAGGATTAAATACACTACATGGTGGGGCCAGTAGTGGGGGGTTATAGTTTGGGGGTGGACAAATAGGTAGACTTTGCACAGGCACAATGGGTGCGTAGTGATAATTGCTGCTGGAAAAGCAATATGCAATAACCATATAGTAGAGAGTTCACGCGCACACCAGATTTGCACAAAGTATCTCTTTAATGAGTCAACGTTTCGGAGCCAACACATAATGTGTAAGGTGTTGGTTCTGTCTTGAGAAATGGGCCGTGTTGGCTCCGAAACGTTGACTCATTAAAGAGATCTTTGTTCAAATCTGGTGTGCGGTGAACTCTCTACTATATGGTCAGAAGTTTTTAACCTGCTCCCTCAAGTACCTAACCTGACTTGAATCTGGTTGTAGTATCATTCTTTTCACTGTTCTGCTCTGAAGTTATTTGCTATCTGCACATAGTTATTTAGAGTGTTTAATATGTATGCAACAATAATACCGTCCTGATAATTCGATGTAATTGAATATGATCTATCTGTGATACATTTCTGCATGGTTATTTATCCATCAATATAGATCTCCTAAGAGTTATATATAACTTACTTTTAGGATATAGGCCTGATTATAGCATATACTGTAGTAAATACACACAGATATTCTCTGTATATAGCTTTGGCCTCCTAGTGATATATAAGGGATAATACGCTACCTACGTGCAATATAAGAATATTAGCCACCGAGGAGTTCCATGACCATATAGAATTTATACAGGTCATGAACTCTGAGGTGAAGTAAATCCATATATTACACTGTAGGTAGCGTTTATTTCATAATACATAAGACAAGCCAAAAAAACCCTGCCCTTACCACTGTCTCTCCCCTTCCTGTATTAGTCATTTATATAGGAATCCCTGTTTAAGTATAAATAGTTAATTACTGTTCCTATTGAAAAGAGATAGAAGGACTGAACAACAACATCTGTCAACAATAAGCAGGGCTTCCTATATAAATGACTAATACAGGGAGGGGGAGACAAGGGAGGGGCAGTAGAATACAGGAAGTCACTCAGTGATATCATGGTGATTGTAATATAGATTCTCGCCACTGCACCTCCCTACTGAAAATGCCTAGCCTTATGATATTATACTGGTATTCTAATATTTTGATTAAGTGTATACCTTTCTGCACCTTGACTTTACTGGTTACTTAATAGGGGATGTGTTTTAAATTTTCTAGATTCTATTCGCCTTATGTATATAATTTGATTATGCACTTGCTACTCCCAACTTTTGTTTAATAAAGGAGCTTTTTACTATTTGATAATAAGAAGTGTGCCTGGGTTTTATACCATTACTTTGTTTTTTTCTTCTTGTTGTTATATTATAAATAAATGGATGGAGCACCTTCTAACAAATATTATAGTTCTAGATTATTAGGCTAATTATACCAGTGCCCTTATGGACATATTTCTAATTCTACACTGTCTGCTTTGTGCCAGACCACCAGAGTAACCCACTGTGTGCCATGCTACCCATAATCCTTCCATAAAGCAGTGATCTGGTACAAATTGGTGGCAGCGGTGCGGTAATACCATTTATTCTCCCTGTTTTCTCTGTTATTTGTTCTCTCTATTAAGCTATGGAGGCTGCTACTGATAGTATTGATTTAAATCCTCCTGTCCTTGTACCTGCAGATAAAATTCCCCAATTAGATTCAGTAGCTCACCCGGTCCAATTGCCAAACCTATTTTTAAATCTGTCCATTTGATGGGGTAACTAGGGAATGGATGATTGGCTAGAACAATTTGAATTGGCAGGCACTATTAATAGTTGGGATGAAGGTGCTCGCTTGCAAGTCCTTGTGGTAAAGCCAGGCAGGATAACAAGGATTTGGTGTGTAATATAAGAATATATTATATTGATTGCGTTTAGACGCGGTAGAATTTAGAAACATACTGTTAAAATGGATTTGGGGGCCCCAAAAAGTGGGGGCATTACTTCTTGGCTACCCCATAATAAATGGGGCTGTTATAAATGTAGTGGTTGCCAAGCGTGCAGACATATATAACAGGGATAGATTTCCCCCATCCCCACAATGGACGCCGTATTAAAATCAAGGGTAGGCTTACCTGTCTCAGCGCATTTGTAATATATATCATAACGTGGCCATGTGGCCTGTATTATGTTGGCAAAACGACAACCACCCTCCGCGAGACTTGCAACCATCGCCAAGCATTAAGACAAATAGTCACTGAGGGTGCTAAGAAAACTGGCCATTTTGGCGAACAGTCGGTCGCCAGGAACTATAGGTATATGGTCACCTCTGGCAAGTTTCAGATGGTTGGCCATTGACTCTGAACCAGCTAGAGAGGGCATAGATCGGGCCAGGCCCTCTTAAGAAGAGAAGCAAGGTGGATTAGGACCCTGGACACACTAGTCCCCAGAGGCCTAAATGAACAACTAATACAAAATAGAAACAATGGATACTCTTTGCTGTGGCACTGCTTAGGTCCTCCTGTCCGGTGCAACAATGTTCAGAGGAAAGCTCCAGGTTCGGGTCTAGGTAAGTATATACATTAAGAGTGGAACACTGCAATACTCACGGACGGGATTACGGTAAAATCAATCTTTATTAACCCAACTTGGATAAAAAAAAAGGAGACATGTTCACTCAGCTACTCCACCTGCCTGACGCGTTTCGTGGGCGTGTCCCACTTCATCAGAGGCCAGTGGGACACGCCCACGAAACGCATCAGGCAGGTGGAGTAGCTGAGTGTACATGTCTCCATGTTTTTACCAAGTTGTTTAATAAAAGATTGATTTTACCGTAATCCCGTCCGTGAGTATTGCCCTGTTCCACACTTAATGTATATAAATGAAACAACTGGCCTTATCCTGCTTTTTATAATAATTCCTCTGAGCATGTTGCCCCCCTCTCTCCCTCTCCCCGTTTGCTTGTTCTGATAATGGGCTGCCCGTTCGGCCTTTAGACATTAGAGTTAGATCTCTATTGTGGCCCTATCAGCCTATAAATGTAGTCTTCTTAGTTTCCCCCCCCCCCATGTACTAGCGAGTTGCGGGGTAGTCTATACCGAGGGGTGAGTACAAGGGGTGTGCTGATAACCCCTTCCCTGTAGCGGTACTTTTGCCATTCGCCCGAGTTATTCTGGACGAGTGGCACGTAGCCTGTCTCCTTGGGGAACCCAGGCTGGGTTGGGTTATTCTCTGGCCTCTAGTATTCCGTGATTGATATATTGCATTCATGTATCTGTGTAAGATTAACATTGATCTTTTGTGATTTGTAGCTATTCATCACCCTTGGAGCATTGATTGATGTTTTAACTTGTATTAATGTGTATCTATTTGTGCTATTCATATGTTAATTATTGCATCTATTCACCTGTGGGTGACATCTGAGGGGTTGGGACGTGGGAGGGTTAGGGGGAGGGCACTTATCTATTTAGGGAATCACAATATCAAGATGGAGTATCCTGATGACGGCCACGTGTTACGGCTGAAAACGTGTAGAGTTTACTATGAATAAAAGTTTGTTTTAAAAGTCCAGCGGAGTGCCTCAGACATCCTTATATCTTATATTATACGGAGAGCACCCGGGCAGAGGAAATTTACAGTACGAGCAGGAGTGGCGGACGAACGCTGATAATATATATATATATATATATATATATATATTTATATCTCTTATCCCTTATATTATTATATTATATAAATATATTTATATCTTCATAGGAGATAGCTTTGAGTTTTTAGGAGCTACCAAAGCTACCAATGTGGTGGGGAGTTTAGGATATGACACATAGGAAAGGTGTATATGTATGTGTGTACTATCTCACTGTTACCATTAAATGACCATCAGTGAATGTATATAAAATTTAGCACATGACTTATATTAGGTACAACACAAAATATACAAAATACATAAACTTACTACAGAGCTGAGATCCCTGTTTAAATGGAATGGTCAAATGGCAGCTTAAACAACACCCCTGGGGTGCTTATGGACAGATAACAGCTTATTGCAATTGCATTCAATAACGGCAAAGACTATAAATTGGACTGATTATTGAGTATCTTTACATGCACCTAACCATGGCATGGGTCAATTTGATTACTTAGGAAGAATTTGATGATGAGTCCATAATGTTTGATAGATGGTTTTAATTGGGTTATAATTAGTTATAATGAAAAATCTACAGGAAAGTGAAAAATTATAGTTACTTGTAGCATGTAATGTAAAACATAGGAAAATGTTGAATACCAGAGAATTTTTAGATACAATGTAAAGCGCAAATTAATTTTAATATCCAATTTCGTACCTTAGTTTATATGATGTAAATGAGAGTAATTCTACATTTATGTAGTAGATCCAATTGACACCAATATAAGTACTTTCTTTTACATTGTACCCAAAGTAAATTTTCCCTATTATTGTTTCTAAAGTAAAAGCTGGCCTTTGTTAAGAAAGAATTGTTTTTTAATTCCAATTAGATTAAAGGCGTAGTATGTTTGACAGGGTAGTTTTAACTGAAAGAAATTAGTATGATTCTAATGTCTGAGTAGAGTATTAAATGTAAAATGTAATTTTGTTGTATCTTGTGTACCATACCATAGATTTATGGTATAGTATTTATAGTTACTTAGTAACTAAAGGGGGGAAATGTTAAAGATATAATTTATCAATGTTATCATTATATAGAAACTGTATTGGCTACATGCATTATGCAATGACTGTGTAGACGTGGCATGAATATGAGATATGTAACATGGACCTCTGGGATCTCTAGTCACAATTGAATAACATATGTTTCTTGTTAAAGTTGTGTAAGGTAACAAATGGCCATATAAGGTTACATGTCTAAAGTAAAAAGGGACGGCAAAGTCCTTTTCTATAGGATGGGCTTGTGACTTATGGTCCAGATTGTGTATAAGAAAGGGGTCCGTACAAGCTATCTTTGTTACTCACTATCCAGTTGAGTGACCACCACATGTGTTTATATGCATATGCAATAAGTCTCTACTATCGACTTTCAAGACTGGTGTGGCTCTACTTAATTCCCTAACAGCTCCATATGAAAGGAAGTGTAATCCAAAAAAAGTTTCTGTCTGCTACACAGGATAAGATCCTGTTACCACCTGTTGGGAGGACAAATTATTGTAACATTAGAGTAACATACTGTGTGCCATGTTAACCATAATCATTCAATAAAGCACTGATCTGGTACAAATTGGTGGCAGCGGTGCTGGTAATACCATTTATTCTCCCTGTTTTCTCTGTATATTTGTTCTTCAGGCTGCTACTGATAATATTGATTTAAATCCTCCTGTCCTTGTACCTGCAGATGAAATTCCCCAATTAGACTCAGAAGCTCTACCAGGTCCAATTGCCAAACCCATTTGAAGGGGTAACTAGGGAGTGGACTAATTGGCTAGAACAATTTGAATTGGCAGCCACTATTAATGGTTGGGATGAAGGTGCTCACTTGCAAGTCATTAGCCTTTTGCTTAGTGGTAAAGCCAGGTAGCTATACCAAGGATTTACTGTAATACTGAAATAAAAAGCAGTTATGAGTTATTAAAAATTGCTCTGAAGCAATTTATTTTAATTAGATCTGTACAAGAGTATATAAAGGATAAATCCATTTCTTTAGGTAAACTGGGAATGAGAAATGTTTATTTATACGTTAGATTATTAGGGCAATGCTATTATAATAACATGATGCTGTGAGGTACCTTCTGTTATAATATATGAGGTACCATCACCACTTGCCGTGGTGAATACTAATAAGTATTAACCAAGCATCTTTAGTTTCAACCACACAGTGTAGCAGGATTGCCTGGGTCTACTCTCAGACCTGTAGGATTATCCTATTTGGTTCCTGTGGAAGCTGGTGACTGTCTGAGTAACAGTTTAAAATATACCTGTGTAAAAATTCTATATCCACTATATCCACACATAGCAAACATACACACACATAATTTCCATTGTGCACCAACGGGCACAATTTTGCTAGTATATATATATAATCTGGTATGGAGGGACGCACTCACAGGACCGTCATAAGAACATCTGATCACAACACAAACACTTCCTTAAAACAAACTAACCAACCCACACCCCCCACGTGCAACCAATAGGATACCTCGAAAACTCAAATCCTCCCCCGATAATGATATACACCCAGCCCCTGAATCAGTGCTGTGAGACAAACTAAAATTAACCTCTACCTGCTCGGGAAGTACGAGAAGGTGGAGCAGCGGAGGATAGGAGCGCCAGACCAGAGACCCCACCAGTGCCAAGCTGTACAGCCCTCCCCGGTAGCAAGAGACCGTCCAAGCAGGTCGGATGACCGAGTGCCGGTGCGTACAAGAAGGTAAGTAAAATCCACCCTTAAGATGGCAGTGCCTAAGGTGGCAAGTGTGACGGACTCAAAAGAAACCCCACCTCCGGCAGAAAAGAGAACAGAACTAAAAACGGGTGAGCGACAGTATTCTACAAAGTGCCAGTGAATTCATCCAAGGCTCTAGACATAGTGTGGCTACAATGCTAGTCCGAGTCTCACTGTGAACATGTCTAGAGTCAAAGTGCCAGTGCTCAAAGTGCCTGACAGTTCATAAAGTGCTCGTGTTAAAAACGAACTCAATAAGATCAAGTTAGAGATTCAAAAGTTTGAAGAGACCCACCTAGATGTGCTAAACATGATAACAGTAATGATTGGCTAAAGAAACTATCCGAACAAGTAGATAAATATTGAAATGAGCTGATATCTTTTAAAGCCAATAAAAGAAAGAAAGTTGAAGCAGACTACCTTGAAAAGAGGGTCTACAACTGGCTCTCTGGCCAAAAAACATCTACTTATGGGAGATGGAGACATAAACGCCCATACAAAAGGAACATGTACACCGTAGATAGTTCGGGGGACTCATCGGAGGGGGAGATAAATCCCCCAAACACTTCTTCACTAAGAACCCCAGTGACGACCACTCGGGGTATGACAACAAGGGCAAATGCCAGATACAAAAAAGACCCATGAGAAGGAGCAGATATAAGGGCAATAAAACCCCCAAGACCCCAAAAGAGACAGTAGTATACAATTTGAGTACACATCAACTCACTGCAGCGGAGGAGTCACTCCTGAATAAGGGACTATCATTTATTCCTACCAATAAATTTAATGCTTTTCAAACAGAAATTAACCTTTTTATATTTCAACGGACTTTAAAGTTCAAAGATTTTTTCAAACACACTAAAGATACTTCCACTAATACTTGGTATACTGGCAAGAATCTGAAGCACTCTAAAAAAGATTTACCCAACACCCCGGCCGCCATAAAGGTATTCTCCAACATGATTTCTGATGAAATCATAGATATTCGAGAAAAAAGAAAGAAACATCAATATGACAATTTATTTAAGGAGGAATGGATGGCCATTAGAACTCTGATGTCCGATGAACAACTTATTATTCGTCCTGCGTATAAAGGTGGAGCGGTAGTATTAATGGAGAAGGACCAATACATTACTGAGTTAAAAAACCAATTGACAGATTGTAATACATACCTAAAATTGGAGGGAGATCCAACGCATTGTTTGAAAAAATTTTTGGATAACAAATTACAGACCATGCTAACAGCCAACTCGATAGACAATAAAGATTTTGAATGTTTGGCGACGCCGTTTCCAAGGTGCCCAATAATTTACACCCTACCGAAAATCCACAAAACATTAAGTAATCCACCTGGACGTCCAATAATGTCAGCCATTGGCCTCCTTGTTCCAACCCATAGCCCAGTTCATTGATTTTTATTTACAGCCATTAGTCAAAAATATGGACTCTATATTCGTGACAGCACGCATTTAAGGACTATCCTTAACAACTACAAAGTTGCCCCGGGGATGATATTGATGACCTGTGATGTTACCAGTCTATACACAGTGATACCACAGATGGAGGGAAACAATGTATGTAAGGAAGCCTGGATCACTCATGGTCATAAAAAAAACTATAGAGGCTCTAGTGGATCTCTCACTTTCATTGTAACGAATAACTATTTTTGATTTGACACAGAGTTCTATCAGCAAATATCCGGTAGCGCCATGGGGTCAAATGTGGCACCGTCGATGGCAAAACTCTACATGGAGAAATTTGAAAAGGAACATATCTTACTAAAATATTCGGCACAATAGGGTTCTATAAAAAGATATAGACGATATGTTTCATTTGGAGGGGGGAGGCTGTTTGTAGAAGATATTAATTCGCTACAAACTACCATCAAACTTACGGCCCACATTGACCCAAAAGCAGTGGATTTTCTAGATCTAAGAATTTCCTTCGAGAATGACAAAATCATGACTACATTATTTCGTAAACCCACGGATAAAAACACAATTTTACACCGCAATAGCTGTCATCCAAAAACACTGAGAGATCTATACCATACAGCCAATTTCTCCGAATAGTGAGAAACAATAGCGAGAATACTAAGATGTTGTTACAACTTAATGATCTAAAGGAGAGACTCAAGCGGAGGGGTTACAGCCCTAAGGAACTTGAGGCTGCTATGACAAAAGCACTAAATACAACTGATTCCAATTCGAACCTTGAAAGGAATCCTAAAAATAGTCACATTCTGCACTGAGTTAACCCTCAAAGTAATTACTTAAGAAAACTATGGAAAACATTGGGGGATTATCCAAAAGGATAAATCCATATTCAAAGATACACATGTGCAACATGTCTTCAGAAGGGCCGTACCCTAAGGTCTCTATTAGTCCATACTGATGTCCTTACAAATAAACCCAACATCACAGTTGAAAAGCAAGGGTGCTATCGATGCCCAAATTGCGTGACCTGTAATGGGATGCTCTCAGGCACAACATTCCCCACCCACATACTGGGAAAAGAATAAAAATTCAGGGACGTTACACATGTACTAGTAGGAACGTTATTTACTATATAGTATGTCCCTGCGGACTATACTACATTGGGATGACCACCACGAGCTTCAAAGAACGAATGGCCAATCATAGGTCATCTGTTCGTAATGCCCTCATGGAACCATCTAACTCTCGATGTGTCCCCAATAAATATGGGGATATGGCTGTAGCAAAACACTGCAAAACAGAAAAACACTCTGTGGGGAGCCTAAGATGTATGATTATTGACGGCTTAAACACGAAATACTCCAAAGTTGCCAATAATGAGACCACACTGTTAAGGATGGAAGCCAAATGGATTTATAATCTAGGGGCGTAATCACCTAGAGGACTGAATGAACAATGGGCCCTACAATATTTTCTTTGAGGGCCCGATTTAGAAAGTTGCTGTAGTTAGAAATTCCCCTTCCACGAGATTAATATGTGATGAAACGAATAGTCATTACAGTAACATCTTGGTATTTATATTAAAAAAGTTGCCATAGTTATGATTATCTTAAATAGTTGCCATAGTTAGAGAGTCCTTCTCCATTATGTTAATAGGTGATGAAGTGAATAGTTATTACATTGATATCTTATTGGTTGGTTTACGTTATTTGTCTTTTCCTGGTTTTAACCACCTCGTAGATAGTACTATGTTTTTAATTTTTACGGTATTCTATATGTGTTGTTTTTAATTGTAAGCACTTATGAACTTTAAGCACTGGCACTTTAACTTTAAATATGTCTCTCTTCGAGACTCTGACTTGCTACATTGTTATACGCGGTTATCCTCCCATTTAGAGTCGTGGAGGGACAGTTAAGGTTTTTAACACGAGCACTTTATGAACTGTCAGGCACTTTGAGCACTGGCACTTTGACTCTAGACATGTTCACAGTGAGACTCGGACTAGCATTGTAGCCACACTATGTCTAGAGCCTTGGATGAATTCACTGGCACTTTGTAGAATACTGTCGCTCACCCGTTTTTAGTTCTGTTCTCTTTTCTGCCGGAGGTGTTGTTTCTTTTGAGTCCGTCACACTTGCCACCTTAGGCACTGCCATCTTAAGGGTGGATTTTACTTACCTTCTTGTACGCACCGGCACTCGGTCATCCGACCTGCTTGGACGGTCTCTCGCTACCGGGAAGGGCTGTACAGCTTGGCACTGGTGGGGTCTCTGGTCTGGCGCTCCTATCGTCCGCTGCTCCACCTTCTCGTACTTCCCGAGCAGGTAGGGGTTAATTTTAGTTTGTCTCACAGCACTGATTCAGGGGCTGGGTGTATATCATTATCGAGGGAGGATTTGAGTTTTCGAGGTATCCTATTGGTTGCACGTGGGGGGTGTGGGTTGGTTAGTTTGTTTTAAGGAAGTGTTTGTGTTGTGATCAGATGTTCTGATCACATATATAGGAAATAACGAAGCCAGAGCACTCCACGGACTTAAAGGGCATGTCCACCCCCAAAAACTATAATCCCCCCAACTACTGGCCCCATTATGTTGTGTAGTGTAATCCTTACCTCACATCTCAGCTCCATAAGGTTCTCCTGTAGTCCCCCCCAAAGTCCCAAAAACTGCCCACCAGGAGGATAGCAGAGTCCATATAGGACTCTGCCTCCTACCTGGCCTCCGGGAGAAGTTTGGCATGCGTACTGCAGCCCTTCTCCCCCTCCCTCTCCCTCCCTCTCCCGATTCCCTCCCCCTAGCTTAAAAGCCTTAATATATAAGATTCCCCATGCCTGCCCCTCTGCTTGCATTTTCTCGCAAGCAGAGGGCCAGGAGCGCGGTGGAGGAAAGAGGGGAGGTAAGTAGAGTTTGGGGGGCTTTCTAAACATATAAATAGAGCGGTTGGGGCTGGGCAGGCATGGGGACTCTTATATCCAAAAATGTATTTTAGGGTGGACATACCCTTTAAGCAAACCATTTAATAACATATCATAGTAGGTCTTGGTATCCTACACGTTTCAGCCCCATACCATTGGGCCATCCTCAGGGTTACAGACCACGGCAAACACACAAGTTTAAAAAGAGGCAAGGCTCCTCCCACCCCCCACCCCTAACACACACACACACACACACACACACACACACACACCCCCACACACCCACCCACATGCTGAGAAGTGACCAATAGCGAAGGGAACACCCCTGAAGCCAACAGAACTACAACCAGATCTCTATCAGTGTCGGGAAACATCAGAACAGAGTGCATGAGTGGAGTGCCTAAGCCACAGGTACCCACTCAGAGTAAAGTGCATCAAACAGATGGCCACCACTGGCACCGAGTGTGAAAGAACCAGAGGCCTCTCACACCAGAGAAACAAGCCCACATGCTAAAGTGCTTGACAAAAAGTGCCAAGAAGAGAACAAAGTGTCACTAGTGTTATAAATACAAGTAAAAACATATATTACTTAAATAACTAAGACCATAAGACCAGGGGAAGGGATATATCACTGGGCAATCGGCAAAAGGGAAATAAGAACTAAATCACATCAATAAAATATTGCAATATAACGATATAAGTCTATTCCATGGGGGGTATACTAATACTAAGGCAACAATTACCAACACTTGTTGCCTTAGTATGAGTATACCCCCCATGGAATAGACTTATATCGTTATATTGCAATATATAACGCCCAAGTGTTAAGGGCGTGATTGGATAGTGGCTAAGAGGTCTTAGTCACTATCCAATCACACGCTTAACACTTGGCTGTGATATGCTAATTGGGATTTTCCATGGTACATAATTGCCACAGATTCTTGCACAAGTCTGTGGGGTAGCGTGCCGAATAGGCGACGCTACCCCTGACTGAGGGCTGTGTACCTCGGTGGCGGCTCGTCCGGCTTCGCGCGCCCGTTCCCAGTAAGGCATTGCGGCAGGAACGGGCGCGTGCGTATGATGTCTCAAGCCGGCGACGCGCGTGCCGGTATAAAGGGGTGCGCGCGCGGTCGCTGGGCGCCATTTTAAGTTCCTGCAGGCTGCCATAACGTGCTTTTAAGAGCGATTACCAGCCAGGAACCGAAAAGGAGGAAGAAAGAAGAACGATGGCAGAACTAGACGACCTCCAAAAGCAGGTCTTAGAGTGAATGGGGAGGGAGGGAGCAGGATGGATAAGGCAGCTGCTGGGGAGCAATCAACCACCGGCAGCAGTAGCACAGGGGGCCCCAGCAGCAGGGGAAAGGACAGGCAGGCTGGCCACTCGTCAGAGCAGCAGACCACCTAGGAGATCCCACCCCCCATCAAGATTTAACCCCGATACTTCTCCCACACCTAGGCGCAGAAGGACGGCTGCCCCTAAGGCACAGCGCCCACAAACAAAAAGGCAGGCTGCAGGCCAGAAACAGGCAGGAGCAGCAGCCAGATCAGGGATACAAGTCGCAGGGAACCAGGCAACAGGAAGCCAGGTAGCATTGGGCTCTAGTCAACCAGGGAGTGTAGCAATTAGGGCATGTGACTACGAGGCACCTGCGCAAGCCAGGGGGGATAGGAGTGAAGTGGAGCCCTTCCCCTCACTGGACGAATTTGTGGCAGCAGCAGAAATGAGGGCCAACTTGGACCGAGCGGAACAACATGGCTCAGCCGAAGAGGGCGTGCTGGACTTCGTTGACGCTCGGTCTACAGCAAGACGCACCCCATCAGTGAGTAGGGAGATAGAAGTAATAAGGGGTGATCTCAGGGAAGAACAACAAGGAGCAAGGAGGGAGGAATGGGGGAGAAGGTTTAGGAGAAATTGGAGAAGACCATCCTCTGAGTCATCTAGAGGAATGGAGAACGCAATAAAACACTTTTTGCAATTTTATTGTGGGGTAGCATGCCGAATAGGCGACTGAGGGCTGTGTACCTTAGTGGCGGCTCGTTCGGCTTCGCGCGCCCGTTCCCAGTAATGCATTGCGTCGGGAACGGGCGCGTGCGTATGATGTCACAAGCCGGCGACGCGCGTGCCGGTATAAAGGGGCGCGCGCGCGGCCGCCGGGCGCCATTTTAAGTTACTGCAGGCTGACTCAACGTGCTTTTAAGCGCGAACACCAGCCAGGAACGGAAAAGGAGGAAGGAAGGAACAATGGCAGAACTAGACAACCTCCAAAAGCAGGTCTTAGAGAGGATGGGGAGGGAGGGAGCAGGATGGATAAGGAGCAATCAACCCCCAGCAGCAGTAGCACAGGGGGCCCCAGCAGTAGGGGAAAGGACAGGCAGGCTGGCCACTCTTCAGAGCAACAGGCCACCCAGGAGATCCCACCCCCCATCGAGATTTAATCCCGATACTTCTCCCACTCCTAGGCACAGAAGGGCGGCTGCCCCTAAGGCACAGCGCCCACAAATGAAAAGGCAGGCCGCAGGTCAGAAGCAGGCAGGCGCAGCAGCCAGATCAACGAGACAAGTCGCAGGGAACCAGGCAACAGGAAGCCAGGTAGCAGTGGGCTCTAGTCAACCAGGGAGGGTAGCAATTAGAGCTTGTGGCTATGAGGCACCTGCGCAAGCCAGGGGAGATGGAGTGAAGTGGAGCCCAGACCTTCAAGGTCCTTCCCCTCACTGGACGAATTCGTGGCAGCAGCAGAAATGAGGGCCAACTTGGACCGAGCGGAACAACATGGCTCAGCCGAAGAGGGCGAGCTGGACTTCGTTGACGCTCGGTCTACAACAAGACACACCCTGTCAGTGAGTAGGGAGATAGAAGTAATAAGGGGTGATCTCAGGGAGGAACAACAAGGAGCAAGGAGGGAGGAGCGGGGGAGAAGGTTTAGGAGAAATTGGAGAAGCCCATCCTCTGAGTCATCTAGAGGAATGGAGAGTCATGGCAGAAGACGAGGTAGGCAAAGGGTAAGCCACGACAGGCAGGTAGCTGGAAGTCGGAATAGGAGCGAGGGAGAATGCTCCTGCCATAACTCCAGGGCGTCAATAAGGGGCGCGTCTGTGCGAGGGCGATATACCAGCTCAGACACGTCTGGGTCACCACCACCTAAGAGGTATCCCCACAGAGTCTCCTCAAGGCACGGTCACACGTCGGCAAGCAGGGACGGCGGGAGCAGGAGCCAGCCACCCCTCGAGCCGACCCGGAGGACAAGCCAGCAACAATCATCGGCCCCATCAACATCGTGGGGGCCATCGAATGACCCGGCAAACCGTGAGTTATCTTGTGCCGGGGCATGGGGGGGAGTTCTGGGGGGACCTCAGAATGAAGGTGAATGGCTGGCTATTCTAAGGGCCATGATGGAAAAAGCCGGGGTACCCGCACCAAGGGCGGACACCCCTAGTTTAACTCCAGGGGGGGCACACCCCCGCCTGTGCAAGCGGTACCGAATGCGGAGGCATTCAAGGAGGCCTTTTTCTGTGGGTTAGCACCATTAGGCTCCCACTTATCGGAGGAGCAGAAAGACAAAATAAGTAAAGGGGAATATGTAGACATATGGTCACTCATATCCGCCGATAGCCTATCGGTAGACAAAGAGAGGAGGTTTGAAAAAGGAAAAGAAAAAGAACCAAAGGTGGCAAAGACTTTTGGTAATTGGTTACAGGCGTTCTGTGTATTGGCCAGCCTGATAGGTAAGATACACCCGGAAAAGTGCGCGGATCTATTCGTGTATCTGGATCAAATATTCGGGGCATACAAGATACACGGAGGAGCAGCCTGGTGGAGATATGGCGAGGAATTCCGTCAAAGGTTGGCCCTGCACCCCCGGGTGGGAGGGAACTCCAAATCCGCAGATTCATGGCTAAAGCTCATGACGGCACCAAAGTCGGGCCTCTCAATGTCCAACGGCCACAGGAGCCTCGGGATTCTATCCGCCCCGGGAATGAGCATGGCTATGGGTAGGAAACCAGGCCCGTGCTTTGTTCAACGAAGGTCAATGTCACTTCGGCAGCGCCTGTAGATTCAGGCATGAATGCGCCACGTACGGAGGCCCAGGGCATGCGGCTAGCCGGTGTTTTCGACGCCAACGGCCCCAATTTAAACAATACACCACAGGTGTCCAAGAGAACCCCGGTGAACGTGGCCGAGATGGGCGCATGGCTAGATGCGTACCCCAGGAAGGAGGAAGCAGACCTACTTAGGTCCGGTTTCTCCATAGGTTTTATAATACCCTTTGTTTATTCCCCAGTTCCATGGATAGTAGATAGATATAGAGGTGAGCCTGGGGCGTATGGGCCGACCATTTTCAAGCTGCCAATCCCAAATTTGAGGATCTCTCCACTAGGTGTGATCCCAAAGAAGGAGCCTGGAAAATTCAGGTTATACACCACCTGTCTTATCCCAAAGGGGCAAGTGTTAATGATGGGATTTCAAAGGATTTGACATCGGTCTCTTATGTATCCTTTGACAGAGCAGTAGATCTAGTCAGGGAAGCAGGACAGGGCGCATTGCTAGCAAAATCTGACATTGAATCAGCTTTTAGGCACTACCGGTACACCATAGCTGCTTCCATCGGCTTGGCTGTCAGCTGGATGGACAGTATTACTATGATATGTGCTTACCAATGGGTTGTTCCATATCATTTGCATACTTTGAACTATTCAGTTCCTTTTTGGAATGGATGGTTCGATATGAAACGGGATCCAGGGCGGTAATGCACTACTTAGATGATTTTCTCTTCGTAAGCCCAGGTGGCTCATCCCATTGTGAGTATTTAATCTCCACCTTTAGCTTCCTCATGAAAAAAATAGGTATCCCTTTGTCAGCAGAGATTACAACAGGCCCCGTGAAAGTGCTGTCCTTCTTAGGTATTGAAATAGACTCTGTATTTCATAAAAGCTAAGAAGGTAACACTAAAACAGGTTCAATCCTTATTAGGGTCTTTGGTTTTTGCATGCAGAGTAATGCCAATGGGTAGGATTTTTAGTCGCAGGCTAGCCTGGGCGACAAAGGGCCTATCAAGCCCTTCACACCATATTAGACTGAACAAGGCACAAAGATTGGATTTACATGTGTGGAAGACATTCTTAAACAGGTACAATGGCCACACCTGTTGGATTGAGAAAGAGGTGACCAATAAGGACTTAGAGCTGTATACTGACGCAGCTGGTGCCAGAGACTTTGGAGCAATTTTCGGGAAGAAGTGGAGTGCAGGTACATGGCCAGATAGTTGGACAATAAGAGGATGGTGTAAAAACTTAACCTTGCTAGAACTGTTCCCCATAGTAGTAGCGGTGGAAATATAGGGTGAGGAGATGCGAAATAGGAGGATAAGTTTTTGGTCCGACAACATGAGCGTAGTACAGGCCATCAATAACTTCTCCACTTCTTCTCCCAATGTCCTTGCACTACTTCGCCACCTAGTACTAAGATGCCTTGAGTTTAACATCTGGTTCAAAGCAAAGCATATCCCAGCCAGCAAAAACAATATAGCTGACGCCTTATCCCGATTTAATTGGCAGGTATTCCGGCAGTTAGCCCCACAGGCAGAGGCGAATGGAGCCCGGTGTCCCGAGAATCTCGGAGGAGATCTACCTAGCCTGATCAAAAACTCGGTGGCTCAATCGACATGGTCTAACCACGGTAAGGCTTGGGGGGAGTGGATGGAAGTGGCAAAGGGAAAACAATGGAGGGATGACCAAACCCGACTAGAATGCACGTTAACATACCTTTCTCTGCTGTTGAGGATGTTCAGCAGCGGTGGCTCAGCGTAGAATGGCAGGTGTTTCCTTTTTCTTTAAACTTTGGGGATGGAAAGATTCTACAAAAGAATTTACTATTTCATCCATCCTCAGAGATTGGAAGAAGGAACACAGGTCAAGGGATTCCAGGAGACCGATCTCTGCTCTGCTATCCCGTTTATGGCTAACTTTAGAACAGGTATGTAAAGACAACTACGAATGTGCCTTGTTTAGATCCAGCTTCGTTTTAGCATTCTTCGGAGCACTGCGTATTAGCAAGTTAATACCGATGAGCCGATCAAAACCAGGAGGCCTAAAGAAGGAAGATATATCAGTTAGCGACTCACTAATACAGGTCCAAATTCAGAGATCAAAAACAGATGTATTTGGTTCAGATACATGCTTCTCTTTATTTCCCCTAGAGTCTCAGTGTTGCCCAGTAGCGAACCTTAAAAAATGTTTACAATTAAGAAGTGAGGGTTCCCAATTTTTCATTCATGCGGACGGAACTCCGCTAACGAAATTTCAATTCGAGGCAGTCATCAAGTCGGCACTACAGCGTTTGGGTCTCAACCCGAAGGAATTCGGTACCCATTCGTTTAGAATAGGAGCAGCTACAGAGGCTACTAGTTTGGGGTTTTCTAATGCGCAAGTTAAACAGATAGGTAGATGGCGGTCAGACTGTGTTGCGCGTTACATACGCCCAAACCTAGTTACTAATTGAATTTTCGTTATAAGAGCTGAGAGGCCCATTGTATGGTTAATGGGTCACTCGTTTAATCACTGGGCAAAGGAGCGAGCCGAAATTCGACCGGGTGGTTCTCATCTAGGATTCCAAGACATCGAGATTCGTTGGAGAGGAATTCGGGGCCTTAGATGGCTCCGTTTACTATCTGAAGTCTTTGCTGTTAGTCGGAGAGAGAGGGGTCCAGTGGTCCTGGTGATACATGCGGGGGGTAATGATCTATGTACGGTGGGTTTAGTAAAATTGATCACCACGATTAAGGCAGATATGGTTGAGATGTTCTCGTCAGTAGTTATCGTATGGTCAGAAATTATACCACGAGTATCCTGGTTGAGCGCCAGAAATCCAGTAGCAATAAAAGCAGCAGGCAGGTGCTAAATACAAGGATATCTCGTTTTGTACGAGCAATGGGAGGCATAGCCATTCGACACCGTCAGCTCGAAGGCAATAACAAATCACTGCTTAGAGATGATGGTGTCCATCTTAACGATATTGGATTGGACATACACCTATTGGGCTTACAAGAGGGGATTGAAAGGGCGATTCAATTGTTGGGTGGTGGCCGGGGCCGAGTATAGGCCTACACTCGACCCCTAGTGGCGGTGGGGTCCTTGCAGACGGACATGGTGGTGGTTTACATGCCCTCCCTAACAGGAGGTTGGCATACAAACAAGGAAGGAATTGATTGGTGTCAGATGGTTTATGGGGTTGCTATAGCAACCACGGTTATACAAGTTTGCAAGGACCAGTGGGATTAAGGATATGCAAAGATATGCATATTATGTAAATAATAAATAAAAAAGCTGTGGCCATTTTTATACACCCAACACTGGAGTCTGTCTCTTTATTAATAAAATGGTATGGTAGCAGTCTGGTAGAGGGGGATAGGCCAAGAAATTGTCTCCAATTCAGGTCAACGGGCGAAGGTATCATCATATGCAATCAGTCTGTGGGGTAGCGTGTACCTCGGTGGCGGCTCGTCCGGCTTCGCGCGCCCATTCCCAGTAAGGCATTGCGGCAGGAATGGGCGCGTAGCGTATGACGTCACAAGCTGGCGACGCGCGTGCCGGTATAAAGGTATCATCATATGCAATCAGTCATTCTGAATTGAGAAAGCCAGTCGGATGACTAGTGAAACGTCTTCAAGAACAAAACTTCAAGTCCAGTTGATCTAATTGAATACAACAGATATACCATGACCTGGATTGGCCCATAAATCCAGTAGCAATAAAAGCAGCAGGCATGCTAATCAAGGATATCTCGTTTTGTACGAGCAATGGAGGCATAGCCATTCGACACCGTCACTCGAAGGCAATAACAATCACTGCTTAGAGATGATGGTGTCCATCTTAACATATTGGCTTGATATTTTCCTATTGGGCTTACAAGAGGGATGATGAAAGGGCGATTCAATTGTTTGGTGGCCGGGGCCGAGTATAGGCCTACACTCACCCTAGTGGCGGTGGGGTCCTTGCAGACGGACATGTGGTGGTTTACATGCCCTCCCTAACAGGAGGTTGGCATACAAACAAGGAAGGAATTGATTGGTGTCAGTGGTTTAGTGGTTGCTTAGCAACCACGGTTATACAAGTTTGCAAGGACCAGTGGGATTAAGTATGCAAAGATATGCATATTATGTAATATAAATAAAAAAGCTGTGGCCATTTTTATACACCCAACACTGGAGTCTGTCTCTTATTATAAAATGGTATGGTAGCGTCGGGTAGAGGGGATAGGCCAAGAAATTGTCTCCAATTCAGGTCAACGGCGAAGGTATCATCATATGCAATCAGTCTGTGGGTAGCGTGTACCTCGGTGGCGGCTCGTCCGCTTCGCCGGCCCATTCCCAGTAAGGCATTGCGCAGAATGGGCGCGTAGCGTATGACGTCACAAGCTGGCGACGCGCGTGCCGGTATAAGGTATCATCATATGCAATCAGTCATTCTGAATTGAGAAAGCCAGTCGGATGACTAGTGAACGTCTTCAAGAACAAAACTTCAAGTCCAGTTGATCTAATTGAATACAACAGATATACCATGACCTGGATGAATGAGACCTCACCAAGCACAATGTAACGTGTTTCTATTAAATACATTTTTCAGTGCTGCACTATCTGGACTTTTATTATTATATACTCCTATGAATTTCCTCCAAACCAAAGCACCAACGGGTCTTTGCAGCATAGTAACACACTTTTTTTAATACATCTACGCCTATACACGCTGAAACGCGTAGATGTATTAAATAAAGTGTTGTTTTACTATGCTGCTAAAGACCCGTTGAGTGCTTTCGTTTGGAGGAAATTTGTGGATGTTGTGAGAGTCACACCGGCATGTTGAACCAGTGTATGGAGTGCAATCAGGTCGTATTTTTACTCCTATGAATTTACTGTATATATTATCTTGTGCTATAGGAAAGATATATGTCATAATACAGTAGCCACTAGGAGTCAGTATTCACCCTGCTGTTCTGTAAATGGTCTTAATCTTTCAAATCTTTCTCTTCATTAGAAAGGGTCAGCTCTAATGTTAAATGTGAATGCTTTGTGTTCAATGTCCGAAGGAGACAACTGAAGCCAATAATTCTCAATACAGAACATGCATACACATATACAACTCTGTCATGGGGGGAAGTCACCAGGATCAATTGGCAACAGGTTCATTATTTATAGGTAATCAGACTTTAAGCCTCTATATAGCTGGTTAAATATCTACCAAGACAGAAATTGTATGGAGATATCAGCATATCCTCTTATCAAGACCCCGGTTGAGGAGCAACTAAAATAAAAATTTCTGATGCCAGTGCAGACACTGCCGAAGCTTTTGTACTTTGTTTTTTCTTTTCTGTTCATGCAGTTTCATTTTACCATCTGGCTGGCTTCTCAGTCCAATTCTCTGACATAACAAAGGATTGGGGCTTACTTGGTAAGCAGCCAAAAACAAACATCAACATTTTCCAACAGTATGTTGGTTATATATAATATAGACAGGCAAAATAAACAGCCGCACACCACCACTTGCAAATAAAGTGTATTATTATTTGCACAGCCATTATACAACAGTACACTGTTTCGAGACTAACAGGGTTATTCAATAAAATTTCTTATCGTTTAAAATGTTGCTAATTTTGCCCCAACCAATCAGATGTTAGTTTCAAATGTTAATAACATTTGATTGTTGAGGCAAAATTAACTTTTATTGAATCTCCCTGTTGGCCCAAATTTTCTCAAGCAACATAATATCTTATCATCATATCTCCTCTTTGGCAAAATTTAAACAATCATACTGTACAGGAAATGAGTATATACACCTCAAACTGTTGTTTGCAGGCCGCCTCTCTCTGAGGCACATAACGAGCACACCCTGAAGGGAGGCAGCAGTTTTTAAGGCAGGAAACAAATGCATTTGTAAGAAAACACATATTTTGGGAGGTACTGTCACTTTAAAATAGCAGGGGAAGCCGTGACGTTCACCGCACAACAGAAGTGTCCTACGACTCCTCCCCTTCCCTTCTGGCTGGCAATTATTTTGATCAAATCAATGTTTGTCAGCCCTGCAGATCAAAAATCAATATTGGGCATCATTACCAGTCCCTGTGGGCATCTAATACCAGTCACTGTGGGCATCATTTACCAGTCATTGTGGGCATATTTACCAGTCATATGTATAAATCCCCTCCCACTTTTGGACAACCACAACCCCACTTCCGGACAGCATCACCTTATCACTTCAATTATAAAACCACACCCCTTCCGGTGGCACGGCGAGGGTGGGCAGTATTTGAAAAAAAAATTTCATTGTGCCAAAAGTCTAGGGACGGCTCTGGTTGTTTAGGGTGTTGATATATGTATTGGAGCTCGGGACGAAAAATCTGAGGTGATTTTGGCAGTGGCGGTGAATGATGTAGGCCACCCATTTGATTAACGTCAATGTGACATGTCGGTAATACAGCCAATTGTGCAGTCCAAAAGAGACATTTGCCGTGACCAACAGTGCTCGATATTAGTGAACAGTCGGATGAAAATGTGTCCGTGGTGTACCCAACATCAAAAACAGGAAATCTGCACATGCATATGCCTATGATTAAGGACCTCTGGACCGAAACGCGTAAGGCGTATGTGCAATAAAGATTTTTTATTCGCGGCCATACAGCTTCTGCCTCCTGTGTTCCCATTTGTGTTGATTCCGGATAGTACTGCCTTGCGATGGGCTTGGGGCATCTAGCTCCCAGGCCACTAGGACTGTATAGTATAGTATTTGAGGATGAATAAAGACATATGTCCATCCAGTCCAACCCATCTAGCAATATCCTCATTTCCTGCCTAACTGTTGATCCAGAGGAAGGCAAAAAAAAAAAACACCAAATTTATGAAGGGGGAAAAATTCCTTCTTGACTCCAAGTGGCAATCGGAAATTTCCCTGAATCAACTCTACTTTATGTATCAATACCAGTAACTTGCAACATTCCTTGTTTGCAGAAACTCATCCAGATTTTTTTTAAACTGACCAATGAACCTGCCATAACAACGTCCACTGGAAGACAGTTCCATAGCTTTACCGTTCTCACAGTGAAAAACCCTTTCCGAACTTGAAGCCTAAACCTTTTTTCTTCAAGTCTTAAGGGATGTCCGCGTGTCCTCTGACATGTTCTATTGGTGAACAATGCCCCAGATAGTTTATTGTATGGCCCATTAATGTATTTATACACAGTAATCATATCCCCACGCAAGGGCCTTTTCTCCAGCGTACATAATTGTAACATTTCCAGTCTCTCTTCATATTCAAGCTCCCTTATTAATTTAGTTGCCCTTCTCTGAACCCTTTCCATTTCAAAGATGTCATTTTTGTACACAGGATTCCAAAATGGCACTGCATATTCCAAATGAGGCCATGCCAATGCTTTGTAAAGAGGGAAATAAACATTTTCCTCCTTTGAATCCATACCTCTCTTTATACAAGACAATATGCTGGCTCTGGCTTTTGCTGCCTGGCACTGCTTGCTACCTTTAAAGGACAATGACTCGAATATAAGTCGACCTGAGTATAAGTCGAGGTACCCATTTTTACATCAAAAATGAGTAAAAACCAATTGACTCGAGTATAGGTCGAGGGTAGAGTAAGTAGAAGGGAGTAGTAGTTTACAAACATCATGAGTGGAACTGCACATACTAACCCCAAAACACACTACCCTGTCCCTGACTCCTAACTCCCCCCCCAGCCCCAGGAATCAAACCACTACCCTGTCCCTGACTCCTTACTCTCCCCCCAGCCCCAGGAATAAAACCCTATTTCCCTACATCCATATTCTCTCACTACAAGTAAAGCTGCTGCCTTACCTTTTCCATAGTTGCAGGAGAGTCTGGGCCCCGACATCATTCACTTGATGGAGGAATCCGGCTGCCGCATCCTCCACTGATGTCACTACTCGGTGCCGGTCATCATTTCCGGCGCCGAGTAGTGACGTCAGTGGATGCGACCATCCAGCCGGATTCCTCCATCAGTAAGTGACTGACCCGAGTATAAGTCGAGGTTCAGTTTTTAGGCTGTTTTCACAGCCTGAAAACCTCGACTTATACTCGAGTATATACGGTATACTCACCTCCCCCTCATTCCTTCCCCCCACTCCTGCAAAGTACCCAGGATGAGCACCTAAAACGCTAGGTCCTCACCTCTGGGTACTTTACAAAAGTCCTGCACTACTTACTTATAATCTCCCTCGTCGCTCAGTTCTGATCCTCCCCATTGGCACTTTGAGTGACAGGTCGCGAAACAGCCAATGGGAAGACGCTCTCTGCAAGGAGGCGTGTTTTCCCATTGTTAATTGTTAATAATTGTTCCCATTATTAATGGTCAGTTATTAAAAAGTTGTAAATCTGAAACTTGCTGTGGTAATTACTAATAATTATGAACATAGCAAGTTAATCTGGATCCTGTAGGGTGTCAGGTTGTCCGGTGGTGCTGTTTAGGTTGGACGGCACATTGTCTGTTCGCAGACCTGTAGGTTTATTACACTTAGACCCCGTGGATTCTATCTGCAAGTATCCCACCTTTCCCGGATTGTCCGTGAGTCTCCCTCATTCTGGGGTGGTTTCCTGTGCTCCTGCGAGACCACCCCAGACTCCCACGACTGAGAGGAGACTAGAGTCTCCTCCTCAGTCATGCCCACTTTTTTTAAAGTCACGCCCCCGGAATGCCCCAGGAACATCCCTAACTCCTCCCTAACCCCACCTCACCTAGAATGCTGGCCACGCCTCCATGTGTCATCACATCCCGCCCCCATGTGTCATCAAGCTCCTCTCGCTCTGCCCCCTTTCCCACCTTGCCCGGAAGCCTGAAAGGGCAGGGTGGGATGTCTGTAGCTGGCAGGTAAGATGCAATAGGAAAGAGAGGCCAAGTCTGGTAAGGTTCATGACTCCTACTGCCTGAAGTGATCTACATAATCCTTCCCTAGGCCAAAAGTGTAATAGCTATGGATGTAAGGGAAGGGCTGATGGATAACTAGCATATTATCAGCAAGATTCAAGAGAGAAAAATATCACTCTCCCTTTTTATAAGGCACTGGTAAGGCCTAATTTGGAAATTTTGGTGCAGTTTTGGAATCTCATATACAAAAGGGACATCTTGGAAATAGAAGCAGTTCAGAGAAGGGCAACTAAATTAATAAGGGGAATGGAGGGGCTTGACTATATAGGCAGATTACATTGGAGATGCGATGTTTGCGTGGGGGTATGATCACTTAATACAAATATATTAATGGGCCATATAATAAACTCCCTGGTGCATTGTTCACTAATAGGTCATATCAGAGGACTCGTGAATAGCGAAAAAGGAGAAAAATCCCAGAAAATCCTCTCCATACTCTATAGTTTATATAAAAATCCTAATTAATTGGGACAAACGAACCTGACAAAAAAAACCCGTAAACATTTAAAAATACAAATATATACAGTTTGTCTAGCAGCACAATAGTACAGTAGTCCCATACAGTAATAGCCAAATCCAGTATGGCTATTACTGCATTGGGCTACTGAATGGGAATACTGCTGTCCATTTAAAGGGCAAGTCCAGCCTAAAAATTACTCAGCCTTAAAATGATTATTACCCCCCCCCCCCAAACCCCACTTTCATTAGCTTTTTATATTTCAAAGAGCCCCCAGAACTTACTTACCTGACCCGGTACCTCACCGTCTATTCCCCGCCCCCTGCTTCGAGCTTGTTTGCGAGCAAAAACAGGAGCAGGGAACTTCTGCGCTGACAGCCGGTCGCGATTGAGCGTGACGTCACTTCACACCCTGACAGCCGCAACCAGGAAGTGGAGCAGCTGTCAGTACTAGCCGCGGAGCAGAAGCAGCGAAGGACTGGGTCAGGTAAGTCATTTCTGGGGGATCTTGGAAATCTGAAAAGTTAGCGAAAGTGGGGTTTGGGGGGTAATAATCATTTTAAGGCTGAGTAACTTTTAGGCTGGACATGCCCTTTAAAGGGCAACTAAAGCTTAAGAACAATACAGAATCAGAAGGAAATCAAACAATAGATACCATCCTCCTGATTCTGTATTAATTTGATTCATTAGTTGCCCTTTAAATATACAGTAATCCCATACAGTAACCCCCAATTCCTTGGCACTCCAGACGTTTGGAAACTACGACTTTAGCTGCTGGGAGTTGTAGTTTCCAAACATCTACAAGGAATTGCCACTGCAGGGAATATTGTCTCACACCCCCCCACCCCAGTTTACTGTATCCTACAGTAACTGGTGAATCTCTTACCTTTCAGTACTGTAATCCAGCGGCCGCATCCTCTGCTGCCTTACGTCACTACTCAGCGGGAAGTGAGAGGCGGTGAGTAGTGACATCAGCCTGCAGAACAGAGGAAGCGGAGCGAGTGGCCATCGGATTACTGAAAGGTAAGAGAGTATAAACCAAGCCTGAAAACCTCGGTTTATACTCATGTATATACAGTATATCTACGGTGCCCCTGCAAAGTCCCTAGAACTGCCAGTAACAACTAAATTGCAGTCAAAAAGTAAGACTTATCTGTCCTGGTCTCGGACAAGCAGAAAAGCATAAAGCTGTTGAGAATTTCCAGGCAGAGGATCGGTGCACCACTAAGTTGTCTTAGTGGTGCACCAAGTGGTGCACCAAGACACATGAGGAACGCCGTTACGTCTAAATTTAGGGTTACGTGTCTAAATTTCACAAGGAATTTCCTATTACCGTATATACTCGAATATAAGTCTATCCGAGCATAAGTCGAGGTTCCCTATTTTTACTTGAAAAATGAGTAAAACATGATTATAAGTATAAGGGTGGATATGACCACTACTGCCTCTGATTCTGTATTGTTTTGAGGCTTTAGTTGCCCTTTAAATGGACAGCAGAATTCCCACAGTAGTCCCATACAGTAATCAAATCCAGTATAGCTATTACTGTATGGGACTACTGTATGGGAATTCTGCTGTCCATTTAAAGGGCAACTAAAGCCTCAAAACAATACAGAATAAGAAGGCCATCTTTAACAATAGATACCATCCTCCTAATTCTGTATTGCTTTAAAAGTTTTAGTTGCCTTTTAAATGATAATCCCACTCAGTATTTGTAATCCCACACAGTAACCCCCCAATTCATTGCCACTCCAGATGTTTGGAAACTACAACTCCCAGCATGCTTTAGGTGCTGGGAGTTGTAGTTTACAAACATCTGCAGTGGCAATCACTCCTTGCCCCCTAGATCAGTGAAGAGGACTTGCCTTGTGAACCAGAGGAGAGGACTATCTTGTGGATAATTTGTAAGAATGAGGATGAAAGGACTTTCAATCCAGCTGCATGGCTCCGCATTCCACTGACTCCTGGCGCCTGACGTCACTACTTGGCTCCAGGAAGTGAGACCGGCGCAGAGTAGTGACATCAGCGGACAGAAAAGTGGATGCGGAAGCTGGACAGGTAAGTGACCCGAGTATAAGTTGAGGTTCGATATTTAGGCTATTTTTATAGCCTAAATATATACTCGAGTATATACGGTAAACATACAGGGAGATTCAGTTTAAGTTCTTATCGTTAAAAATGGTGCTAATTTTGTCCCAGCCAATCAGATATTATTTAATATTTGAAAGCTAACATCTGATTGGTTGGGGCAAAATTAGCACCATTTGTAACAATAAGAACTTTTATTGAATAACTCTGCTTGTTCTTTAGGTCCGTAGGCCCTAAGTGGGGGTAATGTTAGAGCCAGATGCCGTTCCTTACATTCTATCCACTCCCGCAGCATCTCTTTTCAATTATAAATTTACCTTGTGTCTTTGGCTCTTTCCAGCATCTTTGGGTCTTTACGCCATTCGTGTCTTTGGCGTCTATACCTCCTATGCTTTTGATTGGCCCTTGGACTTTAAGTGGCAAATTCAAAGTGTGTTAAGCCTACCTTGGTTTAGCCTAGCTTGCTTTTTCTCTGGCTTGGGTGCCCTTTTAAGTTTCTGTTCCCTCTTTTTCTTCACCAGTTTTAGTTTTGGTTCGCCTCCTGCACTTTCCCTGATTCTTTCACTATGATTCTTTGCTGCCTATCCTGAACTCTTCCCGTATCTTAACCCCGACTCTCTCTTCATCCCTGGTATTTTGTTTGGCTGACTGACTTCCCTTGTTTGACCCTTCTTTTCTTGACTTTGTTTCTGTCTTTTACTCTTTACCTCGCTATTGAATTTGTTTGCCAGCTGCCCAGTCTCCAAAGTCTCTCAATTTCTGGTGTGGTGTCCCGCACTCCCACGAGACCACCCTAATTTTCTGCAACTTCAAAGAACTGGCAGCCCTCTCCCCAGGAACGCCCCTTACCGTGATACCGCACCCCGTGATGCCCTAACTCCACCTCTGTCCACCCCCTTTGTTCCTAGCTCGGACTTCGCCCACCCCTAGATAACATCACCAGCATCACATACCAAAAGCCATGCCCCATCGTCGCACACCTTTCTCCACCCTGCCCAGAAGCTTCATATGGCTAGCTGAGATGTCTGTCATCTTTTGTGTGTTCTTTGTCTAGGAAATGTTTTGGCACAAGGTGGTTTCCTTAAAGGGCATGTCCACCCCCAAAACTATAATCCCCCCAACTACTGGCCCCACCATGTAGTGTAGTTTAATCCTTACCTCACATCCCAGCTCCATAGGGTTCTCCTGTAGTCCCCCCCCCAAAGTGCCAAAAACTGCCCACCAGGAGGCTAGCAGGGCTCTGCCTCCTACCTTGCCTCAGGTAGATTTTTGCCATGCGTACTGCAGCCCTTCTCCCCCCTCCCTCCCCCTCCCTCTCCCTCCCTCTCCCGATTCCCTCCCCCTAGCGTGAAATGTTTAATATGTAAGATTCTCCCTGGGCTCTCAGCCCCAACCGCTATATTTTTATCTTATTATAAAGCTCCCCAAACTCTTACTTACCTCTCCTCTTTCCTCCGCTGCACTGAATGACCGGCAGCCGCGTCCGTGATTGGCTTCCGCTCAGCTAATCACAGACGCGGCTGGCGGTCCCGCACCTCTGCTTGCATTTTCTCGCAAGCAGAGGGCCGGGAGCGCGGCGGAGGAAAGAGGGGAGGTAAGTAGAGTTTGGGGGGCTTTTTAAAAAAAAAAATATAGCGGTTGGGGCTGTGAGCCCATGGGGAATCTTATATTAAAAAGTGCATTTTAGGGTGGACATGCCCTTTAATATTGATGAGGATTAATATTGAAAAATGTACCGTATTTATTTTCTTTATTCAATATTTTTATATTACATATTTAGAATCACAGGTTAAAAAAAAAAAACCTAAACCTTCAATATTAAATTCTTGCACCATTTCTGAGATGTGTGAAAACTGGTCCCTTTGCCACTGAACAACACTCTACACAGTTATGGCATGGATTAATGCTCTTCTTTTTGCTTCTTAACCATGTACCCTTTTTTCTTTTTTAGATTTTCCTTATTTTCCATTAATCCAATTGTTTTGCCTCTTCTGTTAGAAATAACTGGAGGATGTCTAAACCCCTAAATATCTGGATAAGATTCCCTCAGACTATGCCACTACTGTTTGATTTTCTTGGCAGCAAATTCTTCTTCTTACTTTCCCTATGACAGTTACATCCTCCTCCCAGAAAAACACTAAAGAGGAAGCAGGGAAGGGGTCCCATCAAAGTTTTGCTGAGGGGTCTAGTGAATATTAGTTACACCACCTGTAAAGGTAAAGAAAATGGAGAACCTACCCAACCAAAGCAGAATCAGAAAAGCAAATGACTTTCCTTTTCACACATAGCGTTTCCCAGGAGCCTACACATTTGACAGGAATCTGGATGAAATATACATTCACCTGTCCTGTTCTTCTCTTACATATCCCCCCATCTTGTTTTGACCCAGGGGACAGAACACATGTGGCCTCCAAACAATGAACGCTTGAGAGGGCATCTGCATTACCTTGTTCCTTGCCATGCCTTTGCTCTACTGCAAACTATAGTTCTGTAAAGGCAAAAAACATATACAGGGAGATTCAATAAAAGTTCTTATCTTTAAAAATGATGCTAATTTTGCCCCAACCAATCAAATCTTATTTAATATTTGAAAGCTAACATCTGATTGGTTGGGGCAAAATTAGCACCATTTTTAACGATAAGAACTTTTATTAAATCTCCCTGGTTCTAATTAGAGATGTTCCAAACTGTTGAGTTTCGTTCCATTTTCGGATTCGAAAACGGACCCATAGAATTCTATGGGAGAAAAAAATGTGTAAATTTCGGTCCATTTTGAGGGACAAATTGTAATAGTAGGTTACTGTAAATGACACAAAGACCAATAACCAAAACTTATTTTAAAACTATATTTCCTCAGCTTCCACATTCTATTTTAGAGGGTTACTGCGTGGGTGTGTTTTTCAGGATGTTGAACTTTTAACTCCTACTGCACATGATAAGCTTGTCAGTTAGCCGGAGTTGAGACATGGAGGAGGTAACAGAGGGGAGGGGGAAGGGGGGAGTGCTGCACAGAGATCTGACACCATGGTTAAACAGAGTCACTGACAGAGATAGAATTAAGGCAGCACAGAGTACATGAATTTAACTTTGCAAAGGGGCAAAGTTGTTTTTTTCACTATAGATGCCCTTTAAGTCCAGAAGGCTTTCTCTGTTCTCTGGTTCTGTACTTTCATGCTGGGTCACAGATGTATGACCACGTCACTCTGAAAACACATCACTGTTTTTAATAATAAACTTATTGTAGGCAATGGAAATCATTTCAGCTATGGTTACCTCTGGCACCTTAGTGAAGACATGCAGAAAGGTACCCTGTCTTTACAGGGTTTTATTAAATTTATAAAGTAATCCTGTTCTTGATTTTTCTTCCCTGGTTGGTAAACTTTGCAATTCATCTCTAATTTTCTCCAGTATTTTCCACTGTAGGGATCAGAACAAGAACATAGGGGCAAATTGGCACTTGGACATTTTTGTAAGGATCACTGTAGCAGCTAGATTAAAAGAAACAGATCAAAGCTGCACATTTCCCAGCTTTTACCTTTTACATTTTGAATGCAATGGAAAGTATTATAAATTATCTTGACAATGCTTAAAGCTATAATTTGATTTTTTGATACTAGAAAAGGAGCTCTGTTGGATCTGGTAATATCTAACATCGTGGAGCGCATTATAGATATAAAGGTAACTGGAGGCTTAGGGAATAGTGACCATGAAATAGTGGAATTTGGACTTTGTTATCGAAAGGAAAAGTGCGCTGGGTTAACAAAGACATTTAATTTCAGGAAAGCAAATTTTCCCAGGTTAAAAGTAGCTCTTCAGAATGACAACTGGGATAATGTATTATCAGGTAAAGGTACTGAACAGAAGTGGACTGTGTTCAAGGGGATTTTAAGCCAGTTCACATCTAAATTTATACCCTTGGGAAATAAATGTAAAAAAAATAAATCCGCGCCCATGTGGCTGAATTCTGATGTAAAGAGGCAAATGGAAAGGAAGAAAAAGGCATTTAAAACCTTTAAGGCCAAGGGAACGGAAAGGACCTTTAGGGATTATAAAAACTGTAACAAGGAGTGTAAGAAAGCAATCAAACTAGCTAAAATTAATAATGAAGTTAGGATAGCTGAACAAAGCATCACTAAGCCTAATTTTTTTTAAAAGTATATTAATAGTAAGAAGATGAGGACTGAGAATGTGGCACCATTAATTAATGGGGATAAGTTAGTTACGGAGGATGGCGATAAAGCAAATGTCTTGAATAATTTTTTTTCCTCTATATACACTATAGAAGATCCAATTACAGATATCATAGAGTATAGTACCAATAATGGTATAAAAGATTCAAGTGCACTTTGGTTAACCGAGGATATGGTACAGAAAGAAGTAAAGTAGGTTAATATTAATAAATCTCCTGGACCGGATAAAATACATCCTCGGGTACTTAAGGAGCTAAGTTCAGTTTTATCTAGGCCATTGTTTCCTATTTTTGCTGATTCCCTCATGTCCGGTGGTGTGCCTCTGGATTAGAAAAAGGCTGATGTTATTCCAATATTCAAAAAGAGTAGTCGTTCACAGCCGGGTAATTACAGGCCTGTTAGTTTAACTTCAGTGGTTGGGAAGATCCTGGAAAGTTTAATAAGGGATCATGTTCTAGAGTACCGTATGTTTCAAGGACAGACATTATAAGTAGTAATCACAGACATCCCACCCTGCCAAAACTCATTTCACGGAGGGTACCCACACATTTCAGGGAGGATACCCACCCCCTTAAGCTCCACCCCAAGATTAACGCATAATCCATACAGACACACATGAATACAGTCAGACACTTTTGCACACAAACACATGAATCTCAACAGACACACACTCATGAAAACTGTCAGACACACATGCATACAACAAGTCATGTCACAATTAAGTGTTTTTGTCACTTGTTAACCGCTAAAAGACTCTGACATCATTGTGCTTCTAATTCATAACAACACATTTCAGGGAGATTGTATATTATTCCAGGGAGTCAGGGAGCTGCCATTAAAATCAGGGAGACTCCCTGAACTTCAGGGAGAGGTGGGATGCCTGTAACCAAGCGAAAGAAGGATCGGCAGTCTGCAACCAACGTGGGTCTAAAACTACTTAGCAGTAGATGTAGTTTACTTGGAATTTGCAAAGGCTTTTGATACAGTCCCCCATAGGCGACTAATGTGTAAGCTATGGTCTGTTGGTCTGTACATTTGTACATGGACAGAAGATAGAAAATTGGTTAATGAATAGGATACAGAGAGTAGTTGTTAATGGGGCTTCATCATTATGGACTAAAGTGCTAAGTGGGGTGCCACAGGGTTCTGTGTTGGGGCCGCTTTTATTTAATCTATTTATTAATGATTTGGAAGTGGGTATTGTCAGCAAGTTTCTGTGTTTGCTGATGACACAAAACTTTGTCGACCATTAAAAACTTCAGAGGATGTGCAATTGTTGCAGGGGGATCTAGATAGATTGTCACATTGGGCTGCTAAGTTGCAGATGAGATTCAATGTTGAGAAATGTAAGGTGATTCCCTGTTGGAAAGGGATCTTGGAGTTTTGGTGGATAACAAACTTAAAGGAAGGAAGCAGTGCCAGGCGGCAACAGCCAGAGCCAGCATGGCCCTAAATGATGGCTCTTCCTTGGGCCCCATATGATCTTAATCCATCTTTGCAGCATGGTATTGTCTTGTATAAAGAGAGGTATGAATTCAAGGGAGGAAAATGTTATTGGAATTCTGTGTACAAAAAGGACATATGGGGCATTGTTCACCAATAGAACATGTCAGAGGACAAGTTGACATCCCTTAAGACCTGAAGAAAAATTTCGGAAAGGGTTTTTCACTGTGAGAACGGTAAAGCTATAGAACTGTCTTCCAGCGGACGTTGTTATGGCAGGTTCACTGGTCAGTTTAAAAAAAAAAAAGCTGGATGAGTTTCTGCAAACAAGGAATGTTGCAAGTTACTGGTATTGATACATAAAGTAGAATTGATCCAGGTAAATTTCCGATTGTCACTTGGAGTCAGGAAGGAATTTTTTTCCCCTTCATAAATTTAGTGGGGTTTTTTGCCTTCCTCTGGATCAACAGTTAGGCAGGAAATTAAAATATTGCTAGATGGTTTGGACTTAATGGACATATGTCTTTATTCAACCTGAAATACTATACTATACTATAACAGTGTGCTTCACACCCATTCCCTGCCAAGAACCAGCACTAGGCACAAACAAGCGTGACTAAGTCCCAATCATGCACCCGCTAAGTATCTTTAAAAAAAAAAATTAGTCCCACCACTTTGTCTATCGTTTTGATTAGACAAAGTGATTTAGTTTGAAACCCCTAGGCTATAATGTAGGTTACCCCTGCCCACCCCCAAACACTATATTAGTTTGGTAAAAAAATTATTTACAACTGTACTTACATGCCTTCATTCTCCCGGTGCTCAGGAAGGCAGAGGAGGCAGAAACATTTTGGACAGGAAGACACCTCCTACTCTTTAGTTTCCTGGACTTTGAACAAGCACTGCAGGAGAACCATAAGGAGCAGAGATGTATGGTAAGGATTTTTTTTAACTATATGGAGGGGCCAGTAGTGGGTTAAATTTTAGTTCGGGGGGTGGAAATGCCCTTTAATGCTGCCCATGTTGAATTATTATGTAGTGTTAATGTCAACGTTGTTTTTTTCCCCCTAAAATATGTTCAAAATCCACTGCCATGAGAGTGCCGTAGTGTATGCAGCAATATATTTCGCCATTATTTGGATAGAAGAAATATTTTATAAAATAATGAGCTGCTTTTCAAGGGGCAATACCAAAAGAAATGAATCCATTATTCTGTCAGTGTTTCATTAGTAGTTGTGGTATGCCAAATAGTGTTGGAACACCATGCTGAATATTCATTATGGCAAGGAAATTCACAGCAAAAATACTGCACCATTATAAATATGTGCTTCATAGCCATATACAGTATATTAAGAAGCATTGTCAGATAATACCGATATCGCCCCTTTATTGCTATGATCAATATTTTATGATCACATCATAAAGAAATATAGAATTGGTTGTAAAATAAAAAAACAATATTTATTTTCCATTTGCAATGTTATTACTCGATGCAGTCGAGAAGAGAAGAATAGAAGAATAATGATACTCAATATTTGGAAGATAATTTATAATGGAGTGGAATCTCGAAATTGTTAACATGACGGAAAAATACAGATGCAGCCTTAAAATTCCAGTAGTGGTATTTGGTAACCATGTTAGAGGAGCATTATCACAATTTAGAGAGTCTGCTCCTTCATAAATATCAGCCTTGCTAATTATCTTCAAAATATTAAGAATCATTATTATTCTGGGAGTATCAAAACCTTATAGAATATGCTTATAGTAACCACAGCAACAATCACATTCTTTATCTCCTTATTATGCCACCCGCCCACCGCCTAAGTTATAGATTCAACTACAGCAAAGAAGAACAAATTTCAGTCTGCAATTTGTATCTGCATGACTTAGTTCCAAAGTTTGATGTATTGTTCTATCTTTAGTGATCGCTGAAGTAAATAGAGGCGGTGAATCGATTCTTTGGGGGGAGTATGTAAAGGGGGGAAAGTATAAATTTTTTAATTTTGTAATAATGTTATTATGGCCAAAGGTATAAGACACATTTCAGTAATTAAATTATGTCATAAAAATTTCTATTGTGAGAGAGGGTGTGTAAATTTCAAACTTCTCTCAAATACATTATTGTGGTTTCAGGACTTTTATTTTTAATTTCTGTGTGTATGTGTTTAGCCACCGTTCCTAAGCTTCTGTCTGCGCCCACGCTGCTCAGGTTATTCTTTGCATTGCAGTCTTCCATATCTTTGACTCTTTCTACTGCTTCTAATAGGTCTCCTGATTTTAGGTGGCAGATTATAATTTCTTTAGCCTATCTTGGTTTCTGTTTCTCGTTTCCTCCCTTTTGATTGGTCTGTTTATCCTTTTAAAGTTGCGGCTCCCATTGTTCTAAATAACGTTATCTGGTCTACTCTACTCTTGTGGTATGTTATTTGTCTCTTGATTATAAGTCAGCTTGTTCCTGACTATTCCATGTTCGCTGCCTGGACCAACTACAGCTTTGCCTGACCCCTTATACTTTTATTGCAACTGACTGACCTCTGTGACTGACGGATCCAGCATACCCAGCCTCAGTTTAGATATCTTGTGATCTAAGTTCTGGGGGCAACCTTGTCTGGTGAGGCATGTCTAATGTCCTGGCAAATGGTGGCTTGGCTATAGGTGAATATAAAAGTGAACGCCAATGTGGAGCCGGACTATCAAAATATATGTAAAACTTGACTTTTATTCAAAACTAAGCCTCTGATGCAGTTCCCTCAGTTGGCACAAAACGCGTCAGGCTAACAGAGAGCTGAGTGAGCATTTGAATGGGCTTACCGACACTTTTGTAACATGCTTTTAAAGTTTTTAATAAAAGTCAAGTTTTACATATATTTTGATAGTCCGGCTCCAAGGCAGCATCCGCATGCACTTTCACTTTCGTATCTAGGTTTGGGAGGCATCCGGCTCTCCCGTTGGACCACAGCCACTCCTATTGGGCATGTTAGGAGAGGGGAGTGTCCCGCCCGCCATTACGCTACCTTGTTGTTTATAGGTGAATATAGCAGTGGAAATTGAGATATCTACTCAGAATGTACACTTGAAAACTCTGATGCATTAAAGTTTGTGTGCTTTGCTTCCTGCTTTTGACCCTTGGCTTTCAAAATCTGAACTTTGACTTTTGCAGCCTTCCCTGACCCTTTGGCCTGTTTCTAGGTTTGCTAACCTGCCTGGACCTCTACCTGTGTTACAGATTTCACTTTGCCTGCTCTTTCAGATTTGTTGCTTTGGACTTTAGGCTTCCACTTTGGTCCTGACCACTACTTGACTTTAACAGATACCATTAGGTATTACCACAGGTAATCAGCATTGATTAAATCATCTATGACACAAATGAATGCAATCAAAAGAGCGATAAACAGTTTTGATTACACCTGTGACACAGGTGAATGCAATCAAGAGAGAGTTAATCAATGTTAATTATGCCGGGTACAAATAACTATAACATTTTTGCTGATTTCGCAGGTCTGTACCAAATTATGTGTAGCTTGAAAACTGTAAAGAAGATAAAGAATACAGGAAAAAGGAAAGATAGAGGAAGGAGAAGAAGTGGAAGAAAGGAAAAAAAGAAGAGAGAGATAACCAGCCCTGATTACACTGTTAAATGCCTACGACAAATGTAAAAATGTAAATTCATGAGAATAAGCATAAGAAAAGAAAGAACAAAGATGAAGGAGAAGGAAATAAAATATACATGATTTTGGCTTGTAAGGCTGGATTTCAAGAAAGGTCAAATTCAATATTCTAAGAGTTTGCACGATGAGACCAACACCCTTTATTACAGCCTTTATTACGTCCACCTTCCGTGTTTCGGATAAGAAGGTCCCTAATCATAGGCATAGCAGATCCCCCTGCTTCTCCCCCTATATACACATGTCCGTAACCCCACATGACCTTAACGTGCAGAACGTCCTTCCATATTGGAAAGGATCTGATGAAAGAGTTAACTCTTTCATAGCATAGTCCAGGTAACTCTTGCTACTGTCGGCCTCACGCTGGTCTCACGCAAGAAAAAGCTTGCGTGAGGATAATAAAACAATAAAACACCAAGAATGGTGTGCATATCCATAAGATAGGACAACTGGCAACCAATAGGAGAACATAATAAAAATGTAGCCAAAGAACTACTAGGATATCGGACATGATGAATAATACCACCCGATACCCACAAAGTAACAATGCTTCAAATATTAATCATACAAATGTTGCAGACTATATGAACCCAATAGTTACTTTAGTCAATGGAACAGTTCACATCCAATACTGAATTCATACCAATAGGGTGTCTAGTATCTAATAGGAAAATCCATTTGGTTTCCTGCTTTATCAACTTTTTGTATCTATTTTTGTTCCTTGAATCTTTCCTGATCATTTGTATTCCCTGTACCTGTAACATATTAGTGTTGCCATTGTTACATGTACAAAAATGCCTTGCAATTGGGCTATTAGAGTCTCTGTTTTTTATAGCTCTGATGTGCTCACGTATTCTAGATTTTAATGATCTAATGGTACAACCTACATATTGTGAATCGCTGGTACAGCATTTTAACAGATAAATTACATACACAGACCTACAGTTTATATATTTCTTAATAGAAAAACGTCTGCCTGTATGCATAATAGAAAATTCCTGTCCTGTTTTAACAAAGTTACAGGTGACACACTTTGTGTGCCCACATTTAAACATGCCTTTATACCCTAGCCAATTCCTGGTAGGATTTGTGAGCTGAGAAAATTTGCTGGGAGATAGATAATTTCCTAATGTCTAGCCCGTTTTGATGTAAACTGATATCCTGAATCCACTATATGTTCCAGTTTTCTATCAGCTTTTAGAACGGGTAAGTGCTTTTTTAGAATATTCACTATGTCATAAAATTGGGAGCTGTAGGTAGAGATAAATATAATAGGTTGCTGTTTCTGTATGTCCTTTCTTTCAGAGTTTTTCTCCCCACTACTTTTTCCTATCTTTTTAGATTTAAGCAGTGATGACCTCAGTGAGCCCATAGTGTTGGTGCCACTTTTATCTTGCTATTATAGATTTCAGAAAGGAACGAGCTATGCTTTTCTGTGTGTGCTGTGTGTGAGTGATTGAGTTTTACACTCAATAACTTTATTATGGCAATGTACATTTGAAACATAATTCTGAGTAAATACATTTTTATTATAGCATGTATCAATGCCATGGAAACGTGGAAATGGAAGGAATAGAGCATGTTTGTTTACCTTCGTCTGTATGGAGTTGGGGCTTCTTAATAAGACGCCCTCATTCATCAAATATCCCATGAAGGGTACATCTGCACCCTTCCCACTGAAAATGAATAAAAAAATTTAAAAAAAAAGGATAAACAGGAGCTGCCCTTTTATGTAAAGTACGTATCTGACTGAAATACTAATAATCCTGGAATACGGAAATCTCACTAAAAAACTATTTCTATAGTTAATAAATGTTTTTAACTTTTAAAATAATTTGTGAAAACAGTCTTTACCCAAGATTAATGTACTTGTCTAAGCAAACAGACTTGTGGTAGTGTAAACCTTCACTGTATGGTGTTGTTTAATTAGCTTGAGCTTAGGGGAGGTATGTCTTGGGAGATACTTTGGTACAAGGCTGCCCTACACACACAGATATCATTGTAAGGTAGTAGATTTTGTATTAAAATGTGTTCATGCTCAATAAAGAGTGATGCAGGGCTGGTTTAAGTTCTGCATGGGCTTCTGGGTAAACCTGATGTAAGGGCCACCCCCAACCTTTGACTATATAAAGTTTATGGTTTGGGGGCATCTCTAGGGATTTGGGCCCTGCCCATTTTGCCCTGTTTACCCCCCCAAAAAAACAGCCCTGAGTAATTGTCATCAAAACATTTGTTGTTTTGCCATTCTGTGTCTGAACAGTGAATCCAACAGAGCTGATATGGTTTTGAATGAGATCCGCTGGGAAACTTCCTGGGTCTTCCTGAGTCTAAAGCTGGGTATGCGCATTACCAATAAAGGTCTAATCCCAATGTTGTTATTGTCCCTTTATCGCTAATGTGTGTAATAGTTCTGAGTGTTCCTGGGGCCAACAAACATTCACCATTGGCCTTGGGATAACTCAGTACTGCCACAGTCATCTCCCTATACTTAAGTATAGGAATTCTGCTTTCTCCCTATGCCACAGTTCCTCCCACAGTCCCAAGCCTTCACAGACAGAAGGGGATCTTTGAAAAATCTTAAAGATTCTGTCTGTTATTTTTTAAAGATCTGTACTGTATGTGCCCACCAGTGACTGCCGGTCTTCACCAGAGCCCCTGATGGTTGGGATATTGCGATGCAAGGCAGAAACCAGGTCAAAGTCCCACAATAAAGTAACTGTCCTAAGGGGAAGGAAAGCACTGGAGAGAGTGGAAACATAGAAGTCATAATAATAGTATTCAGATCAGAGCTGGTGACTCAGATTTGTAAATGGGTAACAAGAAAAAGGTCAATACTGGCAGAAAGGTTTGTTAGGCAGCCGATCTGGACAAAACAGCAAATAGTTTTAATAGGTCCAGACTATGTCATCAGTTTGAGCCACACACTTCAGCACAATGATGCTGAAGAGTGCACGTCCAACATTTCGAAAATCAGTGCTCGAGTTCTACCGGGTTTTGGGATAAACAAGTGGCACTTTATGTCAAAAGTGTTAAAATTATTACTAGTTCATATAAAGTAAAGGTGTTGGAGCTATTATACCAAATACAGAGCCAGTTATCATTCAATTTAAAGCAGAGATTAAAATGATAGATCGCAGTAATAAAATCAGTACAAAACTTCCATGAAGACACTCACGACAGAAGACCTTTTTGGCATGAAAAAATCGAATTTAGTTGATAAGGGCAAAGAAGTTTAATTCGCTTGAACCCATGTTTCTGTGAATGCAATTCATTACTACTGATGATAATTCTGCTTTTGAAACATCATTATTGTAACTTACTGTTGACATCAGCAATGTTGGAGTACTCATATATTTTCTTTTTGTAAAAAAGAATCTTTTGCACAAATAAAACCAAATAAAACCATTTTAATCTATACATAAAAAGTCACAGCTGATTTTTTTTTCATCTATTATTTTCTGGTGTTCTAGAGTATTGTAATGCCAACAACGTTTACATACTGAACATGTTGTAAATAGGACAAAATGTAAAATAGGTTGGCACTGAGAGTATTCACTCGGGCATTCTCTTTGGGGAACAGCTGTCCCTCTGTCATGTGCCTTTATATATGGTATATCACAGTAAAACTCATACTGGTGGGAGTGCTGCATACTGTATATTTATGCTTTTCTATAAATTATTATTAATGAACTATAGATATAACCATGCAATATATATATCAAAAGATACTTTATACTGTTTGTTATTTTTTGTGACTTTTCAGCAATCCTCCTTTAGCTGAGAAAATAGAAGGTATTCTGTTTTATACCTGCCACTGTATAGGACCAAGCCCAGCCAAGAATCAAAGTGTGTGCAAATATAGGGATCACTATTTAATTGGCTGTATGTTTTATAAGCAATATTGCTTATCCAATCAGAAATGTTTGCAGACATTTGGGGATCTAAAATTAAAATCTCTTAACGCTGTATTACCATTTACATATAGTTTTATATTTAGCCTTTTATTCTGCCTAATAGAGATATGACTGCAATCTAACACCAAATAAAGACTGTGTTGGAGTCTATATCACTAATGCTTTTCTGCAGCTAAGGGTGTTGGCAAATGTTCTCACCACTGTTGCCAGCCCAGTAAGTGCTGGTTGTGGGGCACTGCCAGTAAGGTCTGAATGAACTCCCTAGCCCTGTAGAAAAAGGATATAACATTAAATATATATAACATTATACAAAGAATATTGCAGCCTTATCTTTGGTGGACATTCTATATTAAACTCTTTCTTCCCATTTAACCCTTTTCATTACCAGGTTTTTCTGAAAGAACAAACTGCTTCCAGGAAAAGTAATTTACAATTCTGCTTCTTTGTTCTGTTTTTCATTATTTTATTTGTGAAATGCAAACATTCAATATAATGGTGTATTTTCAAGCCTACACCTAACCTGTCAAGGAGGTTGCAGATAGGAATAGACATTAACTAGAATCATTTGTAATTTAGAGGCCACCTGTGAGAAGAAATCCATAAAGATTATTTTACACTTTAGTTCTCCTTTAAGATAAGGAACTTTCTAAGAGATATGGAATCCAACCACACCACCGTTGGTGTTTTCAGACTAAAAACCTAACCTAAACTAATGATCCCATCAGTGTTTGTGGAAGAATACTGACTCTCCAGAAATAGCAGCACTTGTACCTTCCTTTAGAATCACTAAATGATTTGATTGGATGCATTGGTTAGGCAAGTATGCATTCTGCAATCAGTCTGTCTCTGATTGCTTGATTATAGTACAGATTAGATCACACAGAAAATGGATGCTGATAGATCAGTGTGCTTGGTACATATTTCCTTGCCGTTTCTTTGATAATATATATTTTGGCAGAGCCAATAAATTTAAGCAGATAAGAAAATGTAGGTTTTAAAAAAAAGAGTTTGGAGAAACTGTCATAAGAAAACCCCAAAGCCTTGTTTCGCCCGGAGCTGAGAAAGCTCCAGTGTGACAAAGGCGGATCGAAACGTGTCCTACCATGTGGTCTTAGGATTCGATTTTAATCCTACGCTACCTCTCATTGCACTGTGTCTCTGTCGCTAGTCGTAAGTAGGGTGACCCCATGATGTATACTTACCTGACAATGTGTGACTGCAGACTTATTTACCTTTGCACAGTTGTGATTTTGCACCTGATACACTTTATAGGGAATGCAGGGAAATTTTAAATATTTTTAGTCTTTGTATCCCTGTCAGTAATAAAGGATTTTTAACTTATACTATATACTTTATTACTCATTCTTACTAGAGTATTGCAGACCAGGTCTTTGTCTATTTTTATATGCTTTTGTTTTGCCTTCTTTTCTCACTGGTGTGATCTGGTGGGTGACTGATAAACTAGTGCTCTAAATGATTGTTTCACATTGAGGTCCAGTCTGTACAGTATCTCTTGATGCTTTTTATTCTTTCCTTGCAGCTTCTGTGCTGTCCACGTATTTCCTGACACTGGTGGGTGGGATTTCAGTAGGCTGCCTCACCACAAAGGGGGTGGGGGGGTTTAAGAGCAAGGACTCTCTGTTGTTGCTATAGCAATGCAAGCAGCATATCTTTAATATTCTTCTTTTTTTTTTTCTTCATTTTTTTTTTAATAAGCAAAAAGATATATATATATATATATAAAAATAATCTTTTGTTTCCTTTCCATGTTACTCAAATTGGTTGCATTGCATTCTATAAATATTTAGTCGTTAACAAAGATGAGAGATACCCACTTACAGCAAACACTTTACAGTAATGGGATTAACCTTGGCAATCCCATTACTGCAGTAAATGCTATAATGCCACACATTACTTTGGCACTTTAGGATAATGCCACCTACTATTGGATACGTGGGCAACATTAAATGTAACATAAATAACCTACAAAAAGGCAAATTTGCACTGGCAGTGGAAATAGAGATACGAAAGGCAAATGATAAATCCCAGCTGAATAAAGACAATTTGCTGGTTGCTATGGGTTATTGCACTAAAGTTTCTTCTTTAGCGAAGGACTGTTGTTATCAGTCAGAGATTTACAGGTAAAGATGATCAACATGGTGCAAAAAAGCTAAATATTTATGAATGTGGCCTCATACATTTATAGTAAGGTAAGGTATACACAAGCAGATATATACCTTATATAGGTATATATACCGTTATTTATATATATATATATATATATATATATATTTATAAATGTACAGGAAGGAGCAGCACTCAATTTAAAAAAATTCAAAAAATTCAAAAAAAAAATCAGTTATATTTCATATAATCAAACATCCTCATAGTTGCAACGTTTCGGGTCAATGTTACCCTTCATCAGGCATGAGAACAAGAAAATGGATGGCCACTAGGGTCCATCCAATTTATACATCATAGACAGGACATGACATCATATGTAAATCAAGGACACCATTTTGGTATCCTTATACAACATTAACTGTTTATGTACTCCGGTAAATATACTCTGTGTAGAGTCCCCAGGACCAGGGACCTAAAAAGTCTATAGAAACAAATACAGGTTATAGTCCCTATTCAGTCCATTGGGATATAGAGAGCCCAATCTTTTTATCCACCAAACTTCCCTACATTTAAGTCGATGCTCCCTATCCCCAATATAGTTCAAGGGTATGGATTCCAGTACCATAAATCTTGTTTCTGTGGCTAAGTGGCCCCTGTCTACATAGTGTTTAGGCAGAGGTAATTGTATTTGTCTGGTATTCACAGAGGACCTATGTTGAGTCATTCTCATTTTTATCTTTTGTGTAGTTTCACCTACATAAAGCAGGCCACATGGGCACACAATTACATATATAACAAATTTAGTGTCACACGTGTGACTACCTTTTACATTAATAATTTCTCCTGTATGGGGGATAGTAAACGTATTCCCCTGTAATACCAAGGGGCAATAGATACAATTATGGCATGGTCACATACCACCTCGACTCTTAGTTAACCATGTGGTACCCTTCGTAGTCCCTAAGTGTGTGACTCTATTAGAACCAGAATTGACCAGCCTCGAGCCTATGGTCCTATTCCTTTTATATGACATCATGGGGGGAGCTTGAAACTCACTAATCTCCGGACAAGCATTTCTTAAAATATTCCAATGTTTCCTCAATATATTCGAAATCCCACCACTCATCTCACTGAAATTTGTGACAAATGTCAATCTAGGTTTCATTTCACGTTTTTCTTGTTTATCCCTTTTGTTTTGTACTTTATTCCTCGCTTCCTTAATAATATCCATGGGATAACCCCTCCTTCTAAATTTATTTTCCATGGTGTGCATTTGATTAGTTTTAACTTGTTCATTGCTGACTAACCTGTCAATTCTTGTGAACTGGCTTATCGGTAAAGCCCTCTTCGTGTGTATAGGGTGTTGACTATCAAAGTGTAGCAGTTGATTCCTATCTGTTGGTTTGGTATACAATTTCGTCTGGAGCCCCTGGTCCTTGTATACAGTAATATCCAAGAAGTTAATACATTCCTTATTACATTCCATAGTATATCTAATCGCTGGATGCATACCATTGAGCTCCAGGTGGAACCGCGACAGGGTGTCAACGTCACCCCTCCAGAGGACGAACACATCATCAATGAATCTCCACCAGGCCACACAATGTGTCCGGTAGAGATCACTATGATAGATGTGCCCGTCCTCAAGCCAAGCCATAAAGGCATTGGCATAGGAGGGAGCGACATTGGACCCCATCGCGGTTCCCCTGAGCTGCAAATAGTATGCATCCTTTAAGGAGAAGTAGTTCCTTGTCAGAATAATCTTCAATACCTCTAAAAAGAAGTCCGAAGTTTTTTCACCATGTAAGGCCTCCATATGTAATAACCATTTAACCGCCATCATACCTTCCATATGTGGGATGGAGGTATATAGACTGGCTACATCAAAGGTTACCAACACCACATCCTCCAAATTCCCAGCATTGGCCTTTTTTAATTTTTCCAAAAAGTCAAGACTGTCCCTAACATATGAGGGTTGCTTTCGTGTCAGAGGTCCCAGTACCCTATCCAACATAACCGCTAAAGGATTGAACACTGACTCAATCCCCACCACAATCGGACGTCCCGGGGGTGTCCTGGCATTTTTATGCACCTTGGGTAAGGTATATAATGTAGGGGTTCTGGGATTTCTGACAGTAAGAGCTTTTTTCAAATCATTTGTAATCACACCCATCTCCAAATATTTACTCAACAGTATATTAATTTATCACTAATATTTTTTAGGGGGTCCCCCTGTAATTTACAGTAGACCTTCTTATCAGATAATTGGCTCATAATCTCATTCTCATAGAATTCAGTATCCAATATAACGATCGCCCCACCCTTGTCCGATGGTTTGATCGTTATATTGGTATCAGAAGCTAGTTTGTCCAGTACCAATCTCTCCTCCTTTGAGCAATTTTGTTTTCTATTTTTATTTTTATTATCCTTAAGGGTATCAACCAACCCTTTTATGTCTCTCTGGACATTTTTAATATATGTCTCAACCGGAGGACAGGTATGCATCCAGCGATTAGATATACTATGGAATGTAATAAGGAATGTATTAACTTCTTGGATATTACTGTATACAAGGACCAGGGGCTCCAGACGAACTTGTATACCAAACCAACAGATAGGAATCAACTGCTACACTTTGATAGTCAACACCCTATACACATGAAGAGGGCTATACCGATAAGCCAGTTCACAAGAATTGACAGGTTAGTCAGCAATGAACAAGTTAAAACTAATCAAATGCACACCATGGAAAATAAATTTAGAAGGAGGGATTATCCCATGGATATTATTAAGGAAGCGAGGAATAAGGTACAAAACAAAAGGGATAAACAAGAAAAATGTGAAATGAAACCTAGATTGACATTTGTCACAAATTTCGGTGAGATGAGTGGTGGGATTTCGAATATATTGAGGAAACATTGGAATATTTCGAGAAATGCTTGTCCGGAGATTAGTGAGTTTCAAGCTCCCCCCATGATGTCATATAAAAGGAATAGGACCATAGGCTCGAGGCTGGTCAATTCTGGTTCTAATAGAGTCACACAATTAGGGACTACGAAGGGTACCACAGGTAACTAAGAGTCGAGGTGGTATGCGACCATGCCATAATTGTATCTATTGCCCTTGGTATTATAGGGAAATACGTTTACTATCCCCCATACAGGAGAAATATTAATGTAAAAGGTAGTCACACGTGTGACACTAAATTTGTTATATATGTAATTGTGTGCCCATGTGGCTGCTTTATGTAGGTGAAACTACACAAAGATAAAAATGGAATGACTCAACATAGGTCCTCTGTGAATACCAGACAAATACAATTACCTCTGCCTAAACACTATGTAGACAGGGGCCACTTAGCCACAGAAACAAGATTTATGGTACTGGAATCCATACCCTTGAACTATATGGGGATAGGGAGCATCGACTTAAATGTAGGGAAGGTGGTGGATAAAAAGATTGGGCTCTCTATATCCAATGGACTGAATAGGGACTATAACCTGTATTTGTTTCTATAGGTTTTAGGTCCTGGTCCTGGGGACTCTACACAGAGTATATAGAGTACATAAACAGTTAATGTTGTATAAGGATACCAAAATGGTGTCCTTGATTACATATGATGTCATGTCCTGTCTATGATGTTAAATTGGATGGACCCTAGTGGCCATCCATTTTCTTGTTCTCATGCCTGATGAAGGGTAACATTGACCCGAAACGTTGCAACTATGAGGATGTTGATTATATGAAATATAACTGATTTTTTTGAAATTGAGTGCTGCTCCTTCCTGTACATTTTTTGGATAGAATTGGGGATACGGCTTCCTTTATTGGAGATTTGCACCAACGTTAAAATATATATAAATAGCTATTTGGGTGTGCTGCTGCATTTTGTTGGATTTTTTATATATATATATATATATATATATATATATATATAAACAAACAGATATACACCGCACACAGGATTTATGCTTCGATTGCTTTATTCAGCACATCTAAAGCATACTCTGGTGTTCCTAGGGTTTTTGAAACAACCTGAAACAACTTTTAAATGCAGCCTATTGGCAGACAGGGTCGGCACATGAAGCAGGGCATGGCTTCACCAGGGAACATAAGTGTGGCTTTTGGAGGTGGGTATGGTGGGCTGACTAACACTGACTGGTGAACTGGAGGGCTGACTCAACACTGATTGGTGGACTGGTGCTGAAATGCGGTATTGTAGGGAGCAGGATTTTTTTAATTGCTGCCCTTTAAGTTGACCGCAGGGGCGTGCCCTGAGCAAATGTTTCAGTTTGCTTTATAGTAGGGACACACCTAACCGTACTACGTTTTAGTATATATATCATATATAGGTCAGTGGGCCCAAGATATCTGCAGTAATTTTTCTGGCGCACACAACCTTTGTCGATGGCATGCTGGTAAATCACAGCTGATCATATGGTGTCCTATGGAACACACGATCGGTCAAGGCAAACTGTCAGATGACTGCACAATCGTGGCAAATGGTCGGGGGGGGCGAACTATCTTAACATGTGAACCAGCCTTAAAATGTGCTCATCTGTCTGGTCAGAGAGTTTCCAGGCCCTCACTCATCCTTGTTATTCCTTAGCTATCAATTAAAATAAATAATGTGTCTATCGGTTCTGTTTAATTGTGATGTGAGATGTACAAGTTCCATTCTTTCAGTTTCCATTCAGAACATTTCTTTATTGGAAATTTACCAAAGTACTCGAGTAAGACATGTCATATTGCCATTTTATTTGCTTTAGCTGGGGTACTGGCCTTGAATCTGAATAAAAATACACAACTATTCTCAAACTTGGATGGTGCAGATACTATGCATTATAATTTCCCCTCTCAAACATGTAAATTTGCAGAAATCTATGTATACACTTTTGCCCTCACGAAAAATAAAAAAAATACCGCCTGTCCTTCCCCTTTAAATTAACTGAGCTGCTGTAGGTTTTTCTGAACATATGTCCTATTTTTACAATTTATAGTCAAAATGTTACGGGAATTTGATAGGTTTCAAAATGGATGACACTTTGCCCAATATAATTTCCTGCATTTGCCCTGGCAAAACAGCAATCTTGTCAGGACTGCAAGCCCCTTCACTTCCAATGTCAATGTATATTAAACATGTTAAAATGAATTAAAATATCCAATAATTCAAAAATCTTCTATATCCATGTAAGCCATAATCCATTATACCGTGGTTTTAAATTCTTTTGACTTTTTTGGTATAATGCAAATAAACTTTAGTTGATCATGCTGTAAATTGCTTGAGGTTTTTTCACTAGCCTTAGGATACCTTCTCCAGTGTCTATGGTTACTGGTAGCCCCAGTGTTGCTTGCTAGGAATGGTCCGTAACTGTATAATTGCAATAATAGCTTCACCATTTGAAGGCTGTGCCTGTTGCTGTGGGCAGAAAAGGGTTAACTGTCATTTTGGCCCTCTGCACCACTACACACACACCCCCCTACAAACCTCATGCTTTCCTATTCCTCTCCCTCATACGCACTGTTTCTCTTAATCTGTCTCACACATGCTGTCTCTTTTTCCAACACACATACAGACGCATGCACATTCAATCTCCCCTTCTGTCTCTATGCTGATATCCTTACTCTCCCCATCAACAGGAATATCCAGGGAGGGAACAAGAGAGGGAGAGACAGGCACATCAATACAGAGACAAACAAACCTTCAATGAGCTATAAAGACTGCCAGAGAGGTTAGCACATTCTTCACTCTAAATCCCTTCTTGCACACACACACACATACATACAAACACATACACCTAATGCCGTATAAATATATCCACACACGTACTCTCACAGTATTCTGTGTGTATATTGTATGCACAGCACAAAGATGGATCAACATATTTCAATAGATTGGCACAACACAAATATATATTTATAAATACACTCACATTCTGCTCACACAGAAGCTGCAGTTGATGTTATGACAGAGCAAGAAATGCAGCAGCCATGAACCAGCTGTGTATGGAGCCCTGCAGAGCGCTGCAAGGTGAGTGTGCTTCTTGTGTTTATATGCTGCAAATGAATATGCATGGGTGTGTTTGGATACATCTTCCCCTAGAGCATCCATTTCTATACATGTTTGGGGGCTTTTGTATTGCAAGTCCCTTCTTAACTGGATACTAGTATGTCAGCTCCCTTCTTTTTAATGGATGGATGGATAGATGGATGGATAGATGGATGGACAGATAGATAGATAGATAGATAGATAGATAGATAGATAGATAGATAGATAGATAGATGTAATAACCAAAATAAAAGATTGGCAGAAATTGATACTGTACACGTTTGACATTGCATTTGTAACTTTTACTAACATTAGCAATTAAAATCATTTATGACTATAGTCTATGTCTATAGTTATGGAAAAGACACATATGCATATACAGTCTTTAATGCTGAGATATAGGGTAATAGTTATGAGTGCAGCCTGTCATGGTGGGCCCATAGATTACAGCCATTTTATTTTAGGCATCCTGGATGTCATTTGAGTAAATAATTTGCAAGATGTTAAAGGAATAAAAAGCAATAAAAAAAATAATAAAAGTACATAGCCTAGCCATTAACCTGTGAAATGTACTATGGACTGTTCCATATTGTTTCCTAGACAGTATCAGGCAGTTGCTGTGCCGGGCTGGAGGCGAGTTCCGTCTACAGAGAGTCCAACTGGAAACAAGACCAAGGAAACTGGAGGAAAGGATTCTGGTAAGTACCAAATTTTCTAAATCCTCCTCTCAGATTAGGTTGCTAACAATCTATTTCAAAGACACCTACTATGCACCCCTCTATTTCCTGCCTTTAGGGGACAGATTGGTATTGATTGTATCCACATTTATGTTGCCAGTGGGCCTTAATTTGCCCTTATTTCTCATGTTTCATTCCTCAGAGGGGGATGGGATGATTCAAAGAGGTAGAAAGAGCAATGCATCAAGCTACAGTGTTACTGAAAGCAATTTTATACTTTGCCAGTAGACCAGTCTTAATGCTGCCTTCTTGGTTTCAGAGGAATCTCATTACACTAGATTTTCAATACAATATGGAAACATAATAAGCTATCATGAGCAGGGCCTCTTGCTGTGAAATACATTGCCTCTTGCAGTATTGCACAGAGTATACATGCTTCTTATGAATGATGTTCTTTAAGAATGAGCTGTTCTAGTAAAACACTCTAATTCCCTATTCATTTTACATAAAATGTGTTTAAATATTGGTAAGCTTAATTCGTTTAAGAAAGTTATATGTGTTCTTGCAAGTCAGTCAATTTATTCCACTTATTAGAGCGCCTATCTGCTCCCTAGACATCTTGTTAGACTGTGCATACACCTAGTAATTATCACAAGTGGTAATTAATCCATTACATTTTTGTTTCTGTGTAAAGTGTTGGATAATCAGGAAAGTAGTTGATAACACTTTCTTTTCGGTGTGATACTTGCCTAGCGTTATAGCTGTTTAAACTATTCAAGGAAAATACCATTGGGGGGAAAAAACTTGCCAGTTGAGTTCCACACCCTTTGATATGATGATACTGATAATTCAAGTCAACACAAAAAAGCAGAAGCCCTATATTTGATTTTGTACTTTCTATTGGTAAAAGGTCATAGTCGTGTTCTTCCTGTCTCCTTTATCATTTGCTTAAAGGCTAAGTGCACTGTAAAATCAAGTTATGTTCATTTGGAAGCTGCAGCTTTAAAAATACCAGTGCCATATTTTTTTTTTTTTACCTATGCCCCTTCAGAGCCTAGCTTTGTGCCTTGGAAGTTGCTGACATCTTGTTACTGGTTTGCTGAATGTTAAGCTCCGCCCCTCTGAGATTTCCTCTGCTTTCTCCTGCTTGAGCCTCAAACAGTAATGCCTGTGAGTTCCGTGCACATGCGTGTGCACGGACAACTCACAGGCATTACTGTTTGAGGCTCAAGCAGGAGAGTGCACGGAATCACAGGCATTACTGTTTGAGGCTCAAGCAGGAGAGTGCACGAACTCACAGGCATTACTGTTGAGGGCTCAAGCAGGAGAGTGCACGGAACTCACAGGCATTACTGTTTGAGGCTCAAGCAGGAGAGTGCACGGAACTCACAGGCATTACTGTTTGAGGCTCAAGCAGGAGAAAGCAGAAAAAATCTCAGAGGGGCGGAGCTTAACAATCAGCAAACCAGTACAAGATGTCAGCAACTTCCAAGGCACAAAGCTAGGCTCTGGAGGGGCATAGGTAAAAAAAAATATGCCAACTGTATTTTTAAAGCTGTAGCTTCCAAATGAACATAACTTGATTTTACAGTGCACTTATCCTTTAATGGAAAACTATAGTGTGTACAATTTAAAAAAAAAAAAAAAAACAGAGACAGGGATATAGGACTGGTAATTCCTACCTCCCAATACTGTTTCTGTGAGCAGCACCAACCCAAAGAAAACTGATTCTGCCAGTCTTCCTCCTGGCTTCAGCACTAACTTTAATACAGGACTAGTCCAGGACTAACCTGGGAAATGAAAACTGTAGGAATAATCAATCCAACCTCCCTGCCCCCTGCCCCCTGTATTTTCCATTTTTAAAAAGTTACATTTTAGAGTATAGTTAATCTTTAAAAGGACCAACAAAACCATGTCACCACTATCCTCCTCTGTATAAGGATTGCTTTTATAAAGGGAAGAATTGTATAATAGTAAACCGATGTTGCTTTATGTGTCTTTTATAGGTAACTACATGCTGGAGATTTTATATCTTCTTCATTAAATTACCTGCAAAGGTGAGATGGATCCAGATTGCCCTGGGCATCTATTCTCTGCCATTTATCTTGAATTCTATTTTCTCTGTCTGCTATCATTTTGCTGTCTCCGTCTCATCATACGACTTTCAAATTTATTACACATTTTTGTTCTATTATAGTCTACTATAAATTGATACACTCTGTCTATTCAGCTAATATAACATGAATACACTAGACCATTAAATATGTGGGGATCTACCTGCATTGCCGCTTCAAATCACGGTGGCAGCATTAGACAATGATGAAATAAATTATTAAGCTTTTTTAACTATAGGAACGGATTAGTAAATGTAACTTTTTTGAATCTAAAAGAAACACCAATTGTCATTAAAGTTGCATTTAACTCTATTGAGCTTTGGGTGTTATTAATCTTAATGAATCCAGAGGGTGCAAACTTCATGTTCAATCACGCATGTGACATTATTCAGCAGACAATACAGCTGTAGGGCCTAAAACTGGGTACACACAGTTCAAATTTATAGCAGATGACAGATTCGATTGGAAGCTATCTGTTATTGGCTATAAAACTGGCTATACACCTTCCCAATGTTGTTTTACTTATTTACTTTGTATAGGTAGATTATTTCTTTGACATCCTATACTAAAATATAGGGAACTATAGAAATATTCACTCATGGCTAAAGCCAATAGTTTCATATGTTTTTCTGTGGCCGTTAAGATGACCAGACAGGATTGGCCTTTTATTGGTACTATGTGTACCCAGCATTAGACACAGGACACAAATAACGCCACGGGTATTTAAGGTTGTGTCAGTGTTTTCAAGTGTTGTTCCTTTATCTTCGCTGAAACTTGTATGAGTCTTGAATATGAATTTGTGAGCAATATAGTAGTCTTTAGAACCTCAGTACAACTAAACACAATTTTGTCCATAGAAAGCAATGGGAGCCATTGGAAAGAAGCTAATAATTCAAGTATATGTCCTTTAACAAGACAAATCTCAATTCACCAGTGCAATTACACAATTACTTCTATCAGCTTATAGTTTATATCTGGTTAATTAGCTTCCATGTTGTAACCTTTTCTGTCCATCTCTTGTCCATCTTCTGCTCACTTTTCATGATTAAAGGGTATGTCCACCCCATAAACTCATTTTTAATATGCTGCTGCCCCATGTCCCCCAACCGCATAAATATTTTTTTCAGAAAGCCCCCCAAACTCTTACTTACCTCCCCTCGTTCCTCCGCCGCACTGCCGGACCTCTGCTTGCGAGAATGCAAGCAGAGGGGCGGGACCGGCAGTCGCGTCTGTGATTGGCTGAGCGGCAGCCAATCACGGACGCGGCTGCCGGTCATTCAGTGCAGCGGAGGAAAGCGGAGAGGTAAGTAAGAGTTTGGGGAGCTTTTTGAAAAAAAAAATATGCGGTTGGGGCTGGGGGACATGGGGGAGCAGCATATTAAGGGGGATTGACGCTAGGGGGAGGGATAGTAGAACGGGAGGGAGAGGGAGGGAGAGGGAGGGGGAGGGAGGGGGGAGAAGGACTGCAGTGCGCATGGCAAATATCTACCGGAGGCAAGATAGCAGGCAGAGCCCCGCTATCCTCCTGGTGGTTAGTTTTGGGACTTTGGTGGGGGGTTTACAGGAGAACCCTATGGAGCTGGGATGTGAGGTAAGGATTAAACTACACTACATGGTGGGGCCAGTAGTTGGGGGGATTATAGTTTTGGGGGTGGACATGCCCTTTAACCCCAATCTATCACTATTATGCTCTATCACCTGCATTCCCTTCATTAGATTCTCCTTTCCATTCTTTACATTTCACCCAGTATCTAGTTTCTGACATTGCTATTGTGGTAATCATTAGGGGTCTGTGGTCTCTTTACTCTTCCCATCAGGTACATCATTCTTTACTATTTTCCTTTATTTCTTCTCTCAACGTTTGTACTTTTGTCCTGTTACTTCTCTATGGCTGGGCTATACACCCATCCTCTGTTCCTCCGTTCAGGTAATACTTGGCTTAGTTTTCCCTGATATCACTCTGACATGTTCTTCCTAATCTATTTCTTCAGATCGAGAGCTCTTTCAGTGTGTTGGAAATCAGATCCCTTACTGCAATCAGTATCAGTCAGGTATTGTTTAGATACTATTTCTATATTATACATATATTTATCACCTCCACCTCCCCAGATATTCATATGATTTTATTTTCTAATCTGTGTTTCAGATTCTTATTGAAACAGAGAAGGGAAGTTTTCAACTGACCCTGACAGCACAGAACACAGATCAACTGATTAACTATATTCAGGCAACACTATCAAAAATATTTCCCACTCCAGACACAGTGTGAGTCCTGCCTTTCTCTGTGGGTGTCATTCTTGCTTGGATTGGGCTAAGCCTCAATACAAATATTTCTCTGGAATTAAAAATCATCATTTGCTTAAGGGCTTAGAGAAATAATGTCTCATACACTATAGAAAAGCAATATGTTTTAGACTAGTGACACAAATTAATTTTTCCTGGGTTTTTTGCATTAGTATTTTGCATGCTACTGTGGAAAGAAACCAGCAACCTCGCCACTATCCAGAGGGCATTGTTTTATATTGAAGCTATAATTATTTGGATTATTGCATATATATATACTGTACCAATAACAAATCCCTTCCTGATACATTCTTCAGAGAGACACGTATCTATTGTTTCCCATGAAAGTGATTAGTGGCTCTTTTGTTCAATGAAGGCAGTGAGGCAGTTATGTACAGTAGAAGCCAGTTGTGCAGTCTAGATCCCATTAAATTGTGGTGACAGCAGAGTATTTAAAGGAAATAATTTTTGGTTGTATTTTTTATTAGTACATGAAACTGTCTCTATTTTAGACATTCATCATTATTAGTTTTAGGTATCAACATTTTTAAAAAATGTTCTTGCTTTTCTCTTTGAACTTGCTATCTTTTCTTTTTCCTCTACTTAGATGTCTTGTAAGGAGGCAATATCCAGAGTCAGCAGACAGCTCACGAAATTCATCCCCATGTTCGGACACTCCAGGAGTGGTCCCAGCATCTGGAATCTGTGGTAAGGCCTGGCCTTAATTTGGCATCCCTGTTGATTTCTATTGTTATCTCAATAATTAAATAACCAAGTATTTATTCACCTTAGCTCTTACATTTTCCTCTACCCTTCACTCTAAATTTGTTTTTCATTTGTCTCTTCATGTTTTGTGGCAGGACAGTCAGGTCTTTTTTAGGACCTCAGTTTTCCCAGATCGAGCTTTCTTGAAACATTTAGGTGGCAGCTGGGGTTTGAAATTCAGAGCAAGTTTTGTGGGATCCCCTCTTGGTCCTTCTGACACTAGCCAAGGATTAGCCTTGAGCAAATGTGATCCCACCATTGCACAGCACTTTACTGCACTTTGGTTATAAGCACGAAAGTTCTGCCTCAGAGAAGTTCAGATGTTCAGAGAAGTCACAAACACAGAGACGTTATCCAATCTCCCTGGCAGTCCTTTCTCCCTACTTTCTTGTGCAGGTTGCAGAAGCCCAGCTGGTTTTCATGGTGTTCCGTGAGTTTCCCTGGGTCTCGTGGGTGTGCGGGAGACCTACACAACATCAGGGAGTTTCCTGGACCTAACATTATTATCACTACAACACAGAGGGGAAATCTGGAACAAAACATTTACATTATTTGATAAAGGGACAAGGGTATAGGAAAGGTAGCCATTTAAAGACACAGACATTGTATTTGTCTAATTTGATCGGTTTATTCTCTCAGCGCCTAATGGTGTGGTTAAGTCCAAGGTTTTTATATGAGTTGCAGCAGACCAGACTACAAGTCACACAAAATCCAAATGTTTAAAAGGTTGTGTGCAGGTTGCGCAAAGGACTCATATACATGAAAATAAAACACTAAGATTAAAGACCAATCGTTAAAACCGTTATCAAGAAATTTGATAAAATATCTGTGGGGTTATTCAATAAAAGTTCTTATCATTTAAAATGGTGCTAATTTAGCCCCAACCAATCAGATGTTAGATTTCAAATGTTACATAAGTTCTGATTGGTTGGGGCAAAATTAGCACCATTTTAAACGATAAGAACTTTTATTGAATCTCCCTGCTGGTATATTAAAAGATTCAAAGAACTTACACTTTGTAGTGCAGGCTGGGTGTAGATATTGTCAGTGTGTTCCTATTATTCCCATCAGTAGTTGATTACACATTTGCACAAAAATGGGCTGGTTCACACAGAGGAATAATTTTCTTAAAAAACTTTTATTTAATCTCACTTTAAAAACCAATTAATTTAGTTTAAAAATGAGTATAAAAGCAGATAAGTATAAAATAAAGCTAGATCTACGCGTTTCACCTACAAAGGCTTCCTCAGTATTTGTCTACTTATGTCTGTGCAGTTTCTAAAATTGAAACCAGTGTATACAAAAGCCACTTTTTTATTACAGTTCCCTCTGTCAGTTGCTTTCCATCACTTCTCATATTCCATTTGTCACATGTGGAGGCCTACGGCTTTATAAAAGATAGATTTTAAAAATGCCTCTTAGTCATGCATGGTTCTCTGCTCATTATAAGAAGATTAATATTTAATGTTACAGTGCTAATATGAATGGGTTTTATTGATGCTGCTGGAGAGTACATGGAATGGAGTTTAATGTGAGATATTTTTTATTTACTGTTGGTAGCTATTTTTAGGCACAGTCGATGTACAGTGCCATGAAATATTGCACCTCTTATCCAGCCGAACAAATTTAATTTATTTACTGCGCCAGCATCAAACATACACATGGATTGTTTTATTTATCGTATCGTTTTGTAAATGATTTCGTATTTCATGTCATATTGGCTCTTTGTAGGATATTTCAGGTAATATTAGTTCTTATTGAAATTATAATATTAATATGTAATTAAGGAATCAGGTTGCTTGCTTGTAGAAGGCTACTGGATAATACCATATATTGGAACAGTTTTCCCCATTTCCTTCACAATTCATTATTCTTATAAGACAAATCAGTTCCTGGTCTGAAACATTTTTAGTATGAGATGCATTTTCTATACTGGGTAATGCAGCGTAAAGCAAGATTAGTTTTTAACCCTTCTGTGTTCTAGTGCATTGCATTTCCTATATACAATGAACTGTAATTACCGTATATACTCGAGTATAAGCCGACTCGAGTATAAGCCGAGGTACCCATTTTTGCCTCCAAAATTAGAAAAACATGATTGACTCGAGTATAAGCCGAGGGTATACAGTAACCCTAATACCTTTCCACTGTAGATGTTTGGAAACTACAACTCCCAGCATGCTTGGTTGCTGGGAGTTGTAGTTTCCAACCACCTATAGTAAAAAGGTAATGTGGGTGTCTGCATGCATACTGTCCCCCAGCCCTCCCCCCAGTCCCCCCCCAGCTCACTTACCCTACCTGGTCTTCAGTCTTCCACTCTCTGCGGCTGCGCAATCCAGAAGCAGCCGCGAGTCAGGCCGGCAGTTCCCAGTACTGCTTCGCGGCTGCGCAATGACATCATCCCGCAAGGTGCGCGATGACATCATCGCGCAACCGTGAAGAACTACTGGGAACTGCCGGCCTGACTCGCGGCTGCTTCTGGATTGAAGGTAAGTTTATTGTGACTCGAGTATAAGCCGAGGCAAGGTTTTTAGGTTGATTTTTAAACCTAAAAACCTCGGCTTATACTCGATAGATATACGGTACCCTCCACCTTTGAATCTATGCTGTAGATCTCACAAATTATAAACCAGTAGCCACAATGTCAGATATCTTGAAGGAATACGATTGTTAGTTTTGTTGCACAAAGTTGTAACAATAACAGACCTTGGCATAGATAACAATCATCAGATCCTAGGATTTTTTAGCAGACTTGAGTAGAGTTGGTTAATAGATCTACTTTGATTTGCAAAATAACCAATTAACTTTATTCTTTACCGAGTCCAATTAATCTGGAATATAGAATATATCCTCTGTTGCCACTGATACATAAATTTATTAATTACACAAATTGTCCTAAGTTTTTTTTTAATTTATAACAGGCTATCTTTATAACAGTAAAACAATGTGCCTATATATATTTAAAAACCAAGGTGATATCTTTAAGAAGATTCTTTGAATTTTAAGTTTAAAGCAAATCAGATATATTATTGACAGTCTACAAAAGACAATAAATATCTTATTTTATCACATAATTGTACAAAAAAATGTGATGCAAGTTAATTGTTTGTTTGTGTATAGCTTGCAATGCCCCTGGACCACCCAATAACCACCCTGGAACGCCCAAGCCACACCCACCGTGGACAAAAGCCAATGATCTAGTGCATACACCCTCAAAATGGGCTTGGTCCAGAGATTCTGTATATAAAATATATACAAAACAATTGTTAATTATGAAATTACTAAAAAAAGAGACGATTAACACTGTATACTAAGATTTAACACCTACCCTACAGAAAACTTTTCCATGAAGGGTATACAATATTATTATCTAACCCTGTTGTGGCCATAAATTTTAGTAGAAAATGCCCAACACGATATTATATAGATCCTAAGAGACCCAAAACATTCTGGGAGCAAATAAAAGTTCTGTCAAATTTGTTGTTCTCAAGATAGCAATACAGAAATGTAAATTCAATTTGTATTGATTTTGGACTTTAATTATTAAATGTCTGAAATGGTCAATGACTTGTCAGCTTCCTAGCACCCTTCCATGATGCTATTAAAACCGTCAGACTGCTCCATCATTTAATAAAGCGTCTCCTTTTAAATGACAATTAGTAGTAAAACAGATTTTCTGGACCTTGTAATGCAGTTACTTGGTTGCATGTGAATAGGCAGCATGGCAGAGAAGGATAATGTAGAAGGAACAATAAGCTGGAATCTCTCCATGTTCACCCTGACAAACTGCCTTCATATTTCCCCAGGTGGGTTTTCAGAAACATATGCTGCTCTGTGTGACTACAATGGTGTCTGCTGCAGGGAAGAAGTTCAGTGGGTGAGTTACAACTAGGGACTGTTCAGCAGGAATGTACTCATATATTTGAACTTGACACATATATAAATCTGTTTATACAGTATATATTAATTTCTCAACACAGGGAAGACAGCAGGGGAATGTGGCACCATAGGTACTAGAATTAAATTTGATTGACATAAGGCATTATTCGGCTTGATACTGATAAAATCTCATATAGACAGCTAAAATATACTTTTGTTAGTCCATAGGTTACATTTCACTCTGTGTACACGATTGCTGTCTTTTTTTTTTGTGTTAACCTTCTGTAATCTGATTGGTATAGAAGTGTGGACTTGTTGCTAATGGAGACCAGGGCCCCAGACACTAACATTTTGTTTCAGAATAATATTTTTGAGTTGGGATAGTCCTGTGATGATATGAAACAATAGAGCATAAGTATGACTTATATATTGGTAATATTACCAAAACCAAATTAATGATAAAAGTCAAGAAGTCATCTAGGCAGCAAAGGGTGGGGTGGCTTAGAAATACAGTCCTGAATGTAGAGTGAGCATGTGGTGGTGAGCTGTTACTGTCTATACTACATCACTTCTTGGGCATTAGGTGATATTAATCCACCACTTTAAAATACTGGCTAAAAACATTAATAATTTTTTTTAATGCATCATTGATCCTATATCATAGAGGTGAAACCATCCATCAAAGAGCATTTTAATTATAAGCCTTTCAAAAATATGAGCAATTTCATGCTGGTAAATCTCATCTCATGAAGACCTCACTCACAAATGCCGGTGGTACAGCACAGTTCATGTCCTTAGGAATACACATGTGTACCTAAATCATACAGTCTGGACACACAATCTGACTCATTCATGTGCAGCTATATGTCTTTTTTAGGATGTGGACATGATCTACCACTCTCAGGATAACAGGGAATTTAACCTACAAGACTTCAGCCACTTGGAGAGCAGGTCAGGGGACATGTGCTATAGGGTACTATATGTGTGCAATCTTTACCTGCTGAGTAACTATGGTTTTGTTTTCTTCTTTCTTACAGGGACCTGGCCCTGGTAGTTGCTGCTCTTGCCTATAACCAGTATTTCATCAAACTGCAAGCTGCAAATCTCAAATTGGTATGTATGTGCAGCATCTCCAGACACCAGGAAAAATTAAAGGGAAGGGTAAAGTAGATGGCAGTAAATGAAGACAAGTCTTTGGCGGGGTGCATATTGCTAGGCCAAGCAGCAGTTTATTGTTTAAAAGAATTTGTGGAAGAAGAGAAAAGTTCTCAAAAAGAGCAACAGAGCAATACTTACCTCTGTCTGAGTAGGCTGGTCAGAAAGGTAGTTCCCACCCACCCATGCTAAGAAAAAGAAAGGCTACGGTAAATAGCTATTAATAAGGAAATATAACATGTTCAAAGGAGAACTTTTTTTTGTTGCAGCTCAAGAAAAATGTTATGGTTTTAAAATTTTAATACATTTTTGGGAATAATTCATGGCTTGGATTATTAATGGCTGAGCACAAAAATGGCCTCCTATTGGTGATACCATTAGGCTCAAGCTAGTGTTTGGTTTATAAAAGAGATAAAGTAAAATTTAAAATTTTATTTGTTAGGATCTTTATTTATAGTGCTGTCCAAACACTAGTGAGACATTTAATAAACTTGGAGTTCAATTGTTGATCCTAGTAACATTTCTATTAAATTTAAACCATCAGTGGTTTTATCTTCTGAGGTTCCCACAGTGTTCGCTGCCTGGTTATTCATTTTGCGATCAGAAGTCGATTGCAAAAAAATATCAGCCAGGCATTTTTTTTTCAGGCCATGTGCTTGCTGTGGGAATGCTGAGTGGTAAGTTCCTAGTGTAGGGCCAGCATATGGGAAAATGTGGAGTTTGGAAGGAGAGGTGATGGACTAGATTACCATAGGGGGAATGGTATTCTATACATATAGTGAGTCATTAGCACTAACAGAATCAATAAAATATCTGTAAAATCATCCTCCACCAGCCAATAGGGAATAGGTTGGAGACAGGCTACATACATAATATTGATCCATTTCACTCTTGTTAGGTCCTGAAAGTCTTCTGTCAATGTGTAGTATTGTCATTAATTTTGGTTAACAAATTACTGATTTGAAGTATTATTACAGGGATCAGAGGTCACAGAGCAAATTCTGCACTGTGTGGGACGGTCACAGCACCTAGAGGAACTAACCTTGGAGGACTGTGGACTAAGAGCGTGAGTATTCAACAGCAATAAAGCAAAATGTGTTTCATAAAGTAAACAATTTTTAAGAAAAACAGGTCAGACAGTATCTGGAATGAAATATAGAATGAAATACGAGCCTTTGAGCTCGGAAGACATCTGAAATATCAATTAAAGCGAAACAGAACAGAGAAGTGACAGTTAACCCACATACTGCAGTAAACCTCAGTGGAGATGATTAGTCTGGTGCAGTAGAGATAGAAAGTTAGATTGTTTGCAATCTGTGGTAAGAAACAGTAAAAGGCCTGGTACACATGGTTTAAACTTGTAACTACCTTTCAGGCAAACAAGGTACATGCCCTTCCTAAAGATTGGCCAGGAGGAAGGACTATCGGTTGCAGCAATAGTGGCCCAGGCTGACAGTTTGGCACGACTGAGCGAGCAGTCCATAGAGGACCGAGTGATCTCCTGTGGTTTTCGGACATGTCCGATCGTGCGTTCGTCCGATTTAGACGAACGGCCAGTCAAATCTGAAAAACCATGCAATAATTCCAGCCCAATAGACCAATACACTGAACTATCGGTCAATCAGGCCAAAATGTTGCATGGTGTGTGCCATGCTTTAGTCTTCCGGTCAAGTAAAAAAACAAAATATAGCCAACATTTCATTGCAGCCTATCACGCAGCACATTAAAATCCACAGGAACGTCTGACATTTATCTGCATGTCTACATAAATTTCCACTGATATTTTAATCTGATCTGCTGAAATATCGTGACAGACAGTCATCTATGCCAAGTTTCTGCAAGAAATGGGTTTAAAGGAGAACAGTATTTACCGAGCCCCCCTGCCCTCCATTTCCTCACCTTTAAAAGTCCCTATTGTTAAGACCTGAACCACTGGGTCCTCACCACTGGGTTACAGTAGATCAGTTGTAATCGCCAGTCCAGTGCTGCCCCTTCTTCACTCTCTGGGATCTGGCCATTGCTTCTTGCAGAAAAAAATAATAGAGATACTACCGAAATGTTGCAGAGAAGTGAAACAAGTGTTTATTCTATTATTTATGAGTGAAAAAAGGCAACAAGTAGGTAAATAAACAGGTGATCTGATATTTCAGCCTGATAAAAATATCGGGATCATTTTTGGCCATGATGGACCAATGTCATTCAGATTGGACTGCATAGTAATTCATCATGCTAAAATGTGGAGACTAGTCATCGTCATCGACATAATGTTCCATGTCTTCACACTCTTACAGAAAACAGAAGGTAGCAACATCCCAAGAGGACACAGCAGGGATAAAATTGTAACGTAGTAGTCAGAGATAAATATCATGTGTAAATGCAAAGCAGACCATCTATAAATATAGATGTCAGGCAAATTTGATATAGAACAAAAGGTAAGGATACAATACAGTAAATATACTAATAAAGCAACATTTGTTTGGTTCAAATAATAATATCATTATTAATCTCCGTCTTTATTACTATATACTGTATTGGGCTCAAAGGTTATTGATGTAATATTATTCTTTGTTCTATTGCATTTCATTAGCCTTGACAAAAGTTCTTAATGGATAATATTTAAAGGCCAAGGGAGTTATTGCAAAGAAAAACAGATCATACAGTATATCAAATAATTTAGTCCTATCCAATTATCCTATAGCATCTATTACTCTACTCTGTATTTTCCCTTATTATGTTTCCTGTAGGGATTTTGCAATCCGTTTGGCCTCAGTGCTGTCAGATAATGCATTGTCCTCTTTGCACTCTTTGAACCTATCACATAACCCATTGGAAGACCGAGGTAATTTACCATGTGTAAAACAGCAGTTATGTCATTGCCTCCTACCGCAATGTGTTCAAAGGCACCATGAACATTGGGAATCTTCTTTTTGTTTGTTCCAGGAATTTCTGCTCTCTCACAGCAGTTTCTGTATTTCCATGCTGGACTTCGCAATCTCAATCTGAGCAAAACCAACATCACTGGTAGAGGTACGTGGGTGGGTGTAAAACTGGGAAATTGAATACAGCTTAGAATTTTCAATTTGGGTAGTAATGGGTTAACTTTTCACTGCTCTGCTATTGAGATTTTCTTTGTATCCACATCTGGCTATGTCTCAAAAATAAGTCATGTAGATGTTAGTAATATATTTTCCATCTGTACTATATACTACAATATACTGTACTATATACTATATTTACTATCTGTACTATATATTATCTCTGTACTATAACCTTATAGTTATTCACATTATAATCTGACAGTATGCAGGTTCCTTCCCTTATATTAAACTGTTGGCCTGGGATATTGCTATAGGCAAAAGTACCATTTTGTGGGAACTGTTGCCAATTGCCATTCTATTAGCAATTTTCTTTTGCAACTAAGATGACATGAGAGGCAAAGTGGACAGGTAAATGTAGTTTTGGGGCTATTGTTTCTATATATTAAGAGATGTATATTATTTTTAGGTAAAGGGGCTAGAAAAATGCAGGTCTCTAGGATGCCCACAATTATTTAAAGGACATGCCCACACTTTAGTTTCTCGCATTTCAGATTCACATTACCAATGCAATGTATAGTATTTGAGGTTGAATAAAGACATACGTCCATCCAGTCCAACCCATCTAGCAATATCCTCATTTCCTGCCTAACTGTTGATCCAGAGGAAGGCAAAAAAAACCCACCAAATTTATGAAGGGGGAAAAAATTCCTTCCTGACTCCAAGTGGCAATCGAAAATTTCCCTGGATCAAATCTACTTTATGTATCAATACCAGTAACTTGCAACATTCCTTGTTTGCAGAAACTCATCCAGCTTTTTTTTTAAACTGACCAATGAACCTGCCATCACAATGTCCACTGGAAGACAGTTCTATAGCTTTACCGTTCTCACAGTGAAAAACCCTTTCTGAACTTGCAGCCTAAACCTTTTTTCTTCAAGTCTTAAGGGATGTCCACGTGTCCTCTGACAAGTTCTATTGGTGAACAATACCCCAGATAGTTTATGTAATTGGAGTTGTCCCATTATGTGCACTGTGCTCTGATCTGTTATTGGAATTCATGCTTGCAAGACTTTTTGTTTGTTATCCTTTACATTCCAATAATATAGATATGTATAGGAGCGCATCGCACATAGCAAATAACGCAGAGCAGTGCATTGCAAAAATCCTGCATGTACGTGCGTATAAGTGGGATCTAGCCCTGTTAGGAGCTTTATAACTACTGCGGGTTTTGGGGGTGATCTACATATATTTACTTTTAATCAGGGGGGTGGACATTCCCTTTAACTAAATTATTTTCAATAATTGAAAACTTTTGGCTGTGTTTACAAAAGATTGTCAACAGTAATGTCCCATAACAAACCTTAATAGCGATCACCCAGTATCCACAAATCAACTTCTGAAATATTGTCAGCGGGCAAAAAGCAACTTTGGAAAATCCACTGCTGGTGATCATTTTTCTGATCACTTTAAAGGTTCCTAATCGGATATTACCAATAATTAACCACTAAAATGATTTAAAATAGTTGCTAGTTTACCTACAGAGTTTACCTACATGGTAGGTCATTCTGCCTCATCCTTGTTACCTCCTGCTTGGTTTGCATATAGACTACACCTTTGTTATAGCCGAATGGCATGCATGAAGTCAGTAACTGCTTTGCTCTAAATAGATGGTCTTCTGGATATCCTACATTTTCTTTACATTCCTAGGATATACAGTATGTCCATTAAAACAAATATTTATTCATCATGAGTGTATGATACAATGCTTTTTCATTCTCCTACAAAATGTTGCTTTGCAAAGCAGTGACTAATTCATTACTTGATTGTAAGCTGACTGTGTAAGAGTAATATAATATTGCTTGCTGCTTTGATTATTTTTAAAAAGTGCTTCCTAATGATGAAAAATGAATGTTAGGGGGTGTGAAGGTCAAGAAATTAGATCCATTTTCCAATCTAATGAGCTATATATCTAGTTTGTGACTCATAGACTTTTTACTGTTAAAACAACTAATCCTTATATAGACTTAGCTGTTAAAATACTTTTCTATTCAAACAAAAATCTATAATTTAAGGACTTCTCCACCCCCTGTCCGCAAAGACACACACACACACACACACACACATACACACAAACATCAGGTATTGCACTTGTAATGGCCGATAACCTAGACCTTGCTAGGTCTATTTCCTCCAATTTGCAATGTAAACTTAATGAACAGCCCTTGTTCCATCGCCGGCCTTCCGGCAGCCACTCAGTGATTGGCTGTGTCTCAGCAAAAGGTGCTGTAACTTTGGGAGGTAAGTAAGTTTAAATTTGGTATTTGGGGAAATAGACCTAGCAAGGTGTAGATTATGGGTCAGTTCATGTGCAATACTTTGATTTTTTCTTAAGTACATATCCTTGCACAGACCAGCAGCAGGAGGGAGGGGGATAGGAGGAGGGAGAACTCCACTGAGCATGGCAGAAACCTCTAGGAGGAACAGATAGCGGCGGAAATGGATTGCACCAGGAAAGGCTCTGACTCTTCAGTTTCCTGGACTGTATTGCGGACATGCAAATGAGAAAGGTAGGGGGCATTTAACACTACACAGTGGGCTCAGCATTGGAGTTTGTGGGGGGTGGACCTGCCCTTTAAAAAAACATGTCACTTAGGATCCATATATCAAGGTACTGGCCCAGGATATGTAAAACATAATCCTGCACCAAGGTCCTTTACACTCTTGTTCCACTCCAGGGCATTGTGTTGCTTTAGCCATCAAATTAAAAAAAACAAAATGTGTTAAACTACCGGCTATGTATATGTAAATAACATTGTCATTTTTCCTCTGCAGGGGCCCTAGCTCTTTGCCAGTCTTTGTGTCAGAATGCTCTTTTCTCCTCCTCGCTACATTCTCTCACACTTAGTAAGAACCCTGGACTTCTTGGAAGCGAGGAAACCAATGTAAGCCTGCAACTTACGATATTTCAATCCATGCTCTATTCCATTACATTAAAAGGCATCTTCACCCTTAAAGGGGAGCTAAAGTTTCCAGAAAACATACAAGTTGTGTCTCCCTTTGCTGTGACTGTAGGTTGATTGATGAAATTAGCCTGTTGGTAGTAGGGGTCAGCTCCCAAAAGAAAAGTTAACTGTAGCGCTATAGTTTACTTGCAGCCGGAAGCAGTCGTTACCTGTCAGAGGATGCAGAGGTGGATTGTGTTGCGGGTAAGTTCTGTCTTCTCTCCAGAAACATTAAGTGAAGGACGGGAGGTAAGACTGAAGCTCTTATATTATATAGTGTTCAAGGGTGTGGAGAAGCAACTTCATCTGCTGCTACTCCAACTCTAATCTCTGCACCCCAACAGATGATAACCATGCGTGCGCTTAAACGAGTGCAAAATGTTTTGGCCATGCCCACTTTTCTAAGGCCCCGCCCACTTTGTTTAGGTTACGCCTATATTACATCCAGTCCTAATAATAGGAGGTTAATTCAACAGTGGTATCATGTCAGTGTGCAGTTGTGTGACTCCCCCCACCTTTCACCAACCCCCACACACCAGACATTGATGTCTAGTGCAATCCCCCTCCCCGCACAACCCCCCACATTAAAATTATTGGTTGGTGTCCAGTAATGCAACCTCCCTTACAAACACATAAATCATTGGTATCCAGTACAAACCCCCCTCACAACCCCCCACCCCAACGGACAAATTAAATCATAAGCTGGGTACACACAGTAACGATAAAGCCTCGATACCGTCAGATCAGACGAGCGATCAGGTCGGCCAAAAGACCGAAAATCTCCATCAGCCGCACTAGACTCCCTATAGAGGAGTCTAGCGCGGCTGATGGAAACACACAGTCCCGAGCGTTCTCCTTATGATGTTCATAGGGTGTTGTGGGACTGTGTTTATGCAGATCTTTGAAAGATGGCAGACAGGATCTTGCAGATCCTGTCTGTCATCTTTCAGAAATCTGTACTGTGTGTCCACTGTACAGGTGTCCACTGCAACCCCCCCCCAGGCAAATTAAATTATTGGTGTCCAGTACAACCCCCCCCCCCCATAAATATATCGCACGCGTGATTGGGTCACACTAGTATGCAATTAGATCCCATTTAAAAGCACATCAGTGTGGCCTAGCACTAAGTGAACAATGGTGTGATCCGCTCTGGGAAAGAAGCAGCCAATCAGGGTCCATGCACGGCTGTCTGGCCATGACGGGGACTCTGATTGGCTGCTTCTTTCATTCCAGGGCAGCCCATCAGATTGTGATAACATTTTTAACAAGTCAAAGTAACAACGGCTGGGAATTGGTATTATAGCATACGGCAGCAGGATTTTTTGCCTGACATGGGACGACAGGATTCTCATCCTATTGCGGGAGAATCCTGCAAGATCTGGGATGGTTCATCTGTATCTTCCTATCACCTATTTTAGTATATATTTCGCCACAAGTGTGCTTGGGGTAAATTCTGTTTCAGCTATTTGCTACAAATGCTATAAAAATTGCTTTGAAGGGAAGGTTCAGTGCAAATACATATACTTATAAGAAAAAAGAGCAATATTTTTCCATCCTAATGACCTTAACCTGCCCATTCAGCAATTTGTCTGTGTATAAATAAATGCTTCGAAACACTGACTTCCTGTTTACATGATCCCTAATAGAGACCGTTATGGTCTTGCACTTGACCCAGTGCCTGGGTTGGTTCAGTTGCTCAGTAGAGGTCTGAGCATGTTTGACCCATCCAACAGCCAATCAGTAGAAACTATTGTTAGGAACATTCCAAATTAGTGTGCATTCTGGGAAGAGGAAGGACCATTATATAACCTGAAATGGCAGCTCACTAATGTCAACAGCAAGGAATAGCAAGAAGTATAAATTCAACTGATTTTTCCAAAATGGAAAAGAATATGTAGAATAACTAGGTAGGCATAATATAAACTAAGAATTTTAAAAATAATGTTATATTCTACTGAATTTTCCCTTTAAAGGCCTACATTTACATTTCAAAAAACCATATAGCAAATCCCATTATAAATTAAACATTATTGTATTTAAAGGGTATGTATACTGAAAAAAGAGCACTTACTCTTAGATGTATGTGTTTCTGCATGCCAGAGCTTAAATTAGCTTAGGCTGTGTACACAATGAGTGACCAGCATGACCCGATCTGCTGATGTATCAGAACTAATTTTCGGCTGTGTTGGGCAGGTGCTCAATCAGACCTGGGGATCAATGGATCGTACAACTGGTCTTATCAAAGGCCACTGCCGATATTTTGACCGATCTGACCGGTCGATAATGGCAATCAATGAGTCGGGTCAAAATATTGACCCATGTGTACTCAGCTTTAGGCTGAATATGCCCCCTCAGTGACTGACTTGAAGGGAAAGCATGCTTAATAATCACTATTGGTAAGGCAACAGGCCGAATGTGGGGGTGGTACAAAGTGCCCCGGTGAGCATGGCTTTTGATGCCTTAGTACTGGATATTGAAGGTAAATCTAGAGGTGAGGACCTCAAGCAGAGTACTATTCATAGCCGATGGGTGGGGTTTTCCCCTATAATTATCCTTTAAATTAATTGAAGAATTCTGCCTGATTTGGAAGATCAGGATGAGCAAGATGTGTGACTATAAGATTTCTGTAATACATATAAAAAATAGATATTTATTGGAGATAGATGGGTTAGTGTGTAGGTTCACAAAGTGTAGTAATGAGTTCCAAAGGCATTTTTAGCAAATAACAACATAGTTTTAAGAAATGAAAAGGCACAGATATAACAAAGTTTGTTTCCAAAGTGTAAAATTATCAAATGCATCTACCCCTCTAAATAGACTTCCTATTAGTAAACAGGAAGATTAGATAGGAAGAGACAGTCAGCCACAGTCTCAGCTTTTAAACAAAGTGTTTTATTTTAACAAATTTCACCACATCCAGCTCAACATGTTTCGGACAACATGCACCCTTTCTCAAGTGCAAACCAGTGCTAATTACAACAGTGCTTAAATAGGGTGTGACTGATTAACTAGACCACAATACTCCTCCCCTATTTAAGCACTGTTGTAATTAGCACTGGTTTGCACTTGAGAAAGGGCGCATGTTGCCCGAAACATGTTGATCTGGATTTGGTGAAATATGTTAAAATAAAACACTTTCAGGGTGATTCAATAAAAGTTCTTATCGTGTAAAATGGTGCTAATTTTGCCCCAACCAATCAGATCTTATTTAACATTTGAAAGCTAAAATTCTTTTAAAGGATAAGAACTTTTATTGAATAACCCTGTTTGTTTCACATCTGAGACTGTGGCTGACTGTCTCTCCCTATCTAATCTTCCTGTTTACTAATACATATGGAGTGTGCTTGCATTACTCTACAGATGGAGGATTGAGACACCATATTGGATCCTAGTTTTGTTGACTTGTTGTGTAGAGCACCTAACATTTTTGTTGTTAAATAAACTTCCTATGTTGGCCCTTAGTTTTCCGCCTCCATTTTGCAAAGTATGTCTTTTTATCTTTTAATAAGTATTTGACAGTATAGGAATTATGCTACTGTTAAAGGGTATGTCCTTCCATTTTACAACTTTCTTTTTTAGCGATCCGCGGGTAAGTTTCTCCTGCTCTCTTGCAAGATTTACGGTACTGAAGAACGGGGGGCAAGAGGGCATTTACATCCTGTTCTTCAGTAAGACAGTAAAAAAGAAAGTTATAAAATGGATTGACATACCCTTTAAAGGTATCTCCTAAAAAGGCCATTGCAGTAATTTAGATGGTACTAGCTTAAGTCTTTTGTTACACAGCATATAAGGGTAGAGCTGATAAAGCTACTGCTACACTAAAACTGAGCGATACGATAAATTTGATGGGATCTTTCAAAATGCTGATCCTGTGAATGGGGGTCTTAATACATTTCCAATGGAGTGTGCAAAGTGCTAGTGAACGTCTTCATTGTGATGTGAGTAGTCCTTTTCTGATTTGTAAGTAAGTTTATGCAATTAATCTGTACATAGTCTAATATTAGATAAAACCTAGTGCCAACTAAAACACAGGGACATGCTCTGGCATATTGAATTCCCATCTGCTACAGTAAACAATTCACTGGGCCCCAGAACGTTGCCTGAAAGGTTTCGTTACATAATTTAATGCATTCAGGCTTTTACTGCATATAAAATGTCATTTTTACTTTCTAGCCCAGTTGAAAAAATAATTCATCATTTACAACAAATAGGCTGCCGTGTTCTGGTTTTATCATCTGAAATTGTAACTCTAGTTTACAGATCTAATACCAAATGTGTTTGTCACATAACATGTATATTTTATTGTTCGAAAACAGTATAAACCAAATTTGTAACACGTGTGTTTCTGTTTTAAAACAAGATAAAAAATATCAAATATTTTATGTATGACGCAACCTAGAAATGAAATCATTTAAATAAAGAGACTTTGAAGCTTTTGAACAAGAATTTGACTCACCCCGGTTTCCTAGGATAGTGAATAATAAATGCTTTGTGGCAAAGTATAAACGTCAGAAATCATTTTTCAACCATTCACTTAGTGGTGACATTTCCTGTTTGGGGATGTACATGAAAGTCTCTGCAATAATCTCCATGAAGGGTTTAAACAGGGATCTCCTGATCTTTTGCTAAACTACAACATCCGAGAGCTTAAAGGTATATTGACCACTGTAGTTCAACTCCACATGATGGAGATACCAGGTTCATATATATAAATCCATATTACTTAGCTTGCCAAAGTGATAAGTTCCAACTAATACGACTGTTCAATATATAGGCTGCAATAATATTTTTTATAAATATAGCTTTTATTGAGAACTATTTTCCTATTATTGCTATATATTATTATACAGTATATAGACTAGATTGTAATTATTATTAATAATGTTCTTGTGCTCTATTTTAGCAATCCCATTAAATAAAGTTCTGTTCATACCCTTTTTACACTAATGATCACTTTCCCACATTACCGCATATTAAACTGCATTAACATTGCTTTCCCTATTTTCCTTTTAACCTCTCTTAACACTCCTAACCCCCTAATTCTGTTTTTTCAGGCACTTTATACTTTTCTGTCTCATCCAAACTCTCTGGTTTATTTGGATCTCTCAGGAACAGACTGCGCTGTGGACACTGTAAGAGATCAGGGAAAGTATTAGAGTTCTTGTTTTTGAGGAAGGGGCATAATATAGTGGGGTGCAGGAGGAACAGTATTAAATAAAATTGTATTTTCAGGTGTAAGGAAGAGCAGTCATTATAATGGGAAATAGTGTGAAAGTGCTTGGTGATAAACTGCATTTCTTTTTATTGGTTTAGATTTTCGGGGCTCTAGCTCTTGGATGCTGTTCCTGTCTCTCACATCTTGATCTCTCAAAGAACTCCTTGTCCCATAGGTCAGTCAGGGTAGCTGTATGGTCCATGGGATGACAAATTTTTGATTGGCAAAGACTTGTTTTATAGTTGTAATATTCCACTTTTCTTAAATTTTTTTGAGTGGTCTTAGCCCACATATATATGGAATTTAGCTAATCTAAGGCTTGGTATATACTGGTCAGGTTTGACCCAATAGGTCCTATATAAAACCCCGTATCGCAAATTTGCTATACCATGGGTTGCCGTACATTTACAGCCGCGGTCGGTGTAACCTACCGCAGGGTATTGTATGCCATTGTACGTTTACGATTGCGGTAATGATCGTTAAAGGCGTGGTATCACAAGATAGCAATACCGCACCTCTATAAATACAGACCAATATTCCTACGCAACAGACTAAAACTGGCCAGTAGTCTGTTGGTATGGAATTATAGTGGTACCATCCATATTTCACATGGCCTGTTGAAGACCATGTGATTGAGCAAAAACTTACAGGCATGTCTGGTCAAATGCCTGGTCGGCTGCAGTGAAATAAATATATTAATTTTGTTTAAATTTAACATCACGTTTGTAATCTTATTTTTAGAATTATTTTAGAATTTGTTTTGATTGCTAATAAGGGATATTAATTAGAATTTGGCAATTCAACTATAGGCACTGAAATAAAATTGAATTGACAAATCCCAGTGCCTATTAATAACAGCCTAAAGGTGGGTGTAGCTTGTTTTAGGATTTGCACATTAACTAATGCTGGCCACACCTTGTCAAAAAGTTTAGTTGATTTGTCATTCAGTTGTCAAATTGATTACTAATGTGTTACACTGCAATGAATATTGATTGTAAAATGATTGATTGTAAAATGATTGACCCATTTTCTTAATAGGAGAACCCCAGAAACCTTACCATCTGTGGAGAAGTTTTTTGGCAGTTCCCTGTCTCTATCACACGTGTCTTTGTGTGGAACCAAAGTGCCACCTGAACTGCTGAGGTGAGAACTGCAAATCAAATGTAGTCTGACATTTTTCTAATATGTCTTGGTTTAATCTGAAACGATGCTTGATCATTATGGCAGTTCAAATGGATATTATTTTAAGGTATGAGTGGGCTGATGCAATAAGTATTCACACAGGGGTCAGTCAGTCTTTTTTAGGAAGTAAAAGGTTTAAAGATTGTTAGTTTTACTTGCCTGAAGCTGTGCATGCTGGCAGATAGAGGGAATCTGACTGTGCTATTGGCACATGAGGAGAGACCTGTGACTTCTATGGCTGGGAACACACTGTACGATATTTTGACCTGAATGACCGGTTGCTGTGCTATAAATTTCAGTACTGTGATACTTTTAATGGACTAACAGTTTATTTTAGTAGACAATCAACCGAGGGATCAACCCTCCTCCTCAGGTCAGATCAGTACTGATAGAAACAAAGGTTAACAGAAAGTAAAAAGCTAATTACATAAGATAACAAGATAATAAACCCCCCCCAAAAAAGTCCAGAATATACTGAGGAATGAGAATGGGTAATAAAATAGAGGGGGTGGGAAACCCCAGTATGCTGGACTTTTGGGGGGGGGGGGGGGGTTATTATCTTGTAATCTTGTAAAATAAAAGCTACCGATCCCCAATACATGCAATTTTTAAAATCAGAGGACATATGATAAACAGCTGAGGCCCCAATTAATGCTATTTAAATGCTGTAAGAGCATCAGCCAAGACCATCGTCTATCCATGATCTGGTAGCCCTACCAAAAAAACAACAAAGAAAAGTGTAGAAATGTTAAAAATTAGAAACAACCAGGCAAAATCTGGAACCAGCATAAATATGTCATTTATTTATCACCTTGCTCAATAAGAAAATACAAGGAAGTGCAGTGTGGGAAGGGCTTAGGGGTGGTACCTCTCATTGTTTCAGAGGTCTTTCATTTTTTATTTTAAATGAAAAAATAAAAAAATTCCCCCAATGTATTTGTGTAGCCCCAACCTTATTTATAGGGTAAGCTACTGGCTTTATAAAATATGTTCGTACCAAAAAAAAAAATGCTGTTTACATGCTGAGCAGTTATATCTTGCCAATTAGTTATTGATGATAAAACAAGTACAAAATTGAATATCCTGTGTGTGTATATGGGAAACCGAAAATAGATCATACACTAGGTGGAGATATTGCTCTTTCAGTGGATTCTTCACATGGTGTACTAAAGCTAGAAGCCATTTCAGGAGTGAAACATCCATTTAAGTATGTGACTTGCATGTCTGCTATTTTGTAGGACTTTTTTGGAAAATATTTTAGAATTTTAGGTTTTTTAATCATTTTATGTTAATAATTAATAATAAAATAGGCACACCAAAAAAATCTTGACAACTTTTTTCTGTCTAGAACTAGTAACCAGTTTAACCAGTGAATAAATGAACATTAGAAAATGTATTGATGGCTTAACTGGTAGGAATGGGGTTCCTTCCCTCTGTCTTTACAGTGGTTGCTGGGGTGGTACCTTGTATTTTTGGGAGAGGGGGTATAATGTTGCGTCCCCCTCTGGCCCAAGGCCCAGGTGGGGCCGCCACCCCTGCAGATATACCACAAATATAAAATACACTACCACAAAGTCCTAGTCCGGTCAGTCCTTGCCCATTTCATATGGCAGGTGGGTCAACAAATAGAAAGACGCAGAACCACATATTCCCATAGGCATTGCAAGAATGGCTCACCAGCCCAAATAAAGTGATAGGAGCAAAGTGGGATTTTGGAAGTATGTTTTCTAAATATCAGCTGTACTCCCAGGGGTAAAGAGTTTTAGGCCCTCAACATAATTGTAGAAATGTTTAGTCATTTTCTTAGCTTTGGTAGCTGAGCACTTAACATTTATAACAAGACGAGATTTATGGGTTACTAATGAGTACAGAGTAAGTCAATAGCAAATGAATTTGCCAATGATAAGATATGATTAATGAAAGAGAATGGCAAGTAAAAGATTGCCCTCACATAACTGGTACATAGGGGAACTGGTGTTTTAGTCCTCTCCCCTATTCTCCCATGAAATGTAACCTTCTCCTGATGTCTTTATTGTTGCTTGAAGATCATATCTGAATGTGTTATGAGACCAAATAGGCGAGATAGTTACTGATTTTAGGAATGCCAATTAATACTAGCCATGATGCCCATTAGTGACAATGCGTAAAGCATATCAGTAGTGCATCTTAAATTGAAATGTGAGCGTGATGCATTTTCCTTCTTATCTTTCTGAGAGCTTTGTAAATGCTAATTACCTGCCCACTACAGCAGATTAAACTATTTAACGTTTATTTTAAATGCTGCATAAATCATTTCAGCCTCACATACCAATTATTCTGTAATTAACTGCAGAATAGTAATTAATACTTCTGAGATTGGTTGTGGCCATTTCTCGTGGTTTTGTCTCTTACACACATTCTTTTCTCTCAGGGCTCTGCTGCAAGGACTCTGCTCAAACACCCACATCCAAGACCTCCATCTTGACCTGAGCAGCTGTGAGGTGAGAAGGGAAATGTGGGCAGAGGTGACGTGAAGGGGAACTAGCCTCAGATAACTGCAATAAGTTTCTGTTGGTGGCATTATGGCAGTAAAATTGAAAAGCGGATTCATTTTTGTCAGACAGAAATGGAAAGTGCCATATATATGCTATATATTATTTACACAGAACTTACTTTGGACTTTTCTGGGTAATTCAATGCCTTGAGCTACAGCTTTCCCATCAGATTATTAAGAACTAATGTTTAGAGAAACAGTTGTAAATGTTTATCCAATTGTGTTAAATCTCATCTACTGACTTACCCTAGAGAATTAGTGACCTATGCTGTTACATCGAATAGATGTTTAAGTGCCCGTTACTTTTCTTTCTGGTGAGGCTTCCCTCTAAAGTCATCCCAACAATGTGTTAGATTAGGGATCCATCAACCTCTTCTTTTATATAAGGTGCTAAAATGTACCTTTTTTCTGGGCAGGAATATTCATCAATGAATAAGGAGCAATTACTATTACTCTATTTGTATTTTAGGCACACAATAATATGGTTACCTATAGAGGTCCTCATATAATAAATTAAAAAGATTGCTTATTTCCAACATATTGTATGGCACACATTGTTTCCTCGAAACTCACAATTCATCAGAAAAACACGAGATATCCAAATCCAACCCCCCTCAAATGAAAAATTGTATGTAGGTAAACTACCCCCATGCACCTGAGGAAGGGGGAAGCGGGATACCCCGAAACGTTGTGCACGCATCAATGTCACAATAAAGTTGGAGTTCACTAGAGAATGTGGTCCTTGTCTTATATTTCTCACATAATTTTCCTGCTAGTGGTCAAGCAGATTAGAGGACCTAGAACCACTCAACAGTTGATAAATAAGGAACCTGCCTTCAAACTTCAAAACTGCAAGATGATAGCAGGGGCAGTTACTACCAGGGAGCAGGGGGAGCAGCCGCAGGTTGGCCCAGGTGCTAAGGGGGCCCCATCTTCTTATTTTGTCTATGACAGATATAGCCTCCTACACAAAGATATAGTCGCAATATAAATGTGAAAAAGTGGATAACTTTATTCATAAAAGTGGAAGAGGTAGCTTGAGGAAGTGGCATCCACACTAATTATAAATAAAATATGGGCTGGCCAGCCTAACTATCCATATAATCTTAAAAAAGAAATAGTCACAACATTAAAAATATATAGTAAAAGAGTTAAAAGACTATACACTATAAATTATATATTGTCCGTAGACCTTTTTTAGTCTTATATAGTGTTAAAAAAACAGGGTGAAAGCCCTATTGTTGGGGCACACCGGTAGTAACAAATTAGATTTAATTGCAATTCACGGTATTCCAGTGCTCAATGTTGCACCACAAAATTAAGTTTTTTAAGTACTTATCCTTCTCGATGGCACCCGGTGAAGGAAGTAGAAGTCCGGTAATCGTCTTTATAAATGGACCTTGGTATTAGCCTCAAGGAACCATCCGATCCCCCTTGGTAGTGACTCCGCTGACTATGGGGTGAAGCCGCAGGAGTGGAGATATATCCTCCTCCTAGAAAACGACTGTGAATAAAGCACACATAAAGGCCCCATCATAGTTTTTGCTAGTTATTCCTAGCAACGCCACTGACTTGGAGATTTATGCTTCTATGGTGGCCATAGACATAGTGATATTTTCATCCAATTATCATGTATGGTACCCGCTGATGAGATTTTGTTATCAGGATGCCCGGAAATATCAATATTATCATCCACGATAGGCCAATAATATCTTTTGTCTATGCTGCATGAAGGTCTGTTTCCTCTACTTCCTGTTTCTTCCAGCAGCTATCAGTCATGGATGTAACAAACGACATCACAGCCAATGACTGAATGCTATTCCCCTAGCTGCCTCCTCTGAGAATGTAAAAGCTTGCAGATTAGCCCTATGTCTATATCTATACCTATACATAACTTGAGGGGAGAACATGCCCTTTAAGTATGACATAATCAACAAAACTACCAGTCATCCACAGACAATGTCACCAGAAATCCACTTACAGCAGTCTGTGTATGGACATTTTGGGCAACATTTTTGCAAATCCAAAACCCATGATTAAGGTTTCTTTAGTCTAGCATCATATGTTTAAACCATATGTTACTGTAATGCCGAGTACCAATATTATATTAAAACTAGTGAAACAAACTATAAGCATTAAAGATCCTCTTACTAAAGTAAACAGGCCTGGGTAAAAAGTCATAAAGTATTGATAAAATGTGGATAGGCAGAATATCCATGGTTACAGCTTGTGTGTGCATGTGTGATTGGTTGTGGCCTTGTTTACTTTGGTGTACTGCGTTGTATGGATGGTGTGGTTGGAGGAAACTGTGCTTTTTGTTGGGTTGGGGATGTAGGGTTTTGCTTGGAGGGGTTGAACTTAATAACCTGTTTATTACACAGTATTGAAACTTGAAGACAAGTTATAAAGAAATTTTAAAAAATGCATTACAGAAAGTTCAACTTTATTAAAAATACTTTTGTAACCATGAATTTCTGTAGGGAACATTGCAATGAATAATGCTCTGCCTGCTTCCTGCAGATTCTTAAAGTGTTCATTTTCTGTTCAGAGAAGCAGCTTTTCTTTCTTCTTCACATCCTTTCAGATGCTCTGTCCTGGGGAGAGATACTGAATTATTAGAAAAGCCTTTGTGTACCAAGTTCCAGTCAGAAATCTGTAGTTTTAAGTCATTTTTTTCTGTGAAAATAACCCCAGCAGCCTTTCAGTTAGCAGCTAGTCTTTGTCTAGGCACCACCACTGCTGTTCATATTTATAAGTTTGTGTGGCTCCATTGGTGGTACATTCACATCTAACATGACTGAAATATAAAGCAAATTGTGGGAAACGTACACAATTACTTACAATAACATTCTGCTCTATATGAAATAAATGGCCGAGCTAGAATAAAAGAGAATAAATGGTGTATAAATGTGACCTTTGTAAGCTAGATTAACAAGATTAGTAACATTTTGATAAATGTGTTACAGTATATAACTATATATCATTTTATTCAATGTAATCAGCCAAGTATCAAGAATCTCTGAAAATTATGTGTGCGTCATATTATCTATTGGAGTGCATTTCACTTAAGATATTCATATAGATGTTCCGGAAGACCAGTTTCTGTTAAGGGAACTCCACTTGTGATAATGCCTGCTCCACCTTTGCTCATTGGAAATTCACAAAAAAACATAGGAATCATCACACCTACGGTATCGGGACTTTACTCTATGTTTTCACATTTTAAGAACCTTTTTTTACAAGCTGAAATAATACTTTACTTCACCCCAAAACAATTCTTTAACCCATCATACTGTATGTGTTAAATTGGCAATTTGAAGTGGAGAACTAACCTAGAATTTGAAATTTGTCAGCTATCAATGCTTAAAACCATTTTGGATGGTAAAATGGATCATGGCATTTTATGCCATTTTAAACCTTTTTCTGTAAGGGTCAACATTTGTGTTTCTATTCTACATTGATTAGCCATCCATCAAACACTGGTACATTACAAATTGAACAATCCTACAAGGAGTTTTATCCCCTAGTAATCCAACTAGGAAACGGTGTTAAAAAAAAACCTACTCAGCATTCTGTTCCTGCTCCTCTTAAAAACTCTCATATAACCATTGTTGCTTTCAAATCCTTCATATCCTTCATATCCTTCCTGTTCTTGACTTCTTCCCACTTCACTCTATTTTTTCACTGTCATTCTGTCTCATTCCCTTCCCATCAGTCATGTGAAATGCATTCCCTCTTGCAGTCCACATATGATGTTAATACTCATTTATTATTCATCGGCCTGGTTGGCAATGGTATCAAAACTGCTCTGCTCAAAAGTGGGCGCAAATGATTGAATTCAGTAATGAATGACAATCAGTGAGAGATGGCATTGTATAAATGATAATACAATGAATGTGACCTATTTAATGGTATATAATAATGGTCCACACATAGGTGACATGTTTTGTATAATAGTCATAGTAATACAAAATGGTGATCCTACTTAGTTCAATATTTGTGTGTGAATGCTGAAAACTGATGGCAAATACATTTCATTTATTTATTTTTACAAATAATTAAACACATTTCTATGGTCAACCACATGGCTATAGCATATTAATTGCCTATTTAAATAATTTTTATATTATTGGTTTATAACCATGTTTATGAAAGGACTGGATAACCAAAAATACTCACCACAAGGTTTAACCGTGTGGATTCAAGTGGAATTACTCTCAGTAACTAAAGCCAAAAAATGGTTAGCATAACAAGAAACAGAAAATACTGAACCCCTGAAACATCACATATATAATACACAGCTATATTTCACTAGTGCTTGTTTGATAGGGGACTAGGAAGGATCTTGGTGACTGTTTACTTCTGCAATAATATTAAGTGTTGAATTTACTTTAAATTAACAATGACATTCTGGCCAGACAGCTTTAAGAAGTTTGTAGGTTAACAACTTATATATTCAGAAATTCAGGATGGAAATAAAAAATAACATCTGAATAATAATCACTGCATAGTGTTTAGTGTGTATTCAGATTATACTGTATATTACTTTCAGAGAATGTAGATTCTTTCCAAATCTTCACCGAGACTGGTACATGGAGAAAGATTACAGATCACACTCATCATTTATTATTGGCAATGTCAAATAAAAAACCTTTATTGCTAAAGACTTCAATGGAGCGATACCGGCATTATCAAAATACTTTACGCCCCAGCAGTCTGAAAAGCAACCTTGACATGTAAAAACAACCACTACTAGAAGTCATTATTTTGATTCTTATAAAGGGTTGTAATTGGACATTGCTGATAAGGAACCTATATAAATATGGCCCTATATCAGGATGGAAAAGTAGAACAAAATCTAAATACACAAAGAGACCCTAAGCAAGCAACTAATGCCATTGTAACTTATGGTGCTTGCAAAAACACGTTCAAGGGAATGTGGTGATGTACAGAAAGCCCTCAACTTCCATGGATTTAATATTGTATGTATGGTCTTACCCCATTTGACTTTAATGAATGATATTTGCTTGTGTTAAATGGCAAGCTTGCCCCACCTTCCCAATTAAAAGATGAACTTGCCCTTATAGTAATTCAACAGTGGTGGCTGTGCATATGACTTTAGTGAAACCCACACTACCACCACAATTCCCATTCCAAAGTCATTGTAATTCTTTTAATGGGGTGACTTTAGCACTGGGCTTTTTGCATTGTGGCCCTCTGTATATTCCCTTGTATGAATCTAAATTCAACTGACTCTCATTAATCTGGAATCAACAAAGCCATAGGCTTCAAGTTTTTGTTTAGCATCTCTATTATCTAGAGTATTGGATGCTATGTTTGTATTGTATTGTATTGTATCATTTTATTTATATAGCTCCACTTGGAGAATACATATCTATATACAATAAGTGTGATATGCCTTAAAGGGCATGTCCACCCCCAAAACTATAATCCCCCCATCTACTGGCCCCATCATGTAGTGTAGTTTAATCCTTACCTCACAGCCCAGCTCCATAAGGTTCTCCTGTAGTCCCCCCCCAAAGTCCCAAAAACTGCCCACCAGGAGGATAGCAGAGTCCATATAGGACTCTGCCTCCTACCTGGCCTCCGGGAGAAGTTTGGCATGCGTACTGCAGCCCTTCTCCCCCTCCCTCTCAGGATTCCCTCCCCCTAGCGTAAAACCTTTTAAATATAGGATTCCCCCTGTCCCCCCAGCCCCAACCGCTCCATTTTTATTTTTAGAAAGCTCCCCAAACTTTACTTACCTTCCCTCTTCCTCCCCCGCAAAGAATGACCGGCAGCCGCGTCCGTGATTGGCTGCCGCTCAGCCAATCACAGATGCGACTGCTGGTCCCGCCCCTCTGCTTGCATTTTCTCGCAAGCAGAGGCCCGGCAGCACAGTGGAGGAAAGAGGGGAGGTAAGTAGAGTTTGGGGCACTTTGTAAAAATAAAAATGGAGTGGTTGGGGCTGGGGGGACAGGGGGAATCATATAATAAAATTTTTTTTAAGGGTGGACATACCCTTTAACATATTAGGAAAGAGATCCCTGCCCCAAAGAGCTTACAATCTAAGTGGGAGGGACAACACACAGATACAAGTGGGGGAGGGATAATAAAGCTGAAACCAGTCTGTAGTTGGCGCTCTGGTTTTGCATTTAGCTTGTGGAGTGCTGTAAAAGTCTTTTTTAAGATATTGCTTTCCTAAAAGCTTTCAGGGAAAAATGGTAATTACCCAGAAGTCTTTGTTCCTTATTTGCATATTTCTGAAAGGGGAGTTTTAAAGCCTTTATCCTTATTAATTCAAAGGTAGGGAGCAGCAAGAGAGAATGGTTTAAGATGGGAGGCGCAGGGCAAGTCCAGGAGCATAAGGGACCAAGAGAGAAGATAAATAGGGAGGTGAAGTAGAGGGATTTAAAGTTTAAAATAAAGGTATTGAAGATGATTCTTCGTTTGATGGGAACCAAACCTATGGACTGCAGTATCAGGGTTGCGGGTTCTCTTTTGGAGGAGAGTGAATAATCCGAGCTGCCGAGTTTAAAATAGACTGGAGAGGAGAGAAATGACAAGACAGAAGAACAAGTAGCAGAATGTTACAGTAGTCAAGACGGGAGATTATTAGGGCATGCACGAGCATTCTAGAAGTAGATTGAGAGAGGAAAGGGCAGATCTTCGCAATATTATGAAGGAGAAAACTTAACATCCTAGCAACATTGTTAATGTGATGATGGAAGGAAAGAGAGGAGTCAAAGATAACTCCAAGGCAGTGTGCAGATTCAACTGGGTTAATGACCATATTGTCAATAGAGATGGAGAATAGTGGACTGGGTCGTAGTTAAGGGAGAGGATTATTAATTCAGTTTTAGATTGAATTTAAGGCAGCAATGAGCTATCCAGGAGGAAAAAGAGAGCTGACATTTAGAGATTAAAGATTGAACTTCAAGGGTTAGTGCGGAGTGGACAAGTAAATTTGGGTATCATCGGCATATACCGTATATACTCAAGTTTAAACCAACTCGAGTATTAACCAAGGTACATATTTTTACCTGAAAAAAGGTAAAACCTGTATTGTTTTGAGGCTTTAGTTTCCCTTTAAATTCTGTATGGGAATTCTGCTGTCCATTTAAAGAGCAGCTAAAGCTTTAAAACAATACAGAATCAGAAGGCAATCTTTTTAACAATGGATACCATCCCCCCGATTCTGTATTGTTTGAGGCATTAGTTGCCCTTTAAATGGACAGTAATCCCATACAGTATCCCCCATTCCTTGGCACTCCCGATGTTTGGAAACTACAACTCCCAGCATGCTTTATTTGCTGGTAGCTGTAGTTTCCAAACATCTGAAAGGAATTGCCACTGCAAGGATTACTGCCCCCCCCTCCAAGAGCCCCCCCCATGTTGAACTTGCTGCTTGCTCTGCTTCCTAGGCTCTGCTCTGCCTTGTGCTCTACATCCTTTGCTGGCTTACCTCACTACTTGGTGCCTGCCTCACTTCCCAGCGCCGATTAGTAAAGTCAGCCAGCAGAGGATTTGGAGCGAGCAACCCTCGGAGCAGGTAAGAGAGTGACTCAAGTATAAACAGAGGTTCAGTTTTCAGGCTATTTTTTAGCCTGAAAACCTTTGTTTATACTCAATTATAAACAGTAGGTGATACTTAAAACCAAAATAACTGATTATTTCTCCCAAAGAGATAGTGTAGAGGGAGAACAGCGAGGGTCCTAAAACCGAACCCAGGCAGACCCCCACACAAAGCAGATCTTGAGTGGAAGTCTTATTAGCAAAGGAGACAGAGAAAGATCTGTTAGAGACATAAGACAACCACACCGTAGCTTGATTTCAGACGCCCAGAGAATTTAGAATTTGCATAAGAAGAGAACGGTTAACAGTATCAAAGGCAGCCGATAGGTCGAGGAGAATGAGGACAGAGAACTGTCCCTTGGCTTTGGCAGTTTGTAGGTTACTTTGCAGAGGGCTGTTGAATGATGGGGTCGGAATCCACAGAAGTAATTAGTAATGCGTGTAGAGATGAGAGTTTTAAGAGTTTTGATACAAACGGTAAAAGGGAGACAGGGCTGTAGTTCGAGAGACAGATAGAGTCCAGAGAGGGTTTTTAAGAAGTGGTTTGACGCACGCATGTTAAAGGGCAGGAGGAAAAAATTCCAGAGGTCAGGAGGGAATTAAAAATGTGAGCAAGAGCAGGGAAAATGATTTTAGCACAGTGTCTGAGTAAGAAGGAGGGCATGGGATCAAGGGTACACAAAAGGTCGAAATGGGTGTCAGGGGTAAAAGATTCAAGACCTGCCGGTGGTGCTGCAGGCAGAAGAAAGTGTGAGTTGTTAAGGGACACTTGTTAAGGGACACTTGTCTGGTGAGCTTCCTTTTTATAATATCTGCAACAGTCCAGCTGTGTTTGAACAGCAATTTCCAGTATTGTGCCGGATGCTGAGGAAGCTACTCATGTATCAAGAAACAATAGCTTAAGAATTGCAGGCTGGAATCCTTGAAGAGTCTTTCTAAAACATGCTTTAAGTTGTAAGCCTATATTAAGATTTTCTTTCTACCGCATGGTTTGCTTCTTATTAGTGATTTGACCTAACTTGTTCACTCATGTAAGTGAAGCTGTCAAGCATTAAACAGTCACTGCACAGAAGACCGTACTGTTTGGTTTCCAAACAGGAAGTTGGGAATGCAGACATGATTCATTTTCTCTGTTTGCATTAAAAAGCAATATGATCTGTATCTTGCTAATGGTTGTCATTCTGTTATACTTGTTAAGTTCCATTCTCCTTGTTTAGTGCCCACTTATGATTCTTGTTGCCCAAAGTAAGGGAAGTATTTATGTATTCTACCAATTTCTCTCATTTTCACTCATATATGGTTTTCTTTTCTTTATTTGTCCACAATCCCATTTTCCCTTTTCTTCCAATACTTTATCCTCAACCTTTATGCAGTTGCGCTCTATAGGTGCTCAGATATTACAAGAACAGTTTCCCCCAATCACAAGCATTGGAAGTCTAAACATATCTGATAATGGTAAGAATATATATATATATCTTTATATATGATAGCAGTCATCCTGTTTCATAGGATGTAAATACATCTTTCTGTCTTCCTTCTGTTCACCCTAGTTTTTTTTTCTTGTCTTTTTGATGTTACTAATATCATCTTTTAGTGCAGAATTTCTCCACTTTGGTGCGTGCTCCTTTTCCTTTTGATCTTTACACTTATTCTGTAACCTGTTTTCTTGTCACGCGTTTGCTGTGTGCTTCACTCTCCCTTTAGATGCTCTTTTTTCTTTTACCATTTGGTGAGTCCATTTATTCTGTTTCTCTCTCTCCCTCTCTTTCAAGGATTTGACTCTCACTTGCTGTCTCTTGTTCCCGCTCTGGGTAGAAATCGTCAACTCAAGCATCTTTCTTTGGGCAGGAACTTCTCAGTTAAATCACGGTGAGAGTGGTTCATTGTTAGAAAGAAGACAATAGCAGAACAGATCATATAAATGGCTCAATAACAACATAATATAATTGGAAAAGAAGGAAATTTGCAGCAGTATGAATAACTGAAAGTCAGCAGAATCAACAAAGAATTAGAAGAGACGAATGCTGATGAATAGAAATGGACTAGAACTCAAACTTTAACCCGAGTTCGAGAAAAATGTTATGAGTTCGTATGAACTTGGACTATTTAAAACTCTTCGAACTACGAATTTTCAGGCTTTTCGAACTCGTGGACATATTTTCGATAACCCTTGAATTTAGCACTCAATAACCCTTGAACGCAACGCTCAGAAAACCCTCGAACGTAGTGTTCGCAAACATTCAAATTTGGCTAAAACCCTTGGATGCATGGTTTGGCCACCCTTGAATGTAGCATAGCATTTGCTATCGCTCAAAATCGACCATAACTCTTAAATGCAGTGTTTGGTAACAATCAAATTCACCGATTACCCTCTAAAGTAGCATTGCTAACCCTCCAATTCCTACATAACCCTCGAATGTAGCACTCGGTAACCCCTCGAATATGATGATAACCCTTGAATGTAGCGGTTGATTTCAGTAACCCACGAAAACTCAGTGAGGAAGCCCAAAAATAGCCTGTTTGTGAGCAAAGTTAGTTTTTAGTGATACATGTTCCCCGGACCATTTCCCAGGTCCCAGAGCCATTTACAGTAAGTTACCATTGCTATTTTAACTGTATTTTATCAGAACTTTTCAAACTATGTTTCCCCATTGACTTTAAAGGAATAGTTCACTCGAAAAGTGAACTTTTCCTTTACTCTATTGAGCTTTTCCTTACCCCCCGTTCTTCTTTAACTGAGCAGCAGCCAGGGACAAAGGTAAATATATTTACCTTACAAGTGACCCACTGCTGGAGAGATGAAAATCTCTGACCACTCCCTGGTTCTAATCCTCTATAGGGCGCATTATCGAGTTCACTTTTTGAGTGAACTATTCCTTTAATGGGTCCGTTTTCAAACTATCGAACTTTTACTGAAGTTCGGAAATTCAAAAATGAACTGAACTTTAGGAAGCTTGGCCATCTCTACTGATGAATAGATTGGGCAGCTGAATATCATTCAACATTTTAGTGCCTAACTAATGCAAGAAGAAAAATAATGTCAATTTGCTAACACACATCCCTGCCCCTTTTATTTTAGAGTCCTGGAGGAGATACTTCAGAGAATAGTGAATGTTCTCCAAGATGAAGATTGTGTAAGTGGAAAACTAACAGAACTAACATAATCACATTTTCCTTTAATCCCAACCTTACACTGAGTACACATCTGCAAATCTTGCCATTAAACATAGTCATGTTGAGGGTCCACATGTGATACAGTTGTTTGTCTGAATGTCTCTTATGATGGCTATACATTTGTTACATATTAGTTTTGTTATTTGATCTTTGAGTCTGGTGCCCATACACTACTTAAATATTAATTAGATTAGATGTTTTTCTATATACAAATGTCTTACCTATCTAGGAACGGCCTAGCAATCTCAAAATGAATGGGCTAGATGGGAACGCTGTTTATACTATATGGACTTAGACCATAAAACAAGAGATTAGATGTTTACCTAGGGGCATATTTATAAAGGTTTGTTATTCACCTTCTTTAATGCCAAAATTTCGCCAAATTTGGATATTTCGCTATTTATAAAGCAGTGATAACCAGTAGTGAAAGGTCATTGCCGCTACTTTTCGCCATACATCACTACGGTAACCGCTCAAGCATATTTATAAAATGGCGAAAAATGGATTTTTGCGTTAAGTTTAGCCATTCAAATTCGCCAAGTCTCTGTTTCTCAATACTAATAAGTACTCAGGGGGCGTTAGACTATTTTCCAGCATTTACTGTAATACGATCTGAGATTTCGTTTTTTTAAGGTTTATTTTTCGCTTTTTTTAAGATCACTTTTGTTTTTTTAAGGTTCCAATTTCCTTTATTTACCAATAAGGTCAAATTGGGGTCTGAGGGCCATACTTATAAAGCCGCGGTATACTTTAACGATCGGTATCGTAAATTTGCGATTATTAAACCGATCGGAGATTAACAATCGTTTTAACGATCGTAAATTGATGATACCGATCGTAAATCTACGATAACGAAATCATAGATTTACGATCCCCATAGAATACCATTGTGGTAGTTTACTACCGCACAGTATTCTACGATCGAACATTCGGTTGGAAATGTATGACCGCGATTGTACATTTACGACCGCGATCGTACATTTACGACCACAATTGTAAATTAACTAACCCACGGTATCGTGAAAAAGCGATACAGCGGGTTTATAAATATCGCCCTGAGGGACATATTTATAAAGGGGCATTATTTTTGCTTTTTTTCCCCACCAGCCTTTACCACAATTTTTTTAAACTTTCAACTTTTCTTTTCAAACCCTGGTGGTTTTTCAAAGTAGTATTAAATTGGTTAATACACACTGAACACCTATTTGCTGGTGTGGGGTGGGCGGCCACGGCCGACATCGATCGTTCGTTCGTCTGGATCAGGCATGTCAGAAAATACTGATCGATCGTGCGGTTGCCTATGGGAAAGCACGATCGATCATTCGCAGCCGAATTTGCCATGACCGGCGGACATTTGTCCCGGCCGAGCGCTCGCTCGTAACCTTACACGTGGTGTTTTTTTCAGCCACAGATATGATAAATAGTGTAAAACTCAAAAGGCGAATTTTCTCTATTTTATTAATAGGACATTTTTTAGTATTGCTTATTTTCAGCAAACTTCAGCTAATTATCAAACCAGTTCCATTAATATGGGAACATACCATAGTGCTGTGTAAGGAATAGTCCTGTTAATGGAACATTCCAGTAAGTAATGATGTTTGGAGAAAATTCTGCAAAAAATACAACAAAAGGTAGAAAAGGGGCAAAAAGGTGAAATTTCACCTATTTATAAATAGCTTTAAATAAAAAAATGACAAAAATAGCTCTGAAATTATACTAGAGAGCAATTACCACACTTAACGCAATGAATAAGGCAAAAACTATCGCCACACATCGCCGCAACTATACTTTTCCGCAAAGGCGAAAAAGCAAAAATGAGCGGTTTTATAAATAAGGCTATTTGTCATTGCAATGTCCTGCAATAGCGAAATGGCAAAAATATTGATTATATAAATATATACATATATATATATTAATTTATAAATATGCCCCCTAGTGTATGGCCAGCTTTAGAAACGCCTAGCCCATTCTTTTATGCAATCAACTTGCAATCACAAAATGAATGGGCCAGAGGGGCGCAAGATAAGAACCAGTGCTACACATTACACATTAGGTAGATTAAATTTTTGTCTCTAGACAAATGTTTAAACTACCTAATCCTAGTGCATGTCCAGCATTAGAAAGTCCAGAAGATTAATTGCTAAATGGATCAACAGCAGATTTCCATATTATCTGCGGAATGCCAAATTGCTTTAGGCTGTGTACACACTATGGAATTTGTCCATTGGACCGCATGCTCAGTCAGGACGAACAAGCAGCTGCGGGTACTTTTGCCATGACCGACAGTGCTTGCCTCAACTGATTGCTCACTAGTGGCGAACGGTTTGTCAGGACGAAGTATTAAGAGATGTGTACCCAGCTTAAATTTTCCAGGCCGTTTTCTCTTACACCTTCCCAATCATATTATCTTTACCATTTACCCTTCCTCACACTCATACCCACAATCTCCCATCAAGTTTAAAATTAGAATTGAAATAAGTTGACATTTGCAGACTGTGTTTGCACGTGATTTTCATCACATAAAAATATAATATAAATATTTATTACTTATATCTACCGTTAGCAAATTGCTAACCCAGCAGATTAAAATGAAAATTAATTTTTTCTATTACTCAGTGATAGAATGCATTTGTTTTATAGCATGCTTGGTTTGAAATCGAAGTACAGTAAGTCCTTTCACCACCCTGTTTTCTGTTTCTTCTTATCTTTTCATTAAACTACTATTAAACTATCATCCCTCTCTTTCAGTGCCTGCAGTCTCTTTCTCTCACAGACTCTCGCTTGAAGTCTCGCACTTGCATTGTTCTGAATGCTCTTGGAAGCAACACATCTTTGCATGAGCTTGATATCAGTGGCAATGGAATGTCTGATATAGGAGCCAAGATGTTAGGCAAAACTCTGCAGATTAATACCACCTTGCGGTGAGGATTGTATTGTAATTATTTATTTTTATTATTTAATGCTGAACAATTTCCCCAATGGTTTACAAATAGCACAGTGGCTCAGTGGCTAGCATTGATGCCTTGCAGCACTGAGTTTAAATCCACCCTTGGACAGATCTGCAAGGAGTTTGTATGTTCTACCGTGCTTGCGTGGGTTTCCTCCGGGCGCTCTGGTTTTGCCCGCAATCATAAAGACACACTGATAGGTTGTATGTGTCAAATAAATAATCAGCTGCCCAATCTATTCATCAGTCGTACATTACTGATAATGTGCGGTATCTAAAAATTGCGATACCACGCTTAATAAATATGGCCCTATATAAATCCACAATAATAATAAATAGTTTAATTATTCATGGAATAGGCCCTTTCTCAAGGAGCTTTCAATCTTTAACGCTTATGATCTATTGAGTTATCATGCCCATGGCCAATTTTATGTTTTTATGAAATGACAGGAAACCTACTGTAAGTACCCATAGGAAACTCACACAAGAACAGGAAGAACATACAAACTCCCTGAATATATAGCCATGGGTTTGAACACATGACTGCAAAGCATCCGTGTCAACTATTTAAGTCAATAATGGATATAAATATTATAATCAAACTGTTAACTAATGCAATTTTCAAACTTCCACCTGCTCGTCTACATTGTTTGATCTACGTACCTCCCACGGATCAAGGTATGTGGTGTACCTGACCACACCATGTTTGATGTACATTTAATACACTACGAATTATTGGGCCTTAATAGAGAGTGTGTTGATATTTCTTCTGATTAAATCTATATAGTTATTATTTATGCTGTTTTCATCTATATACTATATTGTTCTATATCTTCTTACCTGGTGAGTGCAACATTTCTGTTTGTACATATAAAGATAAGAGCAGGGTCGACTAGGTGGAGATACAGTGAGAATTTAGGTCTGAACCAATAGTAGTTACTTCTATCTCTCTTTTAGACTCTAACAAGTTAAGATTGAACTAAGTAGCTTGACCTCCTTTCTTCATAATCTGATATAGTTGTGCAGTAGAACTGCCATGTGCATTCGTTATAAATAGGTGTAATGAGGCTTCAAACAGAGTTGTATGTTCTAAATTTGGTCTTTCTTTCAGGTTATACTAATTTTACCTAGCGGGTAGTAGCTTAAAAACTGGCAATTATTTAACTTAAGTTCCCTTGATCAGAAATAACTCTGTATTCTTGTTTTATCGTAAGGATTCTTAACTTTGACTGGTAAAGTGTACAAAAGGTGATCATGTCAGAAAATGGATAAAAAAGGAAAATAAACTTGGAACTGAAAAAAGGAGAAAGCTCTCTGCTATATCAACAAAATGAGATATTATTTTCTAAACAACCCAGTTAATTTAATGTACACAGTTTGTGTGATTGTAACAGAATTCATTAGCCCGCTACACGGACTGACATTTCATTGCAAACGTTTGGCGATAATTATCAGTCTACAGAACATTTATATGTTTAAGAGTATAAATGCAGTTTGTGTACAAAATATCACAGATGAGGGCCAGATGGCAGTATGTACACAGGGGCTGATTGGTTTTATTTTAGCACAAAATGAGTGTTTATTTCATACCGTTCTAACATTTCTATGTTGCTAACATTATCCCTATCTAAGACCACATACATGGTTATGAAAGTTACAAGATTTTGCAACACTTGTTGACTTTTATCAACAATGTCCTATTTTAATGTTTGCTTTAAAATAACCTATAGGAAACTTTAAAGGGCATGTTCACCTCCAAACAAAAACACACACCCAAAACCTAGACTTTTTTTGGTCAAAATCTTCCTTCTCAGCTCTTAAATACTCACCCTACTCGCTCTCCCTAATTCCCTTGGCTCTCTGCTGCTGCTGTTCTGTGCCTTTTCTGTGCACAGATAAAGCAGAAGGGGCCATACCAGCGGCGTCAGTGATTGGCTGTGACGCGGCATAGAACAGCATCAGCAGAGAGACGGTGGACTATTAAAGAGCTAAGGTCTAGATTTCAGGGGGGTGTTTTATAAAATGTTCTAATTAACACATTTATTATTATACTTTAAATTATGTTTCCTTTTTGCCCTACATATTTCCAGGTCTGTACTTTGGGACAGGAATGCGGTTACTGCCTCTGGGTTTATGGATGTTGCTCGTGCTTTGGAGAAGTAAGAAAGGGGAACAACCACACCATTTATTTGTTCCTATTCTCTACATGTTCATATATTAAAGGATAACTATACTGGGGCAGGGAGGTAGGATAATATTCCCTCTAATTTAAAATTGTCTGTGTGCAGGCCTGCAGAGTTGTGAGCGTGCGCACAGCTTAGGGGGAACACTGTGCAGAGTTGTGTGCGCACACGAGTGCAAAGCTTAGAGTGAACACTGAGGTAGGACTGATTATCCCCACCTCACTATATCGTTTTGTTGATTAGCTACAGCATGTACAGTTTTTATTGGCCTGGTTAGCCCTGGACTTGTCCTGTATTAAAGATAGCGCTAAATACTGACAGAATCAGTTTTCTTTGGGCTGGTGCTCCTCACAAAAACAATATTGGGAGGTAGGAATTACCAGTCCTATATCCCTGTCCCAAGTACCTTTCATTTTAACTGTTTTTATTTTATTTTGTTTCATTTTTAAGCTTTATACTAACTATAGTTCATATATAATCTGATCCCATTCAAATTGTACGGATTTTTACTGCTTCAGTGATTTCTTTGTACCCCTAAACAGGGGCAAACCCAGAATTTCCAACGGGAGGTCTCAAGATGATTATCACAGACAGTGGCTCGGTGCACCACAAAAATCTTAGCCACGGTTTTAAAAGCCACACTTTCTGTATATTTTCTTGCATTTCCTCTGCAGATGTGCATTTTCTATATATTTAACTGTGAAAAAGAAGATAAGGATAAAAGAGAGGACAACTAGATGACTTACATATCAGGGAATGTCTTCCATCCTGCAGACTGCGGGACATTCTGCTGGACACAGGGATAAAGGGACAGATTGTTATGGTCCAGGATGTTCCTTCAGAATCGCTGACTATTGGCAGTGATGTCACTAGACATTTTTCTGCATGAGGCAAAGGGCATTGAGCTAATTTATACTATTGCTTTTTAAACAGTCAATATATAGTAAATAATGTAAAAAATTTTTACTAACATAAGGATATTAGTAGTCACTTTGTAATTCCATGACCAAAAATATAGTTATATACAGTGTACTAGCTGTACTAAAGGAGTTATTGATGTGTTACATGAGATTTCGGAGTTCAGTTCATAATTTTAATCCGCTATCAACCTGATACCCCGTGCACTTTCTGATGACCTTAGCAGTAGGGAGCGCCAGGCTCAGCAAGCTATGAACAGAGAGAATCAGGGAAGAATGTAACGGTAATTATATAATTGTTAGTATAGGTTAGGTTAGTATGTAGTCTCCCCCCCCCCTTTAATTGCCCGTCAATCCTGATCATTATATTTTTTGTATCACTGGATATTACTATTTGGTTGATTTGTAAATCCTACATTATGAATTCACAGGAATCGAAGTTTGCGGTTCATGTCTTTTCCTGTGGGAGACATCTGCCAAGCCTATCAGAGACATCCTGAAAGAACTGAGAATGCATGGAGAAAGGTAACAGACAACAAATCGGAAACTGCGTTTTGTTCTAAAAAAAGACACTTTGCACACATAATGAGCCCAATTCTCTGAAGAGAGGATTACCTTTCTGCTCTCTTGAAGGCAAAATGGTCTTTTTATAGGTCAGAAAATGGTCTCTTCAAAAGTCTTGCAAAAAAAACCAAACAACTGTGTTGCACTTGATTGTTACAAAGATAGGGTTTCCAGATCAAAATCAGAGAATGAGAACACTTGCAGCAATACAAAGCGAACTTGTAAATCTACTGTCATATGGACTTTGTATTCTTTCCAGCATAACACCATTTCATTATTTCTTTTCCATAGATACACAGCTGCCTCCTTCGAAATTCCCAAACTGTGTCTATTCCAGACCAGCGAGCTCTGCGCCTGCAACAGGGGGTCACGAACAGTGCAGAGCAGGTACTAGATTTCTCTTCTGATTGCATAACTACCCAAATTTCCTTAATAACAGGACATACTGGGTGCTTATTAGGAAAATTCATTCTCCGGTTGCAAAATATTTATAAACTGAAAGCTTCAGGTTGTCTTCAAATACCTAGGGGCATATTTATAAAAGAGCGAAAAGTAGCGAAATGTTTTCGCATTCGCTTTTCGCATGGGTTTTCGCCAAAAAGACGAAAGACGAAAATGGCGAAACCGTTTCCGCGAGCTATCGCTAAACCCTTTTCGCCTTACTTGGCAATGGTAATTTTAGCGAAAAGGCATAACGCGATTTATAAATGAGCGAAAGGTGGTTTTTGCGTTAAAAAGAGCGAAAGATTAGCGCGACCCTGAAGGTGGTGAAAAGTCATTGTTTGAGCAAAAAGTCATTCTAATGGGTAATATGCCTTGAAAAAGCGAATGCGCATTAGAAGGGCGATCGCGCATTAGAATGAAATATGCCTTGGAAAAGCGACATTAGAAAGGCGAACGCACATTAGAAAGGCGAACGCGCATTAGAAAGGCGACCGCGCATTATAATGGAATATGCCTTGGAAAAGCGAACGCACATTAGAAAGGCGACCGCGCATTATAATGGAATATGCCTTGGAAAAGCGATCGCACATTAGCAAGGCGAATGTGCAGTGCAAAAGAAAATTGTATTCCAATTGAGAAATTCTAAGAAGATTGACTAAATAAGACATGGCTGACTTCTTGGTAAATGTGAGGTGGCCATTTTGAACTTGACATCATTTTCTAGTGGGCTTTTCTGGTTTTGAATGGTTTTCGCAATGCAGTCTTCTTAGATGCGTTAAGTTTTCGCTGCGATACTTTTCGCTCTTTATCGCGCCTGTTCGCCTTTTTCAGCCGCAAAGTGTGTTTTTTTTCCCAACAAAGCCCCAAATGGCGCTATTTTCGCTGCGATGTGCTGCGCTAATTATTTGGCGAAAAAGACAATCCTTTATAAATATGCCCCCTAGTTCCCCTTCCAGTCACTATAGCAAGTAAAAGGGAATATGAATTATTTTAATAGTAAATGTGGAGGGAATCTATCTATCTCTTTTGATCTTCTTCTTTCAGATGTTACAGACATTATCGATAATGATTCATGACCACATTAATGTCTTGCGTTCCTGCGACCTTGAGACAGTACAAGAGGACATTTTGTGCGCAAGACAGCTCCTTCGAGATGCCAAGAACTGTCGAGCTGTAAGAGTTCAAATTTCTGTTATAAATATAACATGCAGGAATGTGCAGGTTAGAAAAGAATATAAACTAAAAATGAGGAAAGTTTGGCCATTAGAATGGAAAAAAGTTCCTTAATTATTTTATAAGCCACAATGATTATTTTACTATGGAGATGGACAATATACTAGAATCAGAAAAAAGTACCCACAGGCGCAGTCTTAAATAGAGTATCAAAAAATCATCTAGCATATAGCTAGCATATACCACACTCACAGAGTAAACATAGTAAACACATAAAGTATTCAAACAGTATTCTCTAATGCACTTAATAGTCATAAACCCTGAGCCCAATTGTAATAAGCAGACAAAGTTGCCACAGCAATACTTATCTGGCACTACATAGTTTTCACACATGGTAGAAGAAAGAGGATACAATGCTAGAGCCCTCCATAACGCTGTAACTCGGAAGATGGATACATGTGTATCTAATGGCAGTGTCAGACTGGACCACAGGGTTACAGGAAATCCCCAGAGAAATTACTAAAATTTAAATACAGAGCCAAAGGGACAAGAAATGCATTTTAATAAACAATAGGAGTCAGTAGGAGTAAGATGTAAATGAGTGATAATAGAGATGTGAAAGGTGGGCTCCTTAAACCTGTCCTAGTGGTGGGCCCCTGGTCTCAGATCTCCTGGTGGGCCCCAACACCCCTATCCAACACTGTCTAATGGATGCTCACAGTGTTCACTAAAGAAGAAAGCAGGGAAACTGATATTAGGCAGGTCATACACAAGGTTGGTGCTTTTCATTCAGTGATTCAGTCAAATCAGTGAAGAAAATGGTGTACGTTCTGTTCCATAGACTGCAGTTTATCAAACAGAAGGTGATCAGACCTGTCAGAATTTTTTCTGCGGCCTCTTAATATAAAACAAAATCCAATCTGTACAGGAGGTGGTGGTGTAGTTCGATTGCTAGTTTCAATCAGTGCAGTCATTTGACTGTCTCTATGAGCTGCCTTAGTTATTTTTTACTCCTTGGCATATTACTCGTAAACATTTAAACCTATTTAAATCTATTGAAGTGACAATAAATGCACTAATGTTTCTTTAATGATTGTAGTTTACCACTATTAGGAGTGAACACTAGGCAAAATGGCAAAATGTTTGAAATTAAACCAATTTTAATTATTGGTACAATGAATTTTGCTCACTGAATGACATTCTTTATGTTACGCTCTATAACTCTTTATTTAAAAGCCCCTAGCAGAACTGTGATGGGGCCCCCTAACTTGCTATGACTACAGTGGTTTTATGGTGGGGAGGCTGTATCTGGGAAAGCAAAGATGATGGGAGCACCCTCCAGTTGCAGGATCTGCTCCCCTGGTATTTACGCCCCTGTTAGTTGGTTAATGAGAACACTGACAACAATGTTTAGCCATACAGATTATTTTTTAAGTAATGTAACATTAAAGAATTACCACATGTAATAAAAAGAGATATGATTCACCCTTTTTACAATATTTTCATACATCCATTTAATTGTCTCTTTTATAACCTCTCCCTTTAGCTTTTACCCCGTCTTCTGGAAGCAGGAAGCTGGCTGTCTCCTTCAGGCCCTGCACAACGCCTATTAGAGACTGTTTCTTTTGAACTATCTCGTGCTGTGGATAGAGAACTGCAGGTATAAGATAGAATTTTGAAAGGGAAACTAAACTGAAAAAAATGACTTGCCTTTATCCTTTTCTATATTTTAAGTGCTGCCAAGAACTTGATCCTTTTTTGCTCTCAGTGCTCCCTATCACTAGATCTCCTCATGATCTGCTCAGCTCACTCCTAGTTAGTATGCATGTCTCCTCTCTATGTATCCTCCCCCTCCCAAAACTGAGGCACAGATAGAGTGTGGAGCATGTGCAGTGGAGATGATCTGTGCCCTCATACAGCCAATGGCATTCATCCAGTGATTTTGTATTATAGTGAAAGTAAAACTGCTTTGCTATGGGAAGGTAAGCAGCACTGGGAGCTGTAATAACTGCTTGAATCAAGTAAGATTTTCTTTTAGCTGTTGGAGTTTGAAGTTGTGTGTGTGTGGGGGGGGGGATTTGTAATTGGTTTCTTTATGTACAGGGCTACATTGGGACTTAAGTAACACAGACAGCAGCTAACTGCAGTATTGGTTTTATCTGCACAGAAAGTGCACAGAGAAACAGATAATGCGTATTCCTTTTCCTGAATCAATTAGACGTGCAGTGACAGAGAAATAAGCTTTACTTTTATAGAATGGATAGTTTCTACATGTAGTGTGCCAGGGGGAGGGGTTGGGTGATTGACAGTTCTTTCCTAAGTAGCTGTGCCCCTCCCTCTTTAAAAAGTAAAACTCCCAGAGCTAAAAATAACAAGGAATAGGAAGGTCAGAGAAGAAAAATAAAAAGCAGATTTAAGATTGGTGGAAATTAAAGGGCATGTCCACCCCCAAAAATATAATTTAACCCACTACTGGCCCCACTGTGTAGTGCATCACTGTAATGTCCTCCAAAGTCCAGAAAACTGACCACCAGGAGCCTGGCAGGGAGGGAAATTGTTTCCGCCTCTGAGACATCCTCTCAGAGGTTTTTGGCTTGCTCAGAGCAGCCCCCCCTCCCCCTCCTCTTTTGCTCTCCCTCCCCCTAGTCTAAATCCCCTTTGATAATAGGTCTTCCTCCCCCAACCCCAACTGCTATTATATATTTTCCAGAAACTCCCCTGAACTCTACTTACCTTACCTCTCTCCCCCGGCGTTCTGTGCAGCTGCCTCTCAGCCAATCACGGACACGGCTGCCGGTCCGGCCCCCTTGCTGTTTTATGCAAGCAGAGGGCCGTGACAGTACGCTGGAATAAAGAGGGAAGGTAAGTAATAATCGGGGGAGTTTCTGGAAAATCAATTATAGTGGTTGGGGCTGGGGGAGGGAGACCTATTATAAATCCAAAAAAAATTTAAAAGGGGTGGACATGACCTTTAATCCTAATTACTGTGTGGTTAGTTAAAAAATTATTTGCCCCAGTTTACAAGTCCTTTAAGCTGTAGCCTTTAAGGTCACTTTATTTATTTTTTTCTATCATTGTTTTCTTCTGTTTCTTTACAGAATATTGCAGATTCCATGTGGGAAGCAACTCAGGATCTGTTCCCAGGAGCAGCTCGTGATGCTCAGAGGGGCAGCGCAATGCTCTGTAGGTTGAGGGAACAGCATGGGCTCAGTCCTCCCCATATTAGAGACATGCTTCATCAGGTGGGATGCGATATACACAACAAACTAAGGTAAGGAAGGAATTCTCCAAGGGTCAAGTTAATCCAAGCACAAAATAGGAGAGGAGGAGCACACTACAAATATAGTTTAACATTTTATTTTGAAAACAATATGATACAATGTTTCGGGAGCACTATGATACCTGATGAAGTGCTCCCCAAGGTTTTTGCACTAAATAAACTGTGTGTTCACAAGAAGTAGAGTGCTCCTCTAGCTTGGTCATCTATTGGATTACATAAGGAAGGGGCAAAGTCAGGGCCAAATTAATATTTTTACTCCCCTAGGCCAGCTTGACTATTATCTAGTTTCACACAAGCATCATGTTTTCGTACAGGTACCTTTTTCTTAGCATTTACCAGTTGTTTGTTCAATGGTCACCATTGCCAAAACGCTACCCATATCATTTTTCTGATGCTAAACATCCAGATCCACTCAGAAAATGTTACAATACCGTAGGTGTGAAAATAGCCTAAAATATACAGCAAGGCTGAAAAAATGCAATGAATGTCCTCCAATCTCTGGTATGATAAATCTAGGCTGGGGGGTGGGGTCATTGGGTTTATAGGGCTGCTCAGTGGGACTGCCACTGATCACTGCCCCATTACTTCTTTCTCAGTACAGGCTGATGGTTTGAGGGGGCAATCACACCTCCAATGTAATAGGCCAATAACATTTCCTTTTGCATTGTGATTCGCTGTTAATCTTTTGCATGACCAATATCCATCAAGTCAAGCCAAATTTTTTTTATTAGTAGTCATATTTATTGCAGGATCCAGCAGCGAATTTCCTAGTAAGGCTTTTTTATAGTGCAGTTTTTAATAGGATTGGGACCTCATGTCTGAAGGCCAGGCTTGTCATAAGGTGCATTAAATGGCACACAGTGGAAAATTAGTGTCCAGCACCATCCAGCATCAATCTGCTGGTGTTTTCCAGTAATAATCCCCCCATATACATGACCACTTTGAGAAGGAGGGGGAATCAGGATCACTCTCCCTGCCTTATTCACTAATAAACAAACAGATTCTGTTAAATAGTGAGCACTGCATTCCTATACAACGAATATGTGTAATATTTATACAAAATAGAGTTTTATAGTTCAGACCAAATTAAATTATCTATATGGGATTGTATTAAAATTTCTTTAAAGGAATATTTTACTGAAAAAAATGAACCATTCCTTTAATGCATTGATTGGAGAATGGGAGGTAACGGTACTCACCTTCATTCCATGCTCCTGAACAATTAATTGAAGGACGGAAGGTATGGCATAGCTCCTTTACCTCCCATTCTTCAAGCAATACATTAAAGGAATAGTTCACTTTTTCATTGAACTATTCCTTTAACAGTAAGATACAAGGCAGGTCAATTCACTGCTTTCCTTATCGGTACATAAGTAGGTGACAGTGTAACCAGTGGGAATATTAGTTACTTTGTTCCTTTTTCCATCCCTTGGCATGTCTGCCCTTTACCAGTTGTTACATTTTACCCCATTTTCTTGGCTGGCTGCCCAGATTTAGTAGATACATTTAATAGATACCGTATATACTCGAGTATATACGGTACATTGTCTCTCCACTATTACAATTCATGTTTTAGTAAAAACTGGGAACTTCAAACGAGCCGCCCTTATAGATCCTGACACCGTAGGGCAGCGCTTCTGAACCACGGGGTCCCTGAGAGTTTGTATGGGGGTCCTCAAGAGATTGACAAACTATATGGATCCACTGATTTCATGAAAACAGATATATTTTCCTACATATTTATCAATGTTTTATATTTGTATGAATTATGCGTTTGGTGTATTGACATCTGAGAGATAAATAAGTAATAACGTTTTTATGTAAGAGTTCCCTGAGATATTAATATTTTTTTCAACGATAAAAAGGTTGAGAAGCACTGCTATAGGCCAATCCCCTCTGGTGAATTTGAGTGTAATTTTTAAAATAGATATATTTATAGATCTATCATTTATATTTGTATAAATTATGTATTTTGATGATTTGATGACCGAGAAATAAAAAATATTTATATATAATCATTATTTTATGTAGGGGTTCCCTGAGGCAAGAATTGTTTCAAGGGTTCCCCGCAGATAAAGAAACACTGCTCTAGGCCATGGCCTATGTGGCCTTATGGGAAATCCGGCCCTGGGCATATGTTGTATCACTTTATTTTCACAATATTGTAGTGTGCTGCTCAATGTATGACTGATATTAAAAGCATTGGGGGGGGGTCGTCATTGATCATTTTTAATATTGCCCATTATATAAGAAAAAACATTTCAGATTTTAGCAGAAATTTTATCAAGAATTAATGGAGGCATGCAGTGCAGTACAAAGTATGTGTATGTGGTGTTCAATCTTTACGCCTTTGCCTTTTGACCCCACATCAACTTGTCTAATCAGTTTCTTCATTGCTAAACTCCTGAAATAGAAGGAAATCTATCTAGCAATTTGGCAGGAATCTGCCATTTTAAATGCAAAAACTCTTAAAGTGTGTACCCACAAATGGTGAGCCAAAGCTGATGTAGTTAGCTGTGGTCACCAGCAGAAGGGACCTTATGTTTTAACCTATGACATGCAGAGACAATGCATAGAGAATGCCTATCATGGTAGAAGACACCCTATATAATATATATAGATCCGTGGTATCAGTTAGGGTGCTGCTGTGTTGGGATGGTAATGTGTTGATTTTAATTCCAGGGCAGCTCAACTTTCCCTCATGACTCGCCTGAGTAATTCTGTTCTGGAGCAGGTTCTACAGGAAATGCAGAGAACACACAGAAAGTTGGTAACTAGAGTGAGAGTGTAAAACCCCATAACATTTTTGTACATTTACCTTTAACATATGTACAGTATAAAAAAAACATTAAGAGTGTTTCAGCCCCCGAGATAAGGAACATAAGGACAGCTGATATTGTATGTAAAAAATCAGCTGTCCTGTGGCTACTTTTTTGTGTATATTTTAATATATATATATATATATATATATATATATATATATATATATATAGTTACTGTATTAACCATTATTGATAAATATCATGGCTTGCACCTGTCTTTGATCCCCTAAGCAGAGATCACGGTACTCTCCTGTCAATTCCCCCACGCTCCCTCCTTCCCTTCACCCTTGTGCCAAAGCTCGACTTCTCCAAAACAGTTTAGCTTGCAAACAGTTGTGCTTCTGTCTCCATTAGCATTATGAATTTTGATTAATAAAGCATTATCTTTTCGGTGAACTAATCCTTTAAATAGCCCCTCAATACAGTGTCTTGCATTATTTAATGACTATGGTGATTGCTGCAGAATATATATTGGTAATAACTGACTACATCGTTGCCAATTGCCAACCATGGGTTTTACTATCAATATAAATATCACAATGTTGCTATATAGTCCCATTGATTCCTTTAATAAATTATTTTAAATGTGCCTTCTAAATATCCTGATAATAAAGATATAATTTCTTATTAACATATATTTTCACAATTACATGATCTTATATAAGCAGTCATGTGTACTTTTATTTGTCTTCTACTTGTGCAATATGGAGACCCTGCAGAATAGCATAAAGCAAATTGGGGCTGTTAAAACCAGGAGTTAAGGTGAATTAAATTGTTCTCTTTTCTTACATCAATTCTCAGTCACGTCATCGATCCCAACTGCAGAGCCTAATGGAAGAGGAGCAAAGGATTCTGGGATATCTGCCACAAACACCACCTAGAAGTAAACAAGAAAACCATGAAGGGGAAATATACTCCAGCATAGTAAGAAAAGGAAGTAATAGATTCTAACTACCGTATCCTGTCCACTATATGAGAAATAGTTTCTTAATATGCCTTTTAAATGGCAACAGACTTAAAGTTGTTTTGTGTTACAATTTATATTAGGGTAAACAAACTCTGCATTTAATTTCCCTTATAATAGACTTTTACTGTAGTAAGTGAATAACATTTAGCTTTTCTATGTCTTCCCAGGATACGATGGTGATAAAGAAACGTCTTCAAGGCAGGAAAATCCGACCAGTCTCTGCATTCATCAGTGAGGCCACTAAAAATGTTTTTCTTCTCTATAAAAATCTTCATCTTAACACTTTAATTTATTTGCTTTTTGCTTATTTATCAATCTTCTTAATTCTCCATAAAGCAGACCCAAACCGTACAAGTCTTTATTTATTTTTACTGTCATTGTTATTTTTACTGTCACAGCCGTCAGAAGCACAAGGTGGGAAATTTTGATCAGTTCTTACGATCGGATATTTGATAGACCAAAATGATTGAAAATTGAACAGGAATTGACTTTTGATTCTTTACTAATGAGATTTCTTTGTAAATGTAATTTCTTTATAAATGGAATTCTTTCATAAATGTGATTTCTTTATAAATATAATTCTTTTATAAATCTTATTTCTTTATAAATATAATTCTTTTATAAATGTGATTCTTTCATAAATGTGATTTCTTTATAAATGTGATTTCATGATAAATAGGATTCTTTTAGAAATATGATTTAGTAACATGCTAATGTTACTAAACTGTGTACATGCTTGTTAAGGGGATTACACAAAAATCAATCAAAAAGATACAGAACATGTACAATCAACTGAAATTTTCTGACCTGACCAATTAAAATTTGACCAATAATATCAATTGAATGTTAAAAAAGAAATAGTTTCTTAAAGCGATCAATTTAAAAAATCAAATTTACTGATCGGTCGACAAGAAAAAACAACCTATATATGGCTAGCTTTAATGTCGCTCTTGCTATCTCATTCTGATCATTCTTATGAGAGTAAAAACTGGCAAGTTGGAACAGACAAACATCAAAGTCAATATGCAGATCTTCATCTGGAAATAGATGTATGTGCTATTGTAAGCTCCTGCCCTTCCTTCACAAAATTAGCTTAAGCAGTTACTGTTACAAAGTAAAGGAAATAAATTACAGAGACTTTTCTTCACAAAACTTCCCCGAATACCAAAGTAGAGTCCAACTGTAAACCTTGAACAGAATCAGCTCAGTGAGGAAAAATAGTGCATGTCTCTGTACAATGAGTCTGTGACTGTTTCACATCACTGAGCTTGTTCCGTGAAAGATTTATAAATTTTTAAGGTAAGATAAGTCCGGGAATTTCTTACCTTTACTATGCAACATTAACCACCTAAGCTAATTTTTGTGAAGGAAGGGAAGAAGAGTGATTTTTTTTCAAGGAAATATTCTACTGCACCTCCCATTGAAAATTCAGAGCCTAATGTATTGTAACAATATTTTTACTTGTGTTCTTCAGGTATCAGTGAGCAGGAGTTAAGCCCCAGGACACTGGATTTGGGGTCTCCAGGCTCCCGTGACCTCAGTTCACCACCAGCACTATCCTCATCTGCTAGCAGTCAGCTTTCTCGTTCTCTTAGTGTGTCTCTGGAAGGCCTCTCTGAGCTCCCCACCGAAGGAAGTAAATTGCAGCATCAGACCCGGGACAGACCCAAACAACATTCCAGGCGAGCACCAGCAGGGGGCAAGGTTAGAATTTTCCCTAAGTTCCTTAGATAAAAATAATTAATCACCTAAGGATATTAAATCCCTGAAGAAGCAGGTAATAGTAAATTCTTAACATTTAGGTTCGTGGTCCTACATCTGATTCAGAAAAGACAGATGCTGCATTAGATGAAGGACTGGAAGATTTTTTTCACCGCACAGTGTTGACACAATCTCACAGGTATTACAGCCCAAATCTTATCTGTAGTGTTAAGTTACATTTGTATGAAAATTGATTAAAACTATTTATAATTTTTGTTAGCATTATTACTTCTTAAACTTGCATTACAAAATGCCAAACCCTATTACAATATGGTACATGCTGCTCTTAACCTCTTTTCTTTTCTATCCAATAGCATCTCCTCAGCCACATCAGGTGATACAGATGGCCCACCAAAGAGGCGTCGTCGAAGTCTTTTTCATTTTCGCAGAAGCAGAACTCCAAAACGTGAGAGAGGAAGAGCAGCTCCTCCTCCATCTCCAGGACCCGAAGGAAACACAGATCATCTGAAACTGGAAGAAATTCCAATGACTAATGGGACTGCAACCAGCAATGGAACAGAAGTTACTTATATAGGAGCACTGAGAGGGTTGCCTGGTCGGGGAAATGTGGTAAGAGTGGGTACTGGAGAGAAATACAAAGAGACTAAAAAGAGCCTAGAAAATATTAATTTCCCATGCGTGATGTTACAGTCCTGTGAGCAGACTGTAGAAGAAGTGCAACCTGCACGGGTGCGAGGAGTGCCCTTGCCTGGTGGAGTTCCCCTTCCTGGGATGGACAGTGTCCGTATGTGGCGAGAGGTATGTACAGGCAGCAATTGTAGCATAAATGACAGTGCTTAATGCGTTAAGACAGTATATGGATTATAGAGTGGTTTTGTGGGTTAGTGTTTTATTCACTTTTTTAAAATATGTTTTGGTAACATACAGATGGATAACCCAGGGGGAACAAATTGCATTCCCGAGGACAGACGACGTTCTTCTGGAGATGGGGGTAAGTATTTATTCTGCCTTCTGTTCTATATTACATCCATCACATCCCATTTCAGGCTTGCTGTCTCATCCACCTGCAGTTCATTTCTGAGTCATTGCTCTGGTGGCAAGGATTTCCCTGTCCATATTGCTTTCTTCTAATTTATTTCTGGTCACTGCTCTGACTATGTCTGTCCTTCCCATGCCTTTCTATGTTCTGTGCCTTTCACTCTTCCTGTCTCTGTGCTGTCCCTCCCTGTTCTTCTCTTTGTCTCTCTCTTTCTCTCTGTGTCTCTCAGAGGAGGGTGCTACGTTTGAGGACAGACAGCCTTCTTTACCCAATGGAGACAGACGCATTCAGAAGAAATTTTCAAGAGAGGAGGTAACCTTAACACTAACAGGGCAGTGTAATTATTGAAGCCAATTATTTCTAACGATTGTCGGGTCACCTAATAGTAGTTAGCATAATAACCTTCTTAATACAGGTAATTAAACTACACAGGAAAAAGTCTGTAAAATGCACATTTATACAACATTAAATCACCTTCATTAAAATGAATAGAGTTTTAGAGGCTTTGTGTCTGCAGCAAAGCGATAAAGACTCAAAGGCATAAATGATTATATACTGCATGTCTTTTCCAGTTCTTTTTGTACACCATTTTATTTTACCAAAGCAGGAGGCATCTCTGATGCATGAGGAACAATGTAAGGGAGCACAACAGTTTTCTATAATTTTTATATATGCCATTCATTACACTTCTACGACTTCTCTTTTTAGGGGGGTCATGTTGTTTCCTGCCCCCCTCTTGCAGAGCTGAGGCCAGTCGCTGCCCCTCGGGGTAGGAAAGTGTCCTGTGGAGGGGGGCAAGGTCACACCGAATGTTCTGAAGAGACCAGGAAGGATATTCCAGTGCCCAGACCACGAAACAGGGAGCCTGTGAGAGAGGCGGCCCCCCAAGGGGGAGGTGGGAACAGCCCAGTGATCATTTACAAGACTGCTAACCATAAACTGCACCTTTTCTCACTCACCCCTTTCAGCAATATCTCCAAAGCACATCTTACTGTCCTGTACCATTTCTTGGTTCCTTCATAGAATCATCATACGTGTTTCTGTTCCCTATCTCTCCCTCCTTGAGTCCTTTTACACCTGTAACCCTGCAATATTTATCCTAACATCCCATCAAGTCTGCTCTACATCCACCATTACTGTGAAACTGTATACATTCATTAACCATTTTCCTCTATATTTTACAACAATTTCTTACTTAATCTATTCATTTGTGCGCAGACAGTGCTCCACCAGTCCGAAGACCTCCTCTAAAGCCACAGCGTTCTCGTAGGATGCAGTCATGTGACTCAGTAGAGCCGTCACCCCCTGGTGAGCCTTGCGGTCCTTATGTTCCTTTGGTGGGTAGTTTAAAGCAGGATCTTTAGAAACAAAAAATTTTTAAATGGTAAAAAAAATTGCTAAAAAAAAAAAAAAAAAGCAATTATGGGAAGAATGTTTCTTACATTTCAGTGAGGGAAATGGCTTGATCCTGGTCCAAAGGACAGGAAATACTTAACATCAAATAATATCTTCCCACACGTATATATACAGTACCATGCAAACGTTTGTGGCAGGTGTAATAAAAAATGCTGTACAGTAAGAATTCTCTCACAAATATAAATCCTAATTGTTTAGTATTAGCAATTGACAAAATGCAAAGTGAGCAAACAGATAAAAAAAATCGAAACAAATTTTTTTATTTACACTTGCACAGAATCACGGATTTTGTAGGATTACCGGTATAATCAGGTGTATGATTAAACAATTATACCAAACAGCAATAGAGAAAAACACCATGCACATCAGTCTTAAATACCTATGTATTTTAATGCTTCATACATAGGATACACTACAGTGTAACGTTTCGGTACACAAGTTGTACCTTCATCAGACAACAAATTACAAATCAAATGCACAGTACACCTTATATAGATACAGGAAGTATGGCATGAGTACCATCTAGTGGTAGACATGTAAAACAACAGTGATAATAGAAAAGTGAAAGCAGGAAAGTAATATATGTACAAAGTCATTGTTTGGGCAAGAAGCAAGACAAACCAAGGTTGGTATTTAAACCCTTAGGGTGGAGGGAATCCAGGGTAAATATCCAAAATGCTTCTCTACGAAGTAAAAGATTATGCCTATCACCTCCTCTGGTTAAAGTGGGTACATGGTCAATGACCAGGCCTTTAAGATCAGATATGTGGTGTCTATGCTTGAGAAAATGCAATGCTACTGGTGTGTCCTGATATTTGTTTTTAGAGACAGGGAAGCCTCTCTAGTGCCAGTTTGATATCACTGCGATGACGCTGAAATCTCTTTTTGAATGAGCCAATGGTTTTGCCCACATATGTGAGAGAGCAGGGGCATTTAAGGAGGTAAATGCAAAATTCGTTGTTGCAATTGTAGTATCCCTTAATGTTATAAGGTTTACCTGTTTATGGATGATGAAATGCAGGCCCCAGTAATAGGGAATTGCAAATTTTGCTATTAAAGCACCGAAAACAACCTTTTTTGTGGGAAAAGTGGGGTGTTTTATATTTGGAAATAGGGTCCGCTTGGACAAGCTGAGAATGGAGGGACCATCACTTTTTATAGATACACCGAGGTTTAAATCTAGTGAGAGCCCCTAGGCTGGGGTCTCCTTGTATAGTAGGCGAGAATCTGTCAAGGTTATTTTTTGTCGCGCTTGATTTACAAGTGAACGATTGAACAAATGAAATACCTGTTGTATCTTTATGTTTGGGTCATGCTTCTAGGTCTTCTACCTTAGCTTTTTATAATAAGTTCTCAGGATAGTTGCGAGATCTAAATTTAGACATCATCGCTTCAAGCTGATTCTCCAAAAATAGGCACGAATATGCGTGTGAAATGTCTATTATACCAGTACGCGAGCAAATATAGAGTAAATTAATGTGTGAGTAAAATGTCTATTATACTAATACGCGAGTAAATATCTATTTATCAAATATGCGAGTATAATGTCTATATAGTATAGTATAGTATTTGAGGTTGAATAAAGACATACGTCCATCCAGACCAACCCATCTAGCAATAACCTCATTTCCTGCCTAACTGTTGATCCAGAGGAAGGCAAAAAAAAAAAAACAACAAATTTTATGAAGGGGAAAAAATTCCTTCCTGACTCCAAGTGGCAATCGGAAATTTCCCTATAGCAATACGCGAGTAAATATCGAATTATCAAAATATGCGAGTAAAATGTCAGTTATACCAATACGCGAGTAAATATTGTTTATGGGATGATTATCGAATGTTCGAATGCAAGAGCGCGAAAATAGCGAGCGTGAGAGTAAAATCGTGTTTTCGAAAGTCCTGGATATTCGAACGTGTTCCCCAGACCATTTCCCAGGTCCCACAGCGATTTACATTAAGTTACCATTGATATTTTAATTGTATTTAATTTGAAATTTTCAAACTATTTGACTCCCATTGACTTTAATGGGTCTGTTTTTTCGAACTTTCCATATAGTTCGGCCATCTCTAGTACACACCATCAGATATTCTGGGCAGGGTAGGGGGCCATCAGATATATAGTGATGTGTATCGGTCGGAAATATCTGTTGGTGTGTGTGCGGCGGCCACGACCGAGCTTGGTTGCCTGTTCATCTGGTGATTGGGCCCGTTGGTAAATCATGGGCGATCATGCGGTTCCCTATGGGACTGCCAGACAGACATTTGTCCAGCGAGTGCTCGGTCAGGACAAAACTTAGCTGATGTGTACCCAGTCTAACAATGACACCAAACACACAGCCAATGTAGTATAGAACTATCTTTGGCATAAAGAAGAACAAGGAATCTTGGAAAAATTGGAATGACCTGCACAGAGCCCTGATCTCAACTTCATGAAGACAGAAAATTTTGAGGCAAACTACATCCACAGTCTGTGAGCCAAAGAAGATCTATGGTAAGTTCTCCAAGGTGTTTTGAAGGGAAAGAGTGATCTATCTTCTGTTTATTCATTTTGCATTTTTAACTGATAAAAAATAAACTATTAATACTTCTATTTGTTTACACCTGCTCAAAACGTTTGCACAGTATTATCCATTCAATGTGTTGATTGAAAGTTTTTAGTTCTTTGTCTACAGAGACCTTTATGATAGACAAAAGTGTCCAGCTTTTTCCCTACTTGCCATTTATAGGCATAAGTGACCTAGGCAAACTGCTAGGGCTCTAAGAGAGAGGAGGGGCACTATGCAAAGTTTTTTCTCTTTAAAGACAGGGAATACCAACTATAGACCAATAAGTTGCCAATCTAGTTCCCAGTAACCTCACCCATGTGCATACAGTACCTGTACTCTCTGAATGAATACAATGAATCTGAAAAAGTTGGATAAACATAACCGAATACAGGGTGATTTATGCACTTTCTGTAAATAAAATTTATGTAGTTAGGGCTGGGGGAAGGAGCAGTACATAATATAAAAAGGATTTTACACTGGGGGAAGGGAGACAAAATCGGGAGGGAGAGGGAGGGGGAGGGAGAAAGGCTGCAGTGCGCATGATAAACTTCTCCCGGAGTTTGGCATGCTGGACAGTTTTTGGGACTTTGGGGGGGGGGATTCCAGGAGGACCATATGGAGCTGGGATGTGAGGTAAGGATTTTTACACACTACATAGTGGGGCCAGTAGTGGGTTAAATTATAGTTTGGGGGGTGGACATGAGGTGATTGCTGAGACTGGGTTAATATACCTTACTTACTGTATCTACTACACTGTGATGGAGCTTAGTGAGCAGGAACATTAGAAAATCCTGGAGGTGGTTGTATAGCTGACATTGTATTATATATTATATGTATTGTACATACAGAGAAGTGATTGTTTCATATATTATTTTATACAGAACTAGACCCAGGCCATAGTCCTCTTCCATGTCCCAAGGCCAGAGTACCCTCTTAGTGTCCCAAGGCCAGAGTTTCCCCTCTGTCCAAGGCCAGGGGCCCCCTGTCCCAAATTCAGAGGCCCCCCCTCGGTCCCAAATCCAGGGCTCCCCCTCTGTACCAAATCCAAGGCCCCCCTCTGTACCAAATCCAAGGCCCCCCCTCTGTCCCAAATCCAGGGGCCCCCTCTGTCCCAAATCCAGGGGCCCCCCCTGTCCCAAATCCAGGAGGCCCCCTGTCCCAAATCCAGGGGCCCGTCCCAAGCAACCTTACCTGCAGTCTGTTTAATTGCTGTTCTCCCTCCGTGTGTTCCCTGTTTCTCCCTCTAGTGGTGAGTCAATAGGAACTGCAGACACTCTCCCTCTAGTGGTGAGTCAATAGGAAATGCAGAGACTCTCCCTCTAGTGGTGAGTCAATAGGAAATGCAGAGACTCTCCCTCTAGTGGTGAGTCCATGGGAACTGCAGTGACACACACACAGACACAGGGACGCACACTTAGGGTTTTATTATATACTAGACATTAAGCCCGTTACAATAACGGGCGCTAGAATTACAGAGTGCCCCCTTAGTGTCCCAAGGCCATAGTCCTTCTCCATGTCCCAAGGCCAGAGTACCCTCTTAGTGTCCCAAGGCTAGAGTCCCCCCTCTGTCCCAAATCCAGGGGCCCCTGTCCCAAGAAACCTTACCTGCAGTCTGTTTAATTGCGGTTCTCCCTCCGTGTTTCCTGTGTTTCTCCCTCTAGTGGTGAGGCAATAGGAACTGCAGACACTCTCCCTCTAGTGGTGAGTCAATAGGAAATGCAGAGACTCTCCCTCAAGTGGTGAGTCAATAGGAACTGCAGAGAATATCCCTCTAGTGGTGAGTCCATAGGAACTGCAGTGACACATACACGGACACAGGGACGCATACTTAGGGTTTTATTATATATGATGATGATTGTGCCCATACACAGTCCAATGCTAGCGGCTCCCTCTACTGTAGTAAAGGTTTTCTGTCTTGCCCGATACCAACAATATTCATCAAATTCTGTCAGATCCACCATCAGTGTCACAGCTCTGTCTTTAAAAGACACTAATGGTAATGTACAGTAATTGTGGATTTCTCAGGATTTCAACAGAGCATTAGTCTGGGTACACATTGAGCTGATGGTCGGAACAAAGTCAGTCTCTGCAAATGTCTCCTATGGGCTGCACAATTGGCGGTGATTAACAGACATGTCATATTGCTTGTTCCTTCAATCCAGGGGACTGGCGACCAACATTGTTTACCACCGCTGACAAAAAATCTGTTTGTGTGTACCCAGCCTTAATGAATATACTTTATAACAAAAGTAAAGGGGATATCTGTTTTGGCTAACTGTGATGATAATCATGGCAAGTAGAGAATATATATTCAAGTACTGTATCTCATCCCTCCCGGCAGTTGCAGGAGTCTCCAGGATTCAGGGGTGGTCTTCTGCACTACCGCAAACCACCATAAACTCCTGCGTACCTGCATACTCTGTCCCCAGAAACACCCTCTTTTTGCCCCCCCCACCCTGCCCAAAAGCCACATATGTCTCTATATAATATTATATATGATCCATATATAATAAAATACATGGATGTATTCGATCATGAACTTCCTTCTGGGCTTGTTCAGTAGTAACCCATTTAAAACTCCCCCCCACCCCTCTTTGAAAATCCTGCGCTTGCCCCTGAGGAAGTGGTTGGGGGAAAGTTTGACTTGGGAAGGGGGCATCAGGGAAGGCTTGCATAGAGCACCAAAATGGCCAGTACCAGTTCTGCCTGGATTCAGTAAACCCCATTTATTAAGCATGAGTCACAAACATGAGGCATTTTCTTGATGTCAACAGCTTAGCTTTACACAATATATTACACTTTATTCTATTTCTATGCACAATTACTAATCTTTTGCTGCATGAATAGTTGGGTGAGAACATACCCAGAACAGTCTTTGTGCATTCCTACACTGTATTCAATTCTGCTAGGATTCAGCCACAATTTGACTTTGTCATTCACATGAAAGAGCACATATCCATTTTGTCTTGTGTGGTTTTCCCTTTGTGCATTTGACAGTGGGAGAACAGCTTATTAGTTGTAACTTTGATCTTCTGCTACTTTTAAGCAGCAGGAGTCCAGAAAACTCTCCCATAAACACATTGTTTATTTTTGGTACTGAAAGAAATTTTTACATAAACCAATTCTTTTTTTTTAGCGCCTGCTGTTCTTTCTTGATATAATGACCCAGTTCTTTTCCTTTGACACCTTACTTTGTATTTCGATCTCTAAATCAGCTGGGTTTCATTGTTTTCTTTTCTTCTTGCCAATTCCCCTAGTGAATGCACAAAAGCTGTATTATGGATGACCCTGGATAAGAAACCCTCTCCAGCTTTAGTTGTCACTTTGTGAACACTAGAGGTGCTCAGCTCTCCTTAATGCTAAAACAAATTCCACTAAACCATGAGGCGGAAACATTTTCGATTAACCTTTCCTAAGTTGGATTTCAGTATTGCTGTAATCAAAGAAACCCAATTTCAGACCATTCATCTTACCATTTTAGTGCCAGGAAGAGGTCAGTTATGACTAAAATACTCAATATCAGACCTCTAGGGATGGCAAAGGAAAAGTTTGTTTTTCTGAAGGGTCTGGCCCCTTTCCTTCGGTTTCTTTTAAACCTTAATGTATGGAACCCTTTGCTAAACTTATTTTAAATGGGAACACCAGCCTTTCATAGTTTAAAGGTTGTTGTATCCACTGCATTTTGTGAGCTGCATTCATAAGCTGGGTACATGCAGTACCAAATCTTTGAAAGATGACAGATGAGCGTTCTCCCTATATAAAGCATAGGGAGATTGTTCTTGACTGCCACACTCCTATGACTGCAGCCAACGCCCTATACTACAGTATAGGGAGCCCATCAAGGGAAATTTTCTGTAACTAACCACTAGTATAGTATAGTATTTGAGGTTGAATAAAGACATATGTCCATCCAGTCCAACCCATCTAGCAATAGCCTCATTTCCTGCCTAACTGTTGATCCAGAGGAAGGGGGAAAAAAAACCACCAAATTTATGAAGGGGGAAAAAATTCCTTCCTGACTCCAAGTGACAATCGGATATTTCCCTGGATCAACTCTACTTTATGTATCAATACCAGTAACTTGCAACATTTCTTGTTTGCAGAAACTCATCCAGCTTTTTTTTAAACTGACCAATGAACCTGCCATAACAACGTCCACTGGAAGACAGTTCCATAGTTTTACCGTTCTCACAGTGAAAAACCCATTCCAAACTTGAAGCCTAAATCTTTTTTCTTCAAGTCTTAAGGGATGGCCTTGTGTCCTCTGACATGTTCTATTGGTGAACAATGCCCCAGATAGTTTATTGTATGGCCCGTTTATGTATTTATACACAGTAATCATATCCCCACGCAAGCGCCTTCTCCAGCATACATAACTTTTCTAGTCTCTCTTCATATTCAAGCTCCCCATATCCCTTTATTAATTTAGTTGCCCTTCTCTGAACCCTTTCCATTTCAAAGATGTCCTTCTTGTACACAGGATTTTAAAATTGCAATGCATATTCCAAATGAAGCCTTACCAATGTTTGTAAAGAGGGAGAATAACATTTTCCCCCCTTGAATCCATACCTCTATTTATACAAGACAATACCATGCTGGCTCTGGCTGTTGCCGCCTGGCACTGCTTGCTTCCTTTAAGTTTGTTATCCAAACTCCAAGATCCATTTCCAACGGGGATTCACTTAACACAGAGCCATTTATAGTATAAGCAGCACAAGGATTTTTAAGTCACCTTACATTTATCAACATTGAATCTCATCTGTCACTTAGCAGCCCAATGTGACAATCTATCTAGATCCCCCTGCAACAATTGCACATCCTCTGAAGTTTTTAATTGTCAACAAAGTTTTGTGTTGTTAGCAAACACAGAAACCTTGCTGACAATACCCACTTCCACATCATTAATAAATATATTAAATAGAAGCGGCCCCAACACAGAACCCTGTAGCACCCCACTTAGCACTTTAGCCCATAATGATAAAGCCCCATTAAAAACTACTCTCTGCATCCTATTCATTAACCAATTTTCTATCCATGTACAAATGTGCCTCCCCAGACCAACAGACCATAGCTTATACAATAGTTGCCTATGGGGGACTGTATCAAAAGCCTTTGCAAAATCCAAGTAAACTAAATCTACTGCTATGCCAGAGTGAACATTTTTACTCACTTCCTCATAAAAGCCAAGCAAGTTAGTTTGACAAGATCTATTCCTCCTAAATCCATGCTGGTTACTACTTATAATGTCAGTCCTTGAAACATACTCTAGAACATGTTCCCTTATTAAACTTTCCAGTATCTTCTCCACCACTGAATTTAAACTTACAGGCCTGTAATTACCCGGCTCTGAACGACTACCCTTTTTGAATACTGGAATAACATCAGCCTTTTTCCAATCCAGAGGCACCTTATTTAGTTGTTTCTGTACCATATCCCCGGTTAACTAAAGTGCACTTGAATCTTTTATACCATTATTGCTATACTCTATGATATCTGTACTTGGATCTTGTATAGTGTATACAGAGGAAAAAAAATATTCAAGACATTTGCTTTATCGCCATCCTCCGTAACTAACCTATCCCCATTAATTAATGGTGCCACATTCTCAGTCCTCATCTTCTTACTATTAATATACTTCAAAAAATTTTTAGGCTTAGTGATGCTTTGTTCAGCTATCCTAACTTCATTATTAATTTTAGCTAGTTTGATTGCTTTCTTACACTCCTTGTTACAGTTTTTATAATCCCTAAAGGCCCTTTCCGTTCCCTCTGACTTAAAGGTTTTAAATGCCTTTTTCTTCCTTTCCATTTGCCTCTTTACATCAGAATTCAGCCACATGAGCGTGGATTTATTTTTTTTACATTTATTTCCCAAGGGTATAAATTTAGATGTGAACTGGCTTAAAAAAACCCTAAAAACAGTCCACTTCTGTTCAGTACCTTTACCTGATAATACATTATCCCAGTTGACATTCTGAAGAGCTACTTTTAACTTGGGAAAATTTGCCTTCCCGAAATTAAAAGTCTTTGTTAACCCAGTGCACTTTTCCTTTCGATAACATAGTCCAAACGACACTATTTCATGGACACTATTCCCTAAGCCTCCAGTTACTTTTATATCTATAATGCGCTCCACGATATTACCAGATCCAACAGAGCTCCTTTTCTAGTAGGAACTTCAACCACCTATGAGAGAAAATTATCCTGCAGCAAATTCAGGAACTCATTGCCTTTTTCTGTAATGGCAGTTCCACTACACCAATCAATGTCAGGGTAATTAAAGTCTCCCATAATGAGTACAATCCTCAAACTTGCAGCCCTTGCCAACTGCATATGAAGCGGATTCCCTTCCTCCCTGCTAGCGGCTTATAGCAGACACAAACAATGACATTACCCCCTTTCCTGTTGCCTAATTCCACCCATATTGCCTCCACTTTAACATCCATATCGCCAGTTATCTCTTCTTTTAAATTTGGCTTCAATTCTTTTTTATCATAAACACATACTCCTCCCCCTTTCACTATTTCCAATGCTGCCAACCGTTCAGCGTCGGCATTGGAAATGGTTGTTTCGCACATACAAACATCGGTAATGTGTTCACAGCATTTTTGCACCTTCATGAAAAGAAATTTCACCAATCGACAACAAACAACAAAAATCCAGACATAATAACACTGAGGAGCATAGTTCTAAACCAGCACTATTCACACATGATTATTTTCTGCCAGACATCGCCACAATTTTTAAAATGTTTTATTTGTTGTGTTTTTGTTTATAATCCTGCAGAAAATTATGAGATTTTAGGTTTAGGAAAGTGAATCAAGAACATTTCCTATTACCAGATCAGGACATATTTATGGAATCAAGAACATTTCCTATTACCAGATCAGGACATATTTATGGAATCTAGAAGATTTCCTATTACCAGATCAGGACATATTTATGGAATCTAGAACATTTACATTTACCAATTTGAGTAAAAAAAAGTTCAAGAATTTTCTTCTTTTCATAATCTTCTCCTCTTTATAAATAGTAGCAAACAATTTGCAACATTTGCTATGAAATATTTTCAATCATATCTTATCTAACTGCAGTAACCCAGTAAAAACCTGATATCTGATTTGTCGCTGCAAATTAATAGCACAAGCAAATGTTTGCACCATATATGTGAAACCCTTTTTGATGCTCAGTTTAAAGCTATTATAAAACAGTTGTGTATGTGTTTTTAAAAACAAGCTAAAACTCCAGCTCTACCTCTATACTGGGTTTCAGCAATGGTATTCATTCCAGTATTTTGGCTTTCTTTCTCTAAAAGTTGGGACATTACTTCACTAGTGTTCTTGTCATTTTTTTGCTTATTGTACAATTTTTACACATTTCTTTTTCACATTCATTCAAGTTTTGTGGCTAATTCCTGTAAAAATGTACAGAGAATGTATGGATCTGTATATTTTTCATAATAAAAAACAAGCCTTTGCATTCACATTTACATCTTAAAGGGGAACTGTGGTCTCCAAACAAGCTGAGTTTAAATTAAGGGCCAGTTTCCTACCTTTAAAACAAGCCATCAACCACCTCTCTGCGTGCTCCACAGCCCAAGATATAAAGAAATGACTGACCAGAAAGTTAATGGGTGGGAGGCTGACATGTGACATTCCGAAGGCTTCTCCTGCACAGCTCCACCGGCGAGCACAGCCTTAGACTCCCTCAGTGTGTGAGGAAGACAGGAAGTCCCTCCTCCTCTCTGCTGTGTGTAGAAGTCCTGACAGAGTAGGTAAGGGAATCTACAGCCCGTCTTTCCCACTATGTTAAAACAGCCTTTTCAGTTCTCACTCTGCCTGAAAATGCTAGAGCATTCTTCACTGCAAGAATTCCTTTGATTTGTATGTGGGGGAGACCAAACAGCAACTGCATCAACGTATGGCCCAGCACAGAAGAGCCAATTCCTCGGGTCAGGACTCAGCTGTGTACCTGCATCTTAAGGATAAAAGACATACCTTTGAAGATTGTAATGTTAACATATTGGCAAAGGAACGTGACTGGTTCAAGAGAGGTGTTAAGGAGGCCATTTATGTGAAAATAAAGAAACCAAGCCTAAATAGAGGTGGGGGGGTTCAACACCAACTGTCTGCCATGTACAATGCTGTTTTGACACTTTACTCTGGGCGTTCCTATAACACCTCTTAGCCACTATCCAAACATGCCCTTAACACCTGGCTGTGATATGCTAATTGGGATTTTCCAGGGTACATAATTGACACAGATTCTTGTACAAGTCATTTTGAATTGAGAAAGCCAGTCGGATGACTAGCGAAATGTCTTCCAGAACTCAACTTCAAGTCCAGTGGATCTAATTGAATACAACAGATACCTCAAATTTAGAAACTCATTTTAGATTGTTATAATAATATAAAGTTGTAATTTTTTTTGACATGACTATCTAAAATTCAGCTACATCATTTTTACCTTTCAATGAATTTGGGTCCAAAATTCCTCTCGGTAAATTTCATTTAATGAGTTTGAATTAAAACTCTGGATAATGACTTTCAACTCCGAAGAAAACATTATGGCTGGGTACACACCAGACGAGTTTTTGTCCCAACTGAGCGCTCGCTACTAGTGAGCATTCGGCCGGGACAAATGTATGTCGGTTGCAGCAATAGTGGCCACGGCCGACAGTTTGCGTGACCACCAGGCCTGATTGGACGCCGCCACCACACACACCCCATCAGATATTTCCAGCCGACTGACTGATACACGTCACTATCTGATGTTGTGTGCCCAGCCTAAAAGTTGGAAGGTGAAAAAATCTCCTTTAGGGCTAGGCCACACAGTTGCCATTTTTTCGCAATTGCACTCATGACAATGCATTCGATTGCAATTGCGATTCCGTTTGCGATATGCAATTGCATGCGATCACCATTTTAAATCGCAAATGTATGCAATTTCATATCTCAAATGAAGAAATCGCGTGTGAAGAAATCGCGTGTGCAGCGCAATGTGCCCGTGCCCTTAACAAATGTTTCCCAACAACTTCCTCCCTGAACCATCATTCCCTGCAGTTTGACACTTTTACTGCTGCTGGTGGTAAGGGTAAAAAAAATGAAAATAGAGCAGCTCAGCTTAAATCATGAGCAGGCTTATATAGGTTCATTGGGGATTGAAAATAGCTTCTTATATAATAATTTAGATTATTGTAATTACCTACACCTGAAATTTTTTCTTAGTGATCAATACAGCGGGAACCCCTACTGAACAGAAGGTGCCTCAGGGTGACAGTGCCCTAATCCATGGACTCCGTCACACTGCCGGTTAGTTCTTTTCTACTATTCATAAATATAATAAATGTATTTTTACTTTACCTTAACAATGGTCGAAAGAGCTTACAGTCAATGTACACTATCCCATACTCCTACAAACGACCAGTAAGTCCTTTCTGATATTCTCTCCAACAAACAAGTATACACTTGATACAAGATAAAATAATTTTTTCCTGACCGACCGTCATTTCAGTGTTTCGGCCGGCCGGGCCGAATTATTGTATGGCGGCTTTTTGCTGCTACTTTTGCAGCTACCGACAGTCCTTCCTCCTGGCCAACCAGTCGAAAGTCTTGAATAGTCTGTCAGGAGGAAGCATTATATAGTGTGTGTATGTTGATGAGTGGTTTGGAATAAAACTCACCGTTCACATTGGAGTGCGACTCTGTCTCATTGTATTGTGTGTACCTTAGCTTAAGTCAGGAGGAAAGCTGTACAGACCCATTTTTTTCTTGACTGTTGATTTCCCATTTTAACCAATTAAGCCTAATAATCTGTTGGAAATTGAAAAAAACAAAACAAAATATTTCCAGCCAATGAAATCAATCAAAAGATCTACCTGAGCATGCTGGGGTAATATTTTACAATTGATCAGTCAGGCTCTTATTTTTGTCATATTTATAGCATGGCAAAATCAGTCTGGATGATTGGGGATATAACACATAATTGAACCATGTTCTTTAAATTAACCGGCTAATATTAAATAAAGTTCAAGTATGTGACATTTTATCTCTTAGAACCCAAAGAAAGAAATGCAAAGAACTTGCCCTCTTCTGCCTGACACTCCAACAAGGAATAACTAGAGCACTCAATGGGCTTTTTCACAAATGGAAGACTTTGCCAGGAATGTCTCCGTATGAAGCCTCTTCCATCTGACAACATCGCACAAGCTGTGACCAGCCCTGTTTTGCCATCTGTGCATTATGAGCACCTAATAAAAAGCCAATGCTTTAAAATTAATTCCTTATTTATACGTTTCTCTTTATATACTCTTTGTCTATAAATTACAATTGCTAAATTCTTCTTAGGGTCTCTTACATACATCAACACCTGTGTCAGGATGTTTAACAATGTGCCTATTAAGTAGGAGATCGATGCAGCCCATACACATTTTGTTCTGCAACACAATGGTACAGTTGATCAGTACATTCCGGTCGAAACTTGTTTGCGAAGTACTAATAAAATTGCAACACTGCCATCCACCTTGAGCAGATTTTACAAGATATGTTTCCACTATTTTGCTTAGTAGGTAAAAACTGTGTGGCCTTGTTTTAGGGTAACCCCTTCTTCCCCAGATAAAAAGTTTCCTATGACTAGGAACCAAAAAATATTGCACAATTATGGTGAAACGCTTGAATCTGTGTCCAGGGCCCCATCTACCATGAGGCAGAATGAAACATTTGTCTCAGTCGGCACCCCTGCACCGAAGAAGAAAAGGTGGCACAAGATGCGCGCACGGCCATGAGAAGTGTGAGCACTCCCTGCATGACTCCAATATACACAGTACCTTGAAGTTGCTTCAACCCCGCTTCTGCTTCTTAAGAGTGTCAGAGTCTGGACACACATTCTGCTGCTCAGTGCTCAGCATAATGTACGGATTCTAGTCAAGGAAGGAAGTCAGTGGAACCAATCCAGGGTTGTTTTTAGGCATAGGCCACTTAAAGGGCATGTCCACCCCCAAAACTATAATCCCCCCAACTACTGGCCCCACCATGTAGTGTAGTTTAATCCTTACCTCACATCCCAGCTCCATAGGGTTCTCCTGTAGTCCCCCCCCAAAGTCCCAAAAACTGCCCACCAGGAGGCTAGTAGGTCCATATAGGACACTGCCTGCTAGCTGGCCTCAGGTAGATTTTTGCCATGCGTACTGCAGCCCTTCTCCCCCCTCCCTCTCCATCCTGTTCTACATCCCTCCCCCTAGCATAAAACCCCTTCAGTAATGATTTCCCCCATGTCTCCCAGCCCCAACCGCATATTTTTTTTTTAGAAAGCTCCCCAAACTCTTACTACCTCTCCTCTTTCCTCCGGCGAAGTGAGCTGCCGCAGCCGCGTCTGTGATTGGCTGCCGCTCAGCCAATCACAGACGCGGCTGCCGGTCCCGCCCCTCTGCTTGCATTTCCTTGCAAGCAGAGGGCCGGGAGCGCGGCGGAGGATCGAGGGGAGGTAAGTAGAGTTTGGGGGGCTTTCTAAAAAAAAAAATGTAGCGGTTGGGGCTGGGAGCCCAGGGGGGATCTTATATGAAAAAATAAATTTTAGGGTGGACATAGCCTTTAAGAGCTAGGTTCTCTATATTAAACCAGGACACCCAGTGTTCTCCCTAGCATCTCCCTGGCAGCTTTTACTTGCTGTGTTACAACTGCTCTCCTTGTTCAGCTGCTTTAATTTGCAATGTTGTAGTGAGTAGAGAGCCTAAACTCAGCTCACTTTACTTGGAAACAATGTTCTATATGAACTGAATGTGAAGGAGGGAAGGGGGAGGATAAGCTCATCTAAAAGGACTGAGGAGAGCAGTTCTAAATGGGCAAGTAAAAGCTGCTGCAGACTTTTAACAGTGGCCCCTGTGACTAGCAGCCATGAGATCAATGGTAATGGCAATACTCTGGGAACACTGACACCGCTTAACACATTTTCCACTGAAAACAGATCCTGTCCTTCCAATCTGTATTTCATTGGTGGCCAGTGATACTTCATATGCTTATACGCGCCTGCCCACCACATCTGGTACAGCATGCACCTCTCAGCATTCAACCACAGGAGCAGTGACACTGTCAGAAGGAATTGAGAGGGCAAACCCAGCTACAACAGTTTGGCTGGACAATGTTTTATTTATTTATTTATTGGGGGAGGCAAAGGGGGAGGGCACTAGACTAGGGCACTAAGATGGCTAGAAATGGCCCTGAACCAATCAAAATGCTCCCATAGTGCACAGCACTATTCATTCTTTGCTGCCTATTGGTCCTCTGAGGCTCCTCTCTTGTGTCAGCTAGTAATTAACAGTCCAGCAGCACAACCAATAGAGAGAGGGAGGGAGGGGGTGGTATGGCACAGACAATGGCAGTGCGGATATTACTGAGAGAGCAGGCTGAGCAGCTGCAGCAAAGTGGTGAATCTTCCCAATTTCTGTTGCCTTTCCCTTTGCCTAATATTGTGACAGTGACACTATGACAGACTGAGTTTCTTTTGTGACAAAATAAGTGCCTTTTCTCTGTGTCAGTGAGTTTGTGGGAGCCTTTGGGTGGGGTGCCAGGCATTGCTGGGTGCCTGTCATTTCATCTCAGGGAGTGAGGTTTATGTGTCAAAGTGTTTTAATGCCCTTTAATAACATTCTATGCATCTAAGGGAGGTAAAAGCCAACACTCTTTTTGGTATTTAAACCACGTAAACATGCAATGCTATTTCAACTGTGAAATGATGTGATTAGTTGACCTGTACAAAATATTGCCCCACGATGAAATTATTGTACTCCATAGTCTGAAAGCACCCCCCACCAAGAACACCAATAAACTGTAAATTACCATGGAATTAAATTAAATGTAATCCCCTGAAGAACTGAGTTATATAACTGTGTGCATGTGCACGGTCTGGCCACACCTTACTTCGGTCACAAGTATGGCCCATCAAAGAATATCACTCGGAGTATAGAAGTTTACTGGCACGCGTGGAGAGCACATGGTGAATTGTATACAGCATTCTAATTCAGTACAGTTTGGACAACCATTTAAAGGGTATTCCAGTCCATAGGTAGCACCCAAGTCCGCTCCTTTGCAGTGGTCTTTAGTCCAATCAAAAGTGATCAAGTCCATTCACCTGATCAGTGACTTTCCTTCTGAATTTCTGACACGGGACATGTAGAATTCCAAGGTGTTGGGTGTTGCTCCTAAGGTTACTTGATTGGGATGTTGTAGATAACATACACACTATTTGGTTATGATGGCCTCAGGCCCTTTTGCTTGGAATGTTGTGTTTTGGTTGGCATAAAAACACTGTTCAATTAATTTCATTTAAAGCATAATGTTAATATACAAACATGTTAAACAACAATAGTACACAAAACAATAATATTAAATTAGACACCGTTTCCTTAACCTCACAAACGGGATTGGCTAGATTCAAGATTACTTGAGTTACAAAGGTAAATTTCCCAGCACCCATATCAAAATGAGGAGACACAGATTAATGCTTTTTTATCAAGGTGCTCTGTCTTCTGATTCAGAGTTCCGAGGCTTTAGTTGCCCTTTAACTATAAAAAAAAAAAGCTGCAGACCTACCCTTTCATCTTACAGACGCAATTCAATGAAATATATTATTTATTAAATTCTTTTTTTCTAAACAAAATACCTTGTTATTCTACGGATTCTTTCATTTTTTTTAAATCTATTGATCTGTTGATCCACTTTCCAATTTGTTGGTAGTGCAATTTATGTTCTTCAACAGTCCTTCTTTTCATTTCCTTATGTTCCTAACATGGCTAACGGAAAATTTAGCCATGCCCATCGACAAAACCACGTCCACCAACAAAGCCACACTCACTTTAACATGGCATCGGTAAGTATATAAAACAAATCAAGTTCATATAAAAATAATCACGTGATTAGATAATTGTTTGATAGGCACAGATTCAAGGGATTGAGCAGATTTCAACTTGAAAATAGATTTGATAAACTGCTCAATAAGGCCATATACAGGTCAATTTATTTGACCAAATCAGTCATAAATTCGATTCATTAGGTCTAGCCTTACTCACTACTTTTTGTCAGCCTCCTTTTTAATACTAGATATTTAGTAATAGGAGGAGGAGAGTTTTAATAAGTAAAATCAAATACAGAAGAGGTCTAGCAATAATGTACCTTTAGGGCGATTTACCCAGCAGTGCTGGGCAGGTATTTGAGTTAAAATAATGCTAAGCGGTTTGCTACCACTAAGCATGACTTTAACTCTATGTTAGTGCCAGAAGCACAGGTTACATAAAAGACACCCGCATCCGGCACTCCTGATTCAATATTGCATTTGCACTTCTTTTAGCACATGATTTTAACTTAATTCCTTTTGGGATTTACCCATGTGCACAAAAGCCATATTGAATTGCAAGATTTACACAGAGCAATAGCGGCTCTGGGTAGATAGCCCTGCTAATGTGTAGTCCTGTTTTTAAAGGGACACAGGGAATTTTTTTTTTTCATTGCCTATTACTGGAAAATGTTATTCTTCCCCAACTATCACGGTAAGTTTTTTTGTCGATATCCAATCTGAAACATCTTACATTTCAGCTGTCAATGAAGTGCCTAGTATCATAAACTTTTCTGTTATGCATATTTTTTCTGTAGCTGGAATAGTTGGTGCATGGTGGGAAATTCCCTCTCCCAAAGCTGCCTTATACGGTTTACTGAGTTTGCTTGTCCATACAGTCAATATTCCTCCAATCGGATTTTCGATAGTCTAAAACGATCAAAAATCCAGTCGGAAGAACCCATTGAATATCCCTACCTTGCACCGGCGATCTTCCGTAGATTTCAGCTTGAAAACTATGGAAGGTATGGTTCTGGTAGATGGGGTCGATGGAAAGTTTTCCATCTTGCCCGATCAGGTTTTTTTGGATAGGCCGATCGATATTGCTAATCGGTCTATAGAAAACCCGAAAAAGTGTTATCGATATTCCGATCAATTTGATTGAATTGATTGGAATATCGATGCTGGGGCTGAGCTTGAGCAAAACAAGTACAGTATTGAAGTGATGCAGCAACACAAACACATAAGATTAAGAGCTGCTTCCATGTAATAATTTATAGATTAAAATGAGGCAAAGTCATTTTTTCAGTGTACAATTCCTTAAACCTAGATTTTGCTCACAGAGCTTACAGTCTGGTGGTGTGCTAATAAATGTGTTAACTTTTTTTGGAGTGTGTTACTCTTTTTGGGTAAGTTACTCTTTATTGTTCATAAAGAAAAAACAGAACAATATATTAAAATATGACATGTAAAAACTTTATTTTGAGCATATGTGGCCTTTTAACACATAACTTGCTAAAAGTGTTTATTTAGCTAAAACTCACACCTTCACAGTGGCAAGAGACCCAACACTGTCAGCAAGAATCCTATTTATACATTTCTATTTATACATTTTTGTAGCAAGTAATAATTTGTCAAAAAAAAAATCCATTGCTACATTTGACACCTAAGATTGCCCTACAGAAGTGACAAGTGACTACAGGAGTGCCCTATATAAAGTATAACACATACAACACAGCCATAATGTACAGTCACCCACTTGTCATGCTATTGTTCCATAAAGGATAAGGCCTATTTGCTATTTTGTTTTGCCCTGTATATTATTTTAACATTTACTGTTTTTTATTTGTTTTTAAATATCATTTATTTAGCACTTAGACACGATTATCCCCTATGCACATGTTTAACTGTTTCATATGTATATATAATTATTGTCCTAAACAAATAAATATTAGTTAACACACTAACATATCTGTTGTATTCAATTAGATCAACTGGACTTGAAATGTAGTTCTTGAAACTACCTTACCGCCTCCCTTGGCCTTAGCCAGTGCTAAAACTCCTTCATCTAACCTGACTACACAGGAAAGAAGAGCCTTAACATCCCTCAAGAAAGATTCCAGTATCACCATTCTACCGGGCAGATAAAGGAAGATGCACAGTGGTACTCACACCTCAGACTACCATGAAAAGGTGACCATGCTCCTGGCCGATAACAACACATATGAGGCTTTAACAAGGGATCCCACCAGCCGTTACAAGAAAAGAGTCATAGACTTACTACAATAGCTTCAAAAGGATAAAGCCATTGACCGAGCAATGTATCATCGCCTCTACCCTGGTGAGGCACATCCATGCATATATGGACTCCCAAAGATACATAAGGAAGGGGCCCCACTAAGACCTATAGTCAGCAGCATCAACTCTGTAACATACAAGGTGGCAAAATATCTAGCTAACATCTTAGGACCTTTGGTGGGAAGCATCACATCCAGAACTCTCAGGATTTCACCAACAAGATTGAAGATATAGTACTCGGTGTAGAAGAAACTATTGTGTCCTATGATGTGACATCTCTCTTCACTTGTATACCCACCAAGGAGGCTGTTGACATGGTGAGAAAACGGCTGGGCCAAGACAGCACTCTTACCAGCAGAACTGATCTCAACCCAGAACAGGTGTGTTCCTTGTTGGACTTGTGCCTGAATACCACCTATTTCAAATACAGGGATAAGTTCTATAAGCAAAAACATGGATGTGCTATGGGATCTCCAGTTTCACCTATTGTGGCCAACCTTTACATGGAGGAGGTAGAAACACAGGCGGTTAATACCTTTAAGGGCATAGCACCCAGCCACTGGTTCAGATATGTTGATGACACCTGGGTTAAAATCCACCAGAAGGAAGTACAAGCTTTCACAGAACACATTAATGCGGTGGACCAAAACATTAAATTCACAAGGGAAGAGGTACAAAACAACAAACTGGCTTTCTTGGACTGCTTGGTAGAAGTTAAGGAAAATGTTAAACTGGAAGTAGAGGTTTACAGAAAACCAACACACACAGATCAGTATTTGATGTTTGACTCCCACCACCCTTTAGATCACAAACTGGGTGTCATCAGAACCCTGCAACACAGAGCCGAGAACATCCCCACTAGCACAGAGGCGAAGGCTAAAGAAATGAAACATCTCAGAGGAGCCCTTAAAACTTGTGGATATCCAGACTGGGCCTTTGTCAAAAGAAGTAGAAGGAAGGGAGGGAGTGAGGTTTATGTGTCAAAGTGTTTTAATGCCCTTTAATAACATTCTATGCATCTAAGGGAGGTAAAAGCCAACACCTTTTTGGTATTAAAAAGTAAACATGCAATGCTATTTCAACTGTGAAATGATGTGATTAGTTGACCTGTACAAAATATTGCCCCACGATGAAATTATTGTACTCCATAGTCTGAAGCACCCCCCACCAAGAACACCAATAAACTGTAAATTACCATGGAATTAAATTAAATGTAATCCCCTGAAGAACTGAGTTATATAACTGTGTGCATGTGCACGGTCTGGCCACACCTTACTTCGGTCACAAGTATGGCCCATCAAAGAATATCACTCGGAGTATAGAAGTTTACTGGCACGGTGGAGAGACACTGGGTGAATTGTATACAGCATTCTAATTCGTACAGTTTGGACAACCATTTAAAGGGTATTCCAGTCCATAGGTAGCACCCAAGTCCGCTCCTTTGCAGTGGTTTTAGTCCAATCAAAAGTGATCAAGTCCATTCACCTGATCAGTGACTTTCCTTCTGAATTTCTGACACGGGACATGTAGAATTCCAGGTGTTGGGTGTTGCTCCTAAGGTTACTTGATTGGGATGTTGTAGATAACATACACACTATTTGGTATGATGGCTCAGGCCCTTTTGCTTGGAATGTTGTGTTTGGTTGGCAAAAAACACTGTTCAATTAATTCATTTTTAAGCATAATGTTAATATACAAACATGTTAAACAACATAGTACACAAAACAATAATATTAAATTAGACACCGTTTCCTTAACCTCAACAACGGGATTGGCTAGATTCAAGATTACTTGAGTTACAAAGGTAATTTCCCAGCACCCATATCAAAATGAGAGGAACACAGATTAATGCTTTTTATCAAGGTGCTCTGTCTTTGATTCAGAGTTCGAGGGCTTTAGTTGCCCTTTAACTATAAAAAAAAAAGCTGCGACCTACCCTTTCATCTTACAGACGCAATTCAATGAAATATATTATTTATTAAATTCTTTTTTCTAAACAAAATACCTTGTTATTCTACGGATTCTTTATTTTTTTTAAATCTATTGATCTGTTGATCCACTTTCCAATTTGTTGGTAGTGCAATTTATGTTCTTCAACAGTCCTTCTTTTCATTTCCTTATGTTCCTAACATGGCTAACGGAAAATTTAGCCATGCCCACGACAAAACCACGTCCACCAACAAAGCCACACTCACTTTAACATGGCATCGGTAAGTATATAAAACAAATCAAGTTCATATAAAATAATCACGTGATTAGATAATTGTTTGATAGGCACAGATCAAGGGATTGAGCAGATTTCAACTTGAAAATAGATTTGATAAACTGCTCAATAAGGCCATATACAGGTCAATTTATTTGACCAAATCAGTCATAAATTCGATTCATTAGGTCTAGCCTTACTCACTACTTTTTGTCAGCCTCCTTTTTAATACTAGATATTTAGTAATAGGAGGAGGGAGAGTTTTAATAAGTAAAATCAAATACAGAAGAGGTCTAGCAATAATGTACCTTTAGGGCGATTTACCCAGCAGTGCTGGGCAGGTATTTGAGTTAAAATATGCTAAGCGGTTTGCTACCACTAAGCATGACTTTAACTCTATGTTAGTGCCAGAGACACAGGTTACATAAAAGACACCCGCATCCGGCACTCCTGATTCAAATTGCATTTGCACTTCTTTTAGCAACATGATTTTAACTAATTCCTTTTGGGATACCCATGTGCACAAAAGCCATATTGAATTGCAAGATTTACACAGAGCAATAGCGGCTCTGGGTAGATAGCCCTGCTAATGTGTAGTCCTGTTTTTAAAGGGACACAGGGAATTTTTTTTTTTCATTGCCTATTACTGGAAAAGTGATTCTTCCCCAAAATCACGGTAAGTTTTTTTGTCGATATCCAATCTGAAACATCTTACATTTCAGCTGTCAATGAAGTGCCTAGTATCATAAACTTTTCTGTTATGCATATTTTTTCTGTAGCTGGAATAGTTGGTGCATGGTGGGAAATTCCCTCTCCCAAGCTGCTTATACGGTTACTGAGTTTGCTTGTCATACAGTCAATATTCCTCCAATCGGATTTTCGATAGTCAAAACGATCAAAAACCAGTCGGAAGAACCCATTGAATATCCCTACTTGCACCGGCGATCTTCCGTAGATTTCAGCTTGAAAACTATGGAAGGTATGGTTCTGGTAGATGGGGTCGATGGAAAGTTTTCCATCTTGCCCGATCAGGTTTTTTTGGATAGGCCGATCGATATTGCTAATCGGTCTATAGAAAACCCGAAAAAGTGTTATCGATATTCCGATCAATTTGATTGAATTGATTGGAATATCGATGCTGGGGCTGAGCTTGAGCAAAACAAGTACAGTATTGAAGGTGATGCAGCAACACAAACACATAAGATTAAGAGCTGCTTCCATGTAATAATTTATAGATTAAAATGAGGCAAAGTCATTTTTCAGTGTACAATTCCTTAAACCTAGATTTTGCTCACAGAGCTTACAGTCTGGTGGTGTGCTAATAAATGTGTTAACTTTTTTTGGAGTGTGTTACTCTTTTTGGGTAAGTTACTCTTTATTGTTCATAAAGAAAAAACAGAACAATATATTAAAATAGACATGTAAAAACTTTATTTTGAGCATATGTGGCCTTTTAACACATAACTTGCTAAAAGTGTTTATTTAGCTAAAACTCACCACTTCACAGTGGCAAGAGACCCAACACTGTCAGCAAGAATCCTATTTATACATTTATTTTATACATTTTTGTAGCAAGTAATAATTTGTCAAAAAAAAAATCCATTGCTACATTTGACACCTAAGATTGCCCTACAGAAGTGACAAGTGACTACAGGAGTGCCTAATATAAGTATAACACATACAACACAGCCATAATGTACAGTCACCCACTTGTCATGCTATTGTTCATAAAGGATAAGGCCTATTTGCTATTTTGTTTTGCCCTGTATATTATTTTAACATTTACTGTTTTTTATTTGTTTTTAAATATCATTTATTTAGCACTTAGACACGATTATCCCCTATGCACATGTTTAACTGTTTCATATGTATATATAATTTGTCCTAAACAAATAAAATTAGTACACACTAACATATCTGTTGTATTCAATTAGATCAACTGGACTTGAAATGTAGTTCTTGAAACTACCTTACCGCCTCCCTTGGCCTTAGCCAGTGCTAAAACTCCTTCATCTAACCTGACTACACAGGAAGAAGAGCCTTAACATCCCTCAAGAAAGATTCCAGTATCACCATTCTACCGGCAGAAAAGGAAGATGCACAGTGGTAATCAACACCTCAGACTACATGAAAAGTGACCATGCTCCTGGCCGATAACAACACATATGAGGCTTTAACAAGGGATCCCACCAGCCGTTACAGAAAAAAGAGTCATAGACTTACTACAACAGCTTCAAAAGGATAAAGCCATTGACCGAGCAATGTATCAGCCTCTACCCTGGTGAGGCACATCCATGCATATATGGACTCCCAAAGATACATAAGGAAGGGGCCCCACTAAGACCTATAGTCAGCAGCATCAACTCTGTAACATACAAGGTGGCAAAATATCTAGCTAACATCTTAGGACCTTTGGTGGGAAGCACACATCCAGAACTCTCAGGATTTCACCAACAAGATGAAGATATAGTACTCGGTGTTAGAAGAAACTATTGTGTCCTATGAGTGACCTCTCTCTTCACTTGTATAACCACCAAAGAGGCTGTTGACATGGTGAGAAAACGGCTGGGCCAAGACAGCACTCTTACCAGCAGAACTGATCTCAACCCAGAACAGGTGTGTTCCTTGTTGGGACGTGTGCCTGAATACCACCTATTTCAAATACAGGGATAAGTTCTATAAGCAAAAACATGGATGTGCTATGGGATCTCCAGTTTCACCTATTGTGGCCAACCTTTACATGGAGGAGGTAGAAACACAGGCGCTTAATACCTTTAAGGGCATAACATCCAGCCACTGGTTCAGATATGTAGATGACACCTGGGTTAAAATCCACCAGAAGGAAGTACAAGCTTTCACAGAACACATTAATGCGGTGGACCAAAACATTAAATTCACAAGGGAAGAGGTACAAAACAACAAACTGGCTTTCTTGGACTGCTTGGTAGAAGTTAAGGAAAATGGTAAACTGGAAGTAGAGGTTTACAGAAAACCAACACACACAGATCAGTATTTGATGTTTGACTCCCACCACCCTTTAGATCACAAACTGGGGGTCATCAGAACCCTGCAACACAGAGCCGAGAACATCCCCACTAGCACAGAGGCGAAGGCTAAAGAAATGAAACATCTCAGAGGAGCCCTTAAAACTTGTGGATATCCAGACTGGGCCTTTGTCAAAAGAAGTAGAAGGAAAGAAAAGAACACGAAAACCAACAGTGAAGGGGAAAAGCAAGACAGGAGAAAGAACATGGTCATCCCATATGTAGCAGGGGTCTCCGAGAAATTAAGAAGAATTTTCAAAAAACATCGTATCCCTGTCTGCTTTAAACCGAACAACACACTGAGGCAGCAATTGGTACATCCGAAAGACCCAATTACCCCAAAACACAAGAAAAGCGACATCATATATGCAGTGCAGTGCAGTGAAGAATGCTCTGATTTGTATGTGGGGGAGACCAAACAGCAACTGCATCAACGTATGGCCCAGCACAGAAGAGCCAATTCCTCGGGTCAGGACTCAGCCGTGTATCTGCATCTTAAGGATAAAGGACATACCTTTGAAGATTGTAATGTTAACATACTGGCGAAGGAACGTGACTGGTTCAAGAGAGGTGTTAAGGAGGCCATTTATGTGAAAATAAAGAAACCAAGCCTAAATAGAGGTGGGGGGGTTCGACACCAACTGTCTGCCATGTACAATGCTGTTTTAACACCTTACTCTGGGCGTTCCTATAACACCTCTTAGCCACTATCTAATCACACCCTTAACACCTGGCTGTGATATGCTAATTGGGATTTTCCAGGGTACATAAGTGCCACAGATTCTTGTACAAGTCATTCTGAATTGAGAAAGCCAGTCGGATGACTAGCGAAACGTCTTCAAGAACTACATTTCAAGTCCAGTTGATCTAATTGAATACAACAGATATACCATGACCTGGATGAATGAGAACCTTCACAAGCTTAACACACTAACATTAACACTGCTGGGTCAAAATCATGATTAATTACTGTCCGGCTATTAATTTACCACACTTACCATGTCATTATTGGTGTCAAACTATGATTTCTGGAAGATTGGCCTTATGTGCTCATACGAGTTCAATCATTAAAATAATAAGAGAATGATAACATCTGGAGTAAAAAGATAACACCTGGAGGCAAACACTGTGTGAGTAATATCTGTATGTGTATTGGGTTTAAAGGTAAATAGGATATTTTCCATCAGACACTGGTCATCAGATTTCTCCCTAGAGAAGTCCATTAACTGTGATTGCAAAGTGACCTACAGAAACAGAAGCGATAAGCCAAGTACGTAAAGACTGATTTGTTGTGCTTGTCTAATAAAGAGGGTAGGGTGTTCCAGAAGCACTGGGCAATTATATAGAGAGGTTTTACTAGTGAATCACCTCTGTAGGGGGAAAAGGTTACGCTAAACACAAGGGAGTATAAAGACATAAGGCTGAAAGTACTATGACGTTTGTCTTATGCTCCTTTGAGAGTTAACAATACAAACACAACATTTTTACATCTTACATTTGTACCGACAGTAGTTCTGCTTTTTTTTATATATACAACAGAGAGATCTTCACTGGAAAGAACAGGAAACAATAAAATTCACAAGCACATAAAAACACAGCCATAATGTGCGTGTCATTCTCAGGATCAAAAGCAGTCACCCACTTGTCATATTATTGCTCCATTACAAAATGCATATTTGCAGTTTTGTTTTGCCCTGTCACGATGCAAGTAATTTAAAATAAAGTTGGTTTCGGGGTTTCTATGGAAATGAAATCATTTAAAGTAGAAATGTGACAGTCCCTGCCAACCAGTTAGCATTCTGCATTTAGAATCGTCATGCTTTTAAAATAAGACTATCATTGAAATCAAATTATCCTTTCCAAATGTTTTTTTTCTCTCTATTGGTGTTTTGCTTTTAAATAGCAATTTTCATTAATTTTACCAGTTATTATTCAACTTGTGTCACGGGGTAATAGGGGTATATAGAAATGATTATTCCGTTCTGCGCATTTCACCGAGGCAGCTTTGTGTAACATTGTGAATGATCTTCAAGTTGCAAAGGCCAATGGTCACTTTTCTATTCTTATCCTTCTTGACCTCTCCTCTGCTTTCGACGCACTCAGTCATTGCCTCTTAATGCAGATACTTCACTCCTTGGCCATTTGAAATGCAGTGGCATCCTTGTTTCTATCCTATCTCTCCAACCAAATTTACTCTGTATCTTAGGGTTTGGACATAACAAAAAGTAAGTTTCCTGTGAGTGAAACAAACTAGAGTGAAACGTGTACAAAGGACATAGAAAAGGAAGGGCATTTAATCATTTGATCATTGTATGGTGTGTGAAAGTTTGAAAATAAGGATTGTTTGTACTGTGTTAAGGACTGTGTGTGCAGTAAGCAGATTAATCTTTCTTTCTTCCAGTTAAAGGGGTGCACTGGGCTTCTATATTCTAGTTGCACCTGTTGTAATCGCAAACAGGTTGTTAAGGGGTTAATAAATGTTTTGCTTTTTTCCCTCTCTTCCTGGCTCTTGCACTTGGTGTGGGGGCTGGGGCCTATTCGTTAAATAGGATTCACATTGGTTGGACCTGTGGTTTGGACCTAACAAAAGGAAGTTTCCTGAAAGTGAAACGTGTACAAAGTCCCTTGTTGTAAAGGACCTTGATCTCAAGGACATAGAAAAAGGACACTGAAACAAGAAGGGCAAGTAAACAAGGTTTGTGCGTTACTGTGCTGATGTTGTGTATTAGAAGGGACAGTTTTGTCGGTACCATGCAATGTGCATCCTGCCACATGTATAGGAACCTGGAGCAGATGTTGCAGGGGACCTATGTCTGTGTCAGGTGTGAGTGGGTTGCCCATTTGCTGAGGTGGAGAGTCTTAGGGGGCAGCTTGCAGCATTGCAGGGATTGGCAAATCTGGGGGGACAGTAGGCACTGGCTGGGGCCAGTATAGAGGTGGGTGGAAGTGGTACAGGGAAGGTTGAGGGGGGAGATAGTTTTGTTAGGGTTATTATAGGATGTAGAGGACGAAAGGGTAGGGTTGCCCACCCCGACAGATTTGCTACCTTAGGTAATGAAGTGGAGGAGGACAGCTTGGAATTAGCATGTATGGAGGGGGGTACTTGAGCACCCAGGGGACTGCCATCTCTGATACAAGGGAGGAGGAACTTAGGATCAGCAATGCTAGGCAGGTGGTAGTGGACTCCATTATAAGGAAGGTAGATAGGGTAACCTGTCGCCAAGACCCTACATGCCAAACTGTGTGTTGCCTGCCTGGTGCTAGGGTTCAGCATATGGTGGATCATGTAGACAGATTATCGGGTGGGGCAGGGTGTGACCCGGCAGTCTTGGTTCATTGGTGCCAATGACAAAGTTAGAGGAGGAGGAGGTGAGGTCCTTAAACATGATTTCCAAGAGCTAGGGGTCAAGTTAAAAGCAAGGATCTCCAGGGTAGTAATTTCAGAAATACTACCGCAGCCACTTGCTAAGCCAGGGAGACAGCGGGAGCTTAGGAGCATTAATGCGTGGCTAAGAGGGTGGTGTAAGGAAGAAGGGTTTGGGTTTAAAGAGAAATGGGCAGACTTTGCTGTCTGCTACAGGCTCTTTAGTAGGGTTGGGTTGCACCTCACTGATGGCGGTGCAGCTGTTTTAGGGGAGAAGATTGCTAGAGGGTTGGAGATTTTAAACTAGGTTGGGGGGGGGTATTAGCAGTCTCACTGGGATAGATTGCCCAGGAGCAAAGCAGGGTGTAGATAGGCCAGTGGTGGGTGAAAAGGGTGGGTGGGGCTAGCATAGGGGATGGGGAGGCAGGTGTATTAAAGTTTATGAATAAATTACAGGATCATAATCTAAAATGTATGTTTGCAAATGCGAGAAGCCTGGCTTACAAAATGGGTGGATTGGAAATGATGGCGTTGAATAAAAAGTATGATGTAATAGGTATAGCATCTTCTTTTAAGATGTATAAGTACATCTTAAAAGAAGATGAGGCCTGAGAATGTGGCACCAAATGGCAATAAAGCAAATGTCATATATTAATATATTTTGATTTCCCTCTGTATACACTATAGAAGATGCAAGTACAGATATCATAGAGTATAGTAGCAATAATGGTATAAAAGATTCAAGAGCACTTTGGTTAACCCGAGGATATGGTACAGAAAGAACTAAATATGGTTAATATTACTTAATCTCCTGGACCGGATAAAATACATCCTCGGGTACATAGGGAGCTTAGTTCAGTTTTATCTAGGCCATTGTTTCTTATTTTTGCAGATTCCCTCATGTCTGGAGGTGTGCCTCTGGATTGGAAAAAGGCTGATGTTATTCCAAAATTCAAAAGGGGTAGTCGTTCACAGCCGAATAATTACAAGCCTGTAAGTTTAACTTCAGTGGTGGGGAAAATACTGTAAAGTTTAATAAGGGAACATGTTCTAGAGTATGTTTCAAGGACTGACATTATAAGTAGTAACCAGCATGGATTTAGGAGGAATAGATCTTGTCAAACTAACTTGCTTGGCTTTTATGAGGAAGTGAGTAGAAATTTACACTCTGGCATAGCAGTAGATGTAGTTTACTTGGATTTTGCAAAGGCTTTTGATACAGTCCCCCATAGGTGACTAATGTATAAGCTAAGGTCTGTGGGTCTGGGGAGGCACATTTGTACATGGATAGAAAATTGGTTAATGAATAGGATGCAGAGAGTAATTGTTAATAGGCCTTCATCATTATGGGCTAAAGTGCTAAGTAGGGTGCCACAGGGTTCAGTGTTGGGGCCGCTTCTATTTAATGTATTTATTCATGATTTTGAAGTGGGTATTGTCACCAAGGTTTCTGTGTTTGCTGATGACACAAAACTTTGTCGACCATTAAAAACTTCAGTGGATGTGCAATTGTTGCAGGGAGATCTAGATAGTCACATCGGGCTGCTAAGTGGCAGATGAGATTCAATGTTGATATATGTAAGGTGATGCATTTTGGACTTAAAAATCCTTGTACTGCTTATACTATAAATGGCTCTGTGTTAAGTGAATCCCTGTTGGAAAGGGATCTTGGAGCTTTGATGGATAACAAACTTAAAGGTAGCAAGCAGTGCCAGGCGGCAACAGCCAGAGGCAGCATGGTATTGTCTTGTATAAAGAGAGGTATGGATTCAAGGGAGGAAAATGTTATTCTCCCTCTTTACAAAGCATTGGTAAGGCCTTATTTGGAATATGCAGTGCAATTTTGGAATCATGTGTACCAAAAGGACATCTTTGAAATGGAAAGGGTTCAGAGAAGGGCAACTAAATTAATTTAGGGGGATTAAATTAAAGGGGATTAGGGGATCTTGAATATGAAGAGAGACTGGAAAAGTTATTATTATTATTGATTTATATAGCGCCAACATCTTCCGTGGTGCTTTACAATTACATAGTCATACATTACATACAGGGTAATACATGTTATACAAAGTCATACATATTACATACACAAGTAATACATAATATAAGTAAACAGAGTGCAGAGTTTCTTACAGCAACACCATGATACAATAGGAAAGAGGACCCTGCCCAAAAAGCTTACAGACTAGAGGATAGGGGGGAGACATTAGGTTGCGGGAATCAGTAGGCTGTAAATAGAGTGGCAATGGAGTGTGAAAGGCGGGTTGGATCATATTGGGTAGTAAGGGGGTAATGTTTACGCCAGGTTATATGCTTGCCTAAAGAGGTTGGTTTTAAGGTTACGTTTGAAGCTGTTAAGGGATGGTGAGTGACGGACAGACGGAGGGAGTTCCAGAGCAGAGGGGCAGCACGAGTAAAGTCCTGGATGCGGGCATGGGAACAGGTGAATGATAGGAGGTTATCGTTTGCAGAGCGGAGATTGCGCCTGGGACGGTATCGCTGGATCAGCTCTGAGATATATGGCGAGGCTATGTTGGATAGTGCTTTATAGGATAAGGTAAGCTGTTTGAACTGGATCCTTTGCATGATGGGCAAGCAGTGGAGGGACTGACAGAGTGGAGAGGCATTAGAGAAGCGAGAAGAGAAATGAATGAGCCGAGCAGCAGAGTTGAGAATGGATTGAAGCGGTGCCAGGCGGTTGTTTGGTAAACCACACAGGAGTGTGTTGCAGTAGTCTAGCCCGGATATGATTGTCTGTGCCAATCACAGACATGGCTGACGTCACAAGAAATTGCCGCGGGAAGAAAGGCTGCAAACATTTTTTTTTTAAAATAATCCAGCGTTTGTGTCTGGGCAGGGGTCCTTTATCAATCCCTAAAAGGATTAAATGATAGGATGCAGGGGGAACGAGGATGGATCCGGATGGTGGGGGGGGGGCACCAAGGGAGGCATAAGGCATGTAAAAGGCACGGGAAAGGTGACGTCAGATTACAGTGAGCTGCTCCTGTAAAATGTATGGTGTAAAAACGTATGTATCTTAAAAATGGCTGAACGGATTTTAATGGGGGATTGCTTGTTTTAAAGATATAATTGTGGCCAATAACATATACAATTTGAGTTTTGGGGGTGGACATGCCCTTTAAGGAAGCAGGAGGACATGAAGGCAGAGATGGCACTAAGGCAGTCGGGGACCTGGGATGTCAGTGTAGGGAGATTCGGGGCAGAGATGTAAATTTGGGTATAGTCCGCATACAGGTCATACTGGAACCCAAATGAACTAATGAGTTGTCCATGGCCATTGGTGTAGATGGAGAAAAGAAGATGACAGAGTACCGAGCCTTGCGAGACCCCCACAGGAAGAGGGAGAGGAGTGGAGCTAATTTCAGAGTGGAAAACACTAAAGGTCCTACTAGAGAGATAGGAGGATAGCCAAGAAAGTGCAGTGTCCTGGTTACCTAAGGAGGCCAGGATCTGAAGAAGTAGAGGGTGTAGTATCAACAGTGTCAAAAGCAGAGAACAGATCAAGAAGAATGAGCAAAGAGTAGTGACCTTTAGATTTAGCACTAAGTAAATCATTGGTCACTTTAGCGAGGGCAGTTTCCGTGGAGTGGTTAGGGAGGAAGCCTGACTGGAGGTGGTCAAAGAGAGAGTTAGCAGACAGGTGATTAACCAGGTCAGCATATACATGTCTTTCCAGTAGTTTGGAAGCAAAAGGGAGAAGGGAGACAGGCTGGTAGCTGGAAAGAGCAGACGGGTCAAGGGAGGTTTTTTTTTTAAGGTATAGGGGATACAACGGCATGTTTAAATATAGAGGGAAAAATACCAGTGGATAGGGATAAGTTAAAGAGAGAGGTTAGGGCTGGAATGAAGGAAGAGGAAAGCGGGGGAATAAGATGAGAGGGAATGGGGTCGAGGGGGCAGGTGGTGAGACAGGGGGGGCAGGATGGGTTGATCATACAGGTGCGGTATGGGAGTGAGGCCAGGATTAGGGGAGATATCACCAGCTGCAAGTAGAAGCAGGTGAGAGAACGAGAGGAGGTGAGAGTGGGATTTAAATGGACCATGTGTTTGTCTTGTAGTGGAGGAAGCTGGGGGGTGTTTGACAATGGAAAGCAGTTCATGGTGGGTAAGGAGGGAAGAGGATAAAATGGAGGGTGCGATGTAAATAGACTTACCAACAGTGGGGTGTTGCAGTGAGGTGATGGAGCAGAGTAGGTATGTAACCAGGCAGAAAAAGAGCAAGGTTATTTGGAACATGATGATGGGTAACAATACAGTGGGAAGGGTTCAATGGTCTGATCCAAATGAGCAGAGTTCAGTGTCAGGCACTTCAGGTTACTTCTGGTTTAATTCTGGTGTTAATTCAGCCCTACACTTACAATTATGTACGTTTTGGGGGGTAATTTACCTGTATGTAAGTTTTCATTTTGGGACTGGCCTTGCCCTTTAAGACTTGGGGGGAAAAAGGTTTAGGCTTCAAGTCGGAAAGGGTTTTTCACTGTGAGAACGGTAAAGCTATGGAACTGTCTTCCAGTGGACGCTGTTATGGCAGGTTCAAACACAAAGCTGGATGAGTTTCTGCAAACAAAGAAATGTTGCAAGTTACTGGTATTGATACATATTGATACATATTGATACAAGTAGAGTTGATCCAGGGAAATTTCCAATTGCCACTTGGAGTCAGGAAGGAATTTTTTTCCCCTTCATAAATTTGGTGGGGTTTTTTTGCCTTCCTCTGGATTAACAGTTAGGCAGGAAATGAGGATATTGCTAGATGGGTTGGACTGGATGGACGTATGTCTTTATTCAACCTCAAATTCTATACTATAATATCTTTTGCGAATAACACATCTTCTCCGGTTCCTCATAGTGTGGGGGTGCCGCAGGGGTCTGTTGTTCGACCCTTGTTGCTCTCTATAACTGTTTTGGCTTCAAATATCACTTATATGCAGATGATACACTAATGTATTTGTCTGTACTAATGTACTACACCCCTGCGCTAACTCCTGATATCCAATCACGTGTATCTGACTGTCTCCCTGCCATCTCCTTCCTGGATGTCGCAACACTGCCCCAAATTGAATCTTTATAAAGCTGAACTAAACATTTTCCCACCTAAAGCTGGTCCTGTACCATCTTTCTCTATTTCTGTTGATAACACCCTGTTCTTCTTTCTGAAACAGAACTTAGCTTACTCAAGAAACAACCCAGAATAAGATACACCCAATGTAATATAACCAATTTATTAAAAGATTTATCAATGAAATTTACAAAACAATTTAGGTTGATTGATTATATAAGCATATATAATTACAATCTGATTAATTGATAATATAAGTTAGAAAACAATCAGGGTTATTCAATAAAAGTTCTTATTGTTAAAAATGGTGCTAATTTTGCCCCAACCAATCGGATGTTATCTTTCAAATGTTAAATAAGATCTGATTGGTTGGGGCAAAATGAGCACCATTTTAAACAATAAGAACTTTTATTGAATCTCCCTGAATATTTCACCAATTGGAAAGACAACATCTCTTGACTGAACATTTATCAGGGGACCTGTCATGGCGAAGCCAATTGTAACTGGAAAAAAGTGCAATTCTACTGTGCTCTAACCACATTAACTATGTTCCTAAAACCTGGTGATTTTTCCTTCTCAATATAGAGAAAATCAGAAGCTTCCTCTCTCTCCCGACTAGAATTATGCTTATGCATACTCTCATCCTATCGCACCTAGATTTTTGTAAACTACTACTTACTGGTCTTCCTGCGTCCCACCTCTCTCCCCTTCAGTCCATACTAAATGACACGTATTGTTTTGCTCTCTAATAAACAGGATCCTTATTCTGAGAAAGAAAATGGTCATCCCATATGTAACAGGAGACATTAAGAAGAATTTTCAATAAACACCGTATCCCTGTCTGCTTTAAACCAAACAAGACACTAAGGCAGCAATTGGTACATCCGAAAGACCCAATACCGAAACACAAGATAAGCGACATCATATACGCAGTGCAGTGAAGAATGCTTTGTATGTGGGGGAGACCAAACAGCAACTGCATCAACGTATGGCACAGCACAGAGGAGCCAATTCCTCCGGTCAGGACTCAGCCGTGTACCTGCATATTAAGGATAAAGGACATACCTTTGAAGATTGTAATGTTAACATATTGGCAAAGGAACGTGACTGGTTCAAGAGAGGTGTTAAGGAGGCCATTTATGTCAAAATAAAGAAACCAAGCCTAAATAGAGGTGGGGGGGTTCGACACCAACTGTCTGCCATGTACAATGCTGTTTTGACACCTTACCCTGGGCGTTCCTATAACACCTCTTAGCCACTATGCAATCACGCCCTTAACACCTGGCTGTGATATGCTAATTGGGATTTTCCAGGGTACATAATTGCCAAAGATTCTTGTACAAGTCATTCTGAATTGAGAAAGCCAGTCAGATGACTAGCAAAAGGTCTTGAAGAACTAAACTTCAAGTCCAGTTGATCTAATTGAATACAATAATGTTCTGTTTTAGGCAGGGGTCACACTAGGGTGAGTTTACCGCTGCGGGGAATATTGCAATGTTGTGTGATGTTCCCCTACGTTATCACATAGCGGTGTCCATTGATTTCAATGGCACTGCTATGCGATAATGCAGCAAACAGTGAGTTGCTGGCAATGTACTGTATCGCAGCTCGTAGGTGGGAATGTTCCATTCACTCCTACGAGCAAAGCGTTTTGGTGCAATTTCAATGCTTGACGTCGCACCAAAATGTCCCCTAGTGTGAATAAGCCCTTACTGAGAAATCCACATTTGTGCTACATTATCATTATTGTCTTTTAAAGTATAGTATAGTATTTGAGGATGAATAAAGACATATGTCCATCCAGTCCAACCCATCTAGCAATATCCTCATTTCCTGCCTAACTGTTGATCCAGAGGAAGGCAAAAAAAAACACCAAAATTTATGAAGGGGAAAAAAATTCCTTCCTGACTCTTTCCCTGGATCAACTCTACTTTATGTATGAATATCAGTAACTTTACTACAGTAAGGAAGCTGATAACATCGGACCATGTATGTGCACATTGAAATATCATTGTGTACATAGAATATATGGAACGACTATAATAAAGATATAATACAACGTGGACGGTAAGCTATACAACCACCTCCAAGATTTCTAACCCTGTTCACTAAGCTCCATCACAGGGGGGTAGGTACAGTAAGTACTGTATATTAACCCAGTCTTAGCAATCACCTCAGGCAGCTGCAGAGTTAATATTGATATAATGCTCTATGCTGCTGTCAATCACAGGGCAGACTGGATACATTTTTCAAACAATGAAAAATGCTGCTTCTCACTCACAGCTCAATTAACAATGTAATAATCTATGGAACAATCTATGGGCACCAGGAGATGTGGAACAGCAGACGACACTGAGCAGGGAGAAAGGGGGGATTCCAGGCACCAGTAATCCCCCCTAAACACACCCCTGCAATGTAGCCACTCCACTAGCACTACTTGCCCCTATTACCCAGATGCAGTTATTGTATAGAGACTCATTTAACGTTTAGATTTGCTAGTTGGTGTTTACAAGAACTTACTTGCCCTACAAAAGGGTTCAAATTAAAGGGCAACTGTGGTCTACAAACAAGTTAGGGTTAAATGAAAGCCTGCAGTATTTCATTTAAAATGTGCCGACAACCACATCTCTGGTTGCAGCCTGTAAAAAAAAGTTACATTGGGGTGAATGTTCAAATTTTCTGTTTCCAGTAGTGTGACATCACCAGACCTCTGCTACGCCCTCTGACCCCCGGGGCGAAGCATACTCAGTAAAGCCTAAACGTTGGGGAAAACAGGAAGTGCTTGGGGAAAAAAAAAATCAGTTTAGAAGGGTAGCCTATCGATGCAGGCAAAGAATATCAAATGACTAAAAGCTGGTCACATGGCTAGAACCAGTAAGTGTTCAAGCAGGAAGCAAAATTGCAAAACCTTTCCAGCAATAACATCTCACAAATTTTATCTAGAGATGTGGTTTAGGTTTTATTTTGAAGGTACGGTGGAAGTCTTTTTATATAATTCTTACTAGTTTGGAAGAATTGGAGATCACAGTTACCCTTTAAGGACACTGTAAAATCTTGCTTAAAGGGAATGTTCAGTGGAAAAATATCAATATTTTAAAAAGTTTTAGTTTATATTATACATACCTAGTTATTTTAGATATTCTCTCGTTTTGAAAAATCAGTTGAATTTCTACCCCTTGCTATTTCCTGCTGTTGACTTTAGTGAGCTGCCATTTCAGGTTCTAATGGTCCTTCTTCTTGCCAGGATGCACCACTTCCTTGGAATGTTCCTAACAGTAATGTCTACTGATTGGCTGTTGGGTCAAACATGCTCAGATCTTTACTGAGCAACTGAATCACCCCAGGCACTGGATCAAGGGCAAAACCATAACGGTCTCTATTAGGGGCCCTACAAACAGGAAGTCAGTATTTCAGGAAGTATTTACCGTATTTATACACAGACAAAATGCTGAATGGGCAGGTAAAGGTCATTGGGATGGAAAATACTGCTCTTTTTTCTTAAAAGCATATGTATTTCCACTGAACTTCCCCTTTAAAGGGCAACTATACTGTAGGAAACCTGGATGGCATAGTGGTAGAAAGCTTTGCTTTTAGCAAGTGTACATGAGTTGCAGGTTCGATTCCACACTTTTTTCTTACATTCATGCAAGCCTAAGATATAAGCTGCAAAGATTACTTTTTTTTTTATGTATGAAAATCAAAGGAATTTCTCAATATTAGGGACAGGAGCATTTATATATGTTTACAAAAAACTGCACTGAGCAAGGGATGATCTTTGCGCCAACATGATTGGCTGTCAGCCACGTACACTTAGGGCCATATTGTTAATGCATTAACGTAAAATGTACAACAGCAGCTGTAAATGTACAGTCGAGGTTGTACATTTAAACCGAACATTTGTTAATTAAACTTTTGGTCGTAGAATACCATGCGGTAGTAAACTACCTCAATGGTATTCCATGGGGATCGTAAATCTATGATCACGTTATTGTAGATTTACAATCTTTATTGGTAATTTATAATCTCTATAGGTAATTTATGATAACGATCATAAATTAACTATCGTTAAACCGATCGTTAAAGATGTGGTGCATTTATAAATATGGTCCTTAGCTGGGTGTGTTCAGCTACGGTGGATTATGGGAGCTGGCCCTTAGTATCCACAAGTTAAAGGTACTAATGCCAGAGAACAACAATGAAACCAGAAGGCAGGCACCTTGATATAAAACCAGTAATATGTGTCTTACCTCTCATTTTGACACGGATGCTGGGAAATTTACCTAAACAACATAGGTTTGTCCTTAACTTCACAGCATTCTAGTATCACACAGTTTGAGCACATGCTCAGTCCTTGTTGGCCAGGCAGTTTGTCACACCCATTAATAATCTGTAGCCAATCCTTTTTACAGGACCGATAAAGCAAGGAAGCATGTGACTGAGGTCAGGAGGTGTGGTCTGACACTGCACATGCACACAGATACTTCATCCAGTTCTTAACAGGCTTACATTTACTTTAATACAATTTATTGAAGTGGTATTTTCCCCAGTCATCATGGCAGCTATCACCAAGTGGGTAAGCTCCTCCCTCTGCCTGATAGACCAAAAACGAATCTACAAATGCCCCTCTCACCCCAGGACACATTACTTTTTCGTTTCATGTCTCAAGCCTAGTAGTCAGCAGCAGCTTACCTTATACCAGCAACAGGCTCTCTCCATCTCTCTGTGTGCTGAAGCTCCCCATAAACCTATAGTATAGTGGTGTGGAGACATCCTAGTGACCAGGATTGTGCAGCATATTCCCCTTCTTCTGCGGGCAAGACTGCATTCTGGAACAAACAGGATTTCCCGGCGGGCCTTTATTTTAAGTTTTGGATGGCGATTTTTGCATATAAAAGGTCTGAGTTCAGGATAGGACTTGGATTTGCTTAGTTTTAACCCCAAATTTTTCTTCTCTTTTCTTGCAGCCTAGGGGGTGGGGCTTAGTGGTGCAACCTATATATAGGAACGGGTGGAGTTACTCAGCGATGCCTGTTGTTTGATATTAGCTGCATCAACTGAACTCTGTGCCTCTGGGAGCAAGGTTTGTTTAAAGACTAATCTTTTGTTTTCTTTCCTTCTATTGTAGTTCTGAATTCAGACACTTTTCTTTTGTTTTCTCAGTGTTCCAGCTATGGAGTCTGGTAGTACTGGGAAAGGGTCACACCAGAAGGGATCTAGGTAAGCTTAGGTGAGTATAAGCGAAGAGATGGAGACATAAGAGGTTGGGCTCTGACAGTTTTGTCTCTGTTATTCCCACAGACTCTCAAGTTCAGACACGACACAAAGTAACTGAAAGTAAGAAGACAACGGATTTAATAAGTCCAGATGATTCTGTGCCATCTAAATTTGATGTTGGATGTAATCAAGCAGACTATGTCACAATGTTTTAAAAAACTAGCTGAATTAAGAAGAAACGTAGACAAGAAAATTATGTGCCGTCATGTTCAGATTCTGAAATATCGGAATACGAAAGATCAGTTCTATCAGATGAAGAATCTTGCTAAGATTCAGAACAAGAGGAAGAAAAAGAATTAGACAGTACTTTTGATCCTTCATTACTGGATTCTTTAATTAAAGCTGTGAGAGACAAGTTGTCTTTACACATAGAGCAAGCTAAAACTAGTCCAGGAGAACTTTTTACTTCTGCAAAAAAGAGAAAATGTTTCTTTTCCGGTACATGCTTCCATCTTGGAAATAGAATGGAAAAAAACTGAGAAAATGGTTACGGTTCCAGGCAAGTTTGGAAGAAGTATCCGTTGGATGAGTCAATAACCAAAAGTTGGGATAATGCTCTAAAGGTGGACACAGCAGTAGTACGACTAGCCAGACGCACTACCCCTCCAGTGGATGACGCATCTGTACTGAGAAATCCTATGGATAAAAAACTTGAGCTTACTCTGAAAAAGACTTACATTGCGGCAGGAGCAGCGTGTCGCCCAGCAGTGGCATTGACTTCTGTGTCCAGAGCTGTCAAGGTGTGGGTGCAAGAATTTGAAGCAGCCCTAAACACTAATGTTTAAAGACCCAACTGCTAGAAATGTTGGCATATATTAAAATAGCAATAGATTTTTTTGCAGACTCTTCAGTGGATTTAGTTCACTAAGTGGCAAGAATCATGGCATTGTCGGTCGCTTCTAGGAGATCGCTATGGATAAAACCTTGGCCAGCAGACGTGGCCTCTAAAAATTCTTTATGTATGTTACACTTTGAAGGAGAGAGACTGTTTGGGCAAGCGCTGGATTAGATGATTGAAAACGCTTCAGGAGGGAAAAGTTTGTTCCTTCCACAAGACCATAGAGATTTAGACAACAACAAAATATGTTTAGAGGAAGAGATAACACCTTTCGTCCCTTTCGTCAATCAGGACCAAGACATGAAGGAATGGGACAATCTCCTTGGAGAGCATTAAAACAAGTTCAACCCAGAAAACAGACACCTTTTGGACAAAGGTTTGGTTCACAATAGGGATCCGCTGGTCCAAACTTTACAAGTCGGAGGAAGGTTGACTTAATTTGAAAAGGTTTGGACCAATTTAATTCAGGATTCATGGGTAGGCAGTATTGTTCAAGAGGGATATCGAATAGAATTTGCATGCCGTGCAGAAGAAGACCATTTTATCATGTCTCAAACACCATTAGACCCTCAAAAAAAGATTAATTCAAGACTTTATTGTTCAGCTGCAAAACCAGAGAGCAATAGAAAGAGTTCATTTTACTCTTGTCTCATTTTGATAAAGAAAGCATCGGGAGGATTAAGACCTGTGATAGATTTAAGAAGATTAAATCAATTTATTCAGACCAAGAAATTCAAAATGGAATCCCTTCTCTTGATAAGCAAAGTAATTTACAGAGGAAATTGGCTTATGTCAATCGATTTGAAAGACGCATATTTTCATATCCCGGTGCACAAAGAGTAGAGAAAGTATCTCCGTCTAGCAGTTCAAGGTGTCCATCTACAGTTCAAGTGCCTACCATTTGGCCTCTCCACGTCACCGCAAGTTTTTTCAAAAGTATTAGTGGCTCTAATTGCAGAAATAAGGAAGGAAGGTATTGCTATTTTCCATTACTTGGATGACATTTTAATAGTGGCTCCACCCAGAGACGTCAGTATAACACATTCAAGAAGAGTAATGCAGATACTCATACAATTAGGCTGGATATTAAATCAAGTAAAGAGCCAACTCCATCCATATCAAGACTTGATTTTTTTTGGGAGCAAGGTTTCTGGCAGAGGAAAACATGATACAACTTCCAGAACAAAGACAGGTAAAACTGTTCTCAGAAATAAAGAAATTCAAGCCTCTAAAAACAGTGTCAGTAGCCATTTGCTTGACAATATTAGTTTTAATGTCGGCTGCGATCAACCTGGTAAGATGGGCAAGATGGCATCTCAGACCCCTTCAAATGTTTCTGCTTTCTTCAGTGAGGATTCCAGACATACAGATGAACAGAAGACTAATTATTCCAGGTCCGTTAAAAAAAGCCATAAGTTGGTGGTTGAATCCAAAACATCTAAAACGGGGACTTCCATTGGTACCAGACGAACCTATTGTAATTGTAACCGATGTGTCAGAAGCTGGTTGGGGGGCGTGCGCCCTAGAAAGATCTTGTCAAGGTCATTGGAAAGGGAAAGGTATATCAAACATTCTAGAAATCCGAGCAGTTTACAGAGCCTTAAGAAGTTTCAAATCAGAAATACTAGGAAAACGTATTGATAAAATGCAACAATATTTCAACAGTTCAATACAGGGACGCAAAGTTCCCAACTGCTGAAAGAAGCCCATCCAATTTTCAACTGGGCAAAAAACAACATACTTCTTCTATCATCCATTCATATTCCAGGCGTGTCAAATGTAAAAGCAGACTTCTTAAGCAGAGAAACTTTGAAAACAACAGAATGGTCTTTAAACGAAACCATTTTTACAAACATCACAAAAAGATGGGGAGAACAAGAAATGCCATCTCTATTTTCGAGAACATTTTGCACAAGAGCAATTGGAATAGACGCCCTACAACAAAGATGGGACAGAGGTCTCCAATATGTTTATCCTCTCCCACTTGTTTGGAAAACATAGTTAAAAATGAAGAGGGACAAGTCAGATGCAATCGCCATTTTACCATATTGGCTGAGAAGGCCATGGTTCCCTCTACTTCTGTACCTAGCAAAAGAGGCCAGTAAAGATAAATCTCATGAAGGGCTGGTTGTTCCAAGGACCAATTTTACTTTCCCAGAAAGAAGGTCCAACATTGATGGCTTGGACGTTGAAAGGAAGAGATTAAACGAGTATGGTTGTAACAAAGATTTAATTAATTTTCTACTAAAATCCAGTAAACAGTCCACAACATGTCAATATGTGGTGACATTTTATAAACTTCGCTGAACAACAATAAGTAGATCCTTGTATTCCGTCAGTAAATTTAATTTTAAATTTCTTATATGCAGGTTTTAACATGAATCAGAGATGTAACACTCTGAGAACACAAGTGTGAGCGATTTCAGCTCTAACTGGAAGACAATGGGCAAGTGAACCTTTAATTCAAAGATTTTTTAATTCTTTTATAAGAGTTAAACCAACAATTAAGTCCAGCTCTCCACCGTTGAGTCTACCACTAGTGTTAAATATTTTAACGGAACATCCATTTGAACCCTTGAAAGAAATTTCAGACTGGATGCCTTAAAAGTGATTCTGTTAGTAGCTGTAACGTCAGCTTGCAGAGTAAGTGAATTAAGTGCCTTGTCATGTAAAGAGCCACATACTTTAATTTTTGATGACAGAGTTCAGTTGCGGCAAACCTTTGCATTTTTACCAAATGTGGTATCGGATTTCCATGCGAATCTAAAAATTTCCGTTCCAACATTCTTTCCAGAACCAAAAGATGACTTGGAGAAAAGGTTACACAACTTAGACCTAGTTCGATTGTTGTCATTTTATATTAAAAGGACAGAAAAATGGAGAAAGACAGACAGACTATTCATAATACCAAGAGGTCCAAGAAGAGGACAAGCACCTACCAAAAGAACGATTAGTGCTTCGATAGTTGCGGCAATAGCAAAGGCTTATAACTTAAGAGGCGAAAAGGTCCCTTCTGGTCTCAAAGGCCATCCTACCAGAGCGCTAGCAAGTTCCTGGGCAGTGGAAGCCAAGGCCTCTGCCAACCTGACATGCAATTCAGCCAGATGATCTTCCCTGAAAACATTTGTAAACCATTATTGGTTAAATGTAGTAGCAGATAAAGAAGCAAACTTTGGGTTCAAGGTCTTACAAGCTGTAAAAAACAATAAATAACGAATGTGGGTTTAAGCATCTAACTGTGTCCCGCCCTTTCTTTCCTGTAGCTTTGGTATTTCCCACTTGGTGATAGCTGCCATGATGACTGTGGAAAATAGGAAATGAAATCAACTTACCGAAATTTCTATTTTCCTGTCTATCAGGCAGAGGGAGGAACTTACCCACTTGGTGAATGCTGCCACGAAGAATGACTGGGAAATAGAAATTTCGGTAAGCTGATTTCATTTCCTATTTTATAGCTTATTGGTGTTTTTAGGGGGGATGTTTTCAGATTCTGGAGTATGAAAAATTGGTTTTAGTTCTCCTTTAATTTCATAAATCCCCCAGCAGTCACAGAAAAAGGACAGTAGTGGGTCCAATTTTAGTTTTGGAGGTGGATATTCTCTTTAAGCTTTCTAAGCTCAAAATTAGGTATGTTGGTAAAAATAATGTATGTTCAAAAATTTGAAAACCAGTTTTCATGGTTTAATACTTCATTTACACTTCCTGTGCTATTCACAATGAACTCTGTGATAAAACAGGTAAAATACAACAGTTCTGTTCCATGATGCATAGCATCTCCTTAATCTGTGTTTGGAAAGGCATCTCTGCTTATGTGAAGCAAAATACGCACAGCACTAACAGGAGTCTATCACTTTATAATAAGGTACTGTGTGAAGCTGGTAAATGATCTCATATGTTCCATCCACCTTGATTGAGTTTGCTCTATAAACACACATTAATAAAAATACAGGATGGTTGTGCAGTAAGGAACGTCACACAACAGTTAACATTTTAGATGTGCCACAATACACTAAGGGCACAGTCACACTGCGCCGCAAATGCACACGATTGCGTGTGCGATTTTGGTGCGTTTGCGATTTCTCCTTTTGACATGAAATCGTATGCGATTGCGCAAAAAAATGGTGATCGCATGCGAATGCATATTGCAAACAAACGCAATCGCACGCGTTGCCACGATTACAATGTTGGCAAAAATCGCAATGCGCAAATGCAAAAAAATTTGCACTAGTGTGGCCTAGTCCTAAGAATCCAGATTACTCTGATTTCAGAATAGATTAAACAGTCTGATGCTGGATACAGTGTGAATAAATAGGCAGGATTCTAAGGGCCCTTAGATCTGCAATAGTCACCATAAAATCAAGAAAAGACAGATAATTTATGTTTTATACAGCTTTTATTGGAAGTCAGCAGCTGCCCATGGGACATTCCAGTGCATTCTCAGTACAGACGCTCTTGGTCTGCAGTGAATTAAGAAAGAAGGCAAAAAGAAAAGGAAATTTACAAGGAGTGAAATAGGAACCATTCTAGATTTTAATGTTTCGATCTTTTCAGAAAAATTTTAAGTAGTCTACGGAAGTAACTTCAGGTTACTGAAGGTAACATGTTGGTGTTATACATCTAAAGACAAATGTGTTATCAGGTTGACCTATTTATTTACCTAAATTGCCCAATTAATTCACTCAATTTCCTGATATCGGCAAGGTGTATGGTACAAAACTTATCACCGGGAACCAACAAATTTCCATTGTTAGCTACATGGATTGTGCTCCCTTTAATTAGTGTGAGGCAATACAAATCAACAATAATGCTTCAAATAATCCAAAATGAGTGAGGAGACGTACATGCAGATAAATGCTGCTAAAGTAGCAAGATTTATTGCGACATGTTTCGGATCAATCACGATCCTTTTTCAATTTTATTTGATAAAACGCCTGAAGGTGGGAACAGGAGAGTGAATAGCGGAAAGGTGATCCGGGTGTGTCATGTTATGCATATGAATTTACAACAATAATGCTTAACTGAAAGGCCACACACATGCCATTATTGCCCGAAACGGCCGTTTGTCACGTCTTAGGAATAGTATCGGCTCCCTCTACTTTAATTAAAGGGACCCAGTACCGGACAAAATTTTCTGTCAGGCCCGATCCTATGTTACGGACAGTGGCAATTCAAGTCTAAGGCTGGGTACACACAGGCAAATTTTTTGCCCAGACCGTTCACCCAACAAGTGAGTGGTCGGCCAGATGAATAACTGTTGGTTGCGGTGAAAATCACATTCGACCATGATATACCGTCGTGTCAGATTGCCTGATCCAGACAAACGGGCGACAGTCATTGCTCGCCACCATGTGTGTGATTTTTCTGCCCAATCGACCGATACACAAAAATATCGATCGGTTTGGCCAAAAAATCACCTTGTGTGTACCCAGCCTTATACCATACACCTTGCCAATATCAGGAAAATCCCACCAAATCTCCTTCCGCCTGGAAGGAGAACGGATCTTTTCAGTGTGGCCTATCATGCAGTAAATTAAAGACTGCACGACCAGTATAAATTTTCAGACATTTAAGTGAATTTGTTCCATCACAGATGAAAATAAATTAAGATATTTTGGCTGCAATGGTCACAGCCAGGTGGTACATGCTGGCAGTTATTTTGGGCTGTATGGTCGATATTTCTGTTTTTCAGATGATTGGCTACATAGTAATTAAGGTTGAATAAAGACATACGTCCATCAAGTCCAACCTATTCACCCTCTTTTTTTATTAACCCTACCTAACAGTTGATCCAGAGGAAGGCAAAAAAAACAGCTTAAAAAGGGGGAAAAAATTCCTTCCTGACTCCAAACGGCAATCGGAAAGTATCCCTGGATCAACCAGATCTATATTCATTAATACCAGTAATTCTCAATATTTTTTAGTTTTAGAAACTTATCCAGGCCTTTTTTAAAGCTATTCAATGAACTTGCCATTACCACATCTGCTGGAAGACAGTTCCTCAGTTTTACCGTTCTCACTGTAAAGAAACCTTTCCTAACCTGAAGATGAAACTTCTTTTCTTCCAACCTTAAAGGATGTCCATGAGTCCTCTGATATGACCTATTAGTAAACAATGCACCAAAGAGTTCATTGTATGGCCCATTAATATATTTGTATAAGGTTATCATGTCCCCACGCAAACATTGCTTCTCCAATGTAAACAGCCCTAACTTATCTAATCTGCCGGCATATTCAAGCCCCTCCATTCCTCTTATTATTTTAGTTGCCCTTCTCTGAACTGCCTCAATTTCCAAGATGTCCCTTTTGTATATAGGATTCCAAAACTGCACCGCAGATTCCAAATGAGGCCTTACCAGTGCCTTGTAAAGAGGGAGAATAATATTTTTCTCTCTTGAATCTATTCCTCTCTTTATACAAGACAATATCTTGCTAGCTCTAGCCGTTGCTACCTGGCATTGTTTGCTATAGCTAAGTCTGTTATCAACCAGAACCCCCAAATCTTTTTCCATTACAGATGCACTTAACACAGTTATTTATGGTGTAGGTGGCACCATTAATGGTGTTAAAATTTGGTACATTACTTGCGTTGTCTAGACGCGCAAAGTTAACGTGAATCACGCACCGGAATGTTGATATATCCCCGTTAAGACATTGACGGAACTTTAATACCTAATTTTGCAATAGCGGGTCTCGGTACATAGCCCTGTTAGTATGCTGTCCCTTATTTTGGGTTCATTATTTAATATAATATACATGTTTCATCACATTGGTGTGGTTTAGCTGTGTTTAGCATTCCATTAGCAATTTAATTATAATGTTAGGCCGAGGCCACATTACAACTTGCCCTAGCAGACCGAATGCATGCATTACTATGCACCAAAAATGCAGATTGCGGGCGCTCCAATTAGCGGATCGAATTCAACGAATGTCAGCACACCCAGTGTGGACACAACAATTGGCCAACACTAGTGTGTGCTTTTTAACGTGCGATGAGATTGCAATCCGATCTTGCGTGCGTGCTTCCAAAGTGCTCGGACACGCTGCAGTGTGACCTCAGCCCAAATCATGGGAAGAAGGTCCAATTGTGTGCGTTATGATCTTTTACATGACCTTTGAGATTATCATTTTTGATTTGTTTCTGTCCGAATCGCAACTGAAACAAGTCTATGGAAGCGCATGAATAGAAGACACTAGCAGACAAAATATAGTGTTTATGCAATTTTTTTATGGTGCAATTTTACCCATAATCCACTGGGAAACGCAAACACAGAAAAGTGGATATAAATGACAGAAGTGCAAAAGAGCAAAACAAACAACAACTACGTTGTAGTGGGGCCTCAGCCTTAAAGTATATTCCTGGATCTTGTCACCAGACATGATTATACCTTTATAAACGGTACCTGGCTATGTGCAATATGAGCACCAACAAATTCAATGGTGACGTTCTGGATCCATTCCATTGCAGAGGGATTATAGGAACTACATGGTTCACTATTTCTGTCTTTCCACCTACTTTTGATGGCAGAAAGAAAAAGGGTTTGTCTACGCTTTGTGATTGGTTAGAGAGCCAGTACGTCAGAAGGTGGGCCGGTGTTGCACGAGCGTGGCAAGATGGCGGCGCCCATGTTGAGTGTTCGGTGTTCTGAGCAAGGTTGGTGAGCGGATAGAAAGAGAAGCTAATGGCTTATATATAGAACGAGAAGCGGGTTTGTCTCACGGGATGTTTTCTTCACTTAGTAACCAGGCTGCTGTCTGCACGGTTACAAAGCTGTCTGGACCTATGCAAGCGGAAGAGTCTGCATTGTTCTCCAGGGAAATATGCAGGGCAGAATTGGAGAGTAAGGTGGGCACTGTTGTTGTCTGTACCATAAGTCTGTATAGAGAAGGGATGGTGAACCTTGGCACTCCAGCTGTTTATAAACTCTCACCAGAATCCTAAGTAAGCATGCTGGGAGATGTAGTTTCTAAACAACTGGAGTGCAAATGTTCGACGTGACCGGTGAAGAACGATTGGGGGTAATCGGTCTGATGTTGTGTTATCTTTCCACAGACGAGGATTTGCTCGCAGTGATTCTGAATATGGCCCATTGACAGACCTCCCAGACTGGAGCTTTGCAGGTGATGGCTAATTAGCAGTTACACATCAGTTCCTTAACATTTCTTAGAACAGTGAGGGCTAGGTCAACCTAATCCACTTTTAAGTGATCCATTGATGTGGCCACACTAGTGTGCCAGGCTGCCAGCATGCGTTGCGTTCCATTAATCCGAGCACATATGATACGCATTTTTTGTGCAATCGTAGTGTACAGCCACTAATAAGTGAGCCTTCGTGCCCGTTCCCGCGGCACTGGTGAGCGCTTCAGTGTGGCCTCAGCCTGACAGTCATCAACAGCATCACCCTCTTTATAATAGCCACACCTACAGTTTAAAGTCTACTCCTAATTTAAGCTTACTTTATGTAAAATTTCCCTGCAGTTACTTGGCAGCTGGATTATTGTTTATTCAGGCTGAGGACACACTACAACACACCAAATTGCACACGCAATCGCGAGCAACTTTGCATTCGCATGCAATGTTTCACATTTGTGCGTGTGTTTTCGCTATTTTTAAAGAGAAACCGAATGCTTGAACGGACACGTGCGCATAGGAAATTGCAGGAATGTTTGCGTTCCTGTGATTTCCATGTTGGCGAAAATAGCGGGCACAATTGCAAGCGAAAACGCGTGCGCAAACACTAGTGTGGCCTAGTCCTCATAATGGCATTGGTAATACCAACGCTGAAGTACACAGATACAGTGAACAACCCCAGCAGCCATTGTAATTAAAACATGAAAGGAACCCACATTCTCTTTAGTTATTTGTCTCTAAAGAGTGTGTTGATTTATTATTTCAACCTAGTTTGATAAATGATGTAAATGGTATTTTGTCTTTAAAGGGTGGGAAGGGTTGTTTACTCTAGGAAAAGTGGTTAGGAATGCTGCTTAGATCTAGGGAAAATGGTTGGGAATGCTGCTTAGTTCTAGGGTGGTTGGGAATGCTGGTATAAGGTGTGTGTTTGGGGAGGAGGTAAGCTTCAAGTGTAGAGCTTGGGTCATATTGTATAAATGTGTGCAATTTACTTAAAGGCATGCTCCAGGCTTCAATAAGTTCAGAACTACACAGTCTCAGATTTTCCATTCTTTACACTTCCCCATTGGGATTTCCCAGTACTTGAGTCAAACCCCATGTAATTACATTTGGAAGAAATCTTGCAGCTTTTTAATAACTAATATGTTTCTGAGGGTAAATAGTTTTTTTATGTGCAAACACAGATTTTCAACAATGCCAGCACTCCTACTCCCCTTCTTCCTTCCATGCTGGCAGTGTGCAAGCCCTGCAACCTCATGGCAACTGTGACATTACTGCCAATGGCTAACAGCCCTTACTAAAGCCACCTCTGCTGCTGTGCAAGCTCTAAACCGCTCACACCAGCTGTAGAGAAGGTTGAACTAGCTGGCAAGAGAGAAGGATAGGAGGAATATTTGAGTATAACAAAAATAGGGTTGGGGGGGTAACAAATGTAAAATATACATTTGGGGGTGAACATCCCCTTTAATTCAGTTTAAAGGTTCATACACTCGTAGGATCTCGGGTCCCGACGCACGATTTGTACGAACGTTCGTTTCGGCAGATAATCGGCCCATGTGTAGTGCCTTTATCGTCGTTCGGGGATCCGCCAAGTCAGTCGTTCAGCAATCCCCGACCGAACTTCCGTTTCGGCCGATAAAGGCCCTACACATGGGCCGATTATAGACTGAAACTAACATTCGTACACACCGTTCGATCGCGGGTCGGGACATGCGATCGCATGTGTGTACGAACCTTAAGTTTGCTAAAGTAAAGTGTCAGTAGCTGTTCAGTAATAAGTATAGGGTTCTACAAAACCCAGACATGTGTAATCATCATATTCCCATAAAATGATTTATGTACCTCCATTTCAGATGGTCGTCCAGCACCTCTTTGGAAAGGGCAAATAAGGAGAAAGGATGAACGTGAGACACTAGCTGTAAGTATGTGAAAGTGATGAGTCTGTGGTAGTATATTTGATGGAGCATAAACTTACACTAAACATTTGACTACTTTCAGAGACGTGTAATATTATTAAGTACAGAAATGGACAAAGGTATGGATAATTGGCACAAAAAGCAACAAGATAATAAAGCAGAACAACTACTGAAAGAAAAAAGCAAGTTGAAATCCAAGGCATTCCATAAAAAGGAAAAAGAAATGTAGTAATTATCAGTACATATTAATTTAAATTGCTTATTTTTCTTTGACCACTAAAGTAACACAATTTTATTACTGTAACTATTCCTCTGAATTGATTTTCGTTTAAAGAGTGCAAATGGCAGGGTGTGAGTAAAGGAGATGTATCATACCATTGACCAGTTACTCAGTTTCACCTTCTGTATAATCCTGTAGCCACATCAATATATGTCATATGTGTGAAAGGATATAAGTACCCACTTCACAGACTTACAGGAAAACACCTAACGGGATCAGTCAAACACTTACTGAGCCAGACTTCCTTTCTTTGAATCACCATTGCCACTTCCAATCTATGTTTCTTTGGTTACGACTCATTACAGGATGTATGACATTCTAAAGAAAAATAATAACTTTAGGCATATCCCACACAAACCACTTGACAGTGACACAAATGCTATTTTTTTAAGGTTAGCTATACATCAGTTGATTTTGGTTTACAATGAATCGGTGTGTTTGATTCTTAAAATTAAAAAAAAAATTTTTTTGCATTTTGCAGACTGTGTGATCTATATCAACTACGATTGGTTGGTTATACATGAATCTTACAGGTTTATGAGATTTATTTTTTTCTTTAGTCTCCAGTAGCCGTCCAGTATTCTGAAAAAACACCAGCCTGGTTCTTATAATGTTTTAAATAGTGCAGTAGGTATGCTTGCTACATATTTATAGTACCCTCAAATGCTCATAATTATGATGAGGCCTTTCTGTGTTCAAAATCCAGAGCCATTTGTGTGGCCGCACACTGGAAACATTAGCATTAATAATCATTGCTAATAGGCAAACCCTGTCAGATCTGCTCATTATTGGTGTGTGTATGCATTAAAACTGACCCCAACTTAGGACCATCTCATTTGGACATGAGATCAGCAATCCAAATGGAATTGCTAATAATAATGAACAATAGCAATTTTCTCATTTGGATTGCTGATCTTTTGTCCAAATGAGATGGTCCTAAGTTGGGGGTCAGTTTTATATTTTGCCTATTTTACCGACAGACCCGCTCCAGCGCCGACTTCAGTGACAGTCTCCAATGCGTCCTCGCTCTTTTGCACTGTGCGTGCACAGACAGAGACTGTCCGTGAAGTCAGCGCTGGAGCAGGTCCGTGGGTAAGTCTCCTCCTCTCCTGTAAGATTTACTGAAGAACAGGAGGTAAGAGAGTGCATTTACCTCCTGTTCTTCAGTAAATCAGTTAGAAACAAACTAACATTTTTGCTGGACATACCCTTTAAAGAAAGCGTTTACAGTACACAAGCATGCAGCAACACCGACTTCTGGCATCTACTCTCATATCTAGGATACACACAAGCTCAATCAGTTCCCTGAACAATCTGAGAACTAGAAAGTCCTAATCCAGAAATGAATAAAAATAAGGCTGCCTTCACATCCTACCCAGTTGTACCTCCTGCACAGATGTGCCAAATAATTACAATCGGTGTCTGTTCACAAATAAAATAATTAAAGGGCATGTCCACCTCCAAAACTAAAATTGAACCCACTACAGGCCTCGCTGTGAAGTGTTAAAATAATCATTACCTTACATTTCTGCTCCTTATAGTTGTCCTGCAGTGCAGTTCAGGAAACTGAAGAGTCGGCGCTGTCTGTGTGGAAAGGTTTCTGCCTCCTCATTGTCCTCTGGGAGGTACTGAGGCATGGCAGGGGAGCCCCCCTCCTTCCGGATCCATTTTTGCTGCTTGGCGCCCTACCCTACCTGTAGTGTAGGGCACCCTAGCCCACCGCCAACCGCCATGTTAGTTTTGTTAAAAGAGCAGCAGAAATGTACATTGCTTCGTTCCCCAGTACTCTGCATTGCCGGCAGTCTCATCTGTGATTGGCTGCCTCTCAGCTTATCACAGACGTGGCTGCTGGTCCGGCCCCTGCTTGCAACTTCCGGCAAGCAGAGGGCCGAGGGAACAAAGCAATGTAAGTACATTTCTGCTGCTTTTTTTAACAAAATGAGCATGGCGGTTGGGGGTGTGCTAGGTTGCCCTACACTTCAGAAAACTTTTTTTTTTTTTCCTGGATGGAGATACCCTCTAAAAGACAATTATTCTTACTTCCATGCTCCTCCTGTTACATTTAATCCCATAGACCGTTAGGACCTCACCCCTGGATACTGTCTGGATCCACTCTAATGTATAAATTAATTTTCCCTCACTGGTCCAGTCCACATTCTTCATCAGCCCACAATGGGGCCAATGAGAATATGCGCTTCTTGCTGAGCGCATTTTCCCATTGGCCTTGTCAGATGATGGCAGCCACTTTGCACATTGGTATCTTCAAAGCAGTAGAAATTTTCCTGTAACCTTCCCCAGGTCTGTGTCTCGCGACAATCCTGTCTCGGAGGTCTACAGACAATTCCTTTTGCAACAAATCACAAAACAAAGCATAGACTGTAACACTGTCTTGGAGATTAGTATAAAACTGTCCTTTATTTAACTACTAGAGACATAATAAAAGCATTTAAAAACAACTAAGACACTCTTGACCTAATCACATAGATTATAATATCAAACAAAATACCATAGTGGGTCAAATAATGCAGCAAGGTAAATAGAAGTGCATAAATACCAGTCCTATGGTCAGAGTTAAGTGAGAAACGTCCAGAGTGAACGTGTTTCGCTCCCGGCTCACATCCTCTGAGCTTCCTCAGCGTGTATGTCCATGGCCGCCCTCTGATGTCACCGATATGCATATCCCAGCCGGCCAGTAAAAAATTGGTTGCGTAATTGTGTCTACGTTGTGGCCCTAGACTCGCAAGACTGTAATCCCTTAGTCCCTTAGTGAGTAACTCGAACACTCACGTCCCTCCTAACGTGAGAACACACATTCTAGAGTTAACCCATCTCTAGGATTAACCCACCACTGTCAAGGGCTATCATTGTCAAACAGGGTAGATCACAAAGACATACATAGATATATTATATATCTATATATATATATATATATATATATATATATATATATATATATATTATATATATATATATATCTATATATATATATATAATTATATATATTATATATATCTATAGATATATATATATATAGAATGCAAATAGCGGAGGCACTCTCGGGTCTTGTTAAAACATAAGTCTTTATTAGAACATATTTAAAAACGCCTTATCAACGCGTTTCGGCCCAGAAGCAAGCCGTCCTCAGGATATGACGTACAATGTATGAAACACCAATTTATACCCTCTAACACCAACAATCTGAAAGGTGGACATATCTATACAATAAAAACAGTTTAAAAAGCTATTGCAACAATAAAGCTGTAGCAAAAGCTACAATGTATCATATTACATTTCAATCGAAGGAACAGAGGAAGAATTGGATACAAATGTCAAATACATAGAATAATGTAGCCAACATGTGTGAGCAATGCAAACCAACCTAGACCTATACAGAGAACTACAAAGACCAGGATATCCATGCAGACTAAGTTCACAAAAAACAATGTAATGAGAATTGCTCATTTAATCCCTTCGGCACTAAAGTGCCCAGTCGGTGTATCCACCGGGCTTCCTTCTGTAGAAGCACCTTATCATGATCAATATTCGACTGCATTTCCCTGTGTCGTCTTTTCCCCTGTGGGAAAAGGACAGCATGCATTGTGCAGTGGTCCACATTTAGGAAATCTTATGTTTCATATAGCAGGATCCATGGAGAATAGTTGCTCTAGGTCTATCTTAACAGTCCATTAAGATAGACCTAATTTCTCTTATGGTTCTGGTTGTTAATATCTATTTTAAAGGTAAGTATGTTTGAGGAAAGATCCAAAGACAATTCCTTTGACTTTATTCTTGGTTTGTGCTCGGACATAAACTGTCAACTGTGGGGCCTTATATAATACATAAGGCTAGACATTTTGAATGTGGAGGTGCAGTGGCAAGAATCTATATTACAGTCAGTGAGTGACTTCCGGTATTCCACTGCCCTCCCTCTGTCTCTCCCCCTTCCTGTATTATTAATTTATATACTCATATATTAACCGACCGAGTATAAGCTGAGGCACTTATTTTTACGCGAAAAAGGAGTAAAACTGATTGACCCAACTATAACCCAAGGGTAGAAATAATGACCACTACTCTCTTCTGATTCAGTATTGTTTTTAGGCTTTAGTTGCCCTTTAAATTGACCCTTGTATAATATCCAGCTTGGGCTCCTGACTGCTCTGGTTTGCCGAAAGAAAGGTAAGTAATGCATGTGAGCCGAGTATAAGCTATAAGTAAATAACAAATAGCGCACTCCAGTCTTTCAGTGAACAAACAATTGTGTTTATTTAAACACAATGGTCTAACGTTTCGGTGTCACATGACCCCTTCATCAGACCTCATACTTATCTACGGGTATAACCCGAGGTTAACTTTTATTGGTCATTTTAAAAAATGAAAACCTTGGCTAATACACAAGTATATACGGTAGGAAGTCCTGTTTATTGTTGACAGACAATCGATCCTTCTTTCTTTTTTCATAGGAACGGTAATTATACACTAAACGGGGATTCCTATATAAATGACTAATACGGGGAGGGGGAGGGTGTATCTGTGCTGGGGTTTTTTTTTTTTTTGGCTGGCCTTATGTATTATAAGAAATAATACACTACCTACAGTGTATACAGATTTACTTCACCTCGGAGTTCCATGCCCTGCAGTGGTGTAATATCCTTATAATACATAAGGCTCCTATACTTTCAATGGGGAGGTGCAGTGGCGAGAATCTATATTACAGTTACTCATTGATGTCACTGAGTGACTGTAATAAGAATTCTCGCCACTGCACCTCCCCACCTCTCCCCCCCCTCCCTTCATACTCCATACAAGAGAATTTGATTTCCAGGATATAAAGTGTTAAGATTCCGTTTTGTATTTAAATGTACTGACCAAGTTACACTCGGTTCTCTCCCGTCCGGTTCCTGTCACTGATTGAACTACACGGAAGATAAGCAGCAGTGTTATCTTCCGTTCAGTTCAATCAGTGACAGGAAACTGACGGGAGAACAGAGTGTAACCTGGTCGGTACATTTAAACGGAATCTTAACCCTTTATATTCTGGAAATCAAATTCTCTTGCATGGAGTATGGAGGGGGGAGTAGATACAGGGAGGGAGGGACAGGGGGGTAGATACAGGGGGAGGGCAGGGAGGTGGGGGTAGATACAGGGGGAGGGCAGGGAGGTGGGGGTAGATAGGGAGGGTAGATACAGGGAGGTGGGGGGTAGATACAGGAAGGGGGTGACGGGGTAGATATAGGGAGGTGGGTGGTAGATACAATACAGGGAGGGTAGATACAGGAAGGGGGTGACGGGGTAAATACATGAAGGGGGTGACAGGATAGATTCAAGAAGCGTGTGACGGGGGTAGATACAGGAAGGGGGTGACGGGGGTAGATACAGGGAGTATCAACAGGAGGGGGTAGATAAGTAAGTGTGCCATTGGTTGTTTGTGTGCTGCCTGTGCTGTTTTTTCTTCTTCTAGGTATTATGTGCCTTATGTATTATATGGAATAATACGCTACCTACAGAATAATATACGGACATTACTTCACCTCGGAGTTCCCTGACCTGTATAAAAGCACTCGGCCTACGGCCTCATGCTTACTCCTCGGTGGAGTAATCTCCTTATATTACACTGTAGGTAGCATATTATCCCTTATATATTACACTGTAGGTAGCGTATTATCCCTTATATATATTTATAGACAGGTGTGTGGCTTTGCAAATCATGTTCAATCAACTGAATTTACCACAGCTGCAGAAACATCTCATGGATGATTAGGGGAAACAGGATGCACCTGAGCTCAATTTTGAACTTCATGGCAAATGCAGTGAATACTTATTTATGAACATGTGATTTCTCAGGTTTTTTATATTTAATTAATTTGACAAAACCTCAAGTAAACATTTTTCATGTTGTCATTATGAGATGTTGAGTCAATTGAGGGAAAAAAATAATTTAATTCATTTTGGAATAAGGCTGTAACGTAACAAAATGTGGAAAAAGTGATGAGCTGTGAATATTTTCTGGTTGTATTGTAGTTGTCCTTTAAAGTGAACAGTGTTTTTCACCTGTGTGAAGAAAACATATATCAATTTTTGAGAAGAATTAGGGCTAGGCCACACTAACGCATTTTTCACGCGTTTGCGCACATGATTTTGGTTACAATGGAAATTACAGGAATGAAAAATACCTAATAAAGTGGCCAGCGAGTGTAGATTTCCATCAGCATGGAAGGCTATCAATGTGTCAACACGGTCCTCAACGATGGGGAGGAGAACCGAATAAAGAGGTAGACTGTTTTTGGAGAATGCTATTTGGTGTAGCAAGTAAGTCTCATCTCCCCTCTTGGGTTTTTGGGACACAGGGTCGTTTTTAGGCATAGGCCACCTAGGCAAAGAACTAGGGCATATATGTTGATCCAGGGCGCCTATTCCTCTCCCTAACATCCTGTCAACTTTTATTTTCAGTTTCAGAACTGCTCTTCTCGTTTTGCTCTTATTTGTAACATTGTATCTAGTACAGAGCCTGAACTTCACACACTCTATTTAGCAATAAATGTTACAAATGAACTGAAGGTGAAGGAAGGAGGGGGGAGGATGAGCTCAGTTAATAGTACTGGGAAGAGCAGTTCTAAAATGCCAGGTAAAAGCTGCTGCAGACTTTATACCAGTGACTCTGTGACTAGCAGCCATGAGATCCCTATCCCTGCCTCTTTCTTCCTTCCACCCAACTCTCCAATTAGAAGTAGGTGAGGAGTGAACAATTCAATGGAGAAGACATAGAAAGCAGGTACATACTGTATATCATGTCAATGCTGGCAGCTGGAAGGGTTAAAGGTAATACTTTGCTGGCATTGAAAGTGTTAATAGGAAAGTCTGGCATTGATGGGTTAATGGTAATACACTTGAAAGTGCTGGCACTGAAAGTGTTAATGCCAATAATTTTGGAAAATCTGCAGGCATTGAAAGAGTTAAACATCTTACCAAAATTTACTGTTCTGCCCCACATACCGTGAATCCACTGAAACTATCCTGGGGGGGCACACATAGGTGGGAGGGACAGGTTTCTCCTTTGTGACTTTTAATATCCTTATAATACATAAGTGTGATATTTTATTATATAGCCTTATAAAAATAAAAGGGCACGGCCAAACTGCAACGCAAATGCAATCGCACACGGAATCGTTGCGTTTGCGCATGCGTTTTTTTCATTAAGTATTTGAAAACACATGCGATTTAAAATGCGGATCGCAAGCGCAATTGCATCGCACCCGAAAACAAATGATTAGAAAAAAGCGCAAACGCAGAAAAATCGCAGCAGTGTGGCCTAGCCCTTACTGCATATATGTTGGACTGGGATGTTCCTTTTTACTGGGTTTAAGTTGCCGAAGGTAACTTGGGGGGGGGTTTAACATGGTATCCGATCGCGTTTTAAAAAGTTCACACTAGTGTGGCAAAATAATGCGATATGCATTTTTTGCTCTATTGCGTCTCACTACTACTTGCATGAGCATGCGCATTAAGCCCTATTGTGAAATCTCTTGTACAGGTCAATTACCCCCTGCAATATTCACACATTAGGGATATTCACCATGATTATTATTATTGATTTATATAGCGCCAACATTTTCCGTGGCGTTTTACAATTATATAGTCATACATTACATACAGGGTAATACGTGTTATACAAAGTCAAACATATTACATACACAGGTAATACATAATATAAGCACGCAGTGATGAGTTACCATGAAACAATAGGAGTGAGGACTCTGCCCAAAGAGCTTACAGTCTAGAGGGAATGGGAGTAAGATATAAGGTGACAGGAATTGGTAGACTGTAAATAGAATGGCAGTGGAGCGTGAAAGGCGATTTGTATCCTATTTGTGGTAAAGGGGGTATTGTCTAGGCCAGGTTATATGCTTGCCTGAAGAGGTGGGTTTTAAGGTTGTGTTTGAAGGTATTATGGGATGGTGAATGATGGACAGATGGAGGGAGTTCCAGAGCAGAGGGGCAGCACGAGCAAAGTGCTGAATGCAGGCATGGGAAGAGGTGACAAGTGTGGATGAGAGGAGGATATCATTTGCGGAGAGGAGGACGGTGTCCAAGATATATGGAGGGGTTGTGTTGGATATATCCCTGAGATATATGGAGGAGCTGGGTTGGATAGTGCTTTATAGAAAAGGGTAAGCAGCTTGAACTGGATCCTTTGCGTGATGGGCAGCCAGTGGAGTGACTGACCGAGAGGAGAGGCATTAGAGAAGAGAAATGAATGAGCCGGGCAGCAGAGCTGAGGATGGATTGAAGTGGTGCCAGGCGGTTGTTTAGTAAACCACACAGGAGCGTGATGCTCAGATCCATCTCTTTCTTTTTACGATTATCTTTAAGACCTAATCGTGTGAAATCTATATGCTACAGTGCTTAAAGCCATTGCATTAAAAGGAATGTCCACCCCTCTAGGAAAAAATTAGTATGTTGTGCAAACCCCCCCCCCCCTTTGTTTTGTTTCCAATTATTAAATCTGCTCCCAGCAAGAGATCTTATACTTACAAGTTCGAGATCCACCGTCGCTTCCGGTCTCTTCACTCCCTCTCCACTGTGGCTGCTGTGTTTTTTTTGTGTTCTTGAGCAGCCGCAGTGGAGACTGCTCCGGGAATGGCAGTCAGTGATTGGCCGTGACATCTTTGTCACAGCCGACACTGACTGCCTCACCTGGAAGTGGATAGCGAGTTGCAGAGCCGCAGCGGTGGATCGCAGAGGCAGAGCTTTTAAGTATAAGATCTCTTGCTGGGAGTAGATTTACTCATTGGAAACAAAACAAAGTTTTAGGGGTTTTTGCACATAATACTAATTTTTTCCTAGAGGGGTGGACATTCCCTTTAAATACATACAATGAAATCAATGCAGCCTGCGTCATGCTTCTACAGGAAATGCTAACCAGCTTTCTCTCTTGTAGAAGTACGTGTTTGGGTCTTGAAAGCAATGGTAACAACCCTGGAGGTGATACAGAATTAAGAGGTGGCAGCAACCTTTTCAAAATTGAGAGAGGGATGGATCGGATCACAGTGAATGTTAGGTTAGCAATATGTTTCATAGCTGTGTAAGTATTGCGGTTTTGAACAGTGAGTAAAGGGGCATACACAAGTGCGATCCCAGGGGCTGACCCACGACACACAATGTTTATGCATGGCCGTTTCGCCCGACAATCGTGCTGTGTATGGGCGCTTTGCCGGCTGTGCATACACAATGTGCGTCGTGGGTCAGCCCCTGTGATCGCACGTGTGTATGAGCCTTTATGTATAGACTATTTCAACTGATAATCTGCTAAAATTGTTTATCAATCAATAATGCTTGATCGACTTGTGGGAGATCTCCTGATACACTCTGTATAGCAAAGTACAGACTGCTCAACTACTGTAAAACAGTCCGTATGGGTATTGTATAAGACCAATCTCTGGTCATACGATATTGCAATATCATATGATTGTTGAGTTGTGTATTGCGATTGCCCGATCTTCAGACCAATTTTCAGCCTCATTGGGAAATAGGAAAAAAATTTAACAGACCAATCCTGATCGATAGGGCGATTGTATGATCGGGATTGATCCGTGTATGTTGCAAAAATGAATGTTCCCTAGGCAGCAGATAGTAAAGGCTTCAGTTGGCTCAACCATGTGGGGAGGGTACACCTGTCCTCCAACTTGATAATCTAAGACAATAGGATCACACGGGAACCAGAGTGCAATGCTTCAGAAGTAATTAAGCGGAGATGTGGCACTACATGTTTCAGACCTTATGGCCCGCTTTAGATAAATCCTTTTTGTGTGCGAGGCTTTAGGCAGCAATTAACTTTACCTGTTTGTAATCATATGTTTTTTTTATTTTCAGGGAACTAGCTGATATATTTCTGATTTATGTATATTTATACATTATCCCTTATACTTCAAATATTCTTATATAATACATTATCCCTAAAATAATAAAATAAAACCACTCTTTTTGGTGCTCTCGATTTCTCTCAATTGTAGAATTTTTGCAGTGTTGCATGCAGATATACCCATTTCAAAGATAAAAGCCAGCAGGTATAACTGGTAACTAAGGCTTAAAAATTACAGTTTATATCAGCCAACAATGGCCGTTTAATATTGATGAGCATAACAGTGTGTACTTTTTACAGAGGGGAGCAGGACCAAAGAGGGGAACCAGGACTGGGAGGGTTGCAGGACAAGATGGGCAGCAGGCTCAGAGGTGGGAAGACCAGGTGTCAGCAAAACCAGAAAGGGGTAGGACTACCGCCAGGGGGCAAAACTGACGGTGGACAGGAGCAGTGGGCAGACAAAACAGGAGAGGGACCAGGACTGGTTTGGGGCAAAACCAGGGAGGAGCAGGCCCCTAGGGGGACAGAGAGAGGAATAGGTAAATCCATAAAGCTGGATGTACATGTTCCATTCCACACTAGACCGGTGCAAACGTTCCTGCTTCTGGACAGTGTGCCTCTCCTGTCTCCTGTGTGCCTCACCTGTCTCCACCTCATCTTGCCTCTGCCTGCCTTCTACCACAGTAAGTAAGTGGGCAAAACTTGTATGTTCCAGTCGAAGTGGGCAAACTTATACGTGTACGTGTTTTCTCCTCGCACACCTTCTCTGTTAATCTTCAATGGTGCTGCTAGCAGGGGTTACGCATTAAATTGTGATATAACTTTTTATTGTGACTTGCAGTGCACAACATTTTGGGTTTTTCCCCCTTCTTCATCACCAGACAAAAGTGAATCTGAAAAGATAAGAAACAGTGGTCTAGATAAAACTGGACTAAGCTCTCTTAAGATCTGAGGATGTATTCCATCTGGTCCTGTGGCTTTATTGATGTTAACTTTGTCTAATTGTTTCCGCACCATATCCTCTGTCAGCCAGAGTGAATATTACTCATTTATACTCATATTATTACAGTCCCTACTATAAGGACTAGGATTCTCTAAAGTGAATACAGAGGGGGGGGGGGGATGGTTTAGCACATTAGACTTCTCATCATCCTATATAACCATCTCTTCTCCATTATTTAATGGTCCCTCATTCTCAGTCCTATTGATATGTTTAAAAAACATTTGGGGGTTAAACTTGCTTTGTTCTGCTATCCGTACTTCATTTTCTATTTTAGCTAGTTTAATTGCTTTCTTGCACTCATTATTACAGCTTTTATAATCCCTGTATGCCTGTTCGGTTCCCTCCGATTTCAAAATTTTAAAAGCCTTTTTCTTTTTTACTATTTCCCTTTTTACCTGGGCATTAAGTCAGGCAGGAAAGGACCTAATTTTTTTTACACTTTTCCCTTAAAGGTATAAATTTAGAAATGTAATGGTTTAATATCCCTTTAAAAGCAGTCCACTTCTGCTCAAATATCCTTACCTAGGAACAAATCCCCCCAGTCTATGAGCAGGAGTGGTTCCTTCAACAACATAAAATTAGCTTTCCTAAAGTTATAAGTTTTTGTTAACCCAGTGCACTTTTGTTTTTTGCAACCTATCTTAAGCTGGGTACACACAGTACGCTTGAGAAAGAACGCTTGCACGTTCGAAACATGTTGTGACCCTGTTTAAGCAGCATTAAATTTCACTTTGAATTGCAAACTGTAGTTTGCCGGTGTCTCCCTGTCAATTTTGCTGTTCCTGGTACACACAGTAACGATAAGGCCCCGATACCGTCGGATCCGACGGTATCGGGGCTTTATCGTTACTGTGTGTACGTTCGTTTCCCGAACGAGCGCGCGACCGCCGAACGATCGGGTCAGCCGTACGCTCGTTCAGGAAAGGCCGAAATTTCCATCGGCCGCGCTAGACTCCCTATAGGAGTCTAGCGCGGCCGATGGAAACACACAGTCCCGAGCGTTCTCCCTATAGGGAGAACGCTCAGGACTGTGTGTATGCAGATCTTTGAAAGATGGCAGACAGGATCTTGCAGATCCTGTCTGTCATCTTTCAGAAATCTGTACTGTGTGTACCTAGCTTTAAATGACACTATATCATGATCACTATTACCTAAGCTTCCCATTGCCTTCATCTCTAAAATAAGCTCAGGGTTATAAGATCTAATAACACATCCTGTCTAGTAGGAACTTCTACCATCTGTGAATGAAAATGCTCATAAAACCCTCTATGTCAGGCTAATTGAAATCCCCCATAACCAGAACATGCCCGGTACCAGCAGCCTTCGCCAACTGCATATGGAGATTTATTTCCACATCCTCACTGGCATTTGGCGGCTTATAACATACCCCAACAATTAATTTACCCACTTTCTTGCTTCCAGTACATCACTCCACCCATATTGTTTATGCCATATCGTTTGTACCCCCATCTATCTCATCTTTTAAATTTGGCTTCAATTCTTGTATGGGCCAGTCACAGTGGGCAAACTTGCATGTACCAGTCACAGTGGGAAAACTTGTATTTGCCAGACACAGTGGGCAGACTTGCATGTACCAGTCACATGGAGGGCAAACTTGCATGTACCAGTCACAGTAGGCAAACTTTTTTATGTCAGTCACAGTGGGCAAACTTGTTTGTGTCAGTCCCAGTGGGCAAACTTGTATGTTCCAGTCAGTGGGCAAACTTGTATGTACCAGTCAGTGGGAAAACTTGCATGTACCAGTCACACGGTGGGCACACTTTCATGCACCAATCACACTGTGGTTAAACTTGCATGTACCAGTCACACTGGTGGTCTGACCTAAGTGTCCCCTTAACTGGAGGGCTGACCACTTTTTGGTCAGTGCTCAATTTTAACAGAAAGTCATCCCTCCAGTTCACCAGCCACTGTTAAGTAAACACTGGATGGTGAACTTGAGGGCTGACCTAGCAGTGGCTGTTGCACTGGAGGGCTGACCTAACAGTGCATACTGAACTATAGGGTTGACCTAACAGTGTCTGCGAAACTGGAGGGCTGACTTAACAGTGGCTGGTGAACTGGAGCACTGTTAGGCCAGCCCTCTATTCCTGCATTTCACCAAACAGTAGGTCCACCATGCCCATCTCCAGACCACGGTCACTTCCGCAAGCCATGCCCCTATTTTTTGTGGCAGCACATTTCGTGCACCACAGAAAAATGTAAGGGTGACTTGAGACGTATGGGCCCAAAAAACTGCTATAAAGATATAGGGGGCCAATAACTGCTAAATAAAGTATAGGAGACTATAACTGCTGTATAAAATATAGGGGCCCAGTAACTGCTGTATAAAGTATAGGGGGCCAGTTCTTGCTGTCATATATATTGGGGTAAATGGTGTTGTAAATGTATAGGCGGAAGTATTATGCTGTCATTATATATGGTGAAGCAATAACGCCACTTTATTTTAGTAATTTATTAAAGGGACACTATACTGAAAAAATTACTTTGCCTCTATAATTGAATACATGTAAGTAGCACTTGTTGCTGCATGCCTTCAATCCAGCACACATTTTGTGTAGGAGCAGTATCCCCCCTCCCTCCTTTAACCACTCCCACTTCCATCCGACCTTTTTTCCCACAAACCAACTGTCAAGCCTGCACACAGCATTCCTACAGTCAAAACTCTGTCACTTTTTCAGCTACAGTAAAACTGTTCACAGAATAGTTTTTGAGAGCAAGGAACTTGATTAACAGCTGAAATATAAGAAGTTTTAGATTGGATATCTAAAGAAATAGGGGGCAGATCAACAAAAAAATGATACAGTGGTGGCTGGGAAGAATTATAGTTTCCAGTTATGGTCAATTTAAAATAACCTATTTTTCGGTATAGATGACCTTGAATTTATTCCAACACACATGGTGGTTGTTCTTTAGCGCCAGGATTGGCTACTTTTTTTTCTACTCGCAAGGTTGATAATGTTGGATCCTATGGAATTTGTCATTTTATTGGCAGTGTGTTACATTGGCATTGCACTTTGTCTCCAGCTACTGCAGCCTGCAGCTGTGCACATAATAAAGGTCGAGGTTAAACCACCTAACTGGGTACAGGACGTGAATTCTGAATCAGCACAATCCCTACAGTGGATATCTGTGGAACACATGGCAGATCTAATATTGGAATAGAGATTTGTAGTTCCCCCACATGGTAAAGGTAACAGGTCATATCACCCACATGGTAAAGGTAACAGGTCATATCACCCACATGGTAAAGGTAACAGGTCATATCACCCACATGGTAAAGGTAACAGGTTATATCACCCCCATGGTAAAGGTAACAGGTCATATCACCCCCATGGTAAAGGTAACAGGTCATATCACCCCCATGGTAAAGGTAACAGTCCTATCACCCCCATTGGTATCTGTCCTGCTAAGTGACACTATACAGGGATGTCCCCGTCGCTGTCTAACGGGACTATAGTGGTCACCAGAACAGAAAGCGGGGAATTGACCCAGGAACAGCCTTCCAGCGCGAGTGTAGCCCGGGGGGGGGGGGCTATCCGTATCTACTCCCCACTTCCTAATGCTGTAAGGAAATTAAGGGAACAAAGAAGGGAAGGGAGGGGGTGGGTAACCCGAGATGAGCTCGGGGCTGTGAGCGGGTGGGAGTCACAGGAAATGGGAGTCACAGAGAAGAAGGGGGAGGCGCAGAAATGCACAGTCAGCAGACACGCTCGAACATTGTGCTGAGACATTACTGAGGCGAACAGTGCACAGGGTCAGGGGAGGGATGTGGGACGCATTATGGGGAACGGCATCCAACCTTGTTAATAGTCACTAGTGGGACTACAGCCTGTATATTAACACCGTGTGACCTTTCTCCATTTCCTGTGTCCACCCACAATCCAGGGCAGTTCAGCTGATCACAGTGGTTTTCTACCGACCGCTTTTGTCTACAAAGCACATATGCTGTCTGTTTAGCTCAGGCCAATGGTTTGGTGACCCCCCCCCCCCCCTTACTGTGCCCTCCTGTGACTCCATTTACATTGTGTTTGGGTATCAGTTAACTCATTGGGTCTACCAGCGAGTGGGATGTTGGGAACGGCTGTGGCTAATTGTGAGCTTGGTGTAGGATTTTCACACAAAAACAACACCCCCGAAACTGCCTATGTGAATTGCAATATTTTATCCAGCACACACTGAAGCCTTGTGTACACATTAGATAAATCTTGTTTAGTATAGACATATGTCCATCCAGTCCAACCCATCTAGCAATATCCTCATTTCCTGCCTAACTGTTAATCCAGAGGAAGGCAAAAAAAAAACAAATTTATGAAGTTGGAAAAAATTCCTTCCTGACTCCAAGTGACAATCGGAAATTTCCCTGGATCAACTCTACTTTATGTATCAATACCAGTAACTTGCAACATTCCTTGTTTGCAGAAACTCATCCAGCTTTTTTTTTAAACTGACCAATGAACCTGCCATAATAATGTCCACTGGAAGACAGTTCCATAGCTTTACCGTTCTCACAGTGAAAAACCCTTTCCGAGCTTGAAGCCTAAACCTTTTATTCTTCGAGTCTTAAGGGATGTCCACATGTCCTCTGACATGTCTATTGATGAACAATGCCTCAGATAGTTTATTGTATGGCATGTTAATGTATTTATACACAGTAATCATATCCCCACGCAAGCGCCTTTTCTCCAGTGTACATAATTGTAACTTTTCTAGTCTCTCTTCATATTCAAGCTCCCCCAATCCCCTTATTAATTTAGTTGCCCTTTTCTGAGCCCTTTCCAGTTCAAAGATGTCCTTTTTGTACACAGGATTCCAAAGTTGCACTGCATATTCCAAATGAGGCCTTACCAATGCTTTGTAAAGAGTGAGAATATCATTTTCCTCCCTTGAATCCATACCAACAGGGATTCACTTAAAACAGAGCCATTTATAGTATAAGCAACACAAGTATTTTTAAGTCCATAATGCATCACCTTACATTTATCAACATTGAATCTCATCTGCCACTTAGCAGCCCAATGTGACAATCTATCTAGATCCCCCTGGAATGATTGCACATCCTCTGAAGTTTTTAATGGTCAACAAAGTTTTGTGTCGTCAGCAAACACAGAAACCTTGATGACAATACCCACTTCCAAATCATTAAAGGGCATGTCCACCCCCATTACTGGCCCTACTGTGTAGTGAATAAAAATCCTTACCTTACATCCCAGCTCCAAATGGTTCTCCTGGATTCACCCCCCCAAGTCTGAAAAACTGGCCACCAGGAGGATAGCTGAGTCCATATAGGACTCTGCCTCCTGTCTTTCCTCCGGGAAAATTTTGTCCTGTGCACTGCAGGCCTCCCCTCCCTCTCCCTCCCGTTTTGCAAGCCCTCCCCCTACCATTAAAACCCTTTGCCATATACTAGCTATCCTTCCCCCATCCCAAACCGCCATAGATTTTACAGGAACTCCCCGAACTTTACTTACCTCTCTCCCCGGCGTTCTCCACTGCCGGCAGCCGCGTCCGTGATTGGCTGCCTCTCAGACAATCACAGACGCGACTGCCGGTCCCGCCCCTGCTTGCAGTTCCATGCAAGCAGAGGGCCGGTACAGTACGCCACGGGAAAGAGTTAAGATAAGTAAAGATCGGGGGAGTTCCTGTAAAATCTTTTATGGCAGTTGGGGCTGGGGGAAGGATAGCTACTATTTGGGCAAAAGTCCAAAAATGGGGTGGACATGCCCTTTAATAAATAGATTAAATAAAAGTGGCCCCAACACCGAACCCTGTGGCACCCCACTTAGCACTTAGTTCATAATGATAAAGCCCCATTAACAACTACTTTCTGCATTATATTCCTTAACCAATTTTCTATCTATGTACAAATGTGCCTCCCCAGACCAACAGACCTTAGCTTATACATTAGTCGCCTATGGGGGACTGTATAAAAAGCCTTTGCAAAATCCAAGTAAACTACATCTACTGCTATGCCAGAGTCTAAATTTCTACTTACTTCCTCATAAAAGCCAAGCAAGTTAGTTTGACAAGATCTATTCCTCCTAAATCCATGCTGGTTACTACTTATAATGTCAATCCTTGAAACATACTCTAGAACATGTTCCCTTATTAAACTTTCCAGTATCTTCCCCACCACTGAAGTTAAACTTACAGGGCTGTAATTACCCGGCTACTACCCTTTTTGAATATTGGAATAACATCAGCCTTTTTCCAATCCAGAGGCACACATCCGGACATGAGGGAATCTGCAATAATAAGAAACAATGGCCTAGATAAAACTGAACTTAGCTCCCTAAGTACCCGAGGATGTATTTTATCCTTATTAACCTTATTTCCTGTACCATATCCTCAGTTAACCAGAGTGCAATCTTTTATACCATTATTGCTACTATACTCTATGATATCTGTACTTGGATCTTCTATAGTGTATACAGAGGGGAAAAAAATATTCAAGATATTTGCTTTATCGTCATCCTCCGTTACTAACTTATCCCCATTCATTAGTGGTGCCACATTCTCAATCCTCATCTTCTTACTATTAATATAATTTTTAGGTTTGGTGATGCTTTGTTCAGCTATCCTAACTTCATTATTAATTTTAGCTAATTTGATTGCTTTCTTACACTCCTTGTTACAGTTTTTATAATCCCTAAAGGCCCTTTCCGTTCCCTCTGACTTAATGGTTTTAAATGCCTTTTTCTTCCTTTCCATTTGCCTCTTTACATCAGAATTTAGCCACATGGGTGCAGATTTATTTTTTTACATTTATTTCCCAAGGGTATAAATTTAGATGTGAACTGGCTTAAAATCCCCTTAAACACAGTCCACTTAGGGCACGGCCACACTACGCCAAAATCGCATGCGATTGTGCAAAAAATGCAGATCACAATGCACGTTTTCATTGCGTTGCCACCATTGCAATGTTTGAAAAACCGCATGCACAATTAGAGCAATTGTTAGACGATAAACTCGTGCTATTAGGGGGGCCCGACAAGTGACATGCAGTGTGTATGAACATAAGTTTTGGCGAACAATCATGCCATGTATGGGTGCTTTACTGGCCGAAATGGCTTTGTTGGGCATCGATGATCCACCAGTGGTGGATTTGTCCACATGCTCCAATTAAACGCCAATTTTAGTCAAAAAGTGATAACACACAGTATGATTGCCAGACAACACAGATGTTCATCTTGCGTGTGCACACACTCCGGCATCGTACCTTGTCCATGCCGCTGGATGAATATATAAACTTAAGGTATAGTGTAGATTAAAGACTTTATTTTAGGCGATTATGGTATGGAAAAAGTCACCCGTTTGTGATGAACTGTTAAAGGTGATGAACTGTTCTTTTACTTCTTAGGGGAATTTTTATATATGTTTTGATTGGTTTGAATAGGTTTATTGCTGGCCAGCCTAGATTGTGATTATTGGAAGGTATTTTTTATTGGGTTATTGACTGGACTGAATAAATGATTTTATGCCTATCTAATTTTTAGTGTATGATGTTTGCACAGGTTGCACTTTATTTTTGTAAAAAGTCACCCACGCAGCTACTGCAAGCGTTTTATAGCAACATGCTCTTGGATCGCGCTTTAAAATTCAGTGGTTGGCCCTTAATAGGAAAATTTAATTTTGCATTTATGGTATTAAATTAGCACAAGTGCAGTGGAGAGCAGTGGCAGCTCTTGGTAAATTTGGTAGGTTTATAGGATAAAAGTGAAGTAAGGCTAGTATTATTCTAGTCCCTGATAGGTGGAATAGAAGCAGAAAAGAAGCAGTGTGGCTAGTGGTGTCGCTACTTTAGAAACACAAGCAGCCTCATTTACCAAGAGCTGCTGCGCTCTTTTTTAGAGTTAAAGTTAAGCTAATGGGTTCGCTAGGGGTTAACGTGACTTTAAGTCCTTTCTTGCAGCGGCTGCTCAGAAAACCCCTGACAGGGGTGCAACTGGTACTCTAAAAAAAATGTTCCCACAGTCCTCAACACTGATCTGTTCTCAGTTGTAAAGAATCCAACCTATTAGAGCACACACTCTGCAAGAGATAGATGTACCCCCCCTCAGGGGTGAGGACCAAGCATATTCAGTTGTTACCCTGGGTATAGCTAAAGGGAGGGGGTGATGTTTTCTTTAGTTCTCCTTACACTTCCCTGTTTGCGGCAATTTACCAAGGGTTAGAAAGAATGGATTTGTGGTAACTGCTCCCACAAGCAATATTCCAACACAATCTCAGCACATTTTATATTATTTTTTAAAACCAGCAAATAGCTGCCATGCAAAAGTTTTGAGAGGATCGCAGTTTACTGAAAGTTGCAATTGTGCCAGTAAATTGGCATTTAGTATAAAGTAATGTTATGTTATAACACACACCTCTTGCTATATTTTGTGCATACAGCGTGATAGGAGTTTGGATACATTGCCCACTAGTTACTTAAATTGCAACTTTCCAGCTGCTACTGAACTAAGACTGTGAGCACTGTATGTATAACGATTCTGCATTTCAGAAAAAGCTGCAACTGGACATCTCTATCTTAAGAGATCATTGTTATTATGTACTAGGAGCAAGAGTCAGACTAGGCAGAGAAACAGGGCGGTCTAATACAGCATAGGAGTGGCTTGCAGCTGCACATCAATTTCTTACCATTTCATTCCAAAACCTGGAGACCACGTCTGCAGTCAGTCAGGAAGAGAAGACAGCAGAATAAGAGCAGATGAAGCAAGAATAAAGGGGAAGAATCCTAAAGACATTTTGATATTAAATATACAGTGATGAAACTTTTCAAACGACTAACTTTAGTGAATACGCATTTTAAGTTGTGAAGGGACTTGCAGGAGGCAATAGTGAGTAATCAGAGTATAGAAGCTCTATTGTTGCTTCACAAAAAACACTCTAGAGGAGTTTGCAGCCAGTCCCCAGGATGGAGTCTCTCAGAACTGCTTGGATTTGCCTGTTCCTGTACTCTGTGTGCAGCTCCAGCCCTGCCAAATTCAGCCCAGAGGTGAGTGAGGGTGTGCTGGTTGTTAATCTATCCTTGGTTGAATTAAACCTATTCTTTCTTAGCTTGCCTTCTTACTTTTCACCCAGCAAACCTCTCTATTGCTTGACTTGCCCTCCCCCCTTCTTCTTTTTTTTCCTGGAGAAGCCGCTCTGGGCTCCCTCTGAGGTCACACATGAAACCAGTTAAAAGCTGGAAATGAAATTTGGAAACATTTCAGTTTTCGGTAAGAGTTGGAAGGGAAAAATGGAGAACAAGAATCACTGACAAGAAAGGGGTGAAAAACCTGGAAAGCCAACAATGTAGAAAGCCTTGATAAAATATAATAAATGGGCTGAGAAAGTAGGCGATAGGGAGAGGCACATGTTAAATAGAATCTTAACATGATGTTTTTAACTTTTTCATCTTTTTTTTACATTGGTTTGTTGTATTTTTTTGGGCGAGTTATTTTTTCCAGTGAAAGTGCTATAAAGGGTAATGAAATGTAGTGAACTGGATGCAAATGTAATGAAATTCAGGAAAATAAAGGGGTAGAGACCTGATGGAGGGGGGAGAGAGTCCACTCCAAGGATCTCCAGAAACAGAAACCTTTTCTTTCAGTTCAATGACACAGGCAAGATGAATTCAATACCGTCTGTACATTCATCAGTAAGAAAGGGCCCGTTTTTTACTACTTTCTTGAAGTGTTTTTTATTCTCGATTGTCTTTTTACAGCCACATCATTTTGACAACAATCAGATATATGTGTGTGTGTGTATAAAATGTTATTTGTTCCTTTTTTTGCAGCAATTAGTAAAACATCTTTGCGTTTTTCCCCAACACTCATGTTTTCTGTTAAAGAAAGCTGATAGATTACATGTCAGCAGTCCCCAAACATGTACATTCCAACAGCAGTTAGTGCCACTGTATTTCACATGGTCACATTGTGTAACAGTTTTACTTACCTTGACTAAATAATCAACATAATTGCTGACCCATGTATGGGCACTTTATCAGCCAAAACAGACCCTCATTCGGAGATCTGGTCGGGCAATGATCCCTGGCTGAATGGCTGTAAAGTGCCCATACACGGCACGATCATCGTACACATCGTGTGTTGCAGGTCGGCACCCGCGATCACACGTGTGTACAATCCTTAAGACCCTGGGATGTCACCCAGAATACTTAGGCATACCCTTCCACCTATTCCTAAAGAACACACTTTTGCTGTTAAGTTTTTTTATTTTGCTATAGAAACTTTTAGAATAAACTGTTTGACACACTCCAAAGCCTGGAGCCTTTTATCACATGGATGGTCTTTACCTTAAAGTCAAAAGTAGTGACTGCTGTGACCATAACATCAGTCATAGGCCAGTAATGCATATTAACTAGAGGAATAATTGTGTTCTATTGAGCCTTTAATGGATGCCAGCCATGATGCATTTAAGAGATATCTGTAAATTTAGTCAATGTCATTGTAGGGAGCCAATTGCTGATCAGAGGTTAACTTCATCCATGTTGCCATGGTTTACATATCCTTAGACTAGTCCAAAGTTTCTCTGTCATAATTCAAAACATACTGATGAACTGTTCTCTTGACTCTATGCCCCACAATCGTACCTGTAAAAAATATTTTCTTAGTGGATAATAGAAGCTTGTGAAAGAGAATTTATTCACACCCCTGTATGAGCTTTAATTCTGCAGGTATCTGCCAGTTCCTGATTTTTGCTGCAGTCCCATTTCCTAGACCGTTCCTCCAAAAATGCCCAAAACATCTATAAAGGGCAATAAAGTACATTTTCACTTAAGTACAATCAATAGGTTACATTAGAACATCCTTTGTATTCATGCAGGGACACATGTTTACTACCTAACCTTGTTGCTAGCCCCTAAGAGCAAGCATGCATTGCAACCCAAAGAAATTTGAAAAGGCAGTATGAATAGCTTTTAAAGGTCATTTTTTATTAGATACAATTAGAGCAATTAATATTATAGAGAATTGTAGAATATTATGGGAGAGGAAAGTGGAAACACTGTGCAAAAATCAATGATGTAAGCAGCAACCAGACCATTTTCTTTTGTCTAGGGCTCATTAGGCCTTTGCAAATAGTGGTTTTCTTTGTGTTGAGATCTATTATCTATTTGAGAATCTTCTTGTAGAACCTAATGTTAGGATGTGTATACACATGGATACATTTCTAAAACTAAAGAATATTGAAAATTACTGGTATTAAAACCTAGTTTTGGATGATCAAGGGATGCTTTTTTTTCTTTTGCCATTTGGAGTTAGGAAGTAATACCTATAGGCGCTTTGTCAGACGAAACGGCCGTGCGGTTCGCGCTTGTTGAAAGATCCGCCTGGAGGACCGTTTCGTGATCTCACGGGCACCTTAATCGCACGTGTGTACGAGCCATTAGAGGTCCCAGACTTACATGTAATGTAGAATTAATTTCATTTCTTAAAGTACATAGTTGCTTGCTTCCTAAATCTGTATTTAAATAAACTTCTGTCTGGAGTAACAAGTAACAAGATTTACATTATTTGAAGACCTTACATGCATTATACTTGGATATTATTGCCTTTGATTTTATAAATTGTAAACCATTTACTTAACCTATTTTCCTTAAAGGCATTTTTATTCATTTCCTTCCATACAATCCCAGCATCTGAAAGAGAGATTTTTCCCATTATAGCTGTGTCCTGTGGTCATATCCTGAAATATTATTTCCTATTGTACATATTATGTGGACCAGATTTTTTTCATTGTGTCTCTGACACTCCCTAGTGAGCTAATTCTGTTGTTTGGGGTTTATTTTGTAAACCACTAATCTATAAGTTTATTATGCATTGTTTTAATGCGTTAACTTTTTTAAAGCAATATGCAACTACATGCAAAATGTCCATAAATGGGATGCACAGATCATCAGTATAATGTAGTATACAATTTCAGTGTATTAACCGTATTGCATTGGCTGGTCCTTGGGATACTGTTAAACAATGGAACCAGTGCAAAAAAAGTATTTAGGTCATTGCTAAATTCTGTTGGCCTATATTTATTGGTTATGGGCTAGATTTGGCTGGTCTGGAATTTCCATTTTGTGCCATACACATGGTCGATATTCAACTAATTGCTCAACTAATATTAAACTTTTGCCAAATATCAGCAAGGTATAAAATATTCTTGCTTCAGGCTGGTCTTCCAGCTTGTTTTCTCTGTGGATGCACAGCTTATATATAGATTGGAGAACATGTCAGATAGCCAGTACAGTATTTTGTACTTCTGTATTAGAAAAGAACTTAATGAAGAAAGTACATACTTCAGAGTAGTCCAGCCCATCTCCCACTGTTTCCTCTTGCATCATTTCTACATGTAATTAGCCTCCTCTTACAGTGAACCTCCTGACTCTCGGTGTCTTTTTGAAGCTGTAATTAAATGCATTGTTGTAAGATGATAAATATAACTTATTATTGAGGTTTTTACAGGTTTTTTTTTTTTGGAAAAAGTTAATTGTTTTACAAGAATAAGGGTCATGTGGGCATATTTTGGCATTGTCTGCTGGCAATACATGCCAATTTCATAGCCCATAGCTAACAAGATAGATTCCAAAGAACACTTATCGGTAATTAGCTGTGGTTTGTGCAAACACATATCAACTGACATCCTATAGTATTTAGATACTGCTGCTGAAACTACCAATTTCTATAATTTTCTACAACTAATTCAGCAACGAAGAAGGTGACCTGATGGTGTCATGATCAGTTGTTCCTGACTGGCTATATTTTAGCCGGTTTAGATGAATGCTCCATCAGTCTGTTACATGAAAAAAATTCTGTTGCCCTTACCTTCCCCATCCGCTGGTGGGTGTACACTACATAGTTTCTTTCAGCCAGCCTCTTGGTAGTTGGGTACCTAGATCACTCCTATGAGTGATCTAGGTACCCAACCACCTTGTGCCAACCACAAGAATTGTGCCAACCACAAGAATTGCCCCTTTATCTGTAAAGTGTGTACTGTGTAAACTATCCTCACTTTCCAAAAGTTTCCCTTGACTTCTGATGGCCCCCTGTGCTAAACGTACAGGGAATGTGTCACAATCTCTGAACGTTCTCCCTATAATTTATAAAGGGAAAATGTTCAGGACAGCGTGTAGCTACATCTTTGAAACATTACAGACAAAATCTTACAGATACTTTCTGTCATCCTGTGTGTACCCAGCTTAAATCAAGTTAAAATTTGGTCTGTCAAAGCATGCGGCTGTCAATCCCTCCACCGTGGCACCTGCCCCTAATTGGCAAGAAATGCATACATTCGGAATATCGTCCAAATTACCGGTTTGTCGCTTAGGTATCTTGCACTCAGGGGTCGGAGTGTTCAAACACAGCGTGGAGCCATCACAATCAGGAGTAATTAAAGGAATAGTTCACTGGAAAAGTGAACTATTGCATTAATGCATTGATTGAATCCCGGGAGGTACATTTACCTTTCACGCAAACCACCGCAGCCGCACTGACAATTCACAGTCGCTTCCTGTTTCAGATTAACTATAGTGCGCATGATAATGCGCATTACAGTTGAACAGGACCAGGAAGCGGTCGGGACCTGTTTGCCGTGGTGGATTGCGCAAAAGGTAAATATACTAGCCTTCATTCCTGGCTCCTGAGAAATTCATTGAAGAATGTGAGGTAAGGCATAAATGCATAGAACAAACTTACCTTTCATGCGATCCTCTGCTGTCACACTGACAGGTCCCAACCGCTCCCCAGTTCAGATTAACTGTAGCGCGCATGCACGAAAAAGCTCGCTATGGTTAATCAAGTGTGACAGTGGAGGATCATGCGAAAGGTAAGTTTCTTCTAGCTTCATTCCCGGCTCCACAGGCATTGATTGAAGAATGCTAGGTAAGGCACAGATCCTCAACCATCTAGTGTTCAATCAGTGCATTAAAGGAATAGTTCACTTTTGCAGTGAACTATTCCTTTAAAAGAAAATCTACTGTTTATTGACAGTAATGCACCTAATATCACCTAACTGGTGCTATACATTACCAGTAATAAGCAGTTAACTTTCTCCTGAGCAATCCAATTGCACACACACCCTGATATTTATTGGCAGTACTGTTCTACTTTATATCTCAGGGCTGAACAAATCCCAGGGGCCAGGTAGTCAACGCACCTAGTAATTCACATCTGATAGCTAGCCTATGACGCCGGCTACAAAAAAGGTTAGATTGGCTTCTAGATTTGTCTGAATAGCTCCTAATGTCAAAAATAATTTGTCCACCCCTGCTCTGTCTACCATATGTATCGTAGGGAAGGGATACCAATTGGGTTTACCTGGATAAATTTTAACTATGTATCTATTTTTTCTTTTCATACCAAAGCAGCATGTACAGGGCTGTTTCTAGCCATTTTAATGCCCTAGCATGATCAGATCCCATAGAAAAAAAAGAGCAGTAGTGTGCCCTAGCCCTCCAATCCAAGAGTATTGCCTTTAATACTTCAGTGCCAACAACTTACCCAGAGTAATGCCATTAACCCATCAGTGCCAACAGACTTACTCAGAGTAATGCCATTAACCCGTCAGTGCCAGCAGACTTACCCAGAGTAATGCCATTAACCCATCAGTGCCAGCAGACTTCCCCAGAGTAATGCCTTTAACCCGTCAGTGCCAGCAGACTTACCCAAAGTAATGCCATTAACCCGTCAGTGCCAGCAGACTTCCCCAGAGTATTGCCATTGCCACTTTTAGTGCCAGCAGACTTTCCTATTAATACTTTCAGTGCCAGCACTTTCCTAGAGTTTTGCCATTAACCCTTCAGTGCCAACACTTTTCCAGAGTATTGCAGTGCCAGCAGAGTATTACCTTTAACCCTTTCAGCTGCCAGCATTGACATGATATACAGAATGTACCTGCTTTCCATGTCTCCTCCATTGAATTGTTCACTCCTCACCTACTCTAAGTTCTAATTGGAGAGTTGGGGGGAAGAAAGAAAAAGGCAGGGATAGGGATCTCATGGCTGCTAGTCACAGGGTCACTGGTATAAAGTCTGCAGCAGCTTTTACCTGGCATTTTAGAACTGTTCTCCTCAGTACTATTAGCTGAGCTCATCCTCCCCCCTCCTTCCTTCACCTTCAGTTCATTTGCAGCATTGTTTTCAAGTAGAGGGAGCTGAGTTAAGGCTCTCTACTCACTACAATGTTACACATTACAGCAGAAAAGGAGAGCAGTTCTAACACAGCAAGTAAAAGCTGACAGGGAGATGCTAAGGAGAACACTGGGTGCCCTGGTTTAACATAGGCGCTCCAGCCAGGACCGTATTTACCACACAGTAGGCACGCGCCCAGGGGCGGCTGTCAATCTCCTCCCACCAATCCAACCCCTTTATAGTCTGTTTTCTTTCCCAGAAAATAGAAAATGGGTGTGGTTTAGGGGTGTGGTCTGTGTTTAGGGGTGGGGCTCAGGGCACCAGGCTCTTTGGGCTTACTGAGGTGTAAATCCGGCCCTAGCCCTTTGCCTAGGTGGCCTATGCCTAAAAACATACCTGAGCATGAATGTCAGAAAGCCCTTCCCATAGGTAGGACTTTAGCTTCGTACACATGCTTGAACAACACCATGGTGCCTGAAAATGAGCAAGCAATTAAAGGTAATTTTAGACAATAATTAAATGAGTGTGGTAATTCGCTTGGGACTCATTTGGTAACCACCACCAACTTCCCAGTGAATGGTCACAGACGTTGAATTCTCATCTATTTATTGCAGTCATTTATTGGCCATCATGGTGTTGGTTGAGTGCATAAGGAGCTCCCCTAAAAAAAAATCCACCCGCAAAGCTATACCTCAGTGTTTTTAGTCCTACCTTATAATATAGTGCGCCGCCTTATTAAGTTTGTTGTTTTATTCCAAGTTCTCTGTTGTTCTGTTTTGCTAGTTGCTTGTTCTAGTTTTCCCTTTTAAAAGTACAAAAAAACAAAACCATACAACTAAAACAAGGAGAGGACCGGTGCAGCCTGATGACCTTATTTCATCTTTTGAGCATGCAAGGTTCAGTCTTGTAAGTTAAAGGTACTACTTGTTCATTGTTTTTTGTGTACGTATTGTTCCCTCCCTTCTTCTATTTCAGTTTAGTTCTACTGGCAGTAGTGTGGGGGTGGAGGATAGCAACAATAGTAAAACTCTGGAAAAGTGTGGTTTCCCCCTAATTTTAGTCTTTTATACTAAGCAGCAACAGGTCTAAACTTGCAGGCTGTTGTTTACCATGAAGGCTGAGGGTTAATTAGGTGTGGACTGAATTCCTTGGCGGGGGCAATCAGTAGATATCCTAGACACATCTTTGGAATAGGGAGTGTTTGTCAAACAAAAATGAATCCACTACTTTTTAGAGCAGTGTTTCTCAACCTTTTTATCTGTGGGGACCCCTTGAAACAATTTTCATGTCTCGGGGACCTCTACATAAAATTATGATTATATACAGTATCATTATTTTTCTTTGTCAGTCATCAAATCATCAAAAAAGCTAATCTATACAAATATTAATCTATAAATACATCTCTATTGAACAAAATGCACTCTAATTCACACCAGGGTGGGAACCCTTACATTAAAACATTACTTATTTTTATTTATCTCTCAGACATCAATACACCAAACACAGACTTTATACAGAACATTGATAAATATGTAGAAAAATATATCTGCATTCATCAAAATTGTGGATCTATACAATTTCTGTCAATGTTTTGAGGACCCCCATGCAACCTCTCAGGGACCCCTGGTTGAGAAACACAGTTTTAGAGGAATCGATTTTTTATTGTTTTAGATGTGAGCTGAGGTAGGCATGTATTCCTCTTGGTACATCTTGGTTTGTTCTTTGTAGTCCCGACACCACTGCATTTTTTATTGTTTTTTATAAATAATGATAGTTTGCCATGTTATCCTTAAAGCACATGTCCATCCCCCCAAACTAAAATTTGTATGCAACCTAATTACCCCCCAAACTTAGACCTTGCATGGTTTAAACCAGGGATAGGCAACCAGTAGATCTCCAGATGTTTAAAAACTACAACTCCCAGCACTCCCTAATTACAGAGTGCTTGGAAAGGAATTCCTAAACGTCTCAACTTGAAAAAAAATGGAAGGGACGAGTCTTAAACCCAGTGCAAATCAATCCTTTATTATGTTACATGGCCAACAAATTTGAGGAAAAACATTCGTTTAAACATTCGTTTAGGAGTTTCTTTCATTTGGAGGTGCCGGGATTGATAGTCTCCCTGTACTGCTGGGTCTGATGGCAGACTGTAGGAGGTAAGACACTTGATTGTGTACTGTGTACGCTTGGAAAGGAATGCTGGGAGTTGTGGTTTTCAAACATCTGGAGATCTACTGGTTGCCTATCCCTGGTTTAAACTTACCTACAAGGCTTCTAAATATACTTACCAGCCCTCGTTCCCTTGGCTGTCTTTTGCTGCTGTTTCGTGCCTTTTCTATGTGCGGCAACAATAGAAGGGGCCAGACTCGCAGCAGCTACGGTGATTGGCTAAGACATTGTGTCTAGGTTTGGTGGGGTTATTAGGTTTTATGCAAATTTTAGTTTTGGGGTAGATATGCCCTTTAAAGTAATTGTGATCATTGAGCAAAATTCCTGCAAAAAATTGTATTTTCCAAGGTTATAATTAGCCTACTGTACATTTAATAACATGAGTTAAAAAAAGTATTTTAAACAAGTTTTTGTTGACCCTACAGTAAGGACATTTTGCATCCTTTGTTATCACTGCTGAATGGGAGTGTTCTTTGGCAGACTAAAGAGTTTCCAGAATTTGTTGAGCTGTTCCACAGCTGATTCAGTACTGCCTATGATTAGGAAGAATTGTAGCAATTTACATTTCCTTAAAGCTTGACATGTCGACTTTGCACAATTCTAGTTCTGTGCCTGTTGATATGAAATGTGATTAGGATGAATGCTAGATTATACTGACCATTATTCTGCCCATTAGACAGATGCTTCAGCTTCAAAGGGTAAAAATAAGTTTAGGGTAGTGTACTTTAAAGGGCATCTATAGTGAAAAAAACACATTGCAAAGTTAAATTCATGTACTCTGTGCTGCCTTAATCCTATCTCTGTCAGTGACTGTTTAACCATGGTGTCAGATCTCTATGCAGCAATCCCCCCTTCCCCCTCCCCTCTGTTACCTCCTCCATGTCCCAACTCCAGCTAACCGACAAGCTTATCATGTGCAGTAGGAGTTTAAAGTTCAACTTCCTGAAAAACACACCCACGCACAGTGGCCAATAGAAAGCAAGCTGTCCTGGAGACATGGAAGAAGGAGAACAGTACAGTTTACGATCTCTCTCTTTGTGACCCATCATCAATCAGTGAAAGCTATTTAGAAGGGGGGTCAAGTGCAGCCTTATATCTACCATCAAACTACCTCTCTCCCCCTGCTAATGCTCTTATCTCTATGTTTATTACAGAGCAGGGAGGGGGGATCACGTCACAGGGATTTGATTGACATTTCAAGTAGGAGTAGAGGAATGCAATCACGTATTCTTCTAACTGATGTATCTCACGACAGAGAGGGAATCTGAAAAAAGTGAAGACACTCTGGGGGGTTGTGGGGAATTATTGAACACATGGAAAGAAAGGAAAAAAGTTAATTTTCCCACTATAGATGCCCTTTTAAGTTAGCATTGTAAAGTACGCACATGTTTAGCTTCACTTACTGTGAATTAAGATCAAGCTTGCATACAAAATGTGGATAACAGTGGGCAAGGAGACATCTGGTAGACCCCCATGGGTTTTAAGCTGGTTACACATGTTCCAATCCTTCCTCCTGACCGACCATTTAAGGCTTCCGACCGGTTGGCCAGGAGGAAGGACTGTCGGTCATGGCAAAAGCAGCCACGTCTGACAGTTAGTCACGACCAAGCAGGACCGCCCAATCAGCCATGGTTTTCCAACACGTCCGATCGTGCATTCATCCAATTCAGACGAACAAGTGGTCGGTCGCAGCTGCAAGAAGAAACCATACAATAATTCGGCCTGACCTACCGAAACACTGAAAATGTCAGTCCGTCATCCAAATTACTGTACATCTTAATATGTTGAGTTAATGTTCACTAACTTGGCTTTGGTATATATAGTCCATCTTTCAATCTTTTTACCCTACCTATGGCCTGGTACACCCAGGGCAATTTTGACCCAATATTTCTAACTTTCAGACTACTGATAAATAAACCAATTGCTATGAATATTTTTGCCACACCCTATTTTGTGGCCTATTGAAAAAATGTATTTTAATTCCGCCTGACTGAAATATTGCACAAAATGCCTAACAGATGATACAGAGACAGACAGGAAAAAAAGAGGAAAATACGTTTCAAGCAGCACATACACATTAAATGGCTTCATGATTGTGCAACCGATCAAGGTACTTCCTGATCGAAACTCAACTATGTGCAATTGCCAGTGAATTTCAAGCTAAAATATGCTCAGGATCAAGCATCTGTTGATGGAATCACATTTCATTTGAGTGCCCAATATTGCAGACCAGTTTTTACTGTCCTTAGGCTTGTTATACCAGGGATGATATTTTGGTCAACCTTTTTTCCAGTCCCAGTGAGAGGCTTACTCGTTTTTGTTTTGTTTTTTTCATCTAGGAAAAAAGTGAGGAGCTCTCCAGTTCACTATTTTGTTTCTGACCGTGCTATAGTTAAGCCTCGTACACACATGCGATCACGGGTCCCAACCCGCGACGCACAATGTGTCCGAACGTTCGTTTCGGACGATAATCGGCCCGTGTATGGGCCCTTTATCGGCCGAAATGGCCGGTCGTTCAGAGATCTGGTCGGTCGGCAATGATCCCCAACCGAACGGCCGTTTCGGCCAATAAAGTATGTGTACGAACCCTAAAAAGGGTTAAAAATGAAAGTGAAATTAACAGCAGATTTGCTGAGGTGGAGGATGTTACTTATTACTTACATATTTAACTCTATTACACACCCAAGTTGTCCTTCAAGTGATAATTTTGCAAGATCTGGAATCCAGGTTATTATTACTTACACACTTGATGTTTCTGGCATTACTTTTTTTAGGGACAGAATGTCCCTTTAAGGATGATTCCCCTAATCTACAAGCCACAAGAAGTTGTAGAGCATTTAATAAATGGTTTATTGTGTGTAAAAACCACACTATGTAAATCATATGCTGTGGCTGTCCTGGTTACTAGTCCTCAATCCTTTTGAACACTATGGATTGTCTATCATAGTTTATATTTAAGTTAAAGCCATTCACATAGGGAAGAGACACTTGTATGGGTGATCAGATCATTCTGTTCAAATATGTTAATGGACCTTAAAAGCATATGTTTTTTTTTTTAAATTGCCCATTACTGGAAAGTATAAATTATCCTAACTATAACTGTACCCTTTTTTTGTTGATTTTAGCTGTAAATCAAGTGCTTTGGTATCATAAACTCTTCTGTTGTGTATAGTATTCCTGTAGCTTACATTTTGACAGTTTATATGTGCATGGTAAGATGTTCCCTCTCCCAATGCTGCCTCATAGGGATTATTGAGCATGCTTGCACTCAAAGAGAGTCGTATAGTCTGTAAGTGTACAATTCCTTTAAAGTGCGTTTTTTGCTTAAGTTCCCCAGTTCTGAAAATCCTGGCCTCACAATATTTACCTCACCAGTGAGATATGTTGTTAAATTGAATAACTGCATTGATTCCCTTAACTCAGTGGTCCCCAACCTCCGGGCCACACAGCAGTACTAGTTTCCGGATTATTTGCATACCTTCAAATAAGGGGGAATGAACCTCTAGGTGTGGGGCCTATTTAAGCTCTGCCTGGCACTGCCCTTAGGCAGATCTATTCCACTCAATAATACCACACCCCAGAGATCCCAGGAGAGGCCCTTCAGATCCTGGAAAAAAATGGGATGGTTGGGTAGTGTGCATACTAGCTTAGCAAATCGTCAGTACAGTATATTATACATTATATTATTCTATTAATTATTTATTGCTATGGCCAGTGCATGAAAACTGTCTAACAACTGAACTAGTCCATTGTGCAAAAAAAAGATGAGAGGCCACTGTCCTAACAGAAATGACCATGAAGAAAATGCAGTTTTACCTCGGTTCTTTTTGTTTGTGCTGAGTTATGACTAAAAGGTGCTGAAATCAGTGCTCTGGCAATGTTCGAATCAGCGTGTTCTTTTGGGTTTATTTTTTTAACAACAAAACCCATCTGCTTTTTATCAGGCTGCTAACCACATGACTTCCATAGCATACCATCAAAGAAGAAGGTTTGTCAAAATAATAATTAAAAAAAAAAAAAATGATGTTGGGCTAAAAACTTCTGAAAAGTGAACTTGTTTTTTCAGTTGTTCTGGTAATGAATCATATTAAGAAAGATGACCAAACACATTATAATGTTTTAAGGTCTTTCCACTAAAAATTTACCACAGTTAAAACGACTATTTCCTGTTGGCTCGTTCAGTAAGCATCTATCTCAGTTTAAAAACATTGGTGATATATATATATATATATATATATATATATATCTGTGCATCCTGCAAATAGATACGAAGGTGCAACATTTAAAGGGCTACTTGTTAAAATGCTGCATGCGTAAAGTGCTGCATAGAATATTTGTGTCTAGGTGCTTAATGTTTAAAACAGTTAAACAGGTGTAAAGTGCTGCCAAATATAGGCCAATCATGTCTAAGTGATAATTGATAAATTAAAAAAAATTTAAAATACAGTAAACTTTAAAATATTACTACACAAGGCTAGCCATTATTTATTTTATACATTATTACTTTTTAAATTTAAAAAAACACATGCGCAAACGAGGTACAATGCACAGAAATAGCGATAACACTCACAGTTGCGTGCACGATTTGGTGCGTTGTAGTGGGGCCGCAGCCTAAAAAAATAAAGACAAGGATTTGAAAAGTTAATAAAGAAATCCTATCAAATCTAGTGTTGGCATATTGGTGTGGTCACACTAGGTGTTTTGCACTGTGTTCCGCCAATAAGAGTATGCAAATCTACATTTTTTGCGCAATCCCATGTGCTACAATTGCACAATTGCAGCTCACAGCAATGCACACTAGCGCACTGGAAAGGCACAGATCCTGTCTGTCATCTTTCAAAAATCATGTATGTACCAAGCTTCAGGGCCGCCTCTCTAATGAGGCAAGGTGAAGCATATTACAGAGCAGCACCCTATAGGGAGGCAGCAGTTTTGATGCCAGAATTTTTTTTTTTATGGCATTATGTGCTTGGAGCCCAAAAATGCCATTTGTAAAAAAATATACATTTTTGGGAGGTACTGTCACTTTAAATAGCATGGGAAGCCATGACTTTTATTGCACAACCGAATGCAGCTACGACTCCTCCCCCTCCCTTCTGACTAGCAATTCATTTGATCAAAATCAATGTTTGTCAGTCCTGCAGCTCAAAATTCAATGTTGGGCATCATTTACCAGTCATTGTGGGCATCATTTACCAGACATTGTGGGCATTTCCCAGTCATGTGTATAAAACCCCTCCCAAAAAGTCTAGAGACGGCCCGGGCAGTTTTAGTGTCACATCCCTCTAAATGAATATTTGTTGAAGCACTTGTTGATTTTATTACAGCCCTCGGTTGTTTTGGATAAGAGTCTATTGGTTGTTTTGGATAAGAGTCTATCAGTTTGTTATATCTAGACTTGGCAAGTTTTGCCTACTATTCATAAAAATATCATGAGAAATGTTTGTGCAGTGCTGCATACCCAAATGGCACTTTATAAATAAAATTATACATACATACAAATGTTTTCTAATGTATGGGGACCATAAATGCCATTTAGCTAGTTTGGGTGGAGACATGCAAAGATTCTGTCCTGTGGCTAATGCATGTGTACAGAACCACTGGCATAATAACATGCAATACAACCTTATGTAATAGACTAGAGCCATTTATTCAACTTGCAGACATGACATGTTTCAATGTTGTTAGATCTCGTCAGTGTAAAATAAAGATTCATGGCTTCTATGAGATAGGACTTGGAAACACAAGATACCAGGCAGCTATATTGCTTAAGGTATGTTGGGTTTAAAGGAGCAAAAAGCCCTCCACTGAGCATAAAATAAAACAGAAGACTGTAAAAATTGCCTTTTCCTAATCAAGAAAAGAATAACTTCTCACTCCAGCATTCTTCTTTATGTTCTGTGGCTAATACTTTTTCCCCGAACCGCTGGCAAAATAACATGCAATAAAGCCGAATGCTATAGAGCCATTCATCTGACCCGCAGACATTTTTTTTCAAACATTTTTATTTTAATTGAAAGCGTGGGGTTGGTGCTTTTGTTCCCAACCACCACAGTGAAACACAAGTGGTATGCAGTGGTTGAGACCATCTTCCCCATCAAACTTCCAGCCAAAACTGTACCTGTGCCAGTAATCAAAGCGTCTTCCAATACTCACCCTCCCCATTAATCCCCAGCTACCATTAGTGAGATCCAGACTGTCCCAAACAATCTTGTTAAAGGGCATGTCCACCTCTAAACGAAAATTAAAATCTAATTACCCCCCACAACCTAGATCTGGCTTGGTTTAAAAGTGTAAACATAGAAAAGATAATTAATGCACATTCCTAGGCCCTATACAATATCATATTATCTGCACACTGTAGTACACATTACTACGATCACATGAATGAACAGTATGAGAAATGCAAAAGGTAATTTAATTAAAAAAGGTTAGAAGTTAGGACCCTCTTGACGTGGTTGGAAGGCTTTTCATTCATGTGATCACATTAATGTATACTAAAATCCCTTTGTTTATAATGTATGCCAATATGTAGCTAATATGATATTGTATGGGGCCCAGGAATGTGCATTGATTATCTTTTCTATGTTTGTTTTAATATTTGACCAGATCAGTAGCACTTCCGCAAAATGTAGTTGTAATTTAGCTAAAGGAGTGCTTCCACAATCCTTCTATTGTATGGTTTAAAAGTGTGTACGAGGCTCCTAAATATACTTACCCAGACTCATTCCCTCAGCTCTCTGCTGCTGCTGTCCCATGCATTTTCTGTGCACAACCACAGCAGAAGTGGCCAGCAGTAGTGTCGGTTATTGGCTGAGATGTGAAGTGCAACAATATTTCTTAACACAGGTAATTGACAAAACACCAGGAATTGCTAGGAGTCATCTCTAATTTAGTCAGTAGTAACCATGGCATGTATAACATACAGTACAAGTTATTACCTTAAAATATGTTTTGAGATCTAAGGTACTTAATGGCTGGTACACGTGCCAGTAATTTCCTCCAACCAATCAGCCAACCTAATATTTTGGCTGAATCGCTGGGTGATTTCTGAAGTTGGTCGGTTCCTCTAATTGGATATTTCAGTACATGGCTGATCATGCTTTCTTTAATAGGCTACATAATCGGGCAAAATATCAGAAGTATCACTTTAAGGCTGGGTAGAGGCTACACATGGACACATTTTCTCATCCTGAACAACCATTCGTCGCTAGAGAGCGCAGTCGGTTTGGCCAAAAAACCTACTTGTGTACCAAGCCTAATTAATACCAACATTAAATGGTATATCCACCCCAAAACCTCAACCTTGTGAGGTTTATAAAATCCAAAGATGCTTCTAACGGGGAAAGAAGGCTGGGTAAGTACTGTTAGAAGCATCTTTGGATTTTATAAACGTTGTGAGGTCAAGGTTTTGGGGGGGGGGTTGACAACCAAATATAAAAAGGTGTTTTTGGGGTGTGAACATACCCTTTAATATATTTGCGGTAATCCTTTGATCTGTAGGGCCAGAATGTATAAACGTGCCATTAAACAAAATCTATACGTCTCTGTTAAACTTTCGGCTGAACTTTTGTGAGCCTGCCTCATTCTGAAGTAATGTTTTTTTTCTCTTAATTTTAGTGTTTGTAGAAAAAAATAAACCACAACATCTCAAAAAACTGTTGTAGTTGCGTAAATAATCATGTGAGAATGACAGTATGGAACTGGAATGTTTCCAGTATGAAGTTTCATGATCATTCTCCTGTCTTTCATATCATCCCACCCCCATCCCCAATTCCATCTACCCTTTATAGCTATGTGTTTATTTCCTGTAACAGTAAACCCTTTTCTATTATTCTCTGCGTGCCTCCCCTCCCACACACTTTGAAGTTTAATGCGTTCACTGCAGTCTCTAGGCAGATATGTCCATTACCTCCTAACATAAAGACATTAAGCCACCCTTCCCCCACTTGTGTGAGGGTGCATATAGATTAGAAAATTGACTCTCTGCCAGCCATTCATTTCATTTGTGTAAGGTCTGCTAACATTATTCAGCCTTTTATATGTGTACTCAGCAAGTTTTTGTTTACCATCCCCTGCACCAGGATAGCAGCAATGAAAGGAATATAAAATAGAGTAACGGTAAGGAAAATATACAGAAGGTAAACTGGGAGGGGTGTGCTGATTGAAAAGCAAGTATGCGCAAAATGTGCCTTAGGGCTAGGCCACACTAGCGTGTTTTTCCGCATGTTTGCGCACGCGTTTTGCTTAAACGAAAATTCCTGCGATTTCCGATGCGCATGCGATTGCATTTTGGTAACGCATGCGTTCAACATTTTTGGTGCGTTAACGTATGCGTTTCCATAACGCAAAATAGCGAAAACACATGCGCAAAATGCACAAGAATCGCGCACACAATCGTGTGTGATAACGCTCGCGATTTGGTGCACGATTCCTGTGCGTTGCAGTGTGGCCTCACCCTCACATTGTGGGCAACTCTCAGGTCTGGGAATGTTCGCAATGATGCAATGATACGCACTCACGGGGGTGATTTCAGCCAGATCATTCCCACCGGCAGATTTAGTATGCACGGTACATGGCGATATTTTAGCAATACCAATTGTTTATTACAGTCCTCACAATCAGCTATGATTTTCTGACTTGCCCAATCATTCAGACTGACCAATGGACCAGAGACCAGTGTTCCCTCTAACCTCAAATTGGCTGTGTGCGCTGAAATATATTTTCTGTGCGCATTCAAAGTTAAATTTTGTGCGCTCCATAAGGCAGCACTTACATTCCAAAAGATTTTTGTGTGCACACCACTTTAATCTGCGTGCGCAGGCCTGCAGAGTTGTGTGCGCACGCAAGAGCGCACAGCTTAGAGGGAACACTGCCAGAGACTACCATTCTATGTATTCTATTCAATGCTTGTTTTAGAATGTAGGAAATAACCTGTTCTGCTGGCAGTATCCGAGGCCAAGACCCCATCCCAGACTGCCGGGCAGTAATTAACAAGTTGAACTATGTAATAATAATAATGTATATAAGGCCTACTATCATTGGGATGGCCAGAGGGACATGCATATTAATGAAGGTTACACTCCCTTTACCAGACCATGCCAGAAGAAAAGGGCTTGTATTGTCTACATTCTTAAACAAGCTTTGGTAATGGCAGGCATAGGGTGGGGTGTCAAAGTACTGCTCGGGCAGTGGATTATAGTTTGCCACACTCTTTAATGAGATTCTTTAATGTTAGATACAATAGATAATGACACTGGGGCAGTTTAACAATCATTATCTGTCAGTCAGGAATATCAGATCCTGGTCGACCCATGTGTGCCAGACCTTAATGTTGTGGGAAGAGATTATGAAGAGCCCCTATGATACAATATAAAGCCCCTATATGAAGAAGTTGTTTGTTAAGAAATTATTATATTGTTTATTTTTGCATTTCTGCTATATTTTGTGTGGAATATAAAGCTACAGCTTCCATTTAGGACAGGTTTCAACCTGAAAGTCTATTGTGCCCTAAATTCCAACTTTGCTGTTTCTGGTCTACAGATAAATGCACTGAATTGTAGCTCAACAATATATGGTGGCACCTCCACTTGTAAGGGAATGTTAATTCCTCAATATGCTTCAATTTAATTTTTCATACCAACCTACTGAAGATCAGTGCATAATGTGTTGTGTACACACAATAACATGTGTTTTTGTCCACAGGCCTGGCTTCAACAGTATGGATATCTGCCCCCTGGAGATCTTCGGACACATACCCTACGCTCCCCACAGTCCATGAATGCTGCAATTTCTGCTATGCAGAAGTTTTATGGATTAACAGTAACTGGAAAACTGGACAGTGAAACTGAGAGGTCTGTATCAGTCACTCAACTGCTTGCAAATGACAATGTCTTTCATAACTAGGACAAAGTGGGTACTACTGGGTAGCAAACAACTTAAATATTGGTAAGGTGAAAATAAAATTATAAAAGAGCTGGAATAATAAAATGAGGGGAAAGGAAACAATAATTTCATATTTCAAAATGTGGAGATTATTTATGTTTTATTACAGCTTGTAAGAAAATAATGTAGATAAATCTCCCCATGTCAGATTGACACATGGTGTGAGCACTAGACCTGTTTATACAGAGCATGCCCCTTTATGTTTTTGAATGCTAAATGCGTAGAACTCTGTAGACACACCTTTGTTGGCCATGTAGCAATTTCAATAAATAATTACAATTAAAGGGCATGTCCACCCCGAAATTTAACTTTTGATATGTGGTAGGGCATGCTCCCCCAGCCCCAACCGCATTAATATAATTGTTAGAAAGTCCCCCGATTCTTACTTGCCTGCACTCTCTCCTCCGCTGCAGTGTTCAGGCCCTCTGCTTGCATGGAATTGAAAGCAGGGGGCGGGACCAGCAGCCGCGTCCGTGATTGGCTGAGAGGCAGGTAGGGCTGCACTGAGCATGCCTCAACCTTGATGAGGTTGAGGAAGTCTCAGGCACAGCATGAGTCACACACTGCTCCTACACAGCAGTTTCCTGGACTTTGGAGGGGCACAGCAGGGGAACTATTTTGAGCAGGAATGTAAGGTAAGGATTGTTTTAAACTACTTGATGTGGCCAGTAAGGGGTTAAATTTTAGTTTTGGGGGTGGACATGCCCTTTAAATAAATCTATTATTTGCATTTTTATTAAGAGGCTATGACAATTAACAATAGATTCATGCACACAAAAATAACAATTGCATCTAATACTAATTATATTGTTAGTAGTAGAGAATTGTACCGTGTTAGCCATAGATGAAAGTGAAGACATCTTGGATATAAAGTAATACCTTTTATTGGCTAACTAAAATGATTGAAAATGCAAGCTTTCGAAGCACTAGGCTTCTTCCTCAGGCATGATACAATTATATTGGTTATACATGATAATTATATTGTTGTGATATATATCCATGCAAAACTGCATTGTCTTTAATAGCAATTTGTGTAACAAAAGTACCATTGTTGCTAGTAAATACACATTCTATTGGCAGTTGTTTTTAGTGCTAGTGACTTTCTATATCCCAAAATACTAAAAACATAAAATCACAGCTTTATCACAGTGTGTATAGTTTTATTTACATAGCAATACTTGGAGATGGAGATCTGTGCAATAATAAGATAGTGTCAAATTTGAATCCAGCTTCCTGACATTCTTTGGTGTCCTAATCAAAGAAGCATGTTAAGAAACTGAGCATGAAACAGTTTACATCTGATAATCTCCGATAACACTGAAAGCTTTAAAGCTTTACTTTACCTTTAAGCTTATGATTGCTTCCGAATGTGATATTTTACATTTATTTTCTTTCTGCCAGACAGAACCATGGGAGTTTTTGTTCAGAGAGATCTGTGTTTTTTTTGGGTATGCAGAAAATGATGAAAGTTAGGATATTTACCCTAAATGAATCACATTTATTATCTAGTGACAGTAAATGATATTGGAATGTATATGAAGTCTTCACCTTTTCATCTCTGACCATCTGTTTTATGCCTTATCAGTGGTGTGTCAGATTTCTAATGTGCATTGCAGAACTCAGATTACTCTTTGTCCAGCGACCAAGGGAGGAGGCTTAGATCTGGTTTTACAGTGCCTCTATAAAGTTGGAAGTATATAAGCAGATGTTGCTTAAAAGAGGATTTCTTTGTGATTGAACTCACTCCTTTCCCAGTTTTAAAAGGAGTGTTTGAAAATATAAATATTTAAGTGAGTAATTACAATAAAGCAAAATCAAACCCTAAATGTGAGAACTGCTCTGGATCTGCTGTAAAATTTTTTCTGTAAATTCAATTTAAATCATCCTACTACAATAACAACAGGTCTAAGGAAACTACACAAACTGACCAAACTATTAAGCTTGGGTACATACCATCTAAAATTTCGGGCTGATGGACCGATTATTCAGTGTATTGGTCAGTCGGGCCTAAATATTGGATATTTATTTCGAGGGCAGCTGATTTGGGCTGTTCATCCAAATGGGCAATCGGACGGGTTGGAAAACTACAGTTGATCGTGCGGTCCTCTATGGAATTGTTGCCACTACTGACAGTTCTTCGTCAGGATGAAGGATCCCAGTGTGTGTACCCAGCCTTAAGGTGCCCATATACTAGCTCTTTCCTTCCAAAATTCCCTTGACATTCCATACTACCGCCCCACCCAACGTTACAGATGTTATCTAATGTATTATTCGGCCTGAGAAGGTTGTGGGTAAGAACCACAAAAGCCGAATTGGTGTTCCTCGTTCAAATATCGAATTGACTTTTATGGCCAGCTTTAGACTTTGTTCGCACTATGAAACTTTTTCCATTCATATCTATACAAAAGAAATGCATGAGCTTCTAGATATAAATGTGTAAAAATACACCGTACTGACCCTCAAATGGATTGCATAAGTGGGAAGGCTATAATGTGTTCCTGATACAAAATACTTGTGGCTGCATTTCCACCATCTGGGAGTCAGGTGTACACATGTGCCAGCTTATACAATGAGCTGCTGACAAAGTCAGTGGGGCAGACCTAAAGTAGAAATATGCAGCAAAGGTGTGGGAAATTAAGTCTTCACAATTCTAGTTAAATTCTGATCAGTAGTTTAACACATGCTTCTTGAGGCAAGCTCCAAAAAAATATGTAATATGTAATGAACTCTGAGAACCTGAAAAATGAAGTGCTTTGTTTCCTCTAGAGCAATGAAGAGGCCACGCTGTGGGGTCCCTGATAAATTTGGCGCTGAAATAAAGGCAAATGTAAGACGGAAAAGATATGCCATTCAGGGTTTGAAGTGGCAGCATAAAGACATCACATTTTGGTGAGTGTCACTAAGTATGGGGTGTTACATACGACTATTAAGTAGCTTTAAATCTTACAAGTTTTATTTTCTTTTTATAAATCGGCATCTTTCTCTTCTCTGCAGCATACAAAATTATACCCCAAAAGTTGGGGAATATGCTACATATGAGGCAATCCGACGAGCTTTTGCAGTTTGGCAGAGTGTGATACCACTGCGTTTCCGTGAGGTTCGATACGTGGATATCAAAGATGGATATGCTAAACATGCTGACATAATGCTTTTTTTTGCTGAGGGTTTTCATGGGGACAGCAGTCCTTTTGATGGAGAGGGAGGATTCCTAGCACATGCTTACTTTCCAGGAGCAGGCATTGGTGGAGACACACACTTTGATTTAGCAGAGCCTTGGACAGCCAGGAATGACGACCTGGATGGTAAGGAAAAGTATAAAATGTTATGATTTATAAAACAGAAGAATAAACAAGCACGTTTAAATGCAGTAAAAAGTGCTATTGCATTAATTTCTAGGATCAACCCCTTGATTCAACTGGATCTGCTAGCTCCCACACAGGTTTAAATGCAAACGTACAGAGCAATGTTTTGTGAAAGTTAGTTATTCCCATATATTTCATTGTAATTAAAAAGAAACAGAAAAAAATAAATTTGTACACTAACTAGTTCTTTTAACACTGTTTAGCCTACAAAGGACAAAGTTATGCTCTTCGGAAATGTTTATTTTGGGGGAATGTAAATGTAGAAGAACTCAAAAAAAGGAAATTCATTCATGTGAATTCCATCCTTAAGGTTCGTACACATGGGCGTTGCACACCTGCGATTTCAGATGATAGAGTGACCACCATATGCCCGCTTCAGGCGATAATGGGCAAGCAGCCTTTTTGTAGATAATGATTATTTGACTGATTTTGTAACAACCCTCTAATTTTATGTATTGTCTGTACATAGCTTAAGAGGCTGCAGTCACATTAGTAAAGAATGTTTCTCATACACTACATTATGACCTTCTGACGTTCCTGTGACACCTTTAAAGGGCATGTCCAGCCTAAAAAAACTTTATATACTAATGTAACCCCCCAAACCCCAATTTGGGTATTATATATAATGCAAATGATGACCCTAAAGGGACTTACCTGACCCAGTCCCTCGCTGCCTGGGTAACGCCCCCTGCTGGTGTTACAAGCTCGTTTCATGCAAGAGCAGTGAGGCACTTCATGGTCACGGCTGTCAGGTAATAGGGCTTGACGTTAGAGCAGAGGAGTAGCACGGCCTTTAAGTAAGAGCAGAGGAGTAGCACGGTCCTTTCAGTAAGTTCTTTCATGGGTATCTTTGGGGATTATCTATAATCCAAAAGTAGGGTTTGCTGTACATTATTCTAAATAGTTTTTTGTAGGCTGGACATGCCCTTGAAGAACCGCCCAAACTTTTCTTTTTTGCCATTGACTGACAAACGTCGAAATTTTGAGGAGTACCGGGATAAAAATTAAGTTTAAAGACATTACTACATCAAATCCACCTAATGTCTTAATGGCGAGCATTAGAAATTATAGCATCTGCTAACCCCAAAATATTGGCTGTTTTTCCAACAGATCCAACAGTTAGGCAGGAAATGAGGATATTACTAGATGGGTTGGACTGGATGGATGGATGTCTTTATTCAACTTCAAATTGTAAACTATAAAAGAAATAAGATTATTTTCAAAATGTTTGTCTAATGGATAGTGCTTCTGCTAAAAACGAGGAAATATTTGAATTTAGTCTCTGGGGGAAAAAAATACACTGTATAGCCTGAATTTGTCTGCTGTGTGTGTACCATTGGTGGGAATACTCTTGATGAAGAGAGAAGTAATATTTAATAGTGGCAATGATATGTATAGGATATATTGCCTAACCAGCCTAAAACTCTTTCTGTTTAGGTAATGATCTCTTTTTAGTGGCTGTTCATGAATTAGGTCATGCCTTGGGTTTGGAGCATTCCAATGATCCCTCAGCTATTATGGCTCCTTTCTATCAGTGGATGGACACGCAGAATTTCCAACTACCAGATGATGACCTCCGTGGAATCCAGCAGCTCTATGGACCTAGTGAGTAGGAGTTCCTAAGGAACCGGATAACTTAGAATCTAAACAAAAAGTTTTCAAAAATATGGTTATAGGACAACTATACTGGTGAAACACACACATGGTCAACAGAGAGTTAAATAGATATTCAATAAAACTCACCCACTCTTGTGTTGTCAGAAAGAAGATTTTACTGTCCAAACTCCTGTTCCCAAAACCATAAATCCTGCCTTTCCCTCTCTGCCCCAGACAAAAATTAGCATTTGATTGGTCAGGAAGCATGCAGCTTTGCTGAACTTACATTTCTTATCTACAACATGCTAATAGTATGGGCTGTAGAAAGTAGAAATTCTCTGCATGATTGTATTGTTTTAAAAAAAAAAAGGCAGAAGGAAGGTTGGGAAACTTAGCGCAACACACATATACATTTAACTTGTTTCCCATTATATGAGTATAATTGTCCTTGAAAGAATAATTAAGGTGGTTTATATTTCTTCTTCATCCTTAGATCATGGAGATGGTGTCCCAACACCTGCACCTCGTCCCACACGTGCTCCTCGCCCAACACAATCCCACAGTCCAGACACTCCTCCAGATGACCCCAACCCACCTACCTATGGACCAGACATCTGTCAAGGCAACTTTGACACAATTGCTGTGTTAAGAGGGGAGATGTTTGTATTCAAGGTAAGGATCAAAAAATCATGAACTAGAAGAAAATGTTCTTCTAACCAACTTATAGCTTTCCATTATACTAATAACAACAGCCTTATATCTTTTTATTTGATTTCACTCTATTTTCCAGTGAAATCTATTTTTTATTTGTTATATGTTCTTCTCCAAACCCTTCCAACAGGAGCGCTGGTTCTGGCGTGTCCGTCATAAACGTGTGATGGATGGCTACCCAATGCCCATTGGACACTTCTGGCGTGGTCTTCCCAGCTCAATTAATTCAGCATATGAACGCAAAGATGGCAAATTTGTGTTCTTCAAAGGTACATAATGAAACTAAACCAGTTATTGCTTGTGAAGGTTCTCATTCATCCAGGTCATGGTATATCTGTTGTATTCAATTAGATCAACTGGACTTGAAGTTTAGTTCTTTCAAGAACTAAACTTCAGTCCAGTTGATCTAATTGAATACAACAGATAAACCAGTTATTGACCCCCATAATATAATTACCAGTTTGGGTATGTATGTGAAAGAAACAATTGTAGACTAAATCAACTAAACAATCATTATCCAGTATTTGTTTCAACTGACTAAACTCTCCAGTGTAACATGCAAATGCATTGTTTTTGTGCCAGGTGATAAACACTGGGGTGTTGATGAAGCAAGTTTGGAAACCTGGATATCCAAAGACCTTAAAGGAGTTGGGCCGTGGATGCCAAGTGATAGGATTGATGTGTCTTGTATTGGATGCCCAGTGGAAAAACATACTTCTTCAGGGGAAACAAGTAAGTATTAAAGTAGTAAGTTGGATTGCACAACATTGGTTACCATTTTTTTACCATGTTTAGGAGGAATATCCACTTTAAGAATCTTGTTTAACACTGAAAACTTGATTTAAAAAAGATATTACCGTTTTAATGAGGAGAGATGGAGCAGTGGATACAGAATACCCCAAGCCTATCAATGTGTGGGAAGGCATCCCAGAGGCATTCGAGGAGCTTTCATGGGTAGTGATGGAGGTAAATAGAATTTTTTTGAAGCTTATGTCTGTGAATGAATCCAATCCAATAGAAATTGTACTGACATGATCAGTCCAACTTTCAGGACATTTCAGCTCTTTTCTAAATTTTTCTATACATGTTTATGTTGACCACATTCTTAAAGACTAATTGTTCTATTATGCACCAAACTTTAGAATGTATATTTCTGCCCGTTTCTAACTACTTCATATCCATATCATTTAACCTTAAAAATGTTAAGCAATTCTTATCATTGATTGACTGCTGTTGTAGCTTACATCAGTCTGAAGCACTTAAATGTATTGTCTAATGTATGTAATACTTTTGAGAAGATGGGCTTTACATAGATTAGTTTTGCTGCAATGCAATGTACGGATTTGTCTACAGAAGTCATTTTTACATCATTTCAACTTTTCGCAATCTTTTCACTACAATTTTAAGTATTAATTAATTTTACAAAATACACCCAAAGCTTGCTACTGATTGTGAAGGTTCTCATTCATCCAGGTCATGGTATATCTGTTGTATTCAATTAGATCAACTGGACTTGAAGTTTAGTTCTGAAGACGTTTCGCTAGTCATCCGACTGGCTTTCTCAATTCAGAATGACTTGTACAAGAATCTGTGGCCATTATGTACCCTGGAAAATCCCAATTAGCATATCACAGCCAGGTGCTAGGGGCGTGATTGGATAGTGGCTAAGAGGTGTTATAGGAACGCCCAGAGTAAGGTGTCAAAACAGCATTGTACATGGCAGACAGTTGGTGTCGAACCCCCACCTCTATTTAGGCTTGGTTTCTTTATTTTGACATAAATGGCCTCCTTACACCTCTCTTGAACCAGTCACCTTCCTTTGCCAATATGTTAACATTACAATCTTAAAGGTAGTCCTTTAACCTTAAGAAGCCATTTATGTGAAAATAAAGAAAGAAGCCTAATAGAGGTGGGGGGGGGGTTCGGACACAACTGTCTGCCATGTACAATGCTGTTTTCACAACCTTACTCTGGGCGTTCCCATAACACCTCTTAGCCACTATCCAATCACGCCCTTAGCACTGGCTGTGATATGTCTAATTGTGATTTTCCAGGGTACATAATTGCCAAAGATCTTGTACAGTTATCTGAATTGAGAAAGCCAGTCGGATGACTAGGAAAAAAGTCTTCAAGAACAAACTTCAAGTCCAGTTGATCTAATTGAATATAACAGTATACTTGCTACTGATATTATTTTGCTTTCATATTGCATATTCCTATTGGTTTCTCCCCATATTATTTTTGCAACAAGCCATAATTTCTTTAATCGTTTCCCTAAACTTTCCTCATTGACACTTCCTCCCCCCCCTCCCGTTTACACTATGACTATCCCTCGATATTTTCAAACCTAGATCAATTCAATTCCTACCTCTATGAGCACCAGAAGAGATTATTCATTGATACTAAGATGCTTTTTCTTTTTTCTCACTTTTCTCTTCTCTGCAGCCTTCACCTACTTCTACAAAGGTAATAAATATTGGAAGTTCAACAATCAACAGCTGAAGACAGAGGCTGGGTACCCTAAGTCTGTGCTTGTCGATGGATGGAGGTGTAGCACAGTCCGGCAACCAGATAAGGAGGATACTGAGAGGAAGTGGTTATCATTGAAGTGGATGAAGCAAGCGGGGGGGAGTGAGCGCTGCTGCTGTTGTAGTTCCTGTCCTTCTCTTGCTTTGTGTTTTGGCCCTTGGACTGGCAGTTGTGCTCTTCAGGCAATGCGGCACACCGAAAAGGCTCTTATATTGGCAGCGGTCCCTTTTGGAATAAGTGTGAACCCCCAGAAAAGTTCAGCCTCCCCCAGTCACTGCCTCTCTGTCCCTCTGTGCCTCACACAAATACAGGGAACAGTGTCAGCATCCAAGAAAGAGAGGAGCTCTAATGCAATTTGCACCAACTTTGCCTCGTATATTTTTGTGGCACGTGTTGTTTAACCCCTTCACTGCCAGACCAGTGCCACTTCTACAGATCTTATTGCACTTGTACAGATTATTACCTAAGAATTGATTATTAGGACCTGTTGCCCAAAAGAGCAGAAAGTATTAGTGGTCATGACAGAAAGGGGCATGGATTCGGGGGTTAATAGAAGTTGATACTGGTTTTATTTTTTCTAAAAATTCACATGGAAAAAGGCACAGATTGAAAAGTCATAGGTGCTAGTTAGGCTTACAACAAACCATCATTGAAATAGTTCCAAACCCTCCTTACTAGAATATCTGCAATCTAGCACAGCTGCTTTTATTTCAGGAAAAATCAGTGTGCAATGCATACTTTTCTGATGTTGATTAGTCAAACCAGTATCTGGAATGCTTGGTTCTTTATTAAGTATTTTTACAGTTGCTTAAGCAATTGTAGCTGTGCTTGGAATGTTAGCTCGAAGTTAGCAAGATATTCACTGATTTTATTCTAATTCACAAATTTAAACTTTGGGGGGGAGCAATTTTAGCCATTTTAAGTGATGATTTGGCAGCAAATAATGCCAAGATCGATCACTGTAAAATCCAGTGACAGAATAATGATGGAAGGTGTGACCTGCAGACTCATGAGGAGCTAGCATTTTTTTCTTTTTTTTTTTTGCGGAGCAGGAATCTGTGTTTAAATTGGAGGGACAGGTATAATATTAGTATTACCCAACTCCTTAGTGCTCTGTTAGATATCCTCAACCACCGTTTTTTTTCTATGACGCCTCCTCTGTGCACTCCATCTAATATATTAAAGACATTGGAAGGGTAGATGTTAATGTGCAACTCCCTGATACCTGCAACTTGTTAAAAGGTTGACAATGGTCTGCAGAAATGAATGTATATTTACCTTTTGATAAAATCTGGCAGCAAAGGGGTTATTCACTTGCTAAGTCTATAAAAAAAAAAAAAAGACATTACATCAATGTTTAGCCAAAGAAGTGTTTACAGTGGTGGTAATTCGGAAAGGGCTTAACCATTTCTTTTTTCTGCAGGAAACTGGTTATTCATTGCTCTATGTGTCTCTTAAAGGAAAGAGGTGAAGAAGGGCAGATCACATGGTACGGTTGAGGGGGGTGGGGGTCACATTTGTTTCCTTCCTTTCTCTTACTCTTCGGTTTATATTTTTATTATTATAATATATTATTTGATAACGAGGCTCCTGCCTGCGCACAGTCCTGCAGGTCAGGCCGCTCTGCGTCTTACACCTGTCTACTGTAAGAGGGGCTTCGGAGCAACTCAGGTCTTGTATGAAGAGCAGGGGCTCTACCTGCCCTTCTGCAGTGAGTGGGTATCATTTTTATTCACCCCTAATAGTCACACTAAGGCGACGTGCTTGCAAAGGATCTGGGGGATAGCGTCAGGCCCCTGTTCACTTCCAACCAACGCTTCCCCAAGCACATTATGTCAATATAATAACAGTTGTCAATAAATTCCTTGGAAGGGCAGATCTTTTTAAGCATTCCCCTTAATGTGTTTGGGAATGGGCCCATCGCTGTGATTAATAAAGCTTGTCATGTGGACAAATTCTGTTTTATAAATGTTTTTTTATGTGTTCTTTTTTGTTCCAAAGAAAAATATTTGTTATGATCAAGAAACAATTTGTACTTTAGAACTATAAAAAATGTTAGCAATGTTGTTCAGGTAGGGTCATTATATTTTGTTCTCCTTTCATCTTCCTTTTTTTTTATTCTTTGCTCTGGTCCTCAGTGTGTCTTCTTCCCTTTTTATTTTTTATAGATTTTGTGTATTATTACAACCCCTTTCCCCAACTCCTCCCTTCCTTACAATCTGTGTCTCACTGTCTCTTGAGGTAACAGAAAATGAGCAATTAATGTCAGAGGAGGTTATGTCTGTGTAAAGAATTCTCTACTATTATGAGGTTAACTTGGTCTTCAGCATTGACTTGCTCTGTCTGTTGGTGCAAAATTCTTGCAAACTAAAATGTCAAGGTCTATTGAAACTGATAGTTCATATACCGTTTTGTGTTTTTATTGTTTAAGGTTGAACTTAAATAGTGTTTCCTTTAATCTTGTCCTAACTCGCTCCTTGCTCTAGTTGGTATAAATATGTATTAAGCTAGGTACACACCTAGCGATTTTTCCTCCTGACCGACCGTTCGATACTTCGAACGGTCGGCCAGGAGGAAGGACTGTCGGTCGCGCGCAAAAGCAGCCGCGTCCGAAGTCAACCGCGGACCGATCGTGCGGTCCATAGAGGGACCGCACGATCGGACGAGGTTTTCCACCCTGTCCGATCGTCCTTGTCCGGTTCGGACGAACGGTCGATCGGACATGGGCACATTCGGATTCGATAATTTCGGTCCGATCGACCGATACAAACTTTTTTGGGGAACTATCGGTCGATCGGACCGAAATATCTAATCGTGTGTACCCAGCTTTAGAGACACAAGCAAAACACCTAACACCAATCCTTGTATTTATAGTGACTCTGTGGCTCCTTATGCCCCCTAGTGTCAGGGACTGGTAAGTATGTCTAATTTCTCTATTTCTCTTTAAAAGATGGTCTCTTTGATTGCTTTTCCTTGCCACTTCTCTAGTCCAGGCCTAAAAAGTTATGGTTCTGAGATAGTGAAAAAAATCCTTTACGTAGTATAATTTGTCTTAGAATTTTCTGTTTTTCATCTTGTTTCTTATTATAATTTACCAATTCTCTTATGTCTGTTCTTTCAAATGCTGAAGGTAAATTGTCTATAGGCGGCTTTGTTTTTATGTAAATATGTGTGTCATGTGACGTGCTTTGTGCTGTAATTTCTTTGTTCTAGATGGGGTTTTTAAAATGTGTCTTGTTACAATGTACCTTCAAATGAAAGTATAATCTAATCAATGTTTATTTCTCTATAAATGCAAAAGGGGAGCGCTATAATTTAAAGTCCAAGTTTAACCTTTAAACTAAAATGTAATCAAAGCTAACCCCTTCTTTGCTCCAAACCTTGAGACCTCAATATTTCCAATATTTACCCACTGGTTAGACCACCCTATTTAAACCACTGGTAGGATGTAGTCCTTCTGATCCTTTTCTCAACATAAAGTGTTTCAAATCTGGTTGAGTGGTGGAATATATATATGAAACAGCCCCCAGTGTGTCCCTACTTGACCAAATGATCCAGCAACCAAGATGCCACTTTTTTCTTTAAGACACAAACACATATAAAAGCTACATGCTAAAAGGCTTGTTGGTGCTTACATTAGGAGCATGATGTTGCCATATATCTTGTCTTTAATGAACTGCTACTCAACCTATTATATGTAGATTTCATGTGTTTTCTTACTCAATCTATCACAAACTCCAGAACATTGCTTTTACTCTGCCACAGTCTCCTAGATATTGCTTTCAATCTGGTCCAAATCTCTTACAGGTTACGTTGAATCTTGCTTGTGAAGGTTCTCATTCATCCAGGTCATGGTATATCTGTTGTATTCAATTAGATCAACTGGACTTGAAGTTTAGTTCTTTAAGAACTAAACTTCAAGTCCAGTTGATCTAATTGAATACAACAGATAAACCAGTTATTGACCCCTCATAATATAATTACCAGTTTGGGTATGTATTGTTAAAGAAACAATTAGTAGACTAAATCAACTAAACAATCATTATCCAGTATTTGTTTCAACTGACTAAACTCTCCAGTGTAACATGCAAATGCATATTTGTTTTTGTGCTCAGGTGATAAACACTGGGTGTTTGATGAAGCAAGTTTGGAACCTGGATATCCAAAGACCTTAAAGGAGTTGGGCCGTGGATTGCCAAGTGATAGGATTGATGCTGCTCTGTATTGGATGCCCAGTGGAAAAACATACTTCTTCAGGGGAAACAAGTAAGTATTAAAGTAGTAAGTTGGATTGCACAACATTTGGTTACCATTTTCTTTACCATGTTTAGGAGGAATATCCACTTTAAGAATCTTGTTTAACACTGAAAAACTTGATTTAAACAGATATTACCGTTTTAATGAGGAGATGAGAGCAGTGGATACAGAATACCCCAAGCCTATCAATGTGTGGGAAGGCATCCCAGATGGCATTCGAGGAGCTTTCATGGGTAGTGATGGAGGTAAATAGAATTTTTTTGAAGCTTATGTCTGTGAATGAATCCAATCCAATAGAAATTGTACTGACATGATCAGTCCAACTTTCAGGACATTTTCAGCTCTTTTCTAAATTTTTCTATACATGTTTATGTTGACCACATTCTTAAAGACTAATTGTTCTTCATTATGCACCAAACTCTTAGAATGTATATTTCTTGCCCGTTTCTAACTACTTTCATATCCATATCATTTAACCTTAAAAATGTTAAGCAATTCTTATCATTGATTGACTGCTGTTGTAGCTTACATCAGTCTGAAGCACTTAAATGTATTGTCTAATGTATGTAATACTTTTGAGAAGATGGGCTTTACATAGATTAGTTTTGCTGCAATGCAATGTACGAGATTTGTCTACAGAAGTCATTTTTACATCATTTCAACTTTCTGCAATCTTTTCACTACAATTTTAAGTATTATTTAAATTTTACAAAATACACCCAAAGCTTGCTACTGATTGTGAAGGTTCTCATTCATCCAGGTCATGGTATATCTGTTGTATTCAATTAGATCAACTGGACTTGAAGTTTAGTTCTTGAAGACGTTTCGCTAGTCATCCGACTGGCTTTCTCAATTCAGAATGACTTGTACAAGAATCTGTGGCAATTATGTACCCTGGAAAATCCCAATTAGCATATCACAGCCAGGTGCTAGGGGCGTGATTGGATAGTGGCTAAGAGGTGTTATAGGAACGCCCAGAGTAAGGTGTTAAAAGCATTGTACATGGCAGACAGTTGGTGTCGAACCCCCCACCTCTATTTAGGCTTGGTTTCTTTATTTTGACATAAATGGCCTCCTTAACACCTCTCTTGAACCAGTCACGTTCCTTTGCCAATATGTTAACATTACAATCTTCAAAGGTATGTCCTTTAACCTTAAGAAGCCATTTATGTGAAAATAAAGAAAGTAAGCCTAAATAGAGGTGGGGGGGGGGGTTCGACACCAACTGTCTGCCATGTACAATGCTGTTTTCACACCTTACTCTGGGCGTTCCCATAACACCTCTTAGCCACTATCCAATCACGCCCTTAGCACTTGGCTGTGATATGCTAATTGTGATTTTCCAGGGTACATAATTGCCAAAGATTCTTGTACAAGTCATTCTGAATTGAGAAAGCCAGTCGGATGACTAGCGAAACGTCTTCAAGAACTAAACTTCAAGTCCAGTTGATCTAATTGAATATAACAGATATACTTGCTACTGATTATTATTTTGCTTTCATATTGCATATTCCTATTGGTTTCTCCCCATATTATTTTTGCAACAAGCCATAATTTCTTTAATCGTTTCCCTAAACTTTCCTCATTGACACTTCCTCCCCCCCCTCCCGTTTACACTATGACTATCCCTCGATATTTTCAAACCTAGATTCAATTCCTACCTCTATGAGCACCAGAAGAGATCTTATTTCATTTTGATACTAAGATGCTTTTTCTTTTTTCTCACTTTTCTCTTCTCTGCAGCCTTCACCTACTTCTACAAAGGTAATAAATATTGGAAGTTCAACAATCAACAGTGAAGACAGAGGCTGGGTACCCTAAGTCTGTGCTTGTCGATTGGATGGGCTGTAGCACAGTCCGGCAACCAGATAAGGAGGATACTGATGAGGAAGTGGTTATCATTGAAGTGGATGAAGCAAGCGGGGGAGTGAGCGCTGCTGCTGTTGTAGTTCCTGTCCTTCTCTTGCTTTGTGTTTTGGCCCTTGGACTGGCAGTTGTGCTCTTCAGGCAATGCGGCACACCGAAAAGGCTCTTATATTGGCAGCGGTCCCTTTTGGATAAAGTGTGAACCCCCAGAAAAGTTCAGCCTCCCCCAGTCACTGCCTCTCTGTCCCTCCTCTGTCTGCCTCACACAAATACAGGGAACAGTGTCAGCATCCAAGAAAGAGAGGAGCTCTAATGCAATTTGCACCAACTTTGCCTCGTATATTTTTGTGGCACGTGTTGTTTAACCCCTTCACTGCCAGACCAGTGCCACTTCTACAGATCTTTGCACTTGTACAGATTATTACCTAAGAATTGATTAGGACCTGTTGCCCAAAAGAGCAGAAAGTATTAGTGGTCATGACAGAAAGGGGCATGGATTCGGGGGTTAATAGAAGTTGATACTGGTTTTATTTTTTCTAAAAATTCACATGGAAAAAGGCACAGATTGAAAAGTCATAGGTGCTTAGTTAGGCCTTACAACAAACCATCATTGAAATAGTTCCAAACCCTCCTTACTAGAATATCTGCAATCTAGCACAGCTGCTTTTATTTCAGGAAAAATCAGTGTGCAATGCATACTTTTCTGATGTTGATTAGTCAAAACCATCTGGAATGCTTGGTTTCTTATTAAGTATTTTTACAGTTGCTTAAGCAATTGTAGCTGTGCTTGGAATGTTAGCTCGAAGTTAGCAAGATATTCACTGATTTTATTCTAATTCACAAATTTAAATCTTTGGGGGGGAGCAATTTTTAGCCATTTTAAGTGATGATTTGGCAGCAAATAATGCCAAGATCGATCACTGTAAAATCCAGTGACAGAATAATGATGGAAGGTGTGACCTGCAGACTCATGAGGAGCTAGCATTTTTTTCTTTTTTTTTTTTGCGGAGCAGGAATCTGTGTTTAAATTGGAGGGACAGGTATAATATTAGTATTACCCAACTTCCTTAGTGCCTTGTTAGATATCCCTCAACCACCCGTTTTTTTTCTATGACGCCTCCTCTGTGCACTCCATCTAAATATATTTAAAGACATTGGAAGGGTAGATGTTAATGTGCAACTCCCTGATACCTGCAACTTGTTAAAAGGTTGACAATGGTCTGCAGAAATTAGTATATTTACCTTTTGATAAAATCTGGCAGCAAAGGGGTTATTCACTTGCTAAGTCTATAAAAAAAAAAAAAAAGACATTACATCAATGTTTAGCCAAAGAAAGTGTTTACAGTGGTGGTAATTCTGGAAAGGGCTTAACCATTTCTTTTTCTGCAGGAAACTGGTTATTCATTGCTCTATGTGTCTCTTAAAGGAAAGAGGTGAAGAAGGGCAGATCACATGGTACGGTTGAGGGGGGTGGGGGTCACATTTGTTTCCTTCCTTTCTCTTACTCTTCGGTTTATATTTATTATTATAATTATTATTATTTGATAACGAGGCTCCATGCCTGCGCACAGCTCCTGCAGGTCAGGCCGCTCTGCGTCTTACACCTGTCTACTGTAAGAGGGGCCTTAGGAGCAACTCAGGTCTTGATATGAAGAGCAGGGCTCTACCTGCCCCTTCTGCAGTGAGTGGGTATCATTTTTTATTCATACCCCTAATAGTCACACTAAGGCGAGTGCTTGCAAAGGATCTGGGGGATAGCGTCAGGCCCCTGTTCACTTCCAACCAACGCTTCCCCAAGCACATTATGTCATATATAATAACAGTTGCTCCATAAATTCCTTGTGAAGGGCAGATCTTTTTAAGCATTCCCCTTAATGTGTTTGGGAATGGGCCCATCGCTGTGATTAATAAAGCTTGTCATGTGGACAAATTCTGTTTTATAAATGTTTTTTTATGTGTTCTTTTTTGTTCCAAAGAAAAATATTTGTTATGATCAAGAAACAATTTGTAACTTTAGAACTATAAAAATTCCAAAGTGTGCCACAAATCTGTTTTTCACTAAAAAAAAGTTTTTAAAAATCGATTGATTTTACATTTGTGTCAATTTCCAACCAAAGTCATTATTGATATAGCAAACAAATGCATAACCCTAGTGTGGAATTGTGGGAATGGATGTATTTATCTTTTGTTCTCAGTAACTCCTTGCTGTCAACAAGTGATATGTACAAGTTCTAGGGAGCTGTCTGAATTATACAAACCAGAAATCTAGCCTAGCTCTATCTGTAGAGATATTGATAAAGGTGAACCTTCAACCCAAACCGACACATTACATGCTGTTAGAGGATTCAATTCATATTTAATGCTGTATTTTTAAGCCTGAAAATAAGAATTCAGTCATCAGGGAGCATGATGATATGAATAATTTTATACATTGATTACATTGTGGTTTATTTTATAAATAAAGGAATCCTATTGGTCCTACGTATTGCTTATATAATTTAAGAAACAAAGTCAGATTTCTTTGGATTAAACGTTTATCTGAGCCATATCAATTGTTATTTCAAAATTCAGTTGAGATTGAATGTGATTTATCTTGTTTTTACAATCTAAGAACTTTTTTTTTCTAGGAAACTGCAGGTCGTAGGAATTGAGATTGTGAATTGCCAGACATGGTGTGCCTTTATGCTCTGATTTGCCACATCTTTACCCACTGAAATACACACTCCAAATCTGGCAGAGCAATGCTGGAGGGCAGACAGCAAAGCTGGCTTTACAAAGCTGGATGTTTGTACATATAACTTGGTCTGACTCCTCCTAGCTACTTTAACTGGACCAACAACATGGTAAAATACAGACACCTTGCAGTATTATACAGTTGTGTGGTATGCTGCAGATTTTTATGTTGTTGTTGTAAAATAACGATGGAGCTGCATAATATTATGCAATAAAACAGATTATCAGTATCTATAAATACAAATTATATAACGTGGAGCACTCCTGGGTTTCATTCAAAAAGCTTTATTGTGCAATGTTGATGCATTTTGGTCCCGTGCGGACCGTTCTCAAGACAATGAAAACACAACTGGTACATAGTTAAATACAGGTAAGTCATACAACCTGATGACATAAATTCAAAATAAAAGTGTGTAGTATAGAGCAACCAAAAACTCAGACAACCCCACAGGTATTGCTATAAACAAACATGCATTTATTGTGCACACCATGACATGTTTCGGACAGTCTAGGTCCTTTCTCAAGGGTGGGAGAAAGGACCTAGACTGTCCGAAACATGTCATGGTGTGCACAATAAATGCACGTTGGTTTATAGCAATACCTGTGGGGTTGTCTGAGTTTTTGGTTTCTCTATACTACACACTTTTATTTTGAATTTATGTCCAGGAACAGACATCTGGGCAACCAAAGTCTATGAGAGTCTAGGAGATGTGGTGAGCTGAATTGCATTTATACAACCTGATGACATCATCACCCATCCTACTTAAGCCTCCATTTTGCTATCTGGAATCCTCACTGGTAATAACAGAAACCAGTGCATTCAGGACATAGCAGAGGAACACGTCCAGCCAACCACAAAGTCCAAGACAGCCGAGGTAAAGTGCACAAACTTCTAATCAAATTGCTAAGTGTCAATAATGCTCAAGAAGTGAGTGTGTAAGCGCATAAAAGTGCTAATGGTGAAAAAAATAAAAACAATACTAATTATTAAGCAATTCACAAATATAAAAAGCCACTAAGTTTAATACTATAAATAAATATAAAATGCTACATTAGTTTGTGAAAGTGCTAAGTTCAGGGCCGGCCTTTGATATGGACAACCTGTTTGGCTACACAGGTTGCATTACCAGGGGGGCTCCAGCCAGAGTCTTAGGTCACTGACCTGTAGGTCAAAAGTTGTGCATCAGTGCCACATTCCCCCTGCGTTACAGTCCTGCAGATCAAATGTATGTATCAACACCACCCCACAGACAAAGCCACAACACAGGCAAGCCTTAAGATGACTGTATTCTGTGCAGTGTCTGTGCATTTAGTACGTTATGTGTTATGTAATGATGTATGCAGGATATATACAAGCATGCACTGCATATACTGAAAGACAGTAGGCGGACTTGATTTTAAGCAGGCCAAGGAAAGCAGCATTCAGCAGCGTATAGTGTGTGCCCAGGGGGGTGTTTTGGAGACGGTGCTTGGCACCAGTAATAAATCTTGCACAGGGTGCTATTTATCCTAAGGCCGGCCATGGCTAAGTTACAAAATTCTTAAAAAATATTCAATACTATTCAATTACTATCTTAAAATAGATTATTTGAGTATGCCCCATTTGTGTTTTCACTGTCTTGAGAAAGGTCAGCACGGAACCGAAAAGTGTCAACATTGCACAATAAAGCTTTTTGAACAAAATCCAGGAGTACTCCAGGTTATATTACTGTTATAGCTCTTCTTTGGAAGCACACGGGTGGCCATTTTGGCAGATGAGAGTGCCCCATGCAGAAATTTTAATCATAAGAAGACAGTTGTCACATGATTTAAGCACCCTACCTCAAGCCTTTTGGCAATTAATAGACATGATTATAGGAATATTCACATTTGTATAATTATTTCACAGGAAATTACCTTCTAAATATTGCATTCCGAATCTGTCATAAAGAAAGCCATCCAAAAATGCAGCTTTAATATATTGCTTGTAGCATAAAGATTCAATGACAGAAGTTTTGTGTTAAAGGGACTGTAAACTCCCAAAAATAATTCTGTGCCATTCGTTTCTATTATTCACAGGGAGGTGAGAACGCTTATTCTCACCTCCCTGTGAATAATATTACGCTTGGAGGACCTGGAACTTACCTTACCCGCCGCTCCACTTGCAGCCGCTCCTTCACTGAACAGCTGTTCTCTCCCGATCGCGCGCCCTATCTTTTGTTTTGGCGCGCATGCGCCTAAGAGGACATGCGGTCGGGACAGAGCGGCTGTCAGTGAAGGAGCGGCTGCGAGTGGAGTGGCGGTAAGGTAAGTGCCAGGTCCCCCGTGCGTCCTATTATTCACAGGGAGGTGAGAATAAGCGTTCTCACCTTCCTGTGAATAATAGAAACGAATGGCACAGAGTTATTTTTGGGGGTTTAGTGTTCCTTTAAACTCACATAAACCCCTGGTACATGATTGAACACAGGTTAAGTGGCCTATACATGCTATAATATTATGAAAAGATCCATCCAAGGGCATTTTGTATGTGGGGGGTTTACAGGTGCCAAGAATTCCCCCTTTTCTGCGGATTTACCTACTGTGCTTGTACCTTGAAGTCACCAGAACTGTGTCAATGTGAAAGGGGATTTAAATAATACATACAAAAAATAGAAGCCTAGTGCACATCCAATTAATTTGCTTATATTTTACTTTTCTATTGTATTGCGACTTAAAAAGCCTGCCCTTCTCTCTGGATAAATTAAAGCTGTTAATTCAATAACTTGGCCAAATTATTTTAAGCCCAGCAACCACTTCACGGTTTGCTTTATTCTGCTAGGTCCTAACTGCAGAATAAAATGTATAATAATACATTTGTAACACAGTAGATGTTAGATTAAATTCTACTGGTAAGAAATCATCTGAAAATATCAAAAAAAGTTTTTTCCAAAAATGGTAAGTTTATTGCATCATCCTATTTTTTTTCCATTATCCTCATTTATTCTTTAAAATCTTATTTCTGTTTCCACTCCCCCATCCCACTATTATTCCCCCTGGCTGGGGTCTATATCCCGTGATCAGAAAAGTTGCCAACATTCCTCAGAAAATGGAAACAGAGCTTTCCAAACTCGTGATCTCAGAATCACACACACAAAAATGGGAATAGGAGATGGAAATAGAGGCTGGGCTGTATAGAGAAGCAACATCACTGGAGTGATAGAGCTAAAGAAAAACAAAGCTAAATTAAAGGACAACTATACTATAAAAATTAACTTTTTAAATGAAAAGTACCTGAGGCAGGGAGGTAGGATTGATTATTCTTTCCTCCCAACATAGTTTTGTTGAAGAGATACAGCATGTATAGCTTTTATCTGCCAGCTTAGTGCCCTGGGCTTTCCTGAGGCACGCAGGAGTACCTGCCTCAGGTACTTTTCATTTTAGCCGTTATATATAAAAATAAATGCATTATAGTTCTCCTTTAAAAGAGGTTAGGTTGTTAATGTATCAATTTGATATTGCGCCGTTTCTATTCATCTTTTTACACTGGCTAAAAGATGCTCCATTGTTTAGGGTGCTATCACAGGGCATTTTCTGACTCCACAGTAAGCTTGCCCTTGAATGAACTCATAACCCCTTCATAAATTTGGTGGGGTTTTTTTTGCCTTCTTCTGTATCAACAGTTAAGCTAGGTACACACAGTACAGATTTCTGAAAGATGACAGACAGGATCTGCAAGATCCTGTCTGTCATCTTTCAAAGATCTGCATACACACAGTCCCGAGCGTTCTCCCTATAGGGAGAACGCTCGGGACTGTGTGTTTCCATCGGCCGCGCTAGACTCCTATAGGGAGTATCGGGGCTTTATCGTTATCGACGGTATCGGGGCTTTATCGTTACTGTGTGTACCCAGCTTTAGGCAGGAAATGAGGATATTGCTAGATGGGTTGGACTGGATGGACGTATGTCTTTATTTAACCTTAAATACTATACTATACTATACTAAACTTGTAGTCCCATCTGTCAATAGAATCTTACAGATTCTGTCTGTCATCTTTAACAGATTGGTACTGTGTGTACCCACCTTAAGTCCTCACCTCTGGGTAGGGACCCTATCAGCTGTAATGCTTACCAAAAGTTCCCCTAAGTACTCCGGTCTATTTCCGCCTTTGCCGTCTGTCTGTGATCTGCAGAATGAATCTTCCCATAGGGCTTATCACTTACAGTCTGAAAGGCGAAGTTAGAATGGAATGGCAAGGGAATCTTTTGGTAAATATTACAGTATAACTGATAAAAAGGTAAAGGAATAGTTCACTTAAGAAGTGAAGTATTTCTGTGATGTATTTATTGAAGACTAGGAGGTTAAGGAGCTATGCCTAAAGGCTCGTACACACACTTGATTTACGAGCGAAGAACGACCCCCTCCGTCAGGTCGGTCGGGCAACGATCCCGTTTCAGACGGTAAAGTGCTTACACATAGGCCGATTATTGGGCAAAATGTTTGTTTGTACACATCGGGGGTCAGAACCCGCAATCGCACATCTGTACGAACCTTTACCTTCCATTGTTCAATCAATGATCAGGAGCCACGGATGAAGATAGAAGATATTTACCTTACACGCGATCCTCCGCAGCAGCACTGACCGGTCCCAACCGCTTCCTGGTTCAGATTAACTATAGCATGCATGCGGACAATGTGTGCTATAGTTAATCTAAACCAGGAAGCGGTCGGGAATTTTCATTGCTGCAGTGGAGGATTGCGTGTTAGGTAAATATCTGCTATCTTCATCCTTAAAGAGGAACTGTGGTCTTGAATTCTTCAAAACTAGTAATAATTATATAAAAAGTCTTCCATCGTACCTTCAAAATAAAACCTAAATCACATGTCTAGATTAAATTTGTGAGAAATTATTGCTGGAGAGGTTCAGCAATATTACTTCCTGCTTGAACACTTCCTGTTTTCAGCCATGTGTCCAGCTTTTAGTCATGCGACCAGCCTTTGCCTGCATTAATAGGCTCCCCTTCTCAGCTGTCAATCTTTTCCCCAGGTACTTCGTGATTTCCCCAGCGTTAAGCTGGGACAAATGTCCATCGGTCGCGGCAAATTCGGGCACGGACGAATTTGCAAACAATTGACCATGCAGTCCCATAGGGAACTGCACGATCGATCGGGATTTTCCGATTGTCCGATCCGGACGATCGAGGTCAGTTGCGGCGCCACGCCAAAAATATCTTATGGTGTGTACCCAGCCTTAACTGAGCATGCTTCTCCCCCGGGGAGCAGGCTTTCATTTAACCCTAACTTATTTTGAGACCACAGTTGCCCTTTTAAGTTTAACCTCTCGGCCTTCAATCAATACATTGATTGAAAAAATTATGGATTAATTTCAAGTGAACTATTCCTTTAATAGAGTTACAGAAATAGAGCTGTCAACTTTCTATGTGTGTAGGAAAAAGAGGAATTCCTAGGGAAGTAAAAACATAAATACTATAGTTTTAGGTACATTCATGCTGGTAAACAGCAAAAAGGAAGGTACGGAATGACATCAGCAATCCCACATTGTTCTGATTTACTGTGCTGATCTTTACAATGTGTTTGCATATTAACAAGCTGTGATCTTCTATTGACGAAATGTCTGCAAGGTGCTTCCCTAGAGAAACAACTGCCCTTTCACATGCAGGATCTCTGTTCTGCCCTAGCTAATCAAGCTAATGAATCTATTGCAAAAATATTGAAAGATATATATAAATCTTAATACAGCCGCAGGGACAGACATTTCCAATGAAAAAATATTTAGTGTATGTATACTGAAAAAATGACTTTGCGTCATCTTAATCTATAAATAAATATGTGTAGCACTTACTCTGGGGTGTGTGGGGTACTTTTTTTGCTCTGACCACTGACCTGACTATTTTCCCCCATACCAACTGTCAATACTGTATACAGTGTACAGCACACCAACTGTCAAACCATTTCAGCTACAGCAAAAACTGCTTACATGCTGAAATGTAAGATGTTTCAGGTTGGATATCTAAAGAAATAGGGGGGAGATCAACAAAAAATTATACAGTGATAGTTGGGATGAATTATTTTTCCACTAATGGGCAATTTAAAAAAAAAAAAAATTTGCCAGTGTACATACCCTTTAAGGGGCTTTTGCCAAGAGCCACAAGCACACTTGTGACAGATTTAATCACACTTGTGACACAGGGTAAATACCAATTTGGTGTTCATGTGTGTGCGCTAACTCATTGTAAATATATAGAGCAGTAAAAAGTATTTCTTCAATGCCTGATAATGTTTCTGATAAAATCTAAAATTGGTTTATATAGCACAACGATCGCTATCCCCTCAATCAATGTTTCTACAGCAATGAATTCTTACTGAAGTTCATGAAGCCACCAGAAAAATGAAACCTGGTGGTTTTCTCCATCACTACTATTGGTATATTGATTTATAATGGTCAAAGACCATGAAAGGCAGCTTTGAGTTCAATCCCCTGTGTGGGGAGCAGAATAAGACAAGTCTTTACAGCATTGACCAATCTACAGTTGCTAGCTCCAAAGTGTGGAAGTTTTTAAAAAACTCTATGACCATTATGCAGTTTCCAGCATCTGATCTAACCCTAAAGATGGCGATTGAAAATGAGTGCTATTCCAAAGCAGAACAAATACAAATGATTGGTCTACTGGTACAGAGTGGAGTAGATGGGTGACTTGAAGAGTGGATTATTTCTTATGGACTAATAGAATTGGAGGGAGTCCTGGGTGTTGAGGTCATTCTGCTACAAGATGGGTGGGTAATCTTCAAAAAGAATCTGTTTTACTTCAAAAGAATCTGTAAAAAAATTCACAATTCAATTCTATGTCTCTATGTCCCACTGACAGTGCATTGTAAAGTGCAACAGTTTTAGTAGCAAATAAGCTTTTCTACCTTGGGTGGTAAACTCTATCAACAGATTTCGAAAAACTAATTAAAGTATAAAGATCTTTGGATCATGAGCCAATATGTTGAAAACATGCAGATGTGGGGCGGTGCATATAGCGTACTGGTTAAGGTTGCTGCCTTTGATTTCGGCTCAACCTATGTGAGTTCCCTAGTCATATAATTCTGTGAATTACAAAAACATGTAAAGGGGAATTTACTACGAACCCCAATTGCTCGTCTCCCGGCACTTAACTATAGCAGTTGAGTCTCGGGGTATGTTCTCTATTCAATGTTGCACTAAAAACGGCTGCAACCACCAAACTGTATGTGTGGGTGTCTTTTTCAATACCCATCACAACTCCTGTTTTAAAGTCATGCTAACCACTGGTAAATCAGTTATCGTTATTTTAATATGGGAAAAATTCCCCTAGTAAAGTCTTACAGAACACACCAGTAACAACAGACAACAGGAACAGTAACAGAAAACAGCATGTAGAGAGTTCAGACCTTTTGTGCTTGGAAAATAAGTGACATCAAGAATTCCAGCAAAATTTAAACAAAGTATCTGGTCCGTGACTGAACCACACCATTTCTTGGGAGGAAATAATGACATGTTTGCTTTTTCTGCAGCAGCCTGTGTTATTAAACATACTTCTATAAATTGCATTACTATATCAAAACTAGTTTATGTTACAATCAGTAACAAGCAAATATGTAAAATTGTTTCCTTCTTCACCCCAAACTTGCAGAGGTTCTAGGAATAAAAAGAAGGATTTTCTTTGTTCTATCAAAACAATCATTGTTGGATCTCACATTCACCTGATCTATATTGGATGGTATTGGACTGAATCATGTTTGGCTTCTAATGCAAGAATTAGATCAGGGGTGTGACTGGAAATCACTGTCCCCCAGTCAAACTATAAGGGGGTCCCTCTAACTACTTCACCTACAATAGCTGCCTTGGGGAGGGGCAGTGTCATAAAAATAAAATAAAGACATGCAGTTTTGCACGCAACCGGCCATGAACAAGCACCAGACAAATGGCTGTTATGGATGATAATTGTACATGCATAGCAATTAGATCAGGCATCATTGGTGGTCGGACCCAACGGATTAACAAACAATGCCCAACTGAGTGGCCATACATATATGATTATCATCCAGTACAGCCATTCGGTTGACTGCTTGTTGCAAAATTGCACGGCTATACCAGCTTTAAGAAGTTGGAGCCCCCCTGTCCTCCTGCAGTCACAGTCTGTTTCCCTGGAGCATAGGAATGCTCACACTCACTTCTATTTAGACCTGCCCATACTTCAACGGCAACAAGTCATGTTAGGCAGAGAGACACACCAGAAAAATGCAGAGAAGAAACAGAATAGATTTGGGGGTTATAGTAGATAACAGATTAAAGGTGCACATACATTAGTACTTACCCTCCGACTGATCCTCGACATTTAATCAATATTCCTGGAACTGCCTTTCCTGTTCTTCATTTGCGACCGGCATATGATTGCAAAATGAATGGGATTAGGCGAGACCTCGCGATCAGTCGGAGTGCTAAAGCCAAATTAAGGCTGGGTGCACATGGGCAAATTATTTGTCCCGACTGAGAATTCACTACTAGCCATTTGTCCTCAAAGAGTGCTCACCGACAGTTCAGTTCCATAGGGAACTGCATGATCGACCGTGATTTACCAACGGGGCTGATTGCCTGTTCGTCATTTAGGGCTGTTTACATTGGAGAAGCTACAATTATGCTGATATGATAGCAATATATTAATGGGCCATATAATAATCTTTGTGGTGCATTGCTCACCAATAGGTTATTACAGAGAACATGGACATCAATATGAGTGTTTAACCAAAGCAGTATGGGTGGAATGGGGCAACAGGAAGGAGGGTAATGTCATTGGGTCTGCTACAAGCCGCCAAATGCTGGCAAGGAGGAAGTGAGCTTGATATGCAGTTGGCAGGGGCTGCAAGTTTGGGGAGTGTGCTCATTATGGGGGACATTAATTACCCTGACATTGATTGGCGTAGTGGAACTGCCAGCATAGAAAAGGGTGATGGGTTCCTGAATTGGTGGTTGAGCTTCCTTCTAGAAAAAGAGCTCTGTTGGATCTGGTAATATCTAACATCTTGGATCGTATTATAGATATGAAGGTAAATAGAAGCTTAGGAAATTGTGACTATGAAATAGTGTCATTTAGTGTATATTATCAAAAGGTAAAAGTGCACTGGGTTAACAAAGACTTTTCATTTCAGGAAAAAGTTTCAGTAAAAAGTCTGCACCCAGGTGGCTTAATTCTCTTGTAAAGAGTGAAATGCAAAGGAAAAAAAGGCATTTAAAACCTTTTAGTCACTAATACATTAAATAGGATAGGGAGAGAATTCAGGCTTTGAAACTCCCTTTTCAGAAATATGCAAATAAGGAACAAAGTCTTCTGGGAATTTACCATGTTTTCATGGAAGCTCTAAGAAACGCTATATCTTTAAAAGACTTTTACAGCATTCCACAAGCTAAATGCAAAACCAGAGCGCCAACTACAGACCAGTTTCGGCTTTATCAAGCCATAATCAGTGTAGTGCAGGCTTCTGGTTTTCAGGTGAAGCGCCTATCGACAGTCGTCACTAATACATTAGCTAGGGTAGGGAGAAAATTCAGGCTTTGAAACTCCCCTTTCAGCAATATGCAAATAAGGAACAAAGACTTCTGGGAATTTACCTCCTAAGAGCTTCCATAGAAACATGGTAAATTCCCAGAAGTCCTTGTTCCTTATTTGCATAAAACCTTTAAGTAAAAGGGAATGGAAAGGGCCTTTAGGAATTATAAAAACTGTAACAAGGATTGAAGAAAGCAATCAAGCTAGCTAAAATTAATAATGAAATTAAGATAGCTGAACAAAGTATCACTAAGTGTGGCACCATTAATTAATGGGGATAAGTTAGTTACAGATGATGGGGATAAATTAGTTACAGAGGATGGTAATAAAGCAAATGTGTTAAACAATTATTTCCCTCTGAATGGTCCGTGTGGATGTGTTCAGTCAGGGGTCATTTGTTGATCCGCCTGCCACAGGGTTCTGTGTTGGGGCCACATTTAATCTGTTTATTAATGATTTGGAAGTGGGTATTGTCAACAAGGTTTCTGTGTTTGCTGATGACACAAATCTTTGCCGACCATTAAAACTTCAGAAGATGTGCAATTATTACAGAGGGATCTAGATAGATTGTCACATTGGGCTGCTAAGTGATGAGATTCAATGTTGAGAAATGTAAGGTGATGCATTTTGGACTTAAAAATCCTTGTGCTACTTATACTATAAATGGCTCTGTGTTAAGTGAATCCCTGTTGGAAAGGGATCTTGGAGTTTTGGTGGATAACAAATTTAAAGGTAGCAATCAGTGCCAGGCGGCAACAGCCAGAGCCAGCATGGTATTGTCTTGTATAAAGAGAGGTATGGATTCAAGGGAGGAAATTGTAATTCTCCCCCTTTACAAAGCATTGGTAAGGCCTCATTTGGAAAATACAGTGCAATCCTGTGTACAAAAAGGACATCTTGGAAATGTAAAGGGTTCAGAGAAGGGCAACTAAAATAATAAAGGGAACGGGGGAGCTTGAATATGAAGACAGATTGGCTAAGTTTAAATTATGTACACTAGGGCATGTCCACCCCTTTTTTTCACTTTTAATATGTTGTAGGTCTCCCTCCCCCAGCCACATTATTATTAAGTCCAGAAACTCCCACAATCTTTACTTACCTTCCCTCTATCCTCTGCAGTACTGCCCGGCCCTCTGCTTGCATAAAACTGCAAGCAGGGGGCCGGACTGGCAGCCGTATCTGTGATTGGCTGAGAGGCAGCCAATCACGAACGCGGCTGCCGGCAGTTCAGAATGCCGGAGGAGAGAGTGAAGTTAAGTAGAGTTCGGGAGAGTTTCTGGAAATAAGAATAATGGGGCTGGGGGAGGAAGCCCTACAATACCCCAAGGGCATTTTACACTAGGGGGAGGGAGAGGGAGGGGGGAGGGCTGCTCTGAGCCCCTCCTAGCCTTCTGTTCCATATGTTTGCCGCAAGCGGGGGTTGGGAGGGACTGCTGGGAAGGGGCGGTGGCGGGTCCAGGGGAGAATCTCGGCTGTTTTCGCCACCTTCAAGGTGGTGAAGTAATATGGCCGAGATTAGCAGTGCATAACAGTTACCGCCGCTTTATAAATAGAAGCGGCGGTAACTGTTCAGATAGCTGCAAAAAGTTAACGAAAGCGTTATCTTTTCACGGCTATCTGAAACGTTTCCCGCCCATTTATAAATCGCGGAAAAGGTGATTTTTGCGAAAATGGCGAAAACTTTTGCGAAAGTTAACAAACCTTTATAAATATGCCCCTAATTCTTTACTAGATGAGTGACAGGCGAAGCTTTTGAAAAGGACGGCAGTGTTCTTCTGTGTGGGGGATATGATGCAGATGGTGAGAAGTACATCAGTGATGTAAGTCCTCAGACCCCTCCATTTGAGTTCCATTGCATAATACATAATAATATTCCCACGAATTGCATATGTGAGGTATCTGCTTTGAACTACTTGGCACATTGCTTTGGACCATAATGCAAGTCCAGGGGTGTGAGTGATGATCCTTATAAACCATCATTTTGTGCGTGCCCTTCCGCTCCACTTTATACAGTAGTTATTATGATGTGTAACATTTTTATTGTTATAGGGGTTGTTCATATGTGAATATAGGGAATATGTTTATTATTGCTTGAGGGTGTCTCTGGGTAATAAAGGTATTTAAGCTAACTCCTTTGGCCTTGTCATCTGTGCCCTCTTCTGGGTGGGTGTGCCTATCTGCAGGGATCTTTTTTCCTGTTTATCCCCTGGTCTTTAGGAGATGATGGGTAATTTTTTCTGTATATGTAGTTTTCCCTGGCAGGCACCTTCTGTTTGTAGAGGATCCACATTAGCACATTATTATTAGGGTGGAGCACTATACCATCTAGGTAATTTAGGTTACTGGTATTGATACATAACGAGTTGATCCAGGGAAATTTCCGATTGCCACTTGAGTCAGGAAGGAATTTTTTCCCCCTTCATAATTCTGGTGGGTTTTTCTGCCTTGCTCTGGATCAACAGTTAGGCAGGTAATGAGGGTATTGCTGAGTAGGTTGAACTGGATGGATGTAAGTTTTTATTCAAACACAGATACCACTATACTATAATACTAAATAATAAATGCATATTAATATATATACTGTAGTTATGGTTTCGATTGCCATTTGGAGTCAGAAAAGTATTTATTTCCCCCTTTCTAATTAGTTAGTTTTTTTGCCTTCTTCTGGATCATTAGTTAGGTAAGGTTAATCTGTAGGGTATAAAGTTACTTTAACTTAACTTAATGTTACTAATAGGAGAAGGGATTGCTATACTTTCTTTTAATATTTTTTATGACTATTTCTGTTGGGATATGCACCATTATTTGCTGTATATGTACTGTAAACTACTCTGTGGTAAGCTCATTAACAGAAAAGCATTTTTCAATTTGAAAACCATTTGAAATAAAATGGTGAGTTCTCAGTGAGATTTTATTGCTTAGAAATGTTTGCTCCATTCTGTTTTGGTGCTAGTTGCATAAAGACAGGTATTTCTTAGGTCAGGAATGATGTTGATGCAGTTTCAGTAAAATTAAACGGTATGTCCCCCACAATTAAAATCTATACCCACACTTCCTGAAACATCCCTCCCTGAAGCTCCTTATACTTACTTTTCTCTTCCAGCACTGGTGTCCTGGTTCTAGCCTCTTCTGTAAGTTCAATGAGATCTGTGAGAGCTCATGTAGCTGCAGACCCAGTCATCCCACCTCTTCCTGAAGTTGAGGGAGTCTACCATGTTAATGGTAGCTCCATGACTCCCTGTAATTCTATACAATCTCCCTGAAATGTGTTATTTTTGTGAGGGAGCACAATGATGTCAGAGTTTTTTTAGAGGTTCACAAGTGACAGAAACAATTAATGGTGACATGACTTAATGAATGCATGAATGCTTGACAGTTTTCATGGGTGCGTGTCTGTTGGGATGTTTTTGTTGTGTCTGACTGTATACATGTGCAGACAGCCCACCCTGCCAAATGTGGCTTCTGGGCAGGGTAGGGAGCAGGAAGGGGGTGTGGTGAGCCAGCATCCGAAAAGGGGTATTCTGGAGGCGGAGACTCTTAGTAAGTTCAGGTTGCGGTAGTTTGGGGTGGTCTTGCAGAAGTGCGGGAGACCATCCCAAAATCTGGAAGACTCCTGTGACTCCCGGGAGTTGTGGGATACCTGCATATGTGTCTTTATGCATGAAATATGGGTTAATCTTCGGTGGAGCATTAGGGACGGCCTTTTGGCTAAGATCAAGTGTAGTATCTGTTCTTATAGGAAAAGGGGCTGCCTCTGGTCACTGGCGGTCAGCTCCCTAGTAATGTAAGGGCAGGTCTGCACACTACACTATGATCCGACAAAAGCAGAAGCACCACTTCCCTGTCTTTTGGAATAAGACTGTGTGAAGCATCCAATCCTGGCCAGCGCATGGTTGAGAGGGGGGTGTACGTCCCAAGCACCCTCCAAGCTCCCGCCTGGTACTGAGATGATGCGGAGCATGGTCGAAGCCTTGAGGCATGGGGGGGTGTGAAAGCCCGGGCTTCCCTCCAGCACTACTGTGCACTGGGAGCACGTGTTTATAGCACTCCACTCACTTTCCTGCCATAGCTTCGGCTATGGCGGAAAATTTTTTATACCTCGGGCCGAAAGGCCTGGGCCTATAATTGGTCGCACTTTATTAAATTCACCCCCTGCCTTATTTATTGACACTTAGCACTTAGAAACACGTAGCACTTATTTTGTGTTTTTTGTTTGGTTTGTTCACGTATGTGGCGGGATTGCCTGGGTCCTTTTTAGGACCTTCAGGTTTTTCCCATGTGAAACCCCCCTGGAAGCTTCCTGGTGGCAGCTGGGAGCAGAAAGGGAGGGCAAGTATGGTGGTTCCTGACGCCTACCGGCTGATGGGACCAATGTAGCCTCCTCCTAGCCCTACGGCTTAACAGCTATGGGCATAAGGGGGAGGCAGATGGATCCCGATCCACTTGCACGTTTGTTGCACTGTGGTGACGATCACAGAAAGCACGTAACCCCGGGCTTTCAATAAAAATTAGGGGATGGGTACTCCCTTAAATTAGTTTTGGCAGGGTGGGATATCTGCAGACCAGATGTGACAGCTGAAACTATTTGTATAGTTTTAATAAAGACATACGTCCATCTAGTCCAACCCATCTAGCAATATTCTCATTTCCTGCCTAAAGGTGGCCATACATCTATGAGATTTTACCCGACCGAGCGCTCACGCGATGTTCCTTCGATCCTGCCAGAACCACTTCTCCCGATCTTACATTCGACCGACATGCGATGAATGAGATTTTGCGATCGCATGTCGGTCAAATATACGATCGGGAGAAGCGGTTCCGGCAGCATCAATGAACATCGCGTGAGCGCTCGGTCGGGTAAGTAAAATCTCATAGATGTATGGGCACATTAACTGTTGATCCAGAGGAAGGCAAAAAAAACCCACCAAATTTATGAAGGGGGAAAAAATTCCTTCCTGACTCCAAGTGGCAATCGGAAATTTCTCTGGATCAACTCTACTTTATGAAACAATACCAGTAACTTGCAACATTCCTTGTTTGCAGAAACTCATCCAGCTTTTTTTTTAAACTGACCAATGAACCTGTCATAACAACGTCCACTGGAAGACAGTTCCATAGCTTAACCGTTCTCACAGTGAAAAACCCTTTCCGAACTTGAAGCCTAAACCTTTTTTCTTCAAGTCTTAAGGGATGTCCTCGTGTCCTCTGATATGTTCTATTGGTGAACAATGCCCCAGATAATTTATTGTATGGCCCGTTAATGTATTTATACACAGTAATCATATCCCCACGCAAGAGCCTTTTCTCCAGCGTACATAATTGTAACTTTTCCAGTCTCTCTTCATATTCAAGCTCCCCCAATCCCCTTACTAATTTAGTTGCCCTTCTCTGAACCCTTTCCATTTCAAATATGTCCTTTTTGTACACAGGATTCCAAAATTGCACTGCATATTCCAAATGAGGCCTTACCAATGCTTTGTAAAGAGGGAGAAAAAAAATGTCCTCCCTTGAATCCATACCTCTCTTTCTACAAGACAATACCATGCTGGCTCTTGTTTTTGCCGCCTGGCACTGCTTGTTATCCACCAAAACTCCAAGTAACTCCAGTAAACTACATCTACTGCTATGCCAAAGTCTAAATTTCTACTTACTTACTTACTAAGCCAAGCAAGTTAGTTTGACAAGATCTATTCCTCCTAAATCCATGCTGGTTACTACTTATAATGTCAGTCCTTGAAACATACTCTAAAACATGTTCCCTTATTAAACTTTAAAGGATTTTCCCACCACTGAAGTTAAACTTACAGGCCTGTAATTACCCGGCTGTCAACGACTACCCTTTTTGAATATTGGAATAACATCAGCCTTTTTCCAATCCAGAGGCACACCTCTGGACACGAGGGAACCTGCAAAAATAAAAAAAACAATGGCCTAGATAAAACTGAACTTAGCTCCCTAAGTACCAGAGGATGTATCCGGTCCAGGAGATTATGTAATATTAACCTTATTTAGTTCTTTCTGTACCATATCCTCAGTTAACCAAAGTGCACTTGAATCTTTTATACCATTATTGCTACTATACTCAATGATATCTGTACTTGGATCTTCTATAGTATATACAGAGGGGAAAAAAGTATTCAAGACATTTGCTTTATCGCCATCCTCCGTAACTGACTTATCCCCATTAATTGATGGTGCCACATTCTCAGTCCTCATCTTCTTACTATTAATATACTTTAAAAAATGTAGGCTTAGTGATGCTTTGTTCAGCTATCCTAACGTCATTATTAATTTTAACTAGTTTGATTGCTTTGATTTCTTACAGTTTTTAGAATCCCTAAAGGCCCTTTCCGTTCCCTCTGCCTTAAAGGTTTTAAATGCCTTTTTCTTCCTTTCCATTTGCCTCTTTACATCAGAATTCAGCCACATGGGCGCTGATTTATTTTTTTTACATTTATTTCCCAAGGGTATAAATTTAGATGTGAACTGGCTTAAAATCCCCTTGAACACAGTCCACTTCTGTTCAGTACCTTTACCTGATAATACATTATCCCAGTTGACATTGTGAAGAGCTGCTTTTAACCTGGAAAAATTTGCCTTCCCCAAATTAAAAGTCTTTGTTAACCCAGTGCACTTTTTCTTTCGATAACAAAGTTCAAACGCCACTATTTCCAGTTACCTTTATATCTATAATGCGCTCCACAATGTTAGATATTACCAGATCCAACATAGCTCCTTTTCTAGTAGGAACCTCAACCACCTGTTGAACTCATCGCCTTTTTCTGTGATGGCAGTTCCACTACACCAATCAATGTCAGGGTAATTAAAGTTCCCCATAATGAGCACTCTCCCCAAACTTGCAGCCCTTGCCAACGGCATATGAAGTTGACTCACCTCCTCTCTGCTTGCATTTGGCAGCTTATAGCAGAAACCAACAATGACATTACCCCCTTTCCTGTTGCTTAATTCCACCCATATTGCCTCCACTTTAACATCCATATTGCCAGTTATCACTTATTTTAAATTTGGCTTCAATTCTTTTTTAACATAAACACATACTCCTCCCCCTTTCCTTTTTTCTCTGTCCTGCCTAAACAAGGCATATCCTAAATTTACAGCCCTGTTTCTGATATAACTATTACATCATAATTTTCATTCAATGCCATCATTTCCAATTCACCCATTTTTTCAGCCAGGCTTCTCGCATTTGCAAACATACATATTAGATTATGATCCTGTAATTTATTTGTACACTTTAATACACATGCCTTCCTATCCCCTATGCTGGCCCCATCCCCCTTTCCGCCCACAACTGGCCTGTCTACACCCTGCTAGAAAGGAAGCCGGCAGCAGGGAAAGATGGTGGCAGAGAGAGGAAAGTATAGAAGAGTTTGCAGACATCTATGCCCTGCAAACTTTAATTGTCCAAGAGAAAAGGACAGTCACATCTAATGGGCTTGTCAGCTGCCTCCCGTTTTGCCGCTGATATGATTTTTTTTTTGGTGTATCTCTTTGCCCGGTCCTCTAGGCCTGCAGGCAAAGCAACACGTGTACGGGCACTTTATCAGCCGAAACGCCCGATCATTCGGAGATCCACCCCGAGGATCGTGCAACAATCCCCGACCGTTTTGACCGATAAAGTGCCCATACACTGGACGATTATCGTCTGAAACCATCGTTCGTAAACATCATGCGTTATCAAACATCATATGTGTGATGTGTGATAAAGGGTCTTGAACCCGAAACATGTCGTGTGTTGAATAAAACTTGCCAAGTTTGCAGTAATTCCTGCTTTTGCCTGGTTCCTTTCTCCTACCTTTTTTACTTGGATTTTGAGGGTTTGAGGAGGTGTTACTTGTTTTGGGCAGGTGAGAACCTGGTCACACATATTTTTGTGTGATACAATAGCACAAATAGAATCTAATCATTAAACTTATTGTTCTCATTGTGTAAAATGTAAATAAATGTAAAATATCAATTAACCCCTTTAGAAAAAAATCTGCTGTACGTAGTAGCAACTACTTTGTACAGGGACAGAAAGGAATAAATATTTGTTTACATGAAATACTACATACATATAGTACCTATGTGTTAAAACTGTATTTTAAAATAAAGAGGGGCATTATTCATGCAGCAAAAAGTCTAGGGGCAGAAAAAATATAGCATAGGAATTGCCATTAAAAGAGGGTGTGGCTAAAATGATGGTGGCGCACTCAACTCAACACTGCCCATGAAAACCCTTTCAGAAAATCCTGCACTTGTCCCTGGGGTATTTGTTAAGAAGGCCATACATGCCACTTGGTATCTGAATTTGCAACTGCAATAATCTAACTCCCTATACTCGTTATGTGGCCTCACAGATTGCAAAGTTATTAGCTTCTTCTACTTTAGTTAAAGGAGCCAATAAGGTTGTGACCGAAAATTTCCCCAAGGATAATTCTTAAACCTGATGCAACAGTGGTAGTTTGTCAGAATTGATTACATCCCATACATGTGGCCAATAATGTATGTATGTATGTATAATTTTATTTATAAAGCACCACTTGGGTACGGAGCGCTGTACATTGTATACAGGGTATACAAGCAAGGGGATAAGTGCAAGCAATTATATAGATAAATAAAAATTAAATACAATTTCATACATCTGTTAAGAAAGCATATATTTATAAATTATGTATAAATTGATGCCTTGACACATTACAAATGAGATCCCTGCCCTGAAGAGCTTACAATCTAAGTGGATGGGACAACATACAGATAAAAGTGGGGGGATGGGTACAAAGTGCTTAAAAGGGCTAACAATCATTTGTGCTTATGTTCAGAAAGGTAGGATAACAGTCTAGATTTGAAAGCATTAATGGATGTCACCAGGCAAATCGAGAGAGGGAGAGAGTTCCAAAGGTAGGGAGCAGCAAGAGAAAATAGTTTAAGGCGGGAGGCAGCAGTGTTTGTTGGTGGTTTATGGAGAAGATTTCCTTGTGAGGAATGGAGGGCATGGCCAGGAACATAAGGGACCAAGAAGATAAGTAGGGAGGTGCAGTAGAGTGAAGGGTTAAAAGAAGGGTAACATAGTAATTGAGGTTGAATAAAGACATACGTCCATCAAGTCCAACCTTTCCACCCTCCTTTTTAACCCTACCTAACAGTTGATCCAGAGGCAAAAAAAAACAGCTAAAAGGGGGGGGGGGTTCCTTCCTGACTCCAAATGGCAATCAGAAAGTATCCCTGGATCAACCAGAACTACAGTATATGTATTAATACCAGTAATTCTCAATATTTTTTAGTTTTAGAAACTTATCCTTTTAAAGCTATTCAATGAACTTGCCATTACCACATCTGCTGGAAGACAGTTCCACGATTTCACCATTCTCACTGTAAAGAAACCTTTCCTAACCTTAAAGGATAACTGTATTGCCTCAATGCATTTTTTTTTTAAAATGACTTTAAAAAGAGTAAAGGTATGCAACCCTCTCCATACATTTTTTTCCTGATTTCGAGCCTCTCTCTGCCTTCAATTAGCCATGCTGTGAAGGGGGCATAACAATTCTGTCTGCCACTAACTGTCACTCAGAGCTAGCATGCGAGAAAACACTCCCCCACCCATCCTTGATCAGCTTGATTATGTAGGCTGTATCCTAGCAACAGGACATTTCAAGTTTGTCTAACTGGCAGAGGAGGAGGAGAGAGGTTGTAACAGACATTTCCACCAGCCAATGATAAGTAATATGTTAATCATGGCCCTGGGCAATCTAGGAGGCGGGCTTTTAGCACTCATCTTTGCTGTGTGATATCTAAGGGAGGGCAGCACAGATGTAAATGTGAGTAAGTGATTTCAGCTGCTGGAAGTGTGGACATGTAATGGGGGTGATGATGTTTTTTTTATATTGTTGTCCTTTAAGATGAAACTTCTTTTCTTCCAAGATGTCCACGAGTCCTCTGATATGAGCGATTAGTAAACAATTCACCAAAGAGTTTATTGTATGGCCCATTAATATATTTGTATAAAGTGATCATATCCACACACAAACGTCGGGTATTGAATATGATTCTTTGTTTGATGGGAAGCCACCCTATGGACTGAAGTATCGGGGTTGTTGGTTCTCTTTTGGAGGTGACTGAGATGATCCGAGATGCCGAGTTTAAGATAGACTGGAGAGAGATGACAGGCCAGGAGTCCAAGTAGTAGAGATTATAATGACATGCATGAGCATTTTAGTAGTGGAGCGAGAGAGAAAAGGGCGAATCTTGTCGATATTGCGAAGGAGAAAACGACACGTCCTAGTGAGATTGTTAATGTGATGATGGAAGGAAAGAGAGGAGTCAAAGATAACTCCAAGGCAGTGTGCAGATTCAATTGGCTTATTGACCATATTTTCAAAAGAGATGGAGATGGGTGGCCTAGGTCCCAATTTTTGAGGGAAAATGATTCATTCCGTTTTAGATATACTGATTTTAAGGTGGACATCCAGGAAGAGATAGAGAGGAGACATTTAGAGATTTGGGATTGAACTTCAGGGGTTGGACAAGTAAATTTGGGTATTAAGTCATACTTAAAGCCAAAAGAACTGATTATTTCTGCCAGAGATATAGTGTAGAGGGAGAACAGCATGGGTCCTAAAATCGAACCCAGACAGACCCCCACACTAAGCGGAACAGGAGAGGGGAGAGGAAGTTTTAAGGCTCGTACACACGTGCGATCGCGGGTCCCTACCCGCGATGCACGATGTGTACGAATGAACGTTTCGGACGATAATCGGCCCATGTGTAGCCGCTTTATCGCCCGAAACAGTCATTCGGAGATCCGCCAAGTCGTCGTTCAACAATCCCTTAACGAACGACCGTTTCAGCCGATAAAGCACCTACACACAGGCCAAAACATTTGTTCGTACACATCGTGCATCAGGACCACGCGATCGCACGTGTGTAGCAAAAGAGACAGAGAAATATCTGTTAGAGAGATAAGAAGACAACCATACAGTAGCTTGATATTAGATGCCCAGAGAATATAGAATTTGCATAAGAAGAGAGTGGTCCACAGTATCAAAGGCAGGAGAGTTAGGTGGAGGAAGCGAGAGGGCTAGGATTGCTTAGCATCACCAATGTGACAATTGAAGTCACCTAGAATTATAGCCGGACAGTCGGAGGAAAGAAAGATAGAGAGCCAGGTTTCAAACTATGTAAGGCTGGGGCTGAGGCAGAAGGAGGTCTGTATACGACTGCTACTCAAAGACCTAAAGGGTGGAAAAGTTGGACAGCATGAACTTCAAATGAGGAAAAAGCAAAAGAGGGCGGAAGAGAAACAAGTTTAAAGCGGCAGATAGGGGAAAACAGAAGACCTACCCCTCCACCCCATCTGGGGAACAAGGCGAAAGAGAAAAAGATCGACCACTATGTGTAATCGAAGCTTTAACTGCAGTATCATGGTGGCAGAGCCAGGAGATGAAAGGCGTTAGAACGTTAGAACAGAATAATCAGCAAAGTGTAAGTCTAATACTTGAACCAAAGTATGCCTAGTATTTGAAAAATAGACTTTCTTTAGAGATTTTTTATATAGCCTTGTCTATATGCAGCCTTTTTCTTTAGTACAGAGAATAAATGCCCTGGTTGATAAAATGCAATGTCATTATATTCCAGTGAACACTGCCCCGCAGTGGCCAAAAGTAGACTGTTTCCATTCCCTAAAATGCCTTTGAAATGTACACACAGTACAGATCATTAAAAGATGACAGACAGGATCTGCAAGATCCTGCCTGTCATCTTTCAAAGATCTGCATACACAGTCCCAAACGTTCTCCCTATGAACATCATAGGGAGAACACTCGGGACTGCGCTAGACTCCTCTATAGGCAGTCTAGCACGGCCGATGGAAATTTTCGGTCTTTCCCGAATGAGCGTTCAACCGACCCGATCGTTCAGCAACCGCACGCTCATTTGGAAAACGAAGGTACACACAGTACCGATAAAGCCCCGATACCGTCAGATCCAATTATCGTTATTTTGTATGTCCACCTTTAGAATAGAAAATCTGAATTGTTTGGAGAAAAAAAACCACCATTGGTCAGAACAATAACCTATTAAACCACCATTGGTCAGAACAAATAACTTATTAAACTGTAGCTCAAAATAAGAGAAAGGATGTTCAAATCTGGTAGTAATGGGATTTTGTTCCAGATTTTGATTTATCCAACTGAGGAACATTTGTAAAACAGTAGTGTAGGAGTCCAATAAATCATAAAAGAATATGCATTCTAGCTATATGGAATTGAAAACATTAAATATAACCTCCAGCTCTACTGATTTACTTTACCTCTGTAAAGACACACAACTGAGCTGTTTACTATAGATGGATTCCAAAGGAAGTCACCGGGGAGCCAGAGGCGGATATGCATGCTGTTGTCTCTCTCTGCAAATATTACTGCCTGTGGAGTAAATGTCTGTGTTATGGCAGCCAGCTATATTCCCATGGTGTAATGCCAATTAGGTAAGGTAAACTACTTATCTGCCTCTGGGAAAATATGCCATTTAAGTCAAAGGGTGCACTTTCATAGGTAATATTTCCCGTTGCAATATAGAGTGAATAATGTACACTTACTGTAAGTTATAAGGATATTAAAAGCCACTGAGAAGTTCTGTTTCCATATAAAAGCACAAGGATGTATAAAAGCTCAAGGATGTAGGTCACTAAATATCTATATAATTTATATTAGGGGGTACATTATCCATTATAATCCACAACATAGCTAGTGTGCATATTGACTGCAGATTTCATAGCCCCCATTCAGCAGATTCCAATGGAATTTAAAAGGTGGGTACACACAGTACCAATCTGTCAAAGATTCTGTCTGTCATCTTTGAAAGATAGGAGCACAAACAGTCACGTTTGTTTTCCCTATATAAAGTATAGGGAGAATGTTTGTGACTGCCATACTCCCTACACCTTAGTATAGGGGGCCGACCGCGAACAAGCAAAATTTTTCATTTGAAACTGTCGCTTCCGATGCTTATGCAGAGCAGTCATCAGCGATGGAAATGATTGTTACAGCCAATACACACTTTACAGATAAAGGGACAATCCCAAATTGGCCTTTAATCGTAAATGTGTGTACCCAGCTTCCCTTTTCCAATATGCAAATGTAGAACAGAGAATTCGGGGTAATTTTCATGTTTCCATAGCATCCCTTGAGGAAATGCTATACCTTCTGAGAGACTTTAACAGCATTCCACAAATTAATGCAAAACCAGAGAGCCAGAATAGCCTCCAGGCTCTCACCAATAACTTTTTTGCCTTAATTCAAAAATATGTGTAGACCAGGTGCTTCTAAAGCTGGGTACACACATCTTCTACTATATAAAGCAGAAATATTGTATGTATGTATGTATGTATGTGCTCACCTCACAGCCACACCCCTGAATGAAGCGCCTAGGCTCCGTGTGCTGCCCGACTTCAACAACACAGACACAGAGTCCACTTCAGTGGCACAACAACAGTGTAATGTACGGCTACACAACTCAGAGAGCAGCACACACAGAACAGCAGCTTCTATAACAGAGGGAACCAGAAATTTCCCTTAGGGCTAGGCCACATTAGCGCAATTTCTTTGTGTTTGCGCTCGCACATGCAATTTTTACTAACATTGCAATTGCGGCAACACATTTGCAAAAGGAGAAATCGCATGTGCAAATACATGGCAAACGCACACGCAATTGCGCAGTGTGACCGTGCCCTTATGGTCTGTAACACATCACAATTTGCTCCTGGAAGTTTTTAAATATTAACTCTGTAAAGACTATCAGGGAGATTCAATAAAAGTTCTTATCGTTTAAAATGGTGCTAATCAGATCTTATTTAACATTTGAAAGCATCTGATTGGTTGGGGCAAAATTAGCACCATTTTAAACGATAAGGACTTTTATTGAATAACCCTGTTTGTTAGTATTTGTGATATGAATCACATTTGCGTTTATTGTCATTCTAAGAAATTTAAAGCAGAGCCTCCTGAAATGTGATCATGCCCCCAGATATTGCTGCCACACACCCAAACACTGCGGTTATGCTCATACCCCAACCATCAAGTCCAGGCCCCAAAAGATAACTGCCATGCATTGCAACCATGCCCCTAAATGTTGTGACCACGCTACCAGATATTGTGGTCACTCCCCAAACCCCAAACCCCCAAACATTATGGTCTGCCCCCATACATCATGGCCACACCCCCAAACATCCCAGGTCTGTTCCCAAATCACACCCACATACACAAACATCCTGTCCATGCCCCAAACATAACAGGCTCACCCCCCAAACACCACACCCACGCCCCTAAATGGCACAGCCACACCCATGCTTTGAAACAGCGTGGCCATGCCCCCAAATATCACGACCACTGAATGTCACGTCCAAGCCTCCTGGACACCACAACATGACAGACACAACCCAGACTGTCCACACCCTAGAATGCTGTGCCCCCACCCACCGCAACATCGCAGAAATCCCCTATCCACCTTTTCAAATCGGGACGATTGGGGGGGTATGGACTACACAGGAATTACCTGCATTACCTAGACTTAAGCCACAGACTGCCCACATGTCACACACTTCACAGACAGTTACAACTAAAAGAACAAAGACATCATGTCACACAATTCGGACCAGAAACTAACTTTATTGATTGGGATCTAATAGTCAATATAAAGTGGTCCTTGATCTATACTAATAAAAGGCAAAGCCCTCACTCACTCACTCATCACTAATTCTCCAACTTGCTGTGGAGGCAGACGGCTTAAATTTGGCAGGCTCATTCATTGCACCTTATTTACAAAAGTTAAGCAGGTTTCGTTTCGAAATTCCACCTGTAACACCCTCACTCAATCACTCACTCACTCATCACTAATTCTCCAACTTGCCGTGGAGGAAAACGGCTTAAATTTGGCAGGCTCATTCATTGCACCTTACTTACAAAAGTTAAGCAGGTTTCGTTTCGAAATTCCACCTGTAACGCCCTCACTCACTCATCACTAAGCCCTCACTCACTCACATATCACTAATTCTCCAACTTGCCGTGGAGGCAGACGGCTTAAATTTGGCAGGCTCATTCATTGCACCTTACTTACAAAAGTTAAGCAGGTTTCGTTTCGAAATTCCACCTGTAACGCCCTCACTCACTCACTCAATCACTCACTCATCACTAATTCTCCAACTGCCGGGGAGGCAGAGGCTAAATTTGGCAGGCTCATTCATTGCACCTTACTTACAAAAGTTAAGCAGGTTTCGTTTCGAAATTCCACCTGTAACGCCCTCACTCACTCACTCATCACTAATTCTCCAACTTGCCGTGGAGGCAGACAGCTTAAATTTGGCAGGCTCATTCATTGCACCTTACTTACAAAGGTTAAGCAGGTTTCGTTTCGAAATTCCACCTGTAACACCCTCACTCACGCACTCACTCACTCATCACTAATTCTCCAACTTGCCGTGGAGGCAGACGGCTTAAATTTGGCAGGCTCATTCATTGCACCTTTCTTACAAAAGTTAAGCAGGTTTTGTTTCGAAATTCCACCTGTAACGCCCTCACTCACTCACTCACTCACTCATCACTAAGCCCTCACTCACTCATCACTAATTCTCCAACTTGCCGTGGAGGCAGACGGCTTAAATTTGGCAGGCTCATTCATTGCACCTTACTTACAAAAGTTAAGCAAGTTTCGTTTCGAAATTCCACCTGTAACACCTACTCAATCACTCACTCATCACTAATTTCCAACTTGCCGTGGGGCAGACGGCTTAAATTTGGCAGGCTCATTCATTGCACCTTACTTACAAAAGTTAAGCAGGTTTCGTTTCGAAATTCCACCTGTAACGCACTCACTCCCTCACTAACTCATTACTAATTCTCCAACTTGCCGTGGAGGCAGACGGCTTAAATTTGGCAGGCTCATTCATCGCACCTTACTTACAAAAGTTAAGCAGGTTTCGTTTCGAAATTCCACCTGTAACGCCCTCACTCAATCACTCACTCACTCATCACTAATTCTCCAACTTGCCGTGGAGGCAAACGGCTTAAATTTGGCAGGCTCATTCATTGCACCTTACTTACAAAAGTTAAGCAGGTTTCGTTTCGAAATTCCACCTGTAACGGTGAGTATCTGACATTGCACAGACTTATGGTTACCTAGCATACAAGCTATACAAATCTATATGGTTGGTCCGATTTCAACCAAATTTTGTATGCATATACTCCTTTACCAGTAAAAGGTTAACAAAATATTTTTTTTAGGGTGGGGGTGAATGGGGGGGGGGAATAGAATTTTGAACTCCTGCACACTAACGGCTGGACCGATTTTTACCAAAATTTCAGGGTGTGTGCGGGGACTGGCTGAGAACCAACATTGCAGAAAGCCACCAACCAACTCCGTTGTTGCAATTAGCATAGTCTCCACTGTCACATCCCCGATTACATGCTGTCCCAGCATCAACATTGCCGGAAGAGAACGCTCATCCGAACACCCAAGAGCATCCGTTACAATTAACAGCGAAACATAACAGATTTTTCTGTGGTTGTTATTATAATTACAGCAATCTTGATACATTATTGCTTTCTTACTAAAAAGGTTATTTCAATACATCTCCGCTGCGAAGCGCGGGTATTTTGCTTGTTAAGGATAAAGTGTTAAAGTGCAAACAAGGTGGCATACTGCTAACAAATGTGCAAAAAACTGAGCACGCTTAATAAAAACACACAACGCTCAGACAGCGCAACAGAATGAAGCACGACTTTAACAACACAAAGAACTGCACATCACATGCTTCAGAGACACTGACGCCCATCAGTCACTCAAGTGCTGCGATATTCAGTTGTAATCAACATGTTTTCCCAATGGCAAATTTCATGAAGCATGTTCACGAGTAGGTTCAAGTGGAAAAACTGATAACGTTGTATATAAGGTTATGCAATAAACATATGTGCTATACGTCCCTCAAGCAATGTCACCTCCTTGACTCATAACTATAAAATACATGACGTACATTACCAACTGTACACTTCTTTTTCAGTCTGTCTCTCCCATCTAAGCCAAACACACACCTGCACGTAAAAAATACTTTACCCAGAAGTGTACACGGGCAACGCCGGGTACAACTGCTAGTTAACAATAAAGGGACAATTACATCGGAAATGATGGAATCATCCCTTAAAGTGTGTACTGTGTAAACAATCATTCCCAACACAAATTGGAACAATCTTTAAATCCCAAAATTTTTACCTCGGCTGTGGTCAGACCTCTGTATTACAGTATAGGGTGTTGGCCATGGCTAAAGGAAATGTGCAGTCCCGAACATTCTTCCTATTCTTTATATATTGAGAACACTTGGGACTGTGTGTAGGGGGATCTTTAAATAACGACAGACAGAATCTTACATCATTTAAATATTGTTACTGTGTGTCCGCAGCTTAAATTCTAATGACAACAGGCAAGACTTTTATATATACTTTATGTAAAGGACCCAAGTGATCATCAATAGCTAGATCATTTGCATTTATTATTGTTATTATTGTTATTATTATTGTGGATTTACATTCACATCAGCTTACAATCTAAGTACATTTATTTGACACATACAACAATCAGTCAAAGGAAGGGAAATTCAAGAAAGGGAAACTGAATGCAAAGCAATAATAAGGTCTAGACAAAAGCACGGTGGCTCAGTGATTAGCACTGATGCCTTGCCATGCTGAAGTCCTGAGTTCGAATCCACCTTTGGGCACATTTGTGTGTTCTCCCCATGCTTGCGTGGGTTTCCTCCGGGCACTCTGGTTTCCCCCACAATCATAAAGACACACAGACAGGAAATGCTAAAGATTGTAATTATTGTATAAAATTGTATTTGTTTTGTGACTGACACATGAGACAGTCTGCCCACATAGTTAAGGATTTCGGTGACTATCTTGAATCTGTGATAAACAACCATCCCTTTTTAACAAACTCAAAGGACAAGTTTACTATAAAAATGAACTCTTTGAAAATGAAATGTACCTGGCAGGTATTATTGATTATTGACTCTCCCGATCTGTACTTACATTGCCTCTTTCCCCCGACGTTCAGTCCCGGCACTCTGCTTGCATGAAACTGCAGCCAATGACGGATGCGGCTTCCGGCTGTACTGAAAATCGGGGGGAAACAGGCAATGTAAGTAGAGATCGGGGGAGTTTTGCTTCAAATAACTATAGCGTTTGGGGTTGGGGGAGGGAGCCCTACACTACAGAAAAGGGGATTTGAGCTAGGGGGAGGGAAAGAGAACCAGGAGGGAGAGGGGATGGGCTGCAGTGCACATGTCAAAATTCTCCTGGAGGAGAGACAGGAGGCAGAGACAAAATGGGACTTGGCCAGGCTCCTGGTGGTCACTTTTTTAGACTTTGGAGGGACATTGCAGGGCAGCCATTTGGAGCAGGGATGTAAGGTAAGGATTTTACTACACTACACAGTGGGGCCAGTAGTGGGTTAAATTGTAGTTTTGAGGGTGGACATGCCCTTTAAAGTACCAATCCTACCTCCCCGCCCCAGGTACTTTTCATTTAAACTGTTAAAGTTCTACTTTAAATTTAACTTATTCTAATTACTTAAATTCTGTTTGTGTGAATTGTGTTTTATCGCACAAATTTCAGAATGTCTAAACAGCTGAGTGTATTATCACTTTATATATACAAAGCAAAAGAGATTACCAAGTGCAATTATGGCCCAGCTTGATGCTGTGTGTAATCCATTTGTATAATTTTTTACACAGTGTAACCTCCCATTCAAAAATTTTTTGAATCTAGTGGTTTGATTAAACATTTAGTAAAAATCATGTTATCCATATCATTTTGGATTAAGCACATTGTACAAATGACAAATAAATAGCTGGGAACACATATTAGCAATAAAGTATCAACTTTGTCGGTACCAGTGGGATTGTCACTTGTAATGTGTGTACAACCGTAATGAGCGTTTCCTATGCAGATGAACATTTGACTGTTGTGAACGGAAAATCTAGCTCGGCCGCAGTCGGAACCCTGTAATAAAGTATAGGGAGCTGCACGCATCGTTAGGTGTATACTTATACTATAAATATATGATTGGTATTATGTGTACCCAGCTTAAGTCAGAGACAGTAGTATCCCTTGCGTAGGCAGGAGACAGTAAATAGGAACAAGAAATTACAATGGAGGAAAAGCACTGGGGATCTATGTGCCAGCCACTATAGAAAATGCAAGCTATCACTATCATTCAACTGTCAAAAATGAGATTACTAAATAATTATTTATTTTAATTAATTTGGAAAAAAAAATATTTTCAGTGCTTTAATTATTTTGAAAAAAACTTTATTCTCAGTACAGCCATGGCCCCTGTATATATACATTTATACATGGCACAATTTGAGCAGGAGCATATACTTCTTTATAGTTAGTTAGTATACGACCTGATAGCACTCCACTACGAAAAATCCAGGGCCCGGGTGACTAATCTTATATCCATACATATCCTCCGAAAAAAGCACTCGACGGCACTCGACGGATCTTATAAGCAACAATTCCTTTATTTAGATCAACAGTCTACACGTTTCAACCCGACCAGGGTCGTCGTCAGGACTTCTTTATAGTTATATATATATATATTTTTTTTTTTTTATATATATAGAATAATATATATATTATTCTATGGTCGATACGTCAACAATGATTTTTGTATTTTGCAGAGCACCAAGGACTCTTACGAAGCAATGGTGGCAATAGTGAATAGTTTGAACACACCCATCCAGCTCACCTACAAGAAAAATAAAAGTGAGGTAGAGTTTTTGGAAGTCAAGGTCACTGTTACAAATTCAAGGTTGCTAGCCACAGAACCCCACATTGGGATTCAGACGAGGCAGGAACCTGAAAGTCTTTAATCATTTGCCCTTGTGGACTAAATTATGTAGGGTAAACTGACCTGTCACTGAGGATACAAATGGATGAACACTGCTTAGCAATTAATACGACTTTCGGGGATGAAAAAACATCCAAACCGGATGCTAAACATTTTAAAGGTTGGGTATAAACTCTTTACTTCCTGATACATGGCCATATAACAACCCAACAATGATGGGGAGATCAAAATTGCTACTGGAGAGAGAGCTATTTTGTATGAAAACTTTGGATACAAACAGCCTAAAAGGGCTTTATGAACAATGCTACTTTAGGTGCTTTTTGCAAGAACAATGACTTGAAATTAACAACTATATTCCCCCTTGTGATTGTGAAGATTATCATTTATCCAGGTCATGGTATATCTGTTGTATTCATTTAAATCAACTGGACTTGAAGTTAAGTTCTAGAATACATTTTGCTAGTCATCTGACTGGCTTTCTAAATTTATGTTCCTCCTTGTTATACATTATTATTAAAAGTCTGTTTTGACACAGTTATGGTAAACCATATGAGAAAAGAATTTATTATGATTTATAACTTATTAGTCTACAAAGCTTTATAACTACTTGCTGATTGCAATATGAGTTTTTTTCAACAGTTTTAATATGCGCTATGATGAAGGCCACACTATTACTGAACACACTTTTTAAACATACTTTATGACAATAATATGCTTGCATAAGAGTCTTATTATATATATATATATGTGTATATATATATATCTTTGTCCATAAAGAAAGCACTTGCGTCTGGGTGCAAATTCAATACACATATATAAAGTCCTCTTCCAAATGACTGCACTCACAGGACTTCTTTATCCAATTCTTTATTGTCATATCATGTTGACGCGTATCAGTCCCCACACGGACTGTCCTCAGAACAACCATTCCCATGTGCCAAACACCCTTAAATACCCTCGGTTCCCCACGTGCTCCCTCCACCAGGTAGCCACCAGCACAGCCTGAATGTAAGTATTGGGGATTGATGGTGTGCGGAGGGGATCCGCTTGGCTTATGCTGGTTTATGACACTACCTGGTGAAGGGAGCACGTGGGGAACCGAGGGTATTTAAGGGTGTTTGGCACATGCTGGTCCAGCCATCACTTGCCGGAGAAAACGCTCATCCGAACACCCAAGAGCATCCGTTACAATTAACAGCGAAACATACAGATTTTCTGTGGTTGTTATTAATACAGCAATCTTGATACATTATGCTTTCTTACTAAAAGGTTATTTCAATACATCTCCGCTGCGAGCGCGGGTATTTTGCTTTTAAGGATAAAGGGTTAAAGTGCAAACAAGGTGGCATACTGCTAACAAATGTGCAAAAAACTGAGCACGCTATAAAAAACACACACAACGCTCAACAGCGCAACAGAATGAAGCACGACTTTAACAACACAAAGAACTGCACATCACATGCTTCAAGACACTGACGCCCACATCACTCAAGTGCTCGATATCAGTTGTAATCAACATGTTTTCCCAATGGCAAATTTCATGAAGCATGTTCACGAGTAGGTTCAAGTGGAAAAACTGTAACGTTGTTATAAGGTTTGCATAAACATATGTGCTATACGTCCCTCAAGCAATGTCACCTCCTTGACTCATAACTATAAAATACATGACGTCATTACCAACTGTACACTTCTTTTTCAGTCTGTCTCTCCCATCTAAGCCAAACACACACCTGCACGTAAAAAATACTTTACCACAAGTGTACGGCAACGCCGGGTACAACTGCTAGTTAACAATAAAGGGACAATTACATCGAAATGATGGAATCATCCCTTAAAGTGTGTACTGTGTAAACAATCATTCCCAACACAAATTGGAACATCTTTAAATCCCAAAATTTTTACCTCGGCTGTGTCAGACCTCTGTATTCAGTATAGGTGTTGGCCATGGCTAAGGAAATGTGCAGTCCCGAACATCTTCCTATTCTTTATATATTGAACACTTGGGACTGTGTGTAGGGGATCTTTAAATAACGACAACAGAATCTTACATCATTAATATTGTTACTGTGTGTCCGCAGCTTAAATTCTAATGACAACAGGCAAGACTTTTATATATCTTTATGTAAAGGACCCAAGTGATCATCAATAGCTAGATCATTTGCATTTATTATTGTTATTATGTTATTATTATGTGGATTTACATTCACATCAGCTTACAATCTAAGTACATTTATTTGACACATACAACAATCAGTCAAAGGAAGGGAAATTCAAGAAAGGAAACTGAATGCAAACAATAATAAGGTCTAGACAAAGCACGTGTCTCAGTGATTAGCACTGATGCCTTGCCATGCTGAAGTCCTGAGTTCGAATCCACCTTTGGGCACATTTGTTGTTCTCCCCATGCTTGCGTGTTTCCTCCGGGCACTCTGGTTTCCCCCACAATCATAAAGACACACAGACAGGAAATGCTAAAGATTGTAATTATTGTATAAAATTGTATTTGTTTTTTGACTGACACATGAGACAGTCTGCCCACATAGTTAAGGATTTCGGTGACTATCTTGAATCTGTGATAAACAACCATCCCTTTTAAACAAACTCAAAGGACAAGTTTACTATAAAAATGAACTCTTTGAAAATGAAATGTACCTGGCAGGTATTATTGATTATTGACTCTCCCGATCTTACTTACATTGCCTCTTTCCCCCGACGTTCAGTCCCGCACTCTGCTTGCATGAAACTGCAGCCAATGACGGATGCGGCTTCCGGCTGTACTGAAAATCGGGGGAAACAGGCAATGTAAGTAGAGATCGGGGGAGTTTTGCTTCAAATAACTATAGCGTTTGGGTTGGGGGAGGGGCCCTACACTACAGAAAAGGGGATTTGAGCTAGGGAGGGAAAGAGACCAGGAGGGAAGGGGATGGGCTGCAGTGCACATGTCAAAATTCTCCTGGAGGAGAGACAGGAGGCAGAGACAAAATGGGACTTGGCCAGGCTCCTGGTGGTCACTTTTTTAGACTTTGGAGGACATTGCAGGGCAGCCATTTGGAGCAGGGATGTAAGGTAAGGATTTTACTACACTACACAGTGGGGCCAGTAGTGGGTTAATTGTAGTTTTGAGGGTGGACATGCCCTTTAAAGTACCAATCCTACCTCCCCGCCCCAGGTACTTTCATTTAAACTGTTAAGTTCTACTTTAAATTTAACTTATTCTAATTACTTAAATTCTGTTTGTTGAATTGTGTTTTATCGCACAAATTTCAGAATGTCTAAACAGCTGAGTGTATTATCACTTTATATATACAAGCAAAAAGATTACCAGTGCAATTATGGCCCAGCTTGATGCTGTGTGTAATCCATTTGTATAATTTTTTACACAGTGTAACCTCCCATTCAAAATTTTTTGAATCTAGTGGTTTGATTAAACATTTAGTAAAAATCATGTTATCCATATCATTTTGGATTAAGCACATTGTACAATGACAAATAAATAGCTGGGAACACATATTAGCAATAAAGTATCAACTTTGTCGGTACCAGTGGGATTGTCACTTGTAATTGTGTACAACCGTAATGAGCGTTTCCTATGCAGATGAACATTTGACTGTTGTGAACGGAAAATCTAGCTCGGCCGCGGAACGCCCTGTAATAAAGTATAGGGAGCTGCACGCATCGTTAGGTGTATACTTATCTATAAATATATGATTGGTATTATGTGTACCCAGCTTAAGTCAGAGACAGTAGTACCCTTGCGTAGGCAGGAGACAGTAAATAGGAACAAGAAATTACAATGGAGGAAAAGCACTGGGGATCTATGTGCCAGCCACTATAGAAAATGCAAGCTATCACTATCATTCAACTGTCAAAAATGAGATTACTAAATAATTATTTATTTTAATTAATTTGGAAAAAAAAATATTTTCAGTGCTTTAATTATTTTGAAAAAAACTTTATTCTCAGTACAGCCATGGCCCCTGTATATATACATTTATACATGGCACAATTGAGCAGGAGCTATACTTCTTTATAGTTAGTTAGTATACGACCTGATAGCACTCCACTACGAAAAATCCAGGCCCGGGTACTAATCTTATTCCATACATATCCTCCGAAAAAAGCACTCGACGGCACTCGACGGATCTTATAAGCAACAATTCCTTTATTTAGATCAACAGTCTACACGTTTCAACCCGACCAGGGTCGTCGTCAGGACTTCTTTATAGTTTATATAATATATATTTTTTTTTTATTATATATAATAATATATTATTATTCTATGGTCGATACGTCAACAATGATTTTTGTATTTTGCAGAGCACCAAGGACTCTTACGAAGCAATGGTGGCAATAGTGAATAGTTTGAACACACCCATCCAGCTCACCTACAAGAAAAAATAAAGTGAGGAGAGTTTTTGGAAGTCAAGGTCACTGTTACAAATTCAAGGTTGCTAGCCACAGAACCCCACATTGGGATTCAGACGAGGCAGGAACCTGAAAGTCTTTAATCATTTGCCCTTGTGGACTAAATTATGTAGGGTAAACTGACCTGTCACTGAGGATACAAATGGATGAACACTGCTTCAATTAATACGACTTTCGGGGATGAAAAAACATCCAAACGGATGCTAAACATTTTAAAGTTGGGTATAAACTTTCTTACTTCCTGATACATGGCCTATACAACCCACAATGATGGGGAGATCAAAATTGCTACTGAGAGAGAGCTATTTGTATGAAAACTTTGGATACAAACAGCCTAAAGGGCTTTATGAACAATGCTACTTTAGGTGCTTTTTGCAAGAACAATGACTTGAAATTAACAACTATATTCCCCCTTGTGATTGTGAAGATTATCATTTATCCAGTCATGGTATATCTGTTGTATTCATTTAAATCAACTGGACTTGAAGTTAAGTTTCTAGAATACATTTTGCTAGTCATCTGACTGGCTTTCTAAATTTATGTTCCTCCTTGTTATACATTATTATTAAAAGTCTGTTTTGACACAGTTATGGTAACCATATGAGAAAAGAATTTATTATGATTTATAACTTATTAGTCTACAAAGCTTTATAACTACTTGCTGATTGCAATATGAGTTTTTTTCAACAGTTTTAATATGCGCTATGATGAAGGCCACACTATTACTGAACACACTTTTTAAACATACTTTATGACAATAATATGCTTGCATAAGAGTCTTATTTATATATATATATGTGTATATATATAATCTTTGTCCATAAAGAAAGCACTTGCGTCTGGGTGCAAATTCATAACACATATAAAGTCCTCTTCCAAATGACTGCACTCACAGGACTTCTTTATCCAATTCTTTATTGTCATATCTGTTGACGCGTCAGTCCCCACACGACTGTCCTCAAACAACCATTCCCATTTGGCCAAACACCCTAAATACCCTCGGTTCCCCACGTGCTCCCTCCACCAGGTACCACCAGCACAGCCTGAATGTAAGTATTGGGGATTGATGGTGTGCGGAGGGATCCCTTGGCTTATGCTGGTTTTATGACACTACCTGGTGAAGGGAGCACGTGGCCGAGGGTATTTAAGGGTGTTTGGCACATGGGAATGGTTGTTCTGAGGACCGTCACGTGGGGGACTGAAACGCGTCAACATGATATGACAATAAAGAATGGATAAAGAAGTCCTGTGAGTGCAGTCATTTGAAGATGACTTTATGTGTATATTATATATATATATATATATATATATATATAATATATATATATATATAGGATAATGCTTCCAGTGTAATATAAGGATATAAAGTCACAGGGGAGTTCCCTGACCATATAAAAGCACGAGACCGCAGTTCAAGTTTGCTAATCGTAATTGAAGTAAAAGAAATTGAAATGTTAGACGTTAGGAATTCCAGACTAGGGTTACCTTGACGTGGTTGGGAGGCTTTTCATTCATGTGATCACAGTAAGTATACTAAAAAGCTTTGTTATAAAGTATGCCAGAATGCAGATAGTATGATATTGTATGGGGCCTAGGAATGTGCATTGATTATCTTTTCTATGTTTGCATAAATGTTTGACCAGATCAGTAGCACTTCCGCTAAATGTAGTTGTAAATTAGCCTAATTGGAGTGCTTCCACAATTTTGTATTGTATTATATATAATATATATATATATATATATATATATATATATATATATATAAGGAAACAGGGATCCGATGCAATCCGGTAAATATACAGCTGCCTGGGTGCTGAGGGAAACGATATGGATACTGTAGAGACGCTGAGCATCCAAGGAAGGATAAATCACATTTTATTTAACACTAGTAGATCAAGCGAACCTACGCGTTTCAGCCGGAAGTTCTGGGCCGTCATCAGGGTTACAGACAAATGGACGAACAGGATTAAAAAGGAGGACACACCCCCTAAACACCCCCAACCCGCCCCCCACACGTGTATCACCGATACTAAGTGACAAGTGCTGGTGCATATAGTTACACTAATAAAAACTGCTGCAAAGAGAGGAAAACAAGTCCTGTACCGACAGTGACAAAAATGGGCGTCTACACAAGGAAACTCCCGATGGTGTTCATAAAAGTGTACCGCTATCGCAATACCTATGCCTATAAAGGATAAGTAGCGTACCGAATAAAGGCCTGGTGCGGTATAGTAGATGAAGCCACCTACCTAAAAATACAAAGTGCATAAAGTGCAATTAATATGCCAATGTTAAAACAGAGCCAAAGTGCCAAAGAAATAAATGCGAACCAATCATAAAACATGACTAAAATTACTAGTCTAAAAGGCCAATAGAATATGGGGGGTACACGTTAATAAAATAGCTAAAACTTACTATACGAAAAGTATAAATACAATGTACAAACTACTAAAGACCCTAGCCTATCATGTACCTATTAGTCTTTAGTAGTTTGTACAGTGATTTATACTTTTCGTATAGTAAGTTTCAGCTATTTATGTTGGTGAATGTGCAATAATCATCTGGTAGCAACAGGGTAAAAACTATTTATGAGCTGTACCGCTGGAGTGCAGACACTGAAATAAGACTTTGATATAAGCGTGTATTGCATACAGTAGGTCTGTTCTACCTACGCGTTCGGCCCTCTACAAACAGGCCGTCATCAGAACATATATATCACTACTAAATATCTAGAGTCAAGTAAACATCCTCACTGTAGGTTTTTTGTTATTTTTTTAATCAATTACTTGAATGGACTAGCAAGAGCAGTCATATTCACATTCTATAAAATGGCAAATTCTTATTGAAAGAATTACAGTTTCTTCCTAGAATGTGTTCTTCACATCCTGTCGATGTGGTTAGTGGTCAGTTAAAATGGAAATTTCTTTGCTTCCTGCTCACCTCTGGTGGGCACTAATTATTCTGAGCACATCCTCTAAAATATAAAATATATATGTTGTAAATTAAACAAATAAAATGATCATCTATGGTCATATTTCGCATCACACAGAATCAGGTGCTAAGAAAAGATCAGTTACAAAGGAGAAGATAGAGCAGTGTCCTTCCATTGTTTAGGATATAAAGTAGGAACCTCCCCGCCCCTCTTAGTACCAAATCACAGAAATGACATAATCTCAGGAAGTGTGTATCCCTGTGGGGGGATTCTATAAATGCAGAGTCTATGATGTGGTAAGCGCAGACCTTATGACGAGTTTATAAATAGCTAAACATCCTACACTTATATTTGTAGACAAGTAAACATTTATAGATGTGTGATCGATGTGTAATTGCAATAAAAGATCTATAGAATCTCTATTCTGGAATCTCATAATCACATTCATATTTTTATACACTGTAAACATTATATAATTGTCAGTTACTAGGTACTACTGTTGTATTAGTATACGTATTGTTTTGTGATATTTCATATATATAATGTGGTAATATTCATAAAAATCTATGCTCCAATAGACATTCTGAAGCATAATTTCAGAGCGAAGATTAAAAAAGAATTTCCAGGAATTCTTTGTTAAAGGACTGATTAATTACTAAAGTCTTTCTTGACACCCTTAAGCTTCGTATACACGTGCGGACGCAGGGCCCGACCCACGACACACAATGGTGTATGAATAGACATTTCTGCCAAGTATCGGTTTCAGCAAAACGAGCACCCATAACTTACGATAGTCCCTCGAAATGGTTTGTACACCATTGCGGCATGGGTCGGGCCCTGTGATTGCACAGATCAGGTCTAAACTATTATAAGGGTGACATGCCAAAATGTATGAATATTATTACATTATTTACTATTAATTATTAAGAAATTATACATTTCTGCATTTATAAATGACTTCATAAATTGCCGTAGGGTCTCCAAATATTGGCTAGGAACAGCCATCTTGTATGCCTTGTTCAAAACCAACAGGGACTGTTAGCATTCTTCAGCTCGGTAATCAGAGGTAAAATAGTCTTGTTACATATTTTCTACCTTAATTACTTCCCCCTTTTCCCTCCCTGTGACCTGTTTCACCAATAATCCTGTTACCCAATAGATATATTTACACATTCCACCAGCTCCCGACAAACAGTGAGTATGTCTGTGTCGGGGAAGCTTGTTCACAGGACACACACAATGCACCGAAGGGGACAATTCCTCGAACTGTCCCTTTCTTGTTCATGTGTGTTTTCAGTTTTAATTAGCAGATACAAGTCAGTCATTCAATAATACAGGGGGAGAACACAAAAATGAAAGGGATACATGATTGAAAAAAATGCGCATGTTATAAAGTAATCAGGCACAAGTTCATGTGCCAAACACCCTTAAATACCCTCGGTTCCCCACGTGCTCCCTCCACCAGGTAGCCACCAGCACAGCCTGAATGTAAGTATTGGGGATTGATGGTGTGCGGAGGGGATCCGCTTGGCTTATGCTGGTTTATGACACTACCTGGTGAAGGGAGCACGTGGGGAACCGAGGGTATTTAAGGGTGTTTGGCACATGGGAATGGTTGTTCTGAGGACAGTCACGTGTGGGGACTGAAACGCGTCAACATGATATGACAATAAAGAATTGGATAAAGAAGTCCTGTGAGTGCAGTCATTTGGAAGATGACTTTATGTGTATATATATATATATATATATATATATATATATAGGATAATGCCCTTCCAGTGTAATATAAGGATATAAAGTCACAGGGGAGTTCCCTGACCATATAAAAGCACGAGACCGCAGTTCAAGTTTGCTAATCGTAATTGAAGTAAAAGAAATTGAAAATGTTAGACGTTAGGACCTTCCAGACTAGGGTTACCTTGACGTGGTTGGGAGGCTTTTCATTCATGTGATCACAGTAATGTATACTAAAACGCCTTTGTTTATAAAGTATGCCAGAATGCAGATAGTATGATATTGTATGGGGCCTAGGAATGTGCATTGATTATCTTTTCTATGTTTGCATAAATGTTTGACCAGATCAGTAGCACTTCCGCTAAATGTAGTTGTAAATTAGCCTAATTGGAGTGCTTCCACAATTTTTGTATTGTATATATATATATATATATATATATATATATATATATATATATATATAAGGAAACAGGGATCCGATGCACTCCGGTCAAATATACAGCTGCCTGGGTGCTGAGGTAAACGATATGGATACTGTAGAGACGCTGAGCACTCCAAGGACGGATAAATCACATTTTATTTAACACTAGTAGATCAAGCGAACCTACGCGTTTCAGCCCGGAAGTTCTGGGCCGTCATCAGGGTTACAGACAAATGGACGAACAGGATTAAAAAGGAAAGGACACACCCCCCTAAACACCCCCAACCCGCCCCCCACACGTGTATCACCGATACTAAAGTGACAAGTGCCTGGTGCATATAGTTACACTAATAAAAACTGCTGCAAAGAGAGGAAAACAAGTCCTGTACCGACAGTGACAAAAATGAGCGTCTACACAAGGAAACTCCCGATGGTGTTCATAAAAAGTGTACCGCTATCGCAATACCTATGCCTATAAAGGATAAGTAGCGTACCGAATAAAGTGCCTGGTGCGGTATAGTAGATAGAAGCCACCTACCTAAAAATACAAAGTGCATAAAGTGCAATTTAATATGCCAATGTTAAACCAGAGCCAAAGTGCCAAAGAAATAAATGCGAACCAATCATAAAACATGACTAAAATTACTAGTCTAAAAGGCCAATAGAATATGGGGGGTACACGTTAATAATAAATAGCTAAAACTTACTATACGAAAAGTATAAATACAATGTACAAACTACTAAAGACCCTAGCCTATCATGTACCTATTAGTCTTTAGTAGTTTGTACATTGTATTTATACTTTTCGTATAGTAAGTTTCAGCTATTTATTGTTGGTGAATGTGCAATAATCATCTGGTAGCAACAGGGTAAAAACTATTTATGAGACTGTACAGCTGGAGTGCAGACACTGAAATAAGACTTTGATATAAGCGTGTATTGCATTACAGTAGGTCTGTTCTACCTACGCGTTTCGGCCCTCTACAAACAGGCCGTCATCAGAACATATATATCACTACTAAATATCCTAGAGTCAAGTAAACATCCTCACTGTAGGTTTTTTGTTATTTTTTTAATCAATTTACTTGCAATGGACTAGCAAGAGCAGTCATATTCACATTCTATAAAATGGCAAATTTCTTATTGAAAGAATTACAGTTTCTTTCCTAGAATGTGTTCTTCACATCCTGTCGATGTGGTTAGTGGTCAGTTAAAATGGAAATTTCTTTGCTTCCTGCTCACCTCTGGTGGGCACTAATTATTCTGAGCACATCCTCTAAAATATAAAATATATATGTTGTAAATTTAAACAAAATGCTAAAATGATCATCTATGGTCATATTTCGCATCACACAGATATCAGGTGCTAAGAAAAGATCAGTTACAAAGGAGAAGATAGAGCAGTGTCCTCTCCATTGTTTAGGATATAAAGTAGGAACCTCCCAGCCCCCTCTTAGTACCAAATCACAGAAATGACATAATCTCAGGAAGTGTGTATCCCTGTGTGGGGGATTCATATAACTGCAGAGTCTATGATGTGGTAATCCGCCAGACCTTATGACGAGTTTATAAATAGCTAAACATCCTACACTTATATTTGTAGACAAGTAAACATTTATAGATGTGTGATCGCATGTGTAATTGCAATAAAAGATCTATAGAATCTCTATTCTGGAATCTCATAATCACATTCATATTTTTATACACTGTAAACATTTATATAATTGTCAGTTACTAGGTACCTACTGTATGTATTAGTATACGTATTGTTTTGTGTATATTTCATTATATATAATGTGGTAATATTCATAAAAATCTATGCTCCAATAGACATTCTGAAGCATAATTTCAGAGCGAAGATTAAAAAAGAATTTCCAGGAATTCTTTGTTAAAGGACTGATTAATTACTAAAGTCTTTCTCTGACACCCTTAAGCTTCGTATACACGTGCGATCGCAGGGCCCGACCCACGACACACAATGGTGTATGAATAGACATTTCTGCCAAGTATCGGTTTCAGCCAACCGAGCACCCATACACTTACCGATAGTCCCTCGAAATGGTTTGTACACCATCTTGCGGCATGGGTCGGGCCCTGTGATTGCACAGATCAGGTCTAAACTATTATAAGGGTGACATGCCAAAATGTATGAATATTATTACATTATTTACTATTAATTATTAAGAAATTATACATTTCTGCATTTATAAATGACCTTAAAAATTGCAGTAGGGTCTCCAAATATTGGCTAGGAACAGCCATCTTGTATGCCTTGTCTCAAAACACAACAGGGACTGTTCAGCATTCTTCAGCTCGGTAATCAGAGGTAAATATGTCTTGTTACATATTTTCTACCTTATATACTTCCCCCTTTTCCCTCCCTGTGACCTGTTTCACCAATAATCCTGTTACCCAATAGATATATTTTACACATTCCACCAGCTCCCGACACAAACAGTGGAGTATGTCTGTGTCGGGGAAGCTTGTTCACAGGACACACACAATGCCACGAAGGGGACAATTCCTCGAACTGTCCCTTTCTTGTTCATGTGTGTTTTCAGTTTTAATTAGCAGATTACAAGTCAGATCATTCAATATATACAGGGGGAGAACACAAAAATGAAAGGGATACATGATTGAAAAAAATGCGCATGTTATAAAGTAATACAGCACATAGCTTAGAAAACTATAACAGAATTTTGCTTGTCTTTATGTTTTACTTAAAGATGTTTATATCAGGTTGAGTAATATTAAACGGCATCTATAGTGAAATTTATACATTGCTCCAATCCAGACATAAAAAAAGATTAGTGTATTCTGCCTTATTCTTACCATCCTCTGTGTCTCCGTGTTTGCACCCTGTCTGATTTACTGCAGGGCTCCCCACTCCCCCTCCCCTCTCTGGTCATTCCCCCGTTCATTTAGTCCGGCTGTAAATTAAGCCTGTGAAACAAGCCGTTCATGCGTATTAATCCTCCTACACATGACACATCAATCTAACCTTTGTAAAGAAAAAAAAAAGAACTCGGTATGTAAGCCTGTAGAGGGGAAGTTTCTCCGTTGTTCTAAAGATAGTGCTACGTAAGGAAAGGGAAGGGGGGGGGAGTCCTTAATAACTGCAGCGGTCTCCCTTTGACAGGCAATAAATCGGTGAAAGATTTCAGAGGAGGGGGACTTCTCCTTCCCTTTACTTCTGTTTTTAACCCAGTATTTGCCAAGCATTTTTGAGAAGGAAGGAGTCATTGCGAGACTTGCTGTAAATCCTGTGTAAGCCTACACACTATACCGGAATGATGTTAGGAGATTAAATTGACAGCTCAAGCAGGAGTGGTGTATTGAAATCTTCACTTCTTTTAACTTGTATATCTCAGGACAGAGGTGGAATCTGAAGAAAATAAAGGTACTGTGGGGGTTGGAGGAATTATAGAACACATAGAAAGAAGGGGAAAAAATTTAATTTTCCCACTATAGATGTATACAGTATGCACAAATAAAGAAGGTTTTACTCGTATTTGTATGTATTTGCCATTTAAGTGTGTGCAAGTCAATGTTTCTCCTACCTTGTCCGGCGGCCGCGCGATCCGCATCCTCGCTCCACAGCCTCTGCACAGTCTCTCAGCCGGGTAGTGACATCATCCGGATGTGCAGAGGCTGTGGAGCGAGGATTTAACCCAGTATTTGCCAAGCATTTTTGAGAAGGAAGGAGTCATTGCGAGACTTGCTGTAAATCCTGTGTAAGCCTACACACTATACCGGAATGATGTTAGGAGATTAAATTGACAGCTCAAGCAGGAGTGGTGTATTGAAATCTTCACTTCTTTTAACTTGTATATCTCAGGACAGAGGTGGAATCTGAAGAAAATAAAGGTACTGTGGGGGTTGGAGGAATTATAGAACACATAGAAAGAAGGGGAAAAAATTTAATTTTCCCACTATAGATGTATACAGTATGCACAAATAAAGAAGGTTTTACTCGTATTTGTATGTATTTGCCATTTAAGTGTGTGCAAGTCAATGTTTCTCCTACCTTGTCCGGCGGCCGCGCGATCCGCATCCTCGCTCCACAGCCTCTGCACAGTCTCTCAGCCGGGTAGTGACATCATCCGGATGTGCAGAGGCTGTGGAGCGAGGATGCGGATCGCTCGGCGTTCGGATAAGGTAGGGAAACAGTGACTCGAGTATAAACCGAGGTAAGATTTTCAGGCTTTTTTTAAAAACCTGAAAACCTCGGTTTATACTCAAGTATATACGGTAATTGTATATTGTAACTTCTGTATGGGAGCTAACGAATACTACTAGATGGAGACGAGCAGCGCTACGGAAGGAGACAGCAAAAGCATACATAACACTTATTTATAAAAGATAAATGGTTCAGGTGCATAAGTCCCAACCCCATCGCTTGAGCAATCTCTTGTGATAGAATGTATCAATATCAAACTTATTCAATACCAAATTTATCTCTTGACTGTAAATTAACTTACCACTCATCTCAGGTGGCCTGGGTGCAAAACCGCCCCAGGCCCATCGCAAGGCCCAAAATAGTCCAAACTTCTAGCAATCCTATAGATTGAATGGCTGCACATATAACTGGACTAAAGGAGTTAGAGCACACTCATATAAAAGAAAACACTATTATGCGTACAGCGTTTCGGACCAGTCTTTAATCATAAGCAGAAAACATTCACAAATGGGTGAATAAAAGGTTTTTTTTGCAAATTTACAAAAGTTTGGTGAGTCCATTTGCACATTTCTTTGGATGATATATTGGAAGGACTGGATAGCAGTGCAGTCAGCAACAGGACAACCCTAGGATGAGTGGTGTGCTCAGTGACTGTGTTTCTTATAAATCTTGTGATTTGTCAACAATCTGCGCACATCCCCAGCTGCTATTTTTACCAGTTTATTACATGCATTTGTAACCAGATATTTAATGATACGTCCTATTCTTTTCTGGCAAAGGTATCTGCTTCCTTCCTCTGCTCAAAGAGCTTTTTATAAGCTTGAGCATGTGGAATGGAGACAGCAAGTGAAACAGCAGTCTTAGATTGTAAGCTCTTTGGGGCAGGGATCTCTTTCCTAATATGTCAAGGAACATCTCAGTTATTCTTAACCTTTTAAACTTTATTTATGTAAATTTAATTTATCTTTATAATGGCTTACACTTATCCCCGTTTGTTTACACTGTTTGTTTGCAAATACATATGCTTTTCAGAGAAAAAGAGCAGTATTTTTCCATCCCAATGACCTTAATCTGCCAATTATAATGTCTTTTACATTAATGTCTTGATATATTATGACTTGAATCGCGACAGTGAGGTGTTAACCTTGTATGTGTTTTTAAGTGTTTTTATTATATCCCTTCTGAAATAAAGGACTTTTAGTTTAACACTATACATAGAGCGTTGCAGCCTATATATTTCTTTTTAGTATTTCTCTAGTTAGTGTATACATTTACATATTTATAGGTTTTTTCTGCACCTCTACTCTACTTGAGATATACACACAATGCAAAGTGCCCTATCTCCCCTTTTGAAATTAATCTGCCCATTCAGTATTGTGTCTGTGTATAAATAAATGCAACCGAAATACTGACTTCCTGTTTGCAGGACCCCTAGTAAAGACCGTTACGGTCTTGCCCTTGACCCAGCGCCTGGGTTGATTCAGTTGCTCAGTAGAGATCTGAGCATGTTTGACCCATCCAATAGCCAATCAGTAGAAAAATGAAAATGTTACCATTCTTACCAAAATTTTCTTTTCCTGATCCGTAGCACGGCAGTAATCATGTGATTGGTAATTCTCTGATGTAGTCAAGTAACAGTCTTATAATATTTTATAAAAGTGGAAAGGGATGACCAAGTAGCTGCCCTACAAATCTCTTTCGGTGAGACTTTGGCACTAAAGGCCCAAGACGCTGCCACTGACCTGGTGGAATGAGTTGTGGCCTTATAAGGTGGTTGCTCTGCCGTGCCACGATATGCTTGTTGTATGCATAGTTTGAGCCAGGATGCCAGAGTAGACTTTTCTGGCTGTTGACCTTTGTGATTCCCAGAAAATAGAACAAATAATGCATCTGTTTTTCAGAAGTCTTTAGTATGTTGCAGGTAGATTTTTAATACTCTTCCCACATCTAAAGAGTGAGGGAAAGGGAGAGATTCTTCATCTGCTGCAGAGATTAGAGTCGGTAGAGTGATGTCTTGGTTGATGTGATATTTAGATACTACCTTGGGTGATAAGTATGGTCTGTTCTGTGGATTACTCTGCCGTCTAGGAGAGTAGTGAAAGGCTCCGAAGCCCTTAGGGCCTAATTTCTGCTATTCTTCTAGCAGAAGTTATGGCCACCAGGAAGAGAGTTTTCATGGTGAGAAGTTTGATAGGACAATCTTGTATAGGCTGGAAAGGAGAATCTTGTAGATATTGTAAGACCAGGGAGAGATCCCATGGGGGAACTCTGGGTCTTAACTGAGGATGTGAATTTTCCTGCCTTGATGATAGAAGTGTCAACTCTGGGTGGATTGTCCCAAAACACTGATTCAGACTGCTTGATTGGGTATGTATTATTGAAGTTTTGGGAAGTTGAAAATCTTCTATCAGGGGTGTCCCATTCTTTTTTTAAAATATCTTTGATGATCATGGACGTGGAAGGAAGTTGGGTCGTCTGATTTTTTAGAGAACATCTGATCTGAGGTAGAAGGATTAGGGGGTTCAGATATTAGTGGCATTTCTTTCATCTTGGAAGGAAAACATTTGTTCATGGATAGAGAACTGGTTATTGGACCGCAAACAGAGAGTGGTGGTTAATGGAGCTACATCTATGTGGGCTAAAGTTCTAAGCGGAGTGCCTCAGGGTTCTGTACTGGGGCCGCTTCTGTTTAATCTGTTTATAAATGACTTAGAAGGGGGCATTGAGAGCAAGGTCTCTGTGTTTGCTGATGACACTAAATTATGCAGAGCTTTGGAAACTTCCAATGATGTGCAAGTGCTGCAAGCAGACCTAGATATATTATCAAAATGGGCAGCAGAATGGCAGATGAGATTCAATGTAGATAAATGTAAGGTGATGCATTTGGGATTTAATAATCCCTGTGCCATCTACACCATAAATAACTCTGTGTTAAGTTCATCTGTAATGGAAAAAGATTTGGGGGTTCTGGTAGATAACAGACTTAGCTGTAGCAAACAATGCCAGGTAGCAACAGCTAGAGCTAGCAAGATATTGTCTTGTATAAAAAGGGGAATAGATTCAAGAGAGAAAAATATTATTCTCCCTCTTTACAAGGCACTGGTAAGGCCTCATTTGGAATATGCGGTGCAGTTTTGGAATCCCATATACAAAAGGGACATCTTGGAAATTGAGGCAGTTCAGAGAAGGGCAACTAAATTAATAAGGGGAATGGAGGGGCTTGAATATGCAGGCAGATTAGACAAGTTAGGGCTGCTAACATTGGAGAAGCGGCGGTTGCGTGGGGACATGATAACCTTGTACAAATATATTAATGGCCCATACAATGAGCTCTCTGGTGCATTGTTCACTAATAGGTCATATCAGAGGACACGTGGGGCTTAAATTTGGCAGGCTCATTCATTGCACCTTACTTACAAAAGTTAAGCAGGTTTCGTTTCGAAATTCCACCTGTAACGCCCTCACTCACTCACTCATCACTAATTCTCCAACTTGCCGTGGAGGCAGACAGCTTAAATTTGGCAGGCTCATTCATTGCACCTTACTTACAAAGGTTAAGCAGGTTTCGTTTCGAAATTCCACCTGTAACACCCTCACTCACGCACTCACTCACTCATCACTAATTCTCCAACTTGCCGTGGAGGCAGACGGCTTAAATTTGGCAGGCTCATTCATTGCACCTTTCTTACAAAAGTTAAGCAGGTTTTGTTTCGAAATTCCACCTGTAACGCCCTCACTCACTCACTCACTCACTCATCACTAAGCCCTCACTCACTCATCACTAATTCTCCAACTTGCCGTGGAGGCAGACGGCTTAAATTTGGCAGGCTCATTCATTGCACCTTACTTACAAAAGTTAAGCACTTGTATAAAAAGGGGAATAGATTCAAGAGAGAAAAATATTATTCTCCCTCTTTACAAGGCACTGGTAAGGCCTCATTTGGAATATGCGGTGCAGTTTTGGAATCCCATATACAAAAGGGACATCTTGGAAATTGAGGCAGTTCAGAGAAGGGCAACTAAATTAATAAGGGGAATGGAGGGGCTTGAATATGCAGGCAGATTAGACAAGTTAGGGCTGTTTACATTGGAGAAGCGGCGGTTGCGTGGGGACATGATAACCTTATACAAATATATTAATGGCCCATACAGTGAACTCTCTGGTGCATTGTTCACTAATAGGTCATATCAGAGGACTCGTGGACATCCTTTAAGGTTGGAAGAAAAGAAGTTTCATCTTCAGGTTAGGAGAGGTTTCTTTACAGTGAGAACGGTGAAACTGTGGAACTGTCTTCCAGCAGATGTGGTAATGGCAAGTTCATTGAATAACTTTAAAAAAGGCCTGGATAAGTTTCTAAAACTAAAGAATATTGAGAATTACTGGTATTAATGCATATAGATCTGGTTGATCCAGGGATACTTTCCGATTGCCGTTTGGAGTCAGGAAAGAATTTCCCCCCCCTTTTTAGCTGGTTTTTTTTTGCCTTCCTCTGGATCAACTGTTAGGTAGGGTTACAAAAAAAAAAAAAAAAAAAGTGAATAGGTTGGACTTGATGGACGTATGTCTTTATTCAACCTTAATTACTATGTTACTATGTAAATAAGACTACTTAAGACTTCATGAGTGAGAGCTGGTTCGGCTTCAGCTGCAATGGGACTAGGTTCCAGATCTGTGGTCTCACCTGGTTCTAATTCGTAAGAAAAGTTCTGATCAGTAGATGGTTGCGTTGCCGTATTGGGTACTGCAGGATGGAGCATGCTTGAGACCTGGGATAGTATTGAGGTTGAAAAATCTTTGGGCGATGAATCTATCAGGTTTTTGACTGTTGAGATTAGTTGTGCAGAGGATGGAGCCTGGTTGGCTCGGAGAGAGAGTCATTCAGAACATAACTTTTGTCCTCTCACTGTTGCATTATTACAGGTGGCACATTCATATTTTTGGTGTGCAGAAGCAGGCAAAAACACTCAAACCGCCATTCCCAGCTTGAATAAGGCCGGAAGTAACGTTTGCGCAATGACGTCACAATCGCGCGAGATTTCCGGTGGGAACGCTGTGGCCCTGCACACTTACGCAAGTGTGTTGTGCAGGCGTCGCTGATGGGAGAGAGAGAGGCAGTGACCCATAGCGGAAATGAGGAGTATTAGAGCTGAGCCTGATACGAGGACAGGAGAGAAGAAGACTGAAGGGTGAGGGACTTCTACCTACATTTTATAAGCTTTGGGGAGGAGCCTGTTACTTGACTACGTCAGAGAATTACCCATCACATGATCACTGCTGTGCAGGACCAGGGAAATTACTATTAGGAACATTCCAAGGATGTGGTGCATCCTGGGAAGAAGAAGGACCGTTAGAACCTGAAATGTCAGCTCACTAATGTCAACAGCAGGGAACAGCAAAGGGTATGAAATCAACTGATTTTTCAAAATCGGAGAGAATATGTAGAATAACCAAGAAGGCATAACACAAACTAACAATTTAATAAATATTGATAATTTCCACTGAACTGTCCCTTTAAATATCTGCTGTCCCTTTAAATATCTGATTGGTAATTGGGGTAATAAAATGCAAAATAGATCAGTTGGGGGCAGGTAACTGGAGTGTGACCAGTTTTAGGAGGAAATGCTCTCTTTAATCTGGCTCCTAAAGGGACATTCTGCACCATTTACCTGGTTTGGGGGTGTGATACACATATATACAATGGTTACAAAAGCCCTAACGTTTTTAGTCAATTTAAGCAGAAAACCACAGTAATAACTTTAGTTCTAAATTATTCCTACACACATCAGTTTAGTTTTGTAGACAGCATGTCGGTATGTGTGCAGTAAGGGGAATTGTGCATGTGCACACAGATACTCACTTGCTCCAAGTCAAAATAAGCGGAAATGCATAGAAACAGGGAACTAATTGGTGCGAGACAGGACAGCAGGCACCAGGGGGCGCTGTAAAGTAGGAAGAGACTTGCTTTAGAAAGCAGGAAGTGCTGTGGAAAATAAGAAACAGGAAGAGAGAGTCCGAGGTGCAGAGACTGGGAGAAGATTTTAATGCCGAAAAGTTCAGCGGGGCCCGATAGAGAGTCTATTTATATTGAAATGTTCTGATGGTCTGTGGAAGTGTGACAATATGTCTCTTCTTACAGCGATATATCTATCTGGTAAGTGGGTGTCCATTCCCCAAGTCCTCCATTGGAATCTATAATGTATTCTTAGTGTTTTATGTTGGGTGGGTGGTGTGTGTGTAGCACTTCCACCCTTTCCTATGTATCTGTATGTTACCCTCCTAAGTAGATTGTAAGCTCTATGGGGCAGGGACCTCTTTCCTCATGTTACAAGCACTTGTATATTTAGTGATGCTCATACTTATTTATATATTTATGTATTTATTTACTGTCCCCCTTGTATGACATTTTGTATTATATATTGTTCAGTGATGCGTCCCCTAGTGGCGCTATATAAATAAACATATAAACATACATGGGGGGAGGGGTTTATGGAGGGTGGTGGGGGGAGTGTTATGGGAGTGTGTGTTTTATGGGGGGTGGCGGCTGTGTGTTTTATGGGGGGTGGTGTGTGTGTATGTGTTTTGTGGTGGGTGTGTGTCTTACCTACATCCTGGTGGTCTCTGATATGTGGACATAGTACTCAGGACCCTGGTGAAATTGCCTCTGATGTGTCTAAAAGTCACGTCATCTTGTGCCTTCAGCTGAGGCCCCACTGTAACCCTCATGCTTTGTGATTTTTTTCAATGCATTTCTGTGAAATTTGTGTATGCTTTTTAAACCTGAACTTGCAATCAACACTCATTCAATCGTATGCTTCGTGATTGTGGACACAAATGCAGTTTAGGCACTGGGGCCTTCTACATTGTCACCCATTGGACTGCGCAGCGCGAAACACAATCGAAAACACTAGACTTGTTTTGGTTGATTCTCTGAACGCGTGCATTTTGGGTTAGTTCCACCCAGGCAGGCAAACTTAGGATTCTGCCTCTTCCATGAAAGTCTATGGAAGTGCATGCAAAAGTGAATACAAGCGATCACAAATCAATTGGATATGCAATTTTGTTTTCACCCATAAACCCCAATGGAAACGCAATCTAAAACATACGTAAAAGCAGATACAAGCAGACATAGCAAAAGCACACAGAAACGCACATTGCATTTTTGTGAGTCGCATTTGGGGCTTCGTGTGACATGCATCTCCTGATGAATCTCTAACAATTTATTTTTATAAACCTCATCGATTGTCCAGTAATTCAACCAGTGTAAACATGCATTTTCTGCACGACACACATTCTGATTTGTTTAGTCAGCTGCCAAGTACAGCACCCAAACCTAACTGAACCAGAAGTTGATAACTTAATGCATCACATGTGCTAATCTAACATAGATTTAATATCATACCTGCAGCTCAGGTGAAATCCCAATTGGGACTTTCATATCCGCTTTTTATAAATGCAGTTTAACATCACGGTTCTTTTCTTAAAGCCATGCTAGTTACACACAAGCAAATATTTCAATATTGGTTGTAATTTTTTAGCCGCAGGCGACCAGTGGTCATTCCTTCGTCTGAAATGGTCAAAATGATGATGGGACATGTCGGTAAATCATGCTTGATCATTTACTATGGACCGCAGAATCGTTCATGGCAAACTGTCTGCAAAAGCAACTATCCTTGCAACAATTTCGATCAGACTGCAAAACACGATCCGGTTTATGGCAGTGGGGCTGCAACTTTATGTCTTTACCTAGCTTTAGTCACAAAAACAAACACAACCAAACATTTTTTTCCCCCCCAAAAGCTCTGTCTGTAATGCAGGGATGTCAAACGTGCAGCCCTTCATATGTTTAAAAACTACAACTCCCAGCATTCTGCAGCAAGTGAATGCTGGGAGTTGTAGTTTTTAAACATCTGAAGGGCCACAAATTTGACATCCCTGCTATAAAGTATAAGGTACCAAAAGTTAATTTAAAATACATCTGTGAATGGGACTCTTATTTAACAGGTGTATACAATTAAAAGTTATTTTATAGGTTATTTTGATTCATTTTGTTGGACAGAAAATGTTTTTTTTAAAAAGTGTTTTTCATATTATTTTACCCAGCCACCAATATATCTGTGCAATAGTCCTTATAAGAGCATTCCTAATTCTTCTGCTAATTTTCCTTTTTTAGGATGTCTGATATTCACAGAAGGAAACTCTATTCATGGTGAGTTTTTTTACTGTCCGCAAGAGATAAAATATTTTTTTATGTAGGCCACCTTCTAGACTTTAGTTAAAAGTTCTTATTGTTAAAATGGTGCTAATTTTGTCTCAACCAATTAGATTTTAGCTTTGAAATGGAGCTAGCATCTAATTGGTTGGGGCAAAATTTGCACCATTTTCAACTATAAAAGCTTTTATTGAATCTCACTGCAGATGCCTAAAAGGTCTTAAAAATTCTATTTGAATTTTTACTGGACATTGTCAGAAGAGTAATTTAAAAGTATAGTTTGCAAACTTGTGGAATATTGAATCTTTTAGTTTAAAGGTGTGTGTCACTGTGCAGGGGATTTTTTTTCTTGCTTCCTTATTGAAACAGAATGTGAAGTTATACATTCTAGCACAAAAAAACTACATAAAAGTTATACATTCTAGCACAGGGCTTGACAATTGCCATGAGCCAATGCTTAGACAAACATGCCTGGTGATTAACTCTTTTAAATCTTGGTTAGCTTGTTTACCTAATATCAAAAATAATTTCTCCACCTGTTCTAATATTGTTAAAACCTTAAAGGCAATACTTGACATTTGAATAAATATCAAGGTAGTTAAAGATGTTCACTTTATATCTTAAACAATCTAATCTTGGTAATGGCAGATAAGCCTTTTACCTTATTATCCTCACAGGTGGTGCCACACCTGTTAAGAAAATATTCTTAAGTACCAGCCATCATGATTGTATATGACACACAGAAGTGGGATTTCTAAGGCTAGGTAAACAAAGGTTTTTTTTGGGGGGGGGGGGGGTCATTATCGAACAATCTGTCCATCATCTTTCCAGATCAATGACTAAAACATCATTACCAGCTAACTGGTTTGCCAAATTTCCTGCAAAATCAGTAGTTTTCCAATTTTTGTGCAAAAATCGGACCTATTCGTAAATTTTGTTGTTTTTGTTTGCATTTTTCTGCATGGCACTGTAATATGTCAGTCAGAAGCCCTAATTGTGTGTTCCAGACATACGTCAGAGGTTTCTCTGTCACATTATGTCTAATATTTAGGATATTTACCTATTAGTTAATACCATTTATTATGTTGACCACCAAAATTTACTACCTGAGTTAGGTAGTTTGCTATCCCTTGTATGGTACGGCATGTCAATGTGCTTATCTTTTTTGTATTTAATCAAAGAGAATCTGTGAAAAAATTAGCACCAGCCCAAAGAAAACTGATTCTGCCAGTCTTTCTCCTGGCTTCAGCACAATCTTTAATAACGGACTAGTACAGGACTAACCTGGCAAATGAAAACTGTATGTGCTGTAGCTCCTAAACAAAACAATATTAGGAGGTAATCCTAGTAGGAATAATCAATCCTACCTCCCTGCCCCAGGTACTTTCCATTTTTAAAAAGTATATTATCCTATTATAAAAGAGTATAGTTATCCTTTAAAAGAAATAGGGCAACAACAAAATGGTAAAAGCGGTAACTATTATTATAGAAAGGTGTAACTACAGTAGTATTTTTTATTTTCATAATTTAAAGTAAAGTTAATGTACAGATAAAATTCTATTAATATACGTGTATTTCTTTTCTTTCCAGACTCCTCTTTCTGTCCTCCCAATTTTTTTTCTTGTAGATCAAACTGCATACCTCTTTCGTCCCGCTGTGATGGCGTGTATGATTGTGAGGATCAATCAGATGAGTTTGGTTGTCCCTTCCGTTGCAGCTTTATTCTACGGGACTTTTTTGGGGTTTTCTCCCCTCCAGGATACCCAGGATCTCTAGCTAGTCCTCTACCTGCTTCATGCCACTGGTTTATTGATTCAGGAGATAGCCGTGGCCTGATTCTTCATTTTTCATCTCTGCAACTTACTGGGTCAGATACTCTTGTAGTTTATGAATGGGCAGTTGGGGGTTCCACATATTTTCTCCGTGCCCTTGACCAGCAAAGCAATGGAAAATCAGTTATCGTGGAGTCTGTGGGAGGAAGGGTAATGGTTGTGTTTCATTACAACTCTGATAATCTTAGTCCTATATCTCCAGTCACCCATGACACAGAATTAAAGTCTTCCAGTTCTGTTGATTATGTTTCTTCTAAACCAATAAAGCACGAATCTCGCAAATCTGATATTCTGGGATCTTCATCATTTGGTAACCACATTTCTAGCTCTGCTTTCCATGGTATATGGCTTCCTGCTTTCCGTCCCCGTGGATTTAATGCCACTTACAGAGTTCCTGGGTATTGTCTGCCATGGGATCACCCATGTGGCTCCAGCCCAGGTGTTTTATGGGATGATGATGTAGAGGAAGGTGGTGGCTGCTTCACAGAAGCACAGCGCTGTGATGGATCATGGGACTGTGCCAATGGGAGGGATGAGATGAATTGTTCAGGTTGTCCTTTTGGACACTATCCCTGTGGCTCTAAAGGACATGCCTGTTACCCCCTTAATGAACGGTGTAATTATCAGACATCATGTCAGGATGGAACTGATGAAAAGGGCTGTCGTGCTTGCCAACCTGGGGGATTCCACTGTGATTTGGAGCGATGCGTTTATGAGGCATGGGTATGTGATGGACAGGCTGACTGCAGGGATGGAAGTGACGAACGTGGTTGTGGATACACACTCCCACGTAAAGTCATAGCCGCAGCTGTAATTGGAAGCCTAATCTGTGCTACATTGCTAGTGGTTGCACTTGGCTGTACCTGCCGGCTTTATACGACCCGTGCACGAGAGTACAGGTAAGAATGACTTCATGGGCATAATGAGCACTAAACTCAATGACAGTTTAAACTCTGACCGTGTAATCCAAATTCTTCCTTTTCCCCCCCAGCATCTTTGCACCTTTATCACGAATGGATGCAGAGTTTATCCAGCAACAGGCCCCACCATCATATGGTCAGCTCATTGCCCAAGGAGCAATACCACCAGTGGACGATTTCCCAACTGAGAGCCCATCTGATGTGAGTAGTTATTGTATTTATGTAGTTCTGAACACATTACAGCTTTATACAATTTATTTATCAGTTTAAACCTAACCCTGCCTGAAGAGCTTCCAATCGAAATACAATTCCAATGTGGGTGTTAGGTAGGCTATGCTTGTAAGGTAGGATCTTACAAGCATAGCCTACTTAACACCCACAACAAAATCTATCTGCATATCTTTGTGATTGTTATGGAAACTCGTGCAAGCACAGGGAACTTTCATGCAGATTTATCCAAAGGTGGATTTGAAACCAGGGTAAGGATATGCAATGCATTAGTCCAAGCCCATTATGTTCTTATCAAGCATATATTTGTACATGGGAAGGGGGTTTACAAAGTATATATTACAGATATTAAACAACACACTCTTTTAATGTCAAAAGAAACTGTTTTTTTATGCTGCTGAGAGTAAAATAACATTTGCAAAGCATTATTGACTATTTCTCATTGACCTTGTCTGTTTAGGCAGTAACTTAGGTGCCTCTGTTTACTCTGCCTTTCCCCTCTTTACTTTCATTCAGAAATCCTTTATACAGTCTGATCCTTTCTTTCATTTCATTGACATTGATTGTCAAAAAAAAATAGCCAACTTTGTATTTTCACTTTTACAGGCATACTCTATTTGCCTTAAATGGCAAACGTAGTGTTTTAGACAAGCTTCAGACTTTTTAAAATGACCCCCAGATCACATCTCTAACTGCAGCCTAAGAAGTTGTATTGCAGAAAATATTAACACTTTCTACTTACAGTAGCATAAGTAACATCACCTGCACTCTCTGCTCTCCCTCTGTACACTTGTACCTGCACAGACAATTGATGAGTGATGCCATCAGTTCCTGCCCCCAGGCTTCTGGATCATTTTACAGACAGAAAATAGTCTGTAAAATGCCAATCTATTTCTGCCTAAGGTTTGCACGGGCAGAGGAAAACAAATACAAAGCTTAAAAATAAAAATTTGGTTAACTTGGCTATCAATACCAGCAAGTTTGTTTGCTTTCAGCTGCTTGTAGCTGTGTGACCAGCAAGTTTGTTTTATTCAGAACATCTGTGTTGCATTACTTTAATTGTGTGACAAGATAAAAATAAGACAGCCTCATATGAGTTGATTGCATACATTTTAAAATTTGTTCTGGCATACAGTATGTAATGATTGAATGATTGTTATGAATCCATGAAATTTATATTCACCTCTTTTCTCAGCATGTGTATAATGTATAGAAACAATAGTTCTATCAAAGATGTTTTCAAGTGGTACCATTTATTTATTTGTGTTTGAAGATCCTGATACTCATTTGAGTAGTGTTGAAACAGCTAAATTTTTTGATCTATGGCAGTCAGGAAAAAACAGCTTGGGGCATGCTATATACAGTGCACAAATTTGATGGGCACACAAGTGGACAAGTTGATTACAGGTGGATTTTCATAAATGTTATGTTGAATGTAAAGAGAAAAAGGATTGTAAGGAAAACTTGCCCAATGTTCAATTTTAACAATGTAATTGATTCATAAAGTAGAGTTGATCCAGGAAAATTTCCGATTGCCACTTGGAGTCAGGAAGGAATTTTTTCCCCCTTCATAAATTTGGTGTGTTTTTTTTTGCCTTCCTCTGGATCAACAGTTAGGCAGGAAATGAGGAAGGATATTGCAAGATGGGTTGGACTGGATGGACGTATGTCTTTATTCAACCTCAAATACTATACTATTAATTAACCACTACTATTGATCCCAATGGGATCCAACTCCGGAAACAAAGACTTACAAAAATGTAAGTCTTTTTGTCATATCTACTACGTAGTATTGCACCGATTATAACCAGGAAGTAGGTCTCTCACGTTTTTTTGTTATCCATAATATATGTTCTATCCTAACAGGGCTCTTTCATGGGGAACCTACGCAGCCTATTACAGTTTCTTCACCAGACGCCACCTGTTCCTGTTGGAGCTGCAAATGATTTACCTCCCCGTCGACGCCCACCACGAACAGTCCGACGTCTTCTTCGCCGATTGCGCAGATGGGGACTTCTACCACCACGTGCACAGGGACCCTCTACAGAGGTTTCCCAAAATCAGACCTCATCCCTACCAGAGGGAGAAACTGAGAGCACCGAATACTCTTCAGCTCCAGTGCTTCCAGTTAAGATGCCTCTAGAAACCCCAGATTCATCTTCCTTACAAGCAGAAGCTCCAGTTCTCTCCCACTCTGTCAGTGGGTGGGGTCTTATGGGGATGATGCAGGCGGTAAGGGGGAGAGCCTTACACCCTCTTTTAGAAGAACAGTCAGGTGGAAGAAGAGGCAGGGAGATGCCAGAGGAAGAAGCAGGATCAGAGTTACAAAGACATGAGGAAGAGGATGAAATGTTGCTAATGCCTCTGGCAGAAGGGTGGGATAGTGAAGCAGATGTTAGTTTAATAGTATGTTAATAGGGAATATTTTCCACACCACATAACAACTTTGCACAAGGTAAAATCTTTCTATATTTTACTTAATCTAGTATTCTTAACATTTCTCTAACCTCTTGCCCTGCATCTGTCAATCTTTCCAACCTTCATGTGCATGTAAGTAGAGGGGATAAATATTTTTTTAAACATTGAAACAAAACTTACAAACACTAACAAAGTCTGCAGTACAAACACATTTTCTAATATGGTGTTCAGGTTTTAATTAAATTTTTTTAAACATTGAAACAAAACTTACTAAACAAAGTCTGCAGTACAAACACATTTTCTAATATAGTGTTCAGGTTTTAAATTAATTAAAGCTTAAGACTTTTTTGGAAAGGCTCAAAGCAAAAAGTCTGTAACTACGATCTACCCACGATAAATGTAACCTAAAGGATAAGTGCACTGTAAAATCAAGTTATGTTCATTTGGAAGCTGCAGCTTTAAAAATACCAGTGCCATATTTTTTTTTACCTATGCCCCTCCAGAGCCTAGGTTTGTGCCTTGGAAGTTGCTGACATCTTGTTACTGGTTTGCTGAATGTTAAGCTCCGTCCCTCTGAGATTTCTTCTGCTTTCTCCTGCTTGAGCCTCAAACAGTAATGCCTGTGAGTTCCATGCACTTTCCTGCTTGAGCCTCAAACAGGGCATAGGTAAAAAAAAAAAAATAGGGACGGTATTTTTAAAGCTGCAGCTTCCAAATGAACATAACTTGATTTTACAGTGCACTTATCCTTTAAAATTCAGTACTTCCTAACACTAATGTCAGTACCCATCGACCTGACCAAATTATTTTATTTTTGGTATGAATGATAATGATGCTACATAACATGCATAGTAGATGATGCTACATAACATAACAAATACCAGTAATAGAAGGACATAAACAGTTACTGCAGCCTTTCTGTAAATCAATCATTTGAGAAATATTTCCTGAAACGATCGGTCAAATCGAGAATTATCTAATGTGTGTATGTAGCTCTTTCTAGGCCTTGTATAATTGTGTGGATAGCTGCACCCAAGACAAAGATGGTAAAACCTCTGTTTGGAAATTGTCTGGGATCAATGCCATTTATAGAAAGGCGGTAGCTTGTTGGCATCACAACCTATCCATAGACATTGCCGATGTTCAGTAAAACAGGATTTGAATATTGAACATGTGGATGGGCACCTTAATGCTGTGTACACCCCAGACAATTTTTCACATCAGACTGGTTACCAATAAACACAATCATAAGTCTCTCTGGTGTTCCTCTGGTTTTGGCAAAAAATCAGATGAAAACCTCAGTCACAGAAAAAATTAGGTTGATTGGGCCAAAATATTGGCGATTGTGTATGAGTAAATTTTTCCCATTAGGTTACATTGGGGGTCCATTTAAAGCCATGCATTCTAGTGGAACCTAAAGCCTTGTACGCGACTCGCGATGCACAATGTGTCAGAACGTTCGTTTCAGCCGATGATCGGCCCGTGTATGGGCCCTTTATCGACCTAAACGGCCGGTCGGAGATCCGGTCAGTTGGGCCACGATCCCCGACCGAACAGCCTTTCAGCCCATACACGGGACGATTATCGGGCGAAACGAATGTTCGGACACATTGTGCGTTGCGGTCGGGACCCGCGATCGCACGTGTGTGCGAACCTTAACACTGCATCCATTTTTAAACGTGACCAAGCTTGTCACCTTTATTTTTTTTTCCTCCTAAAATTGAAGACCTCCGTCACTGTGAAATTATTAGATTGCCTAAAATTTTGGCTAATCAGACCGAAATATTGGCTTGTGTGTACAGTACACAGCCTAAATGTATTCCTAAAATTGAACACATAGAAATAAGAAGGCATTGTTAAAGGGAATCACAGCCTGAAAAAGATATAGACACTATGTGGGGATTTCATACAAATGGAAATATAATCATAGTAAACTTAACTTTAACTATAAAGGCAGAATTTGTTTTCATTTTAGTTATTCAAGCCCAGCATTGTCTGCAGATTTGTTATTTAATTCTTGTTTTTCTTTTTATTTTTTTTAATTTGTTATAATTAAGGGGAGTGGTCCCTCGCTATTTTATCATTTTTCCTACTGTGTGCCTTAAAATGAGGGTGTCACGTTGCACACGACACCCTTCCATTTACTTCTATGGCAATCTAATAAGAATATTCTATTTTTCTATGAAAAGTTCTTTTTTAAAAGACGTTTGTTTCTTTTGCTCCGGTGCACAGCAAACTAGGGGCAAGTGCCAGATGTGTGCAGCTTTTTTATCTGAATGAAGTTTTAGCACGGTAATTGTATATATGGAAAAGAAGTGCTGTATTAACCTTTTACATACCACATTTGCTTTGGTGTATAAAAAGCTTCTGGGTGTAAAATGGTTAAAAAGGGTGATCGGTGTGATTAGCTCAGTGTAAATTATTTATTTCTGTGATTATGTAAGAATATATAAATAAAATTTATACTGACTAAAAACTAGTGTCAGAGTATATTTGTGACACATTGTAATGTACAATAGCCCATTTTGAGCCTATTTGAGTCTATGCAATATCTGGATTTTAGGGCTCGGCCACACTAGCACATTTCTCAAATGATAACAATTGTGTTTTGTGGGAGAAACGCTTGCCAGGCTAACACAATGTGGATGGCCGCCAATTTTGTTTTACAAATCGCATGTGCTTCAATAATGGAATTTTAGCAGAATCTCAGAGCAAAAGCACAGTAATGCACGTGAATGTGCGTTTGCAAATTATACAGGCACTACTGCGCCTGGTAGTGTTGCTACAGCCTAAAGGTCCATACATGTGTGCGATCGCGGGGCCAGACCCGCAACGCATGATGGTGTACGAATGGTTGTTGTGTGAGAGCTTGGTCAACGAAATGCCCATTTGGTCAGGCCAGCTGATCAACAACAATGCCCAAACGAGCACCCATACACTTCTGATAGAAAGAAATGGGTTTCATACACCATTGTGGGTCGCACGTGTGTTCAAAGCTTTAGACTTTGTGCATGGCTGTCTTTTCTGCAAGGAAGATCACTTTGTCCAAATCTTCAGGTTTATGATAGAATCAGATCAGCTGTGGTTAAAATTAATTTGACCAGCTAATTGCTAGAAGCACCTATGTAGAAATAGTTTTGTCTACTGTACTTGGGGGAGTATGGGGCTGCAACAAGCCTCTATGGTCTCAGGGATTCACTCCATCTAGATTTAAAAATTCAGTCTTTTCCCAATCATCTGCCAAAAAACTAAAATTATAAGTGCTTCAGAACTCGAGTACGCGATTTCCCAAGAATGAGATCATAATATCATTAGTGGCATTGAACTTTCATAGTTTATAAGAGCCACAACCATGCCTGCCATTTAACTTCCTTTTGCAGCTCTGTCAGCCATGTCTGCAGTAAACCTGGTTTCTGGTTTTTTTTTTTACCTAGTCTGCAGCCTAGCAACTGTGGCAAGTGCGTTCACCAAGGTCCAAACATAATGACTGCAGCACAGCGAAAACAGATATTATCAGTTACAGTGACTATCTGCTGATTGTATCTGAGTACTTTAACTCGGATATCTATAATCTATAAGTTTTTTTTTCACCATGCTTTGATGAATTCTTTTCATTCCTTCTCTGTATAAGTCTTTGCTTTCATTCTCTTACAATGTTCCCTGATTGTTCTCCTTCCCATTACAGCTCACCTGAGATATTACTGCTAATTAGTGCCTTATTGTTGCAAATTCTTTAAAAATTCTAATTTTCTTCATGTTCCCAAGGCATTAGATGTAATGAGGCAGTTGGGAGACAACAATGTTTTAACCTCCAACTAAAAGCTGCTTGTTAACTATATTTTATTGCTATAATAGGAACCAGATCATGCAACTCTTACTACACTGGGCAAGTTTGGTTCTACACTTTTGTTCTGTTTAAAATAAGGTGAGACTCTGGTAAGTAATATAGTTCAGCTTGATGCAAAAGTAGTAAGTGATGTAGAGTGTGTGTATGGAATGGTATAAAGTTGAGTGCTAATTTCAAAATTGTTTTACAGTGGTTTCTTTTTGACAAGTGATAGACCAGCAAATAGCCATTTCCACCCTTGGTATTCTTATTAGTGTTGAAGCATTGAAGTTCATCATGGCTCTTAATATTCTGTGAGTGTACTTCAATGATATTCACCAGCAAAATCTCTTTAAACATTGCCCCAGAAATAAACCATTCAGAATTCCTGGCATCGTTTTAATGTTAAAAATGAAGGAAACCTTGCTTTACATGACACATCTGACACTTGTTCATCCATCTGTCTGGTTTTGGTCTGAGTGGGTGGCAGCCCAATAATCCACAGCAGAATTTTTAAAAAGCAAATTTTTTTTGGGCTTGTGTTTTCCTAGTTACTGGACTACAGCTACCAGGATCCTTCAACATGACATATTGAGCATACTAATCTAATAGAAGGTGGATTACCAAATGTATGTGATCACTATTTTAATCCATACATTGGAGTTTCTATGGGTGCCACCCCTATCATACAATTGTTTGGAGCTCATCTAGCTTCTATTCAACTACAGTTTACAACAGGGTGCACAATGTGTCCGAACGTTCGTTTTGGCCGATAACCGTGTATGGGAGATCCGCCCGGTCGGACGATAAAGTGTCCATACACGGGCCGTTTATTGGCTGAAACGAACATTCGGACACATTCTGCGTCGCGGGTCGGGAAGTGTCCCAGCTCTGGTTCACATGGTACTTTCATGCAGATGGATTTCTATTCATTTATTTAAGGGGTTAGTACAAAACCAGACAAATAAAACACAAGAAACCTGTTTATTAAAGTTTACATTATTGTGAATGCTAATATAGAGACCCTGCCCTTAGTTAATAATGCCCTGGAGCCCACGTTTTGTGAAATAAGCAATAAAATCAAGTTTTTGTTGTTTTTTCTTTTTTAAATAATTTGCAAACATTTGCCCTTTGATGTTAATTTCACACCTTTACATAACTTCCACTGAGCCAGGCAAACATCGTTACAAACATCCATAGGAAGTGAGCTGCAGAAACAGTCAGATGGTGATCAGAACAGATATTTTTAAGCTGTAATTATTTTCAGTTTATTTTGAATGAAGCTTAGACTTCAGAGCAAGAGAATATGTCTGTTTTTCAGTGCTGAATATAACAAACAAAATACTAGAACACCCTACGAACTTCATTCTATCAGAATATTCTTTTCCTGGTCATTGTGCTTGCAGCAAGTGAAGCTGGGTTGTTGTGTCAGAACCACCTGACACCTGTTGTCTGTCGACTATGGTAGGGTGGCAAGATATATATATGCAGTTATCTCTCTTTTTGCAACAACTATAAAAAATTAACATTATCTAACAACATATTTCATTTCCATTCCATTTTTTCATGCACCAGTGGGCACAGTTTAGTCTACATGATATGTGCATGAATGAATGATTATTCTGTGTATCTATATATAGATATGTATGGCTGCTGTAAAATATAAGGACATTAGAAGTCACAAAGCAGTTTGATTACAAAATTTTTATACTGGTTATGGAACTGCAAGGTGAGTCACATAACACTTATCACATAGCAAAGCAGTGTTGGGCCCATTCACACTAGAAACTGAAAGAAATTTAGATAAAACTTTTACATTGTTTTTTCTGTCTATCTGTAAAAGTTTTATCTAAATTACTTTCTATTCAGCTAAAATCCTAACCCTGCCTTTATGTAATACTATCCTGGCACTTATTGTGCCCATATACTTGCAGCTTACCTGATGACAGTCCTGCAGCCTAATCACTTTTTTCAGCTGCGGAACTTATGCAGGTAAAGGTGACCGTGCACTATTTACTCAACTTCCAATGTTCATGATCGAAAAATTGATGGCCCACTCGGGAATGTTTGATGGTAAAAACCGTGGTCATGAAAAGCATTAGCAGAAATTGGATTAAATGAATGAACCTCTACTGTGTGGCAGTGATGCCTAACCCGCAGCCACGCACAATCTTTTTGTGGCCCTCTGTCATAATGTTCATGAAAAAGTTCAGCTGTCTGTTAAAAACTGCAGAGTTCCGATCAGACTGTTCGATGAAAAGAAACAGGGCCAGGTGCACAGGTCGGAGGTCATAAGCATTATCAATGGTGAGTAATTGAATGTAAAAAGGATAAATTGGTTGGGATGGGTACCTATGTATTTTATCCAATTAGGTTGCCACTGGAATAGAAAGTAGGATTGTAGAGTAGAGACCATTTCCATTGGTATTGAAATATTTAAACATTCAGATTTTTGGTAATGTACCTTTGAAGTTAAATCTATCTAGCTCAAGCAGTATAGAGGGCAGGGAAGTATGTGGAGAAGTAATGAAAAGCAGGTCATCTGCATTTGTAGCTAATTTGTACATGGTAGGGCTTTTCTGAATTCCTCCCATATTTGGATTATCTCTCAGAGCAATGAGCAGATGCTCCACTGTCAGCACATATAATAAGGGCGAGAGAGGACATCCTTGGCATGTCCCATGGGAAACCAGTGGTATAACATCAGGGCCCATGACTGCCAGGGGGGAAGGGGAGGTAAGAGGGCCTGTGATCCCCTCAGAGAAGATTCCTTTTTTAAACACCTGATCGTGTGATTAACTGTTTAAAAACAACTGATTGCAGATCTTCTCAGGAGGGGAGGTGTGTGTGTCGGGTCTGGCCTCCAATCTTGCAGGGGGGCCTTGGCTCCTGCTTCCCAGCAGATATGCTTCATATTGAGAGACACGGTAAAGGCACAGCTGGGAGGGAGACAGAAGGAACACAACACAGCATCTTTGCCATGTATGAAAGGTTTTTGAGGTTTTTAGGTGTGTGATTAGATGTGTGTGTTTGTTAGGTTTGATTAGATGTGTGCGTGTTAGTTATAAGGTGGTTGATTAGGTGTGTGTGTGTGTGTATAATTAGAGAAGCTTTCATGGGCTGTAAGAAAAAAGCACCAGACAATGCAGGCACATATATTATTACAATGCTATCAACTGGAGGGGCTTAATTTACATGATTCTGTGCTGTTGGGGACTTAGGCAAAGTAAAGCAGGGGGCCAGGTAACTAGGCCCAGGAAGTTTTATGATTGTTCAGTTTTGGCTGGGATAATGGTAAGTCAGCCCTCTAGTCCACAAACAGTGTTAGTCAGCCCTCCGGTTTAGTCAATCCAGTGTTAAAGGGCATGTCCAGCTCCTCCATCCAAAAAATTTATTATTTTGCATAAATCCCCCCCCCCCCCCCCCAAACTTAGACATTACTAGGTTTTAATTTGTCAAATCCAGTGATTTGATTAGTCTTGAGCTCTGGGGAGGGACGATGGTGGATTGGGGCAGTGCTACACCTGCAGCCCGGTCACTGCATGGGAGGCCACTAGTGCAGTCCCCAGTGTGGCTCATGTTAGGCACCTGTGCTGTATGGCCAGCATAACAACCACTAGGGAAGTAGGCTTTCCAGCCGACTTCACATTCTTCAGATCTAATATATATAGTGTATGGCCACCTTAAATGGAATCTCTACCCTCAAAAACACCCCCTAGACCTCACTAGGTTTAAAAAAACAAAAAGCTGCTAAAGGAACTAACCAGACCTCGTTCCTGGCCCCTTCTGCTGCTCTTCCGCATGGATCAGCAAAAGTGGTCGGACTAGAAGCCTCTTTCTTCCTTCCACCCAACTTTCCAATTTGAACTTAGAGTAGGTGAGGAGTGAACAAACCAATGTAGAAGACATGGAAAGCAGGTACATACTGTATATCATGTCGGTGCTGGTGCCTGAAATCCACTCTTTTTGCCTGCTCAGTGCTGTCTTCTTCTCCTGGTGTCCATAGAAGCGTCCGTTTCCGCACAGAAATGCATTCAGCAGTATGTTTTTTTTTTACGAACTGGGTCAATCCAATGGTGGTTGTGGTTGTATAGCTCACTGTTAACATTGTATTATCCCTTATATTATATAAATACATTTATAATTCTATGGGGAATACATTGGGTTTTTTGGAGGAACTATGTTGGTGGGGGTGGGTAAAAGTAATATACATAGGGACAGTGTTTGTGTTTTCATATCTATCTTACTCCTACTGACTCCTATTGTTTATTAAAATGCATTTCTTACTGTCGCTTTAGCTTTGTATTTAAATGTAAGCAGTTTTCTCTAAGGCTGGGTACACATGGACAGATTTTTCACCCCAATTGACCAATACTTCCGTGTATCGGTCGATTGGGCCGAAAAATCTGTGTTGCCTTTCGGCCACCGTCAGATCGGATTAACAGTCGATTGGATGTGTTGGTAATTCATGGCATATATCGCGGTTCCCTATGGGACTGCACGATCGGTCACACAAACTGTCAGCCTTGGCCACTATTGCTGCGATAGACAGACATTTGTTCCGGCCGAGCACTTTCTCGTAGCGATCGCTCGGTCAGGACAAATAGTCCCCTTGTGTGTACCCAGCCTAAGTGTCCGGTCTCCCACCTCTCTGTTTGCACTTTGATTATTTATTAATTGTGGGTGCGGGACTAGGGGGTGGGGCAGGTACCCTCCCTGAAATGAAGTGGGTAGCAACCCTTAAGGGCTAGGCCACACTAGCGTGTTAGGTTTGTATTGGGGTGTAAGGTTTGTACTGGGGTGTAAGGTTTGTATGGAGGTGTAAGGAGAGGGGGTGCAGGTTAGATGGAATTGAGATAGAGATGGAGGGAGAGAAAAGGAACAGAATGAGAGGAGATGGCAGAGGAGATGGAGGGACATGTGGGAGGTGAAATGCTCTGACACAGGAAGTCCGATATACATTGGCTGTGTCCATTCTGTAGCGTTATTATGTACTGCCCAGGAACATCTACTAAGATGTATTACCCCCGGTCTCACTGGCCCAATGAGCTGGAATGCCGGAGGAAGAGTAGGTTGGCAACATAGCATTAGACTGAGAGGGGGTGTGGCGATGGAATATCACGTGCCCGCCTGAAAGGGAATCCCAGTGACCTCACGCCTTTATTTGCATACATGGTATCAGCAGAGGGAGGGACTCCCCTGCCCACAGTGTGTGTGTGTGTGTGTGTTGGTGGCTTGTTTAAAAGGAGAAGGAGGCGCAGACCAGATGGAATAAGAAGTGTCTGGCTTACCGATAGGGAGCAGCGCGCAGGAAAGGGATAACCCACTGAGAAGCTAGAGACTAGAGAGGGGGCAGATGCAGAGAAACGTCTGACAGGGATCAGTGACAGCAAGAAGGGAACCTACAGTTCTACAGGTAGGTGGGGGAAATGGGGCAAGGATGGGACAATGATGGGGGGATCCTGACAGTTCAGCTGCACTTGGCAAGTTACAGGAAAACAGCTTATTTTTGTATGGCAGGTCACACCAGGGATTTTATTACTGGATCAAAAAAAACCAAATGTTCCCTCTCCCTGTGTGTGTGTGTGTGTGTGTGTCTCTGACCTGTCTGTCTGTCTGTGTTTCTCTGTCTCATCCATCTAGCTTTCCCTTCTTGTCTGTTTTATTTCATTTCTTCTCACCTCCAATTACCAGACAGTTTTATGTCTGTTATCAGATAAGCAGAGCTGGGTCTATATAGGGTCTATGTGATGGACACTAGAACAGAGTAGGGTTATTATTACCCTAAGTCCCCGGCGGTTAAGGGTTAACCATAAAGTTATTTATTATTGTTATATGTGTCCTAAGGGTGTTTCTAATTACAACTATGTAATCTGTAGGCATGAACAGGTTGTTATAATGAATACAGCATTATTATTCTACTACAAGGCTGTGTGACATAAGACTATCCATTTTAATAGTGTTAATGGTGATTCTACAGGTGGTCCTTATGGGAATGGGAAGTCTGGGGGCTCCCTTTGGTATTTTACATTTCTGGACAAAAGAATATACATTTGAATATGAACTAATGCCAGTATTGTGAGTATATACAGCTTGGCGGTGAGTCATGAAAGGCAGTAAAAGATCCATTGCCAAATACATCTATGGGAAATTGTCTCTACTGTCTATTCATAGCAGAGTGTTTTTTAAATTTGTTCCTTTATAGGAATCACAACATCCAACAAACCCCACTCCTCATCCTGCTGAAAAGCACAATGAGGTTTATTGAAATCCAAAAAGCGTCTTTGTATTAGTTTACAAGGCACACAAAAAATGTGTTGTAGATATATTTGTGTCTTTTCTAAATATATGAGTGAACAACTTGATTGTGTGTGTGTTGTTCTGCGGTAATCTTAGTTTGTCCTGTTTCCTGATCTTAGATTATCCTGGATTACGAAGCAGGGAGATGTGCAATTATATAATGTTCTGTGATTTTCTTGTTAAGAGAGGGGGGGGGGTGTCATTACATAACAATGGTTAATAAGATGCTTGCAAAAAGAACAGACTTAACATTTGAAAGTTCTGTCCATAATACACACACTAACAAGATGGACACTATCATTTAATATTGTGTGCAATAAGAATGTATTGGGTGATACATAAAATGGGCTAAGTAATTTAGTTCATGATGTATCATGTAGAATCACATTGATCAAACATATTTTAGCAAAATTATTACTGTTGTTCCTCTCTATTCATGCCCAGTATCAATACCAAGAGAAGGTAGGCGCTCAATGTCCCTATGGCCAATGCATGTGTCCAGAACTGCAGGTTTAATATCATGCAATAAAGCCTAAATGTTACCGTATATACTGAAATATAAGTCCTGCAAAACAAGCAAAATGGATTGACTTGAGTATAAGCCAAGAGTAGAAATTATCACCACAACTCATTCAGTATTGTTTTGAGGCTTTAATTGCCCTTTAAATGGACAACAGAATTCCAATACAGTATCTGTAATCCCATACAGTAGTGAAATCCAGTACAGGTACCCTTGGCACACCAGATGTTTAGAAACTACAACTCCCAGCATGCTTTGGTTGCTGGTAGTTGTAATTTCGAAACATCTGTACTGACAAGTTAAAAAAAAAAATGCTTCTGCCCAACTCTATAACAATCATAGACCCCCAAAGAAAAAGAAGATTCTTTCTTATCAGTCCCACTGACAAGCTAGTCAGAGGACTCGCTCCTTTCTTGCTCCTCCATTATCTGGTAAGAGGAAGCGCGTAATTTGCGCAGCAATGTGCCCACGCTGACAAGCTCACGCAGGCACGTCGCATCTACCTGCGTCACTCCTGAAGTCCGGTCAGGTGCTCCTTATGCAGCAGAAAGGAAAAGTATGGTACTTCCTGCGTCTCTCCTGAAGTCAGGTCAGGTGCTTCTTGCAGTAAGTCTCCGGTCTCCTTCATCCATTTTTCGGAAATGACCCGAGTGTATATGGTAAGTAATTTAGCCATCTTCCAGACACATCTTTTGATCTTGTTAGAGCTCATCAGTGCTAGATACAGACCGATATTTTATTGAGCATTTATCAGGTCGGACTTGCAAGCACCGGATACCCATTTGCTACCTCAGCTTACAAAGTAACATAGTAAAGGAAGTTGAATTAAAGACATACGTCCATGCAGTCCAACTTTTATACCCTTCTCTATAAAGGGCATGTCTACCCTTAAAACAAAAAAAGCTTGAGCATGTGCAGAGGAGGCAGCAGGGGTAACAGCAATAAATCACTGGCTGTGATGGCAGTTGTCACAGCCTTGATTGACTGCATGGAGGGAGGGGCCAGCTCACTCTGCCAGAATGGGGGCAATAATTATTCTTTCTTCCCTGTAATACTAACCAGATATTTAAGTGCAATCAGTTTTTTAAGGGTGGACATGTCCACCCTTAAAGTTTGGAATGTCAACTCCAAACTGAAATTTAAAGGGTGTCCACGAGTCCTCTGATATGACCTGTTAGTGAACAATGCACCAAAGAGTTTATTATATGACCCATTAATATATAATAAAGGAGCATTGACTCAAAAATATGTCACATGTTGAATAAAATGGCTTACATTTACCTGCCTGGCCGGGGCAGTGATTTGTAGTGAAGGATTGTACAATTGATGTTCTGTTATCTAGTTGTATCAGCATTCACACACACAATCTAATGACTATAAATATGTGCAGTGTTACATTTATAATGTTTAAATATTAAATACAGTTGTTGACTTTATAAACTAATCACTGCAAATTACCAGCTATTTAGAAAAAGTTAGCTACCCGGTGAGCATGCAGGTCGCAGCTCTCTGGACCTAAAGGGCAAGATAATAAACCCCCCACAGTGTTGTACTGCTACAATTAATGTAATAAGCCGCTCTTTTAGGTGTCCATTGCTATCCAGAAGATCAATTAGATTTAGCTATATTAAAGAATGGTATGCATGCAAATATATATATATATATATATACTGCACAGCTTATCAGCAGTCTGTCTAAGGGGGTGGAGGAGCAGAGAGAAGTTGAGTGGCAGTGGAAGCTTTATCTGCTATATTCCTAAGGGAATTTAGGACCTGGTGTTTTAGTTTTTCACCTTGAATACAGGAAATTAGAGGGAGATGACCAGTGCCTTTAGTTCCCCTTTAAAATATCAAATGCACATTGAAAATGCTGTACTTAGTACTTTCGCCAATAAACATCAGTGGGGCTATTTTACCTTATTGACTTCACACAACAAATGTGTAAGAAAAGAAAATGTTGACTTTACAGTAATTAAATGTCCAATGACACCTAGTAACTCTTTATTCCAGTTTAATTTCTTTGTATACACAATATGATATACCAAGGCTGTCTTAAGGATGCAACCTCATCTGGTGAGGCCAGACTAAAAAGCAAATAAAGGGTGTTTGCCCTTTTTGCTGCCTGCCTGACTCAATGCTACTTATTAGATGATAAAATATTTATATAATTCCCGTGGTTCTCCAGATGCTATTTAAAAGTGAAGAAATTAGATTTTTCTGTATTTCATAACACTCACTATTTTGTAGGACTACCTACTTTTATAGCCACATGTACGCTATAAAACCTACAGGAGCCACATTTAAAGCCACAGCAGCACATTTTAGAGCCCATAGTGTTAAGTGACACATAAATGTGTCTATTCCCAAGCACATCACTGACCCACACCTGCTGAAATGTGCAGGTACAGCCTGTGTTTAGGCACTGTAGTCTAAATAGTATAGTCTACAAAACCATTTCAAAGCTGTGCAACTGAAGCTGTGAAATATAAGCAGATGCCCAAGGTGCCTACCAGCTTTACTTGGTTAGAGACAAGGACAGCTCCCCCCCTTTCCTTGTCAATGATCCTAGCTAGATCATCAGGTAACAGTAGCTTGCTATGTCTGTATCCTGTACATAGGGCTTGCTACTCGCTGTTCTTTCCCTTTTTCTCGATAGCTAGTCACCTCTTTCTTCCAAAATTAATTTCACAAAAAATATATCATATATTGACTTCATTGGGTGAATAAGTTTAATGTTAATTTATATCAGCACTTTGTCATTTAACTACAGTTCTGTCAGCACAGCGAGAGTCGATGATTGTTAAGGGGGATGGGATTGTGTAGGTCAGGTTAATCATATGAAGAAAAGAGTTAATCTGAGACTCCAAACACTGTTCCTTCATCCTATAAAAGATCTTTATGTAAGACAGTGTAGGGAATGATGATATATTAATGATGATAATTTTATTTAATTTATACAGAGTCAACTATGACATTAAACAAGATAGAGAAGCTGGGGGGGCTACAGCAGCACCGGGGTAGCCTTCCACTTCCATCGGGACATCGCAGACGGGGCAGTATGCCATTGCCCTACAAACACCAGCTGAGGCGCACACAAGCAGTAGATGAGCTGGACTGGCCAAGTGTCCATTCTGGGTCATCAGATTCTGTCAGATCTTCAGAAAGTAACTCCGAGGTTGGGGTCTACAAAGTGATGCTAGTGGGAGACAGCGGAGTGGGAAAAACAACCCTAGCTGGAATATTCGGAGGACTGGAAGACACCTTCCCCCATGGAACAGATCATCAAGGTAACTGTTATGAGTCTTTGGACAGTGTGGTATAAATATATAGATGTATGTGTCACCATGTCTTTCCTTCACCTACAGAGGACACATATGAAAGGGATTTACTGGTGGACGGAGAGAAGACTACCTTAATTTTCTATGACATCTGGGAACAGGTAAGAAGAAAAACTATGGATATGAACTTTTGATATCTAAAAGATAAATGCCACTCTCACTGTGCACCACTCATGTGGTGACAATGACCTGTGTATACCTTATAGGCTGGATCACAGAGCTGGATGCAGGAGAATTGTCTACAGATGGGGGATGCTTTTCTTCTTGTATTCTCAGTGACAGATCGTAGCAGTTTCCAACATCTCCCTGGCCTCCTCCTTCAGCTGCGCACTGCTCGTCCACACCATCGCATTCCTATTATCCTTGTTGGTAATAAAGGTGATCTGGCCCGCTCAAGAGAGGTCAGCATAGAAGGTAAGATGTTACATTGGTGGGATCCATTTGTTATAGTCCTTAGTTGTGAAATAAATCATTTTTAATATTGCAATAACTAGAAATGTAATAAAACAATCCTAAATCACCAACAGTAGAAGGGATTTTACCATACTTTTTAATGTTTTGCATGCTTCCACTTTTGCCTAATTATTTAGTTTCACCACTAGAGGGTTCTGTGTCCACAGACATCCAGGTACAATCTCTATGGCAGCACATACCCAATAATTACATAAATGCAGACAAAAATATTTTGCAGCTGTTTAATTAACTCACATATACATAAAATGAATGTAACTCAATGTTCTATGGCAGTGTTTCTCAACTTTTTTATCTGTGGGGAACACTTGAAAAATGTTCTTGTCTCGGGGAACCCCTACATAAAATAATGATTATATATTATTATTTTTACTTTTCTTACTCAGCATTTAAACCATCAAAATACATAATTACAAATATAAATGATAGATCTATAAATATATCTCTTTAAAAAAAAAATGCTCTCAAATTCACTGCAGGATGGGTTGGGTCTATACCACTGTTTTTTTTTACCTTTTTATCTTTATGAAACCTGTGAAAATAGGTTACAATCTCAGGGAACCCTTACATAAAAATAAACACCTAATACATACAAACATAGAACATTGATAAATATATAGAAAAATATATCTGTATTCATCACAATGGTGGGTCCATACAGTTTCTGTCAATCTCTTGAGGAACCCCATGCAACCTCTCAGGGACCACTCGGGGTCCCCAGACCTCTGGTTGAGAAACACTGTTCTATGGTATTCTACATTAAAGGGAATATAAGGTGATTTTTTTATTGCCCATTAGTGGTATAATTAACTCCAACTATCACTGTACCATTTTTTGTTGATCTGCCCTCTATATCTTAAGATATCCTATCTAAAACATCCTACATTTCAGATATTAATCAGGAACAGCAAAGTTGACAGGGAGACACTGGCAAATCTCCAGTTTGCAATTCAAAGTGAAATTTAATGCTGCTTAAACAGGGTCACAACATGTTTCGAACGTGCAGGCGTTCTTTCTCAAGTGTAATAACACTTGAGAAAGAACGCCTGCACGTTCGAAACATGTTGTGACCCTGTTTAAGCAGCAATTTCACTTTGAATTGCAAACTGTAGATTTGCCAGTGTCTCCCTGTCAACTTTGCTGTTCCTGATGGATTATTTAGTGTGTGAGCGGACACACTGCAGGGACTGATGCTATTGAAATTGTAGCCACACTTAACAAACCTTTGATTATTGGATTTCAGATATTAATCAAGTTCCTTATTATCATAAAGTATTCTTCTGTAAGCAGTTTTTCTGTAGCTGGAATGATTTGGCAGTTGGTATGCTGTATGCTATATGCAGTTTTGACAGTTGGTATGTTGGAAAATAGTCAGGTCAGAGCTTGAGCAGAACAAGTATTGAAGTCATACAGCAGCACACACACCTCAGAGTAAGTGCTACTTGTGTGTATTTATTGATAGATTTTTTCAATATACATACCCTGAGATTGTAATCGAAACAGCTGTAAAAATTTACAATTCTGCACCTCAAATGAAAATTTGTATACAGGTGAATCACTCCCCCATACCCAAATACTGCAATAGTTCGAAAGCTGAGAGGCGTAGGTCTAACCTATTATCCAGCAAAATGTTCATCTTCCCCTTCTCTCTGCCTCGTAAAAGGTTTCCACCTCTCTACAAGCTTTCTGAATTTGTTATGTGCTTACACATGCCCAGAGGCAGTTAAGAGAGTATATAATTCAGTTATTGGCTGTGATGTCAAATGTCATATCGAGACAGAATCAGGATATGACAGTTTTTTTTATTATACAGTGGAATTGCCCTTTAATCTCAAATGGCAAAATGCCAAGGACAGTTCATTATTTCTGTGCCCTAACATTACTTTCACTAAACAAACTGTTTCTTAAAAGAATCTTGTTTTTATTTCTCAGAGGGACGCAATTTGGCAGGTATGTTGAACTGCAAATACTCAGAGATTTCTGCTGCTCTTCACCATAACACCCAGGAGCTACTTGAGGGGGTGGTCAGGCAAATCCGTCTGCGGAAAGATGAAGGAGAACGCAGTTTGCAGACCCCTATTCTCCTAACCCCTGGTCGCAGGGAGAGCCTGACTAAAAGAGCGCGACGCCTTCTGCAGGGGTTGATGGGAAAACACCGTGGTTTCTTTAAGCAGAGATCAAAGTCTTGCCATGACCTTTCGGTACTGTGAATAAGTCCCTTGTAAGGACAGAGTAACCTACTGACCTTGTGAAAGAACAGAATAATCAAGCCACACATAGGGAGCTGTGACTGATTGTGACTTGACCATGACCAGCAGGCGAACCACATCCTGTTGTGGTAGCCACAAATACATCATCTAATGTACTGGGCTAAACATATTCTTTTGGTGAACATTAAGGGTTATATGAACCAGCCCATGCCAAAAAGTATTATCTATTTTGGTGTGGCCTAAATAGCAGTTTTTCATATTAGTCCTTAAAGTCCCAGTAACTATTTTTCATTCATATTGAATTTTGGCACAGTGCATGCAGCACATTATGCCACATCTCATGCAGACCCTTTATCAAGAGCTTACAGTTAAACTTGTGTGTCAGTATTTGGGGGTGATTTTGTGTGGTGTCAGCTGGACTAATATTTTCCATTAGAACACAATGTGGATATGTAATTAAAGAAGAATTGTGACCCAAAACACACCTCCCAGAAACCACTGATTAAAATAAGATTTCACTTGCCAAAGATGCACCTGTATGAAATTAGTTAAGCCTTCACTTCCTAACCACCCTCCTTCTATTGTACCAGTGGTACAGGCATGCTCAGCACTCTTCACATAGGGAGAGAGTAGTGAAAAATTGTACTGACTTCACTCTAGCAAAACTTAACAACTTTAGGACTTGCAGAATAAGTGAACATAATTTTAATTATCAGTTTCTGGGCTGTAAAGCAAATGTGTTTTAGATCATAGTTCTCCTTTAAGGGCAACGGTACCAAGTTGTGTAAGACTGTAAGTTAAAAAACTCTAGCTTTAGATTGTTTGGAGGATTGTATGACATTGTGACAAAGTAAGAAATAAACTAGTTTCTCTGCAGCTGTTGGAACTATGTGAAGGGTGTGTGTGAGTACATTGGGGTTGGAGGGAGGGGATGGATATGAGAGTTAGAGATAAGATTGTTGCATGTATTTAACATCTGAAGAGGGCTAGAAATCAGTAATTGAGAAGCTTATTAGAATATAAGCCACGTGGAAAGGGAGGGGGGAATCCGATGTATTGAGTTTATATTTTCCCTAGATACCTTCCTCCCTCCCTTCCATTCTCTCTAGTCTCGGCCTTAAAAGGAGATATTCAGTCGAACAGCTTCAGTTGTCATGGAGACCGGAGACCCACCATTTTGCAGTACTCCTCGGAATCGGGGGGGGGGGGGGGAGATGTTACCATGGAAACACATGCAAGGTACATCCCCCCTTCTATATTTTAGCGCAAGCTATTATGATTGAAGCATGGAAAGATAAAGAACCAAATGTTCCCATATCCAGTTATCTCAAGGCTTTGCTACCTTGTTTGGGATTTGTGTTTGACTGCTGTGTAAGATAATCTTTGTCAAGCAGAATATCTTGCAGCACAAATTTTGAGATATTGAGTGAGGCCTTATACAAATAAATGCTTGGGTATTGTATTGCCCCTCACATCCGGAGAGTATTGATCAGAACCTTTGCATAGTACAACACACATTGGACCTATTAATCTTGGCATGGTCCCATTTTTAGAAGGACCCCTGCTCTTAGGTTGGGTACACACCATAGGACATATTTGGCCAGAAATATCGCATTGTGGGGGTGGCCGCGACCGAGCTTGGTAACCCAAGCCCTGTCAGTAAATTAACTGTTGGCCTCAGCCACTATTGCCACAACCGACAGTCAATTGTCCTACACTATTACCACAACAGACAGTCAATTGTCCAAGACAAAAAGTCCCCCCATGTGTACCCAGCTTTAGAGACAGACACTGCATTAAATATGAAGTGGGGCCCTCTGTCCTTTTTCAACCTGAGGTTAACAAAACCCAACTTTTCCACATTGTCTCATGCTCTTCCTTAAAGCCTACCAGTGACACCCATAGATGTGTATGGGCACAAGGGTGCTGAACAGATACTGTATAATTATGAATATTTTTAAAATTGTATCTCTGACAGTAGGTGGAAGATGAATGTGTTAAAGGTTTCAACTAAATCATGATTTTGATTTATGGTATAAGGCAAAAATTGGGGTCTGTGTCACTACTCAAAAGCTTTTAATGATTGGTAAAATGATCGTAAATTCACAATCATCTTAGTGATTGTAAAACCGATTGGTAATGTGATCTTTAAATAAACAAATATGGTGATTGTGCCATCTGGAAATAGCGATTCCCCCCCATCCTTTCTGTTGGAGCAAGTTGCTTAGCAAGTAGTCAGGTTGCATTTTGTCTAGAAAAACTCCCTATATTTAATTGGTGCTCACGTCTAAAAAAGTAAAAGTTTTGACAGAAACATTATGATGCCCTGGCGGAATTATTAATTGTAAAATCAGCACTTAATTTTCAGATCAGTGGGTAAAAATTTTTTTTTCAAAGCTGTGTAAGAAATAACTATAATTTCTCCAGTAGTATTGTTGTTTGCCTGGATATATAGGACAGAGTATTGCCAATAAGTATAATGATCTGTATACTACTGCAGGTAGGGTTTCTGGCAATATTTAGGCCAAGTATTTTCCTTTTAATTAAGAACAATTCCCAGACTAGAAGACATTTTACCGGGAACTGCTTTATTCATCAGTTGCTATGATCATTGCCAATCATGCCTCCTGCATTCATTATACTTGAATAGGGAAAAATATCTCCAGCCACAGAAGACCATATAGTTTCAACACAGTAATAGTGCAGCATTTATGAACCGCAGGCATATTCCAGTGTGAAACGTCTCCAAAAATTAATGTTTAGTCACACAATTTGCCTGTTTTTTTGGTTACCATACAATCTTGCTTTCTTACTTGCCGGATTTATGCCAGGAAGGTTTGAAAAGGTTTTTATGGTAAGTATAGCAATAGTGAGTGGACACCATTGACTTTGGGGCATATTTATAAAGCCATGGTACAGAAAATAAGCACATCTGGTTGTAATTTACACTACCAGGTGCCATTTTACACTGCCATTATTTTACATAAACAGATGTTTACATTAAAGGGCATGTCCACCCCCAAAACTATAATCCCCCCAACTACTGGCCCATCATGTAGTGTAGTGTAATCCTTAACTCACATCCCAGTCCATAGGGTTCTCCTGTAGTCCCCCCCCCCAAGTCCAAAAACTGCCCACCAGGAGGCTAGTAGGTCCATATAGGACACTGCCTGCTAGCTGGCCTCAGGTAGATTTTTGCCATGCGTACTGCAGCCCTTCTCCCCCTCCCTCCCTCTCCGTTCTTACTATCCCTCCCCCTAGCATAAAAGCCCTTCAGTACAGTATTCCCCCATGTCTCCCAGCCCCAACCGCATATTTTTATTTTTAGAAAGCTCCCCCAGACTCTTACTTACCTCTCCTCTTTCCTCCGGCGAAGTGAGCTGCCGGCACCGCGTCTGTGATTGGCTGCCGCTCAGCCAATCACAGACGCGGCTGCGTCCGCCCCTCTGGAGCGCGGCGGAGGAAAGAGGGGAGGTAAGTAGAGTTTGGGGGGCTTTCTAAAAAAAAAATATAGCGGTTGGGGCTGGGAGCCCAGGGGGATCTTATATTAAAAATTCAATTTTAGGGTGGACATACCCTTTAACAAGTTATTTTACACTAACAGGCATTATTTAATACCATTCATTAATGTATGACCATATTGTTATTTTACAATGTAAAAGGGCCAGTATTTTTTATACCGGCATTAAAAAAAAAAGATATTTTAAAATTGCATCATAAAATAACAATAATGCATTTTAAGTGTGCGGTATCCTTATTTTACAATTTCATGGCTTTATAAATACAGAAATGGCATATTTATAAAGGTACAGTGTCACAAATGTGAGATACTGAACCTGTGTAACCAAGCAGTATTGGAATTTTCCAACCATAAAATATATATCTTTTACCCTGTTGCCTGGGCAATAATTTTGTCTAGTTCTGGACCAAATAGGAGGCGTCCTGAAAATGTTAAATTAATAAGGGCCTTCTTAGAGGCTGCATCTGCCGCCCAAGCCTTAAGTCAAAGGACCCTTCTTGCAGCAGTGACTGTTGCAGAGGTGCGCTCCATTAATCTGACCTCTTCTAGCGTGGTAACCCCAATATATGTTACAGCATCTGTAAGCGGTCTGAAGTTAGCGAGTAAATGGATATTTGATGGGTGTTGTTGGTTCTCGAAAGTAAGTTCTTAAAGCCAGACCACTGAGGCTTTTGCAACCCATGCTAGGCGAAAACTGGCCTCAATGCTGTTCCCACTTAAGTAAAAGAAGGTTTTGTTTAAAACCCAGTGTGGCGGTCTATAGGGTACTTAAAGGTCGCTGCCTCCAAAAGTGGGATAGTTGTCACTCTTGATAGCCTAGCCACTGGAGGGTCGACTATGGCCAGGCAAGCTCAACGATCCACATCTGAATTAGCAAACGGAAAGTAGTTGTGGAACTACTTACCAAGTTTTAATGGTTTTACTGGAATGGACCACTCATCAGTTGCTTATGAGACGGGGAAACATGTAACGTTTTTCTTCCATCTGGAGAAGTACTGTGGGTTCCTGCTGGGTGTCTGTAACAGAAATATTTAGGGTCACTTTGACTGCCTTCATAAGGACATCCGCATGGATGATTTTCAGCTAGAGATCTAGCCCAAGCAGGTTCAGTCTCCTGTGGGAGAACCGCGGGAGCTGTCTGTGCCACAGACCCAGTGTTTTGATACCTAAGGGAATCTTTGGAGGATCTAAGGAATTTTTTCCACTCAGGCTCCTGGTCCTTTCTGGGACCTTGTTCATGAGTTGCAACATGGGCCTTGCTGTATGAAACATATAGTGGATCAGGCAGACCGCCGGGCAACTATGCGTTGCATGTAGTACAATTGTAGTGCCCTGGCCCAACTGGTGTCTTGCATTTTTTGGTGTCTGGGGCAGGCTTTTTTGTAGCAGACATTGCTGCAGTAAGTAAAAAAGAGGAGGAGACTTTGATGATCAGATCCTTGTGGGCTGGAAAGGTGTTTCCTCTGCATTAGCTGTATACAAATTGGCAGTCGCCATGTGGAGCTGTAAAAAATAAGCTCTGTCCCCTTTTGCCAGCCAGTCCAGCAGCGCGGGTTAACGGCTATAGTGATCCACTGTCTTCTGGGGCCTTGGTGCTTATGGGCAAGGGGTGGGGCCGGAGCCTCACTTCTTAAGAATTTAAAGTGTCGGCTCCTTAACCCCAGTGTGCCCGAGTCCCCCTGAGGCTGAAAGAGAAATATCTATATTCATTACAATGGTGGATTCCATACAGTTTGTCAATCTCTTGAGGACCCCCATGCAATCTCTCAGGGGACCTCTACCTGGTTGAGAAACACTGTTCTAGGCTATAAGACAAAAAGTGTTACACCATAATTCTCCTCTAGAACGATTTATGGTTTTCATGTACTTTCATAAGTTGGAAGTTTAATTATTATTAAGTACTTGTTTCCCCGTTTAGATTTTATAACATAAATAAGGCAAGCACAAAATTGTCCCTATCTGTCACACCAAAATATTCTTGGCAAGAATAAAATGTAAAACCTGAAGTATTAGTATGAAATTCATCAAGCAACGAGTCAGTGTAATTTAAATCATAGTTTGTTTTATTTTACTGCTGTTTTATTATATAAAAAAAATAATAATAAAGTTAACAAAAGTTCCTTGGTATAGGAAATCCAGATATTTGCTCCTGGAGAAATTATAGTCACTTTACAAAAGAAGTGGGGGCAATAAATTCAAGAAAAATGGTGAAGAAATACAAAAAGCACCTATAGAAGGTCCCTTAAATAGTGAGGCAAGGTGATTCGTCACAAACCAAAAACCCTTTTCTTCTCCCCCCCCCCCCCCCCCATAGTAAACTTGCATAACTTGAACTTAAAAGTGAACTATGCAACAATCCACCCGATGTGCTCCCCTCACACTTTCACATGTATAATAAACTACATTTTTACTAGTTTACAGAAAACTTTTTGATATCAATACATGCTGCATAAATGTTTAAGCTTATCAGTTTCCCTAGTCAGCAAAATGCCAACAAATATTCCATGTGAGAAGAGTTAATAGAAACCCCTTTCTTTAAGCCTCTTTTTCTATCCTTAGAAGATTAGATTTGAATCCTCATATTTGCCTTGATAGAAGTCTTGTTTTAGTCTCACAAACTGGACTGACCCTCATTTATATACCACCACATTGTGCACATTATTGCACGCATTTATACTTTTGCTATATTGTAAACATGGCTGGTAAATGGTCTGTTATAATTGAGCTCTAAAATAGCGGTGTGAACTTACCAAAAGCCCCCAAACACACACAAGTTATAGCTTCCACAGTAAACCAGGTTCATGGGGATGTGCTAAAAGGCTGACAAGGATTGCAGTAGACAATTTTAACAGCACAGACTACATTTAAAGGTTAAACAGAAGAATAATATTTCATTTAATGTTAACATTTAACTGGGAAATCTCACCAAGATGCATTTAAGATGAAAAAAGGAACCATTTCTGACATGTACTGCTATCAGTCCTTCAAGAAGAGGTCTCACTCGATCCACGCACCACACTATCCCCAATAGAAGGTAAAAGGGATAATATGAAGATTCCAATTATTAACAACAGATAAATCCTTGAAACAGGATCATAAAAAGATCTGTTAAACATCCAGGTTTTACCTGAGAGAAACAAAAAAAAAAACAAATGTTTAAATGGAGTAGCCTTTTTTTTTTTTTTTACATAAACCAATGCTCACCCAGATCATATCTAGGCTGTTTTTATAATCCTGAAATGCAACACTAAATCCACTACCATTGGAGAGTCATGAAGATAGGAGCCTCCAAGCATTTGGTTGTCAGCCAAATCAGTGTTTGGGAGACATTTCTAATGTGTGTACATAGCTTAGCCAAAGACAGGCAGACTTTTGATGAATTAAGCTTAAATTACACAGCAGAATTAGACCAAATAAAAGCATTTGGTAAATTACCAATAAAATTGCTTAATACTTACATTTGCAATAAATTAGTTACAAGATCTGTCATAACTCCGCTTAGTTAGTCCCTGTATAAATCAGCAGAGTCCATTATTCTGAGAGCTCCAGTGTGAAAATACAGAGAGAAATCTCTTTACAGCTTAAGTATTTGGAGTAGTCAAATTCCCAAATGGGTATTTTACAGTACAGATTTTCTTCAGGAAATCTGGCAAAGCCATTTTAAATTTAGCTAACATATAGTGATTAAGGTAGTGCTTACTCCTTGATTTATTTTGTGTGAGATTATTATAGCTGGCTGCTTTTTAGTGGACAGCACATACATAAAGGCACATAAAGCTATTTTCAGGGCAATGGTATCCTGTTAATTATGCACTCAGATGTATATTTCCTGTAGTTCTTTTGAATAATCAGAGGGAACACGTAAATGCAGGCACAAATTACTACTTACATGGCTTGGTGGTTAAAAAAGGTTGGAAAGGTGGAAGCTCTGTGAAGTGACTGTTGCAAAATTGAGACCTGGGTTGAGCACTAGAAAGAAACAAATTATTTTTAAAATCATAACGTTTTCGTAAAGATGTATGTAGATTTATACACTTTCCACCCTTACCTGTGAGTGCAGGGTTTAAAGCACTGAGAGGAATGACTCCATTCAACTGCAAAGCTGCTTGGGCAGCAAGTGGTATCTGTAAACCTGTCCCTAAATAAACAAACAAAATAGATAAAATAATGCTTAATATGTCAATGAAAAGTCTACAAAACTCAAACCAAGCTAAGGTTTACTGTTCAATTTCATATTTTATAGTCACACATGCAAAGGACTAATCACAATCATTTACCGTAAGAAGCATCATTTTGAATACTAATTTCTAATATGCCTATCCTTACGGATTATTTTACTTAGGGGTACCCAGTAAGGGAATTTAGAGTTTAGACTATATTACGTTTATAATCTAAATACACAGCTTTTACAGTAGGTTTTGCCCATGTATAGCCAAATCACATTAATATCTGTTTTATTTTATTTTCAGACATCACTGCAGTCCCCTTTTAATCAATGGACCAATGGATTTAGATTTGTATCCATTTTTAATTAATATCTATGGCTTTCCCTGAAAATCATTGCAGATAAGCACTGAGACTGGGGACAGGAGTAATGGTGCATCCACTGGTTGAGGGACAGAGAAGGAGCTGCTATAATAATTGGGAAATTAATGCATATGACAGTCACCTTAGAGGTTAAAACAAGGAGCAAAAAAAAAAAAGAAAGCTGGATGACAATATAGTATCGGGGAGATCCAATACTCAACGCCATGTAACTTGCCTTTGCCCGATCCCGCGATACAATAACTGACGTAAACGAGATTACGTCAGTTATTGCATCGCGGGATTGGGCTAAAGTAAGGAGCGTGACCTTAACCATTAAGTTACGCGCTACTAGGTAGCGCAAAACTTAACTGTAGGGGTTTTGGATCGTTAGCACAGCCCTATTTCCAAAAACATTTCAATTCCGTCTAAACCCTGTCTGTACAGATTTTTTAAAGATGACAGACAGGATCTTGCAGATCCTGTCTTTTATTTTTCAAAGATCTGCATACACACAGTACCCAGCGTTCTCCCTATAGGAGAAAATGAGCAAACTCCTACTATAGGAAGTTACCACGGCCAAGGGAAATTTACTGACTTTTCCGAAAGTTCAGCGGTAACAGTGATACACTTACCTACTTCCACTTGCAGCTCCTCCCCAGCTGACAGGAGCGCAATCAGAACAGCACGCCTATCTTTTGTATTGGCATGTATGCGCAAAAGATAGCTCAGTCTGACACAGAGCCACCTGCTGGGGTGAAGCTGGAAATGGATCGCCTGTAAGTGCATCACTTGGCATTCTGTTATTCACAGGGAGGTGGGAATAAGCATTTTCCTCTTCCTGTGATTAATAAATACGAATTTCATGTACAACTAGCTTAAGATGATGACTGCATGGCTGTCCAAAAGATATGCACTTAACACATAAGTGCTTATCTTTGAATGGGGAGCAACAGTGAAATATATTCTTATTAAAAAAAAACTCGGCTATGTAGCCAAGAGATTTTTGGCAAAATAGGATAGCCATTTATTTTAAAACTAACTGATCACACTTTATGTATTATAAGAAATAATGCACCTCTTAACATTATAATTTATGGATATTAAGTAAACTCTGGGTTTCCTGCCCTGTATAAACGGTGAGGAAACTCCTCATGACATAATATTCTTATATTATACTGTAAGGGGCGCATTATCCCTTATATAAAACAATGGTCTAGATCAGTGATCCCCAAACTAGGCTTCCCTTTGTAGTTGAGGAATGCTGGGAGTTGTAGTTTTCAAACATCTTGAGAGCCGTAGTTTTAGGATCACTGGTCTAGATGAGTTGCACTTCATAAATTTCATATGCCAATTCTTTACCCTCTGCTAGTTTAGCCATAAGTTGTAGCCGTCCAGTTGCTCCCAAGTCAACACCACTCCTCTCAAGTTCATCACTGTCCAGTATGGATGCATCAGAGCCACCATCAGACACATGCCCAACTTTCATGGGCCTCCCTGCCAGTTCAAATCCATTTAGCTGTTCCAAAGCACGACGAGCACATTCTGCATCTGAGAACTGGGTAAATTAAATAAAACACAAAAATAAAATTACCAAAAACCTACTTTTATTTACCAGAAAAAATATTGTTCTAACAATTTTACCGTTACAAATCCAAATCCCTTGGACCTTCCAGTGTCAAGTTCTTTTAGAAGCTGAATGTTTTCTATCTGCAAAAGAAAAGGAAAAAAAGTTTACCAATTTCAAATAAAATTCAACGTCCCCCTTAAAGGCAATTTGTTTTTGGTGTGACTGACTGTGACTTACTTGCTTAACATTGCACAAAGCATTATGTAAACTATTGTTATTTTTATCCGAAGAATTTGGATTTTAATTTCTGATTACAAGTTACTCACTCTTCCAAATGGCTCAAAGATGCCTCTCAGCATTTCTTCTGTGATGTTGAAATGTAGGGACCCCACATAGAGGCGCATTGGCCCGTAGTTCGCTCTCTGTAAATTATTCGACATAGCTGCCAGACGATTCTTTTCTGCCTGTAGTAGAATAAGATTAGTTTTTCAACTACACACAGAGGCAAAACGTGTTTCATTGTTTTAAAAGGATTTTTTTTTGTTTATGGTAAAAAAAATCTGAAAAAAAACAAAATATATATAAAAAAAAAAAAAAAAAAAACAATCAGATTGATAGAAAGTCATTTCTAGCCAATGGTCAACATAACTGCTACTTGTCCCTTAGGATAGGTGAGGTTCATGTACTCCCTCTAATGAAACGAATGACTGCAATTTTCAGGTTTCCTTACCTGGCCTAATTTATAGAGGGGGAATTAGGTAAAAGCTTGTCACTATACATTTACATGGTTGTTTGTATATAAGTTACCATTTATTTATAAGGAATAATGATAATCTAGGTACCTTTAAACCCCAAAAAGGACCCTTCACAGCACTCACAACTAGAAGGCTGAAACAGAGAAAGATACCACCTCACAATCTAAAAAACTTGTATACAAATTGATATAAAATGCATAAATTATTAACACAGTACAAATACCTCGACCTACCTGCTGCAGTGTTCTCCCTAGGGTCTTTTAGCCGGGCGGCCCACCCGGCTACTTTTTCATGCCACCCGGCTGGAAAAAAATTCTTGAGAGAACACTTGTGATTTAAAAGAATTTAGAAGTAGGTTTAATAGGTGTACCAATAGGTCAGTAAAAACTCCCGCCAAAACTGCTCAGTCCAGACCCCTTTTTTACACCTGCAAGAATATTTTAGCACGTTAACTAGCTTTTCCAAGATCTCTAAGGCCACAAAAGGGTGTCACATGTGCTTGTGCTGCTATGTTACATGGGTTATCTGCAGATGTTGACGAACTACAACTCCCTGCATTCTACAACCATGGAATGCTGGGAGTTATAGTTTTCAAACATCTAGTGGGACAAAAGTTAGACATCCCTGACCTATATAATGAGCATGATGCAGTGAACATTTTCCCGTACCACCAAATTTCCCCGTCCTACCCCACCCGGCTACTTTTTCATGCCACACGGCAGGAAAAAAATTCTGGGGAGAACACTGCTGCTGTGATATGTAGGTTTAGAGATATTAAAGGGCAAGTCCAGCCCTAAAATTAAAACTTACATACAGGTAAATTACCCCCAAAACCCTTAACGGTAATAGTTTGAAATCTGAAATAAAAAATTCTACCGTAACCTGAAATCCTGCACAATGTCCTGTTGCCCGTTTCTGCTTCCTTGTCCTTCCAGTTAGCAACTGTCAGTTATAGATTGACAGTTGACATCACAGCCAATGACCGAATGCTAATCCCCTAGCTGTCTCTTCTGAGCATGCCCAGGCTCAGTACAGGTTTCTAAATTGCTCAGTTTCCATGAGGCATCCAGAGGCATAGCAGGCAAGGACAACTCCACCCTCATAAGAACATCTTTTAGAAAGAATGGTCCCTTTAAAATATGTTGATATATCATAGTTTGTCTTATGAATTCATTACTGTATGCCTGCTATGCTTCTGGGTGCCTCATGGAAACTGAGCAATTTAGAAACCTGTACTGAGCCTGGGCATGCTCAGAAGAGGCAGACAGGGGATTAACATTCAGTCATTTGGCTGTGATGTCAACTGTCACATCCATAACTGACAGTTGCTAACTGGAAGAACCAGGAAGCATAAACAGGGGCAACAGGACATTGTGCAGGATTTCAGGTAAGACATATATTTTAGATTTCAAACTATTACCGTTTAGGGCTTTGGGGGGTGATTTACCTGTATGTAACGTTCCATTTTGGGGCTGGACTTGCCCTTTAAGTTTGGGGCTGCCCGACTTTTATTTTTATTGTGTTAATAAACTATGCAGTTTATATCGATTGTATACGTGATTTTCTAGACTGTGAGCAGCTCTGTGAGGTGGTATCTTTCTCTATTTCAGCCTCCTAGTTGTGAATGCTGTGAAGGAGCCTTTTTTTAGCAACATAATAATTGAGGTTGAATTAAGACATACGTGCATCTAGTCCAACCTTTATACCCTCCCTTTTTATTCAGTAAAAATCATTTAGTTATCAAACTAATAATCCCCAGTTAAAAGGGCAATTATAGTGAGGAAATAGTTTTTTTTAAAATTCCTTCTAATGTATCCTATAATTCATCTCAACCTCCAGGGTACTTTTAAATTCTTCATAGTCCCCGAGATATAAGCCTTTGAATATGCTGTGATTTGTAGGAGCTGCTACACCTCATCTGTCACTCAAAGGCGCACACCCACACAATCCAAAGCTCCCATGCAGTACTTATACACACTCCCTCACCCACACCATGTACCATGTGCAACACATAGTCAAATGCTGTAGTGCTAAACGCAATAAATAAACCATTAACCCAGAAATATGAGCATAACACAGCATAAAACAGCCCCTCCCCCCAAAAAAAACTTATATACATACAAAACTAGTTACTCAAATGGACATCAAGTAAACACTAATACAGTATATTTAGTAATACAGTATATATACACTAATACAGAATACGGTATATATAATAATACAGTAATACGGTACATATAATAATACAGTAATACAACATATATACCAAACAAGACACACAGTGCAATCTATGAAATATATAGACTAAAGCAAATGAAATGTATCAGGACAACAAGCAGTTTCACTGTGTTTGTGAAGGTCTCTCACTACAGCTGCTGCTACACTGCCTCTCCCTTCAGTGATTTATGCTCAACTAAGCAGGGGGAGAGATATGAACTTTAGGTACAACAATAAATAACAATTAGCAAACTTAGAGAACAGTGTTCAGTAACTTAATTGTAAAGAATCTCTGCACCATTTGTCCTCCTCTCTCCCCCTCTGCCCCTCCCTTCAGCACATTGCAACTTTCTCCCACACTTTGCTTTCTTGCAGTCTAGCTCTGGAAGGGAGGGGTCAACAAGATGTCAGCACTTCATTTAAAGTCCTTTCAACTGAGCATGCCCGGACTTTTCATACAGCCCTTTACTGCTGGAGGGGGACTAGACAGAGGGGAGGGGGACTACACAGCTTGGTACAAACTTCTGCCAGTGTGAAGAAACAAAGCCACACAGCAAGATGAAAATAAGGCAGCTTATGCTAAGTGATCTGTACATTGTATATAGACAAAAAACATTTTTTCACTATAGTTGCCCTTTAAGTCGAATATTAAAATATAACAAGTAACACGTTCTTCAAAGATGGAAATGGCAGGGTGGCTGACAGCTACTCTCTTATCCATGCCCCCACCACAATATCAGACATGCACGCATGTGTCAGCGATATGAGGACATGTCACTGGGAAATTAAAGGTTCGTACACACATCCGATGTGTGCACCATGCCACGAAGACCCCCAATGGCGATACATATGCGTGACGAACGTCCATTTCGGCTGAGAATCGCGCATGTGTATTTGTTCTAATGGGGGTCGTTCGGCGATCCACCAGGCAGATCGGTGTTGCGGGTCGTGGCTTGGTGCACACATCAGACGTGTGTACGAACCTTTAATTTCCCAGATTAGTGGACTTCAAGTGTAATACAATGTTTTACATTGCGATAAGTAAATACCCAGTTTATACTAAAATATCTAAAAACAGTATTTACACAAAATTAGGCAGATAATAGTAAATAGAACCCCCCACCTAATTATGGGGGTATATTGTGTTTATGTATTGTAGAAAGATAGGGAAGGAGTTTCAATTATCCTTGTGAATACCCCCTTTCTTTATCAGAGCCGCAATTAAAAAGATATCCGATATCTTCCCTCACCTGTGATGCCTGAACAATGATTGGGACACCCAATACTCTCTGTCCAGTCAATCCAATAGCTAATGGTACTGAATGAATGTCACAAAACTCCACATATGCAATGCCTTTAGATCGGCGAGAGTTTCGATCTGAAATTATCCTTACATCTCGTACCTGCAACATAAAGTAGAAAGGAGAATCACATCTGTTCCTCAGGTCTTAAAGGGAATGTCCACACACAAACAAAAAAGTGTCAATTGTTAGTTATCTGCCGCCAAACGGTTATATTTTATATTTTATTACCAGTATTACTAAAGTTATATCCACCCTTAAAACAAAAAACTGGTCATATGTTGGTTGCCTGCTCCCTCAACTGATAAATTAAGTACATTATTAGATGCATTACTAGCCAGTTATTTAAGGATAATTAATGCCTCCAATCTGGTAGAGGAAGCTGGGTCCGTCCTCTATGCAGTCATTTTAAGAAGAACTAAAACCAAATTTGTACACTCCAGAATCTCCAAATATCCCCTCCAAAAACACCAATAAACTGTAAAATTCCCCAACAGTAAATAGTTTTAACATAAATGTAACCCCTTTAAGAACTGTATGAAATAATTGGGTATGTACATGCTCCATTGCCTAATCTGTCCTGTAAAAGGTTTGGTTAGAGATTACTAGTGGGTGTGACTAACTGTAATAAATCCCTGCAGTATCTTAGGACCGAGAATGTGTAAAGACCACAATGGTCAGTGATCACACTGTGTAATACTGGGACGATGGGAAATAAAACACAAGCCCCATGTTTGAAAGGTAAATTTCCCAAATGAGAGGTGAGACACAGATTACTGCTTTTATTTTAAAGGTGCTCTCCCTTCTGAAAGTGTGTTGTTCTGAGGCTTTAGTTGTCCTTTATGGCTGGGTACACACCAGCCAATATTTTCGGCAAACCGACCAATTCCCGGCACTTTTGGTAGATTGGCCGAAAATATTGGCTGGTGTGGGGCGGGCTGCCATGACCGTCATCGATCGTTCCTTCGGGCAAATCAGCTGAACGAACGATCGGACATGTCGGTAAATTCCGATCAATCGTGCGGTTCCTTAAGGGACCGAACGATCAATCACAAATTCTGCCGCGACCGACGGAAATTTGTCCCGGCCGAGCGCTCGGGACAAAAAGTCCCTCCACGTGTACCCAGCTTAAGGCTATGACTGCTGACATCACAACCAATGATTGACTGCTGTTTCACCTGCTGCCTACTCTGCACATGCTCAAGTTTATAAAAAGCTTATCATTAAATATTTGGCAACAAATGTAAGATTGCACAAATATTTTCTTACATTACCTTCCCCACTGCAGAGAAAAAGTCTTCTAGGTCCCTTGAGCGAATACGCGCAGCAAGTTGCATACAGAAGACTGTGCGGGAATCTCGTTCTTCTGGTGTAAGAGGGGTATCTGGTTCTCTAAAAAGACATTCTTATTTATATTCAGTTTTAAAAGAATGCTCTTTTTCTGTCAAAATCATTTTATTAGTTTTAAAGTAAACGTTCAGACCAAAACATGTATCCACTTTTCTTTTTACAGCTGCAAATTTTAGTATACGTCCATCTAGTCCAAACCCATTTAGCCTTCCCTATGATCCCTCTACCTAACAGAATTAATGACTTTCAAAAACCAACCCACCTTATGTATCCAGATGAGGACCTAAACTAATGAAACTTACAGACACCAGAACCGCAGTCTGCACTGGCTATGCCACTTTCGCTGGACAGATTGACCAGCCTATGGGAAGATGCACTCGGCAAGAATGTGTCCTCTATTTTCCTGGTAGGTTTACAGACGATTCACTAACTTCTTAGGGTAAGGAACTAGCATTGTGTGGTCTCATTTGGGGGGGGCGGTCAAAGGCTGTACTTTATCTTTAACAAGCCTTTTAAAAGGGCATGTTTACCTTTTAAATGAAAACCTGTGTACAGGTAAATCACCTCTGAACCCCAATCATGACAGATGCAGGTCTAGTCAGTTATGTAGCAAAGTGTTCTTTCCCCCTTCCCTCCAAAGCTCTTATACAAGCTTGCACATACTCAGAGGAGGTATTAAATGTCACATCCATAACCGACAGCTGTTGACAGGAAGAACCAGGAAACAGGTGTAACAGTACATTGGGCAGCATTACAGGTTGCCTTGCATCTTTCTGGTGCAACTATAGCAAAATGGGGGTGATTTACCATTATGCAATTTTTCACTTAAGGGGTGGACTTGCCTATTAGAAATAATGGACAGGAGGCTAATATTTGAAATGGCAAAATAAATTGGTCACAAATTCAGTCATTTGGTGAACTAGGTCAACAGGTTACACACGTTCTTTAAAATTACAAAAAGGCCAAGCAATAAAACTAAAACGAGCTATTCCCTGTGGCTCCTTAAGGTAAAGCTAAAGTGGTGATTTTATTTTGTATTACAACAATGGGCTTGAGAAAAAGTCAGATGCAGACACAAAAGCCAACATCAGACATTTACTGATCAGCTTCTAAATGAAAACAGGAGGTAGGAATACCCACTGTTACCTCCCTGAGAATTGTGGAGTTTATATCAGTTAAGTTTTCCTTTAAAGACACCTGGAGATTAGCTGTGCAAACAGTACATTTTAGTTGAAAATCTGACAGCCCTCTTCCCCTTACAAATGGTTTTCCCAGTACCTCTGAGGGCTCTTAACTTTGTAACCTGGACTGTGGCTTCTGCTACGTGTGTAACGCCGCCTAAAATATGGGAGAAAAAAAAAATCAGCAATATGTACTAATAAAAAGCCTTTAATAGAACATAGGATATGAGCAAAAAAATATTACTATAGTTTTAACTCATGGCAACTATCACACTAGTATATATATATATATATACAAAAAAAACACTAAAACGTGTACAGATGGCGAGATTACCGGTACCTCAAAAATGCAAAGATCAGTTCATTTGAATTTAACAATTTTAGCCATTTCTATGCCGTAAGTATAGTGGTTTTCCTTATAAAGCACAGTAATTAGGACCTTGACTGTCTTTAAGTTAACAATAAGAATGGTACCCAGGGCTGTGGTTTCGTGAGCGTTCTTTTCTGCGTCTGTCACGGCTATGTGAACTATGATGTCTGCTTCGACTTCGGCTCCTGTGCCGACGTTCATGGCTACGATGGCGATCTCTGCTGCCTCTGTGTCTGTGATTGTCCCTAGTGCGACTGTTGCAAATGCAAAAAGATGCAGACAAAACTTAAAACCCATTTATATAGATACAAATTGAAGGGCAATTACATCCTGAGAAATAATACAGCTTGAAATTATATAGCATACAAATGGCACAATTAACAGTCATACAAATCGGTCCTGTGACAATAAAAACTGACTTTAATGCCCCTTTCATTCCCATGACCTTTTTTTATTTCACAAATCTTATACAATGTAATAAGCAGCCTGTATCATAAGCATCTTTGCTAACTTGGGTTAAAGGGCATCTATAGTGGGAAAATAAACTTTTTTTCCTTTCTTTCCATGTGTTCTTTAATTCCCCACAACCCCCAGGGTGTCATCACTTTGTTCAGATTCCCTCTCTGTCCTGAGATACACCAGTTAGAAGAATATGTGATTGCATTCCTCTACTCCTACTTGGACTGTCAATCAAATCCCTGTGACGTGATCCCCCCTACCTGCTCCGTAATAAACATAGGGATAACAGCATTAGCAGGGGGAGAGAGGTAGCTTTCATGGTAGATATAAGGCTGCACTTGACCCCCCTTCTTGATAGACTTCACTGATTGATGATGGGTCAAAAAGAGAGAGATCGTAAACTGTACTGTTCTCCTTCTCCTTCCGTGTCTCCAGGACAGCTTGCTTTCTATTGGCCACTGTGCGTGGGTGTGTTTTTCAGGATGTTGAACTTTTAACTCCTACTGCACATGATAAGCTTGTCGGTTAGTCGGAGTTGAGATATAGAGGAGGTATCAGAGGGGAGGGGGAAGGGGGGAGTGCTGCACACAAATCTGGCACCATGATTAAACAGAGTCACTGACAGTGATAGGATTAAGGCAGCACAGAGTATATGAATTTAACTTTGCAAAGGGGCAATGTGTTTTTTTCACTATAGATGCACTTTAAAGGACACATATCCAAGGAGATATTTTGCTCAGGAAGACTACCAAAATAAAACAAATGGGCAATACCCAAAGGACAAGGTGCATAGATTGTTAGTATCAAAGCAACATTTCCATTCAAGCAGCCATAGACTTCTTTGATTTCAGGATTATTGCAGAATCACCCACCTGCCACAAAAAAACTAAGACTGGGTCTTGGACATCCAAATGGCAGACCATGATCCTCCCTTCAGAAACATCCATGGTCAAAGGTAACCTTAAATTAATGGACATGTCAACTCCCAAAACTAAAATTTAACCCCATGCTGGCCCCAGTATTCGATGTTAAAAAATACTTACATTATTTCTACTCTGTCCTCTGGGAAGTACTGCGACATGCTCTGTGGCGTCTATTCACCCCCTCCCTCCAGATCCATTGCACTGCATTTTTAGTTTATCATTAAACCCTTTTTCTGTAATGTAGCTTTCCCCGTTCACCACTAACCGCATTGTCTATTCGTAAAAAAAAGTCTGTAGAAACTTACCAAACAGACAATGTGGTTAGGGAGGGGGGAAGCGACATTACAGAAAATATTTAATTTTATGGTGGACATACTATTTAAAACGACAATTATACTCGCCTCCCCCTCGTTTCTTTCCCCCCACTCCTGCAAAGTACTAGGATGAGGACCTAAAACGCCAAGTCCTCACCTCTGGGTACTTTACAAAAGTCCTGCACTACTAACTTGTAATCTCCCTCGTCGCTCCGGTCCGATCCTCCCCACTGGCACTTTGAGTGACAGGTCGCGAGGCAGCCAATGGGAAGACGTTCTCTGCAAGTAGGCGTGTCTTCCCATTGGCTGCCTCCTGGACTGTCACTGACAGTGCCAGTGGGGATCGGACCAGAGCGACGAGGGAGATTACAAGTTAGTAGTGCAGGACTTTTGTAAAGTACCCAGAGTTGAGGACTTAGCGATTTGGTCCTCACCCTAGGTTCTTTGCAGGAATGGATCGGGGAAATGGTAAGTATAATTGTCCTTTAAGAAAGGCTAACTCAAAAAAAAAAGGCTTTTTAACTTCTGGTTATCCTATGCTTGCAAGTCCTACCTCATAGGTGCATTATTGAAAAACAAGTAAGCCAGGCAAGAATACATTTTTTTGGATACATTCGGTAAAAATAAATATAGAATTATGTAATTAATGTTATTTAATGAAATATATATATAGGGGGGGAAAAATTAAATTACCTTCTGTGGCTATCACGGCTTCTGCTACGGCTTCTCTTCTTACTGTGAAAATAAATTACGAGGAGGTAAAAATAACACACACACAACATAATATCTATCACATTAATTTAAAAAAATTGATTCAGAGGTGTGTGTTTATTAAAGTATTGTGGAGATCTAATGAACTAGGACAAAGAACATTTCATTTTGAAATTGGGTATTAAAAAACAATTCACCTGCTACACATCTTATGTATTTGTTGAGGTTTACGTCATTTCACATAAAAATATCACTACTACATAAAAGAATACCAATCATGGTCCTTAAAAAGGATGATAAACCAGCTACTTTATGAATTCTTAGGCAACCTTTGGTGTTGAAGGCTTTCAAATAAAATGTTAAAAAAAAAAAAAAAAAAAAAACAGACCTGCCCCTGGATGTATAGTTCCCCAGCATTTCTTCCAAGAATTAAAAACATTTTGTTTCCATCCTGCTGTCAATTGTACCGTATTTAAAGGAGCAGAAAAGTATGCTTTGGGCAGATATCTATTGAAATCTGGGCAGCCTTGCACACGGTGTGATTTATTTTTGCTCTACACAGAGTAAGACACATGTATCCCTTCCTGAAATTATGTTTTTATCGACTTTGACACCTACCTGTATAATTTAAAGGGTATCTCCACCCAAAAATCAAAAAGTGCATAGAAACAGACTTACCCACCTTCGTTCCCTTGGCCTCTGCCTCTATTGCTACTCCCAGGAACGAATAAGCAATAGGGGCCAGACTGGCAGCTGTGTCTGGGGTTGGCTGAGAGAGCACGAGGTCGGGTAAGTTACTTCTGGACCCTTTAGGGTTGGAGGGGGTCCCATACACTACAGAAAAGTTTATTTATTTTAGAAGATTAAGGCAGCACCAATGAATCTGGAGGGAGGGGGGGAGCTCCCCCTGCCAGAGTCCTCCAGGAGAACAGGGAAGGGACAGATAATGGATTACACATAGGAAGGCTCCTACACTCTTCACTTTTCTGGACTTTGAATAGGCACTGCAGGACAAACCACAAGGAGCAGAGAAGAAAAGATAGATTTTTTTTAGCACTACACAGTGGAGCCAGCAGTGGGTCAAATTTTAGTTTTGGGGGTGGGCATGCCCTTTAAAAAAATTGTACAAACAAAACCTCTGGGTACACACGAATGATAAAGAGAAGATTCAGTCAGATGTGAAGGAATCGTTCTTTTATTGTCAAAGTGAGTAGCTCAGAAAGGAGCATTCCCAAGGCCGACGAACGTTCACCGTCAGAACTCTTAGAACTGACCAAAAATGTTGTAGATAAGATCATCAAAATCCAATATCTACAAAACAATAGTGACATTTCCTCCTAACATTTTCATGATTTCCCTGTACCGCTCCTTTAACTTTGCAATTAAATGTGGCTTACAAAATAATGCCCACCTTCAGCTTAACTTACCTACAGCAGATTACTACATATGGATAGTCCTTGACCAATATTAGACTAGTCAAAAGAAGATGACAATATACAGGTAAACATTTGGAAAGCAAATATACTAGCTATCATAAAGCTGCTAAAGTAAGTTCTAAACAAAAGTTTAAAAGTCTTTAGGAGTTTTAGTGGTTTAATTTCCCTTAATTGAGAAGGAGTTGTCATTTTTATATAAATAAAAGCAGATTGTTCTCACCTGCTGCTACTAAGGCGGTCACTGTTTGGAGGCTTGTTCCTGATTTCTTGCTCTTTTTTTGTCTTGTTTGCTTGGCTTTCCTCCTGTTCAGCCCGATAAAAAAAAGGTCATGCCGACACAAGCAGAGCATCAGGACAACAGGATACAAGAAATGTGGAATGTGGGAAAAGGTGGTGGTGGTAAGGGGGAATAGCAGAGAGAGACAGATAAAAGAACATGCAGTTAGCACATTTAAACAGAGATGAGCAGGAAACACAGCCAATGACTTTTTAAAACAGCGAGTCTGCATACCTTAATGAACTACCTGGCACAATACTTGACCCTACATGGGAGATAAATACAAGGTAGATCTATAATGTGTACCTCCCATTACATACCTTACCTGCTTGGTAGAGGCTGATCTATTAAATAGTTATATGGGCATGCTATTTCCCACCATGTCGTTCGAACACTCCTGGGCCTGGAGCAAACATACAGAGGGCACATTGCTTTACGATTTCAAAATTAAACACAGGGACAGAACAAAGTAATGAGGCAAAAATGTGATCAACAAAAAAAGAACCAGATTTTATATATAGCCTTTACTTGAGTTTTAGTTCATTATGAAAACAAAGTCCATAAACACAAACCCAGTTGTGGATCATTCTGAAATCCCTTATACATGTATAGGCTAATACTTCAAACAATACTATAAAAACAAATTTAAGCACATATTCCACAACTCTGGACTCTCCCCACCCAAGTCAAATCCCCACTATTTTACACCAGAGTGTGTGTGATTTAGTATTGAAGTCGTTATACAATGCTATTTTATTTCCCTTCCCCTTGCCTTCAAGATAAAGGAAATCAACTATTGTCCTAGGGGCATACACCAAATGACGAAGAGGGATAGATCTTCCAGCATATTTGATGGTATATGTTCCTGGAGATAAAGAAAAATATTTTTTTTTTGGTAGGTATGCTTAAAGTCTTTGTTAATGGAGGAAGGTGAAAGAGAAATAAAACTATACATGTACAGAATACAAGTAAAAAGACAGTTTTTTTAAAAAAAAGAATCCAAACCTTAATCGCTGACATGCCGTTAAGTGTCACTGCAAAATATTCCAATTAAAACTAATTCAGTCTGTTTTGAATTTTTAGCATTACAAATCTTGTGTGAATATTTTCTCTAGTTTACAATTTTTATATACCCCATTTTGTTTCTTGTAGTCTTTAAAAAAAACTTTTAGGGCTCGTTCACACTAAATCAGTTTATATCCGTTTTTGCAAATGCAGGTGCGTTTTAAAAAATGGACAGACAGAAAAACCTCATAGGATTTCACAATATCATTCACACTTGCTGCGTTGTATTCTGTTTCTGCCTGTTTTAAAAATGCACAGCTGTAAAACATGTTTGTGTTTGTCCATTTTTTGAAAAGGATGCCTGGAAGTTCCTGTAATGTCATTGGTCCTGCCCAATGACGTTGTCAAAAAAGTGTTAAAACACATTAGTCAGAAACGCAGAAAAAACGGATACAAATGGATAAGAACGCATACGCAAACTGTCAGCTATGAATACAAAAACATATTAAAACGTCACTCAGCGCACTGCGTTTTTAAGTAGCATTTTTGTCCATTCCTAGTATGAAGGAGCCCTTAGACTAAACTGCACCTTGTTAAAATAGTGCTTTTTATCATGTAAAAATATAATGCTTCACTAGTGTTGCTTTTTTCTTCATGTCAAATTTTATTTGAAAACGCTGTATGCTCTGGGGGGTAAAAAAAAAAAAAAAGTAAAATTAACTACCCCTCCCTTGCACCCATACAGATCTTTGCTTTGGTCACGTAGTCGTCTCCAGACAGTTTCAAGGCCCTTCCTTGGAAGAGCAGGGCAAGGAGGAGCACTAGGTTCTATGAAAAGAAAGGGAGCAGTGTGTTATTGTGTGTCATGGGTCTGTTTAAAGCAGGTAAGAGGATGAGGAACACCCATCTATCAATAAACCACACACCCAGGAACAGGTAAAGTCAATAATTGAAACAGGATGCACAATTAGCCATTTATTTGTTGTTTTACACTATGCTGCCACTTCTTGTGTGTACCTATGTGGGATACAGGTTTGAAGGTGAAAATTACATCTTAAGCCACTTATTATTTACATCAGGTTGAAAAATAAGCTTAAGTATACCTTAAAATTACATACCACAGATATAAATTAAAACGAAAGACCATTCCCTTCTCCCAAGGACTTGAATAAAATATCTGAGAACAACAAAGTGGATACATATTTATTTCCAGCACCAGGGAAATTTGTGTTTCATTCTGTTCAAGTTTCCTTGAATTCTTTAATGACCCTGGCAAATTTTGCTTTGGATGGTCTATGCTAATTTTTTTCTTTTAAAATTCCTGATATTCTAACACTCAAAGTAAATAATTTAGGGATCATAGACCTTCTAGAACATTTAATACTTGTTTTAGAGTTGGCCACATTAGTGCGCTTTTAAGCGCGATCATGATCACACTTTTAAAAGCGCACTCTAGTGTAAGGCAATGGGTGCTGGCCACAGTGTGTTGTCCTGGAATCCATTTTTGGGAGTGCATACGATCACACTGGAAATGCACGCAATTGTGTGAGCGTTCCAATGCATTTTAGTGTGGCCTCACCATAAGACAATCCCTAAACTCAGGAGGAGTAAGCCACACAGCCTTGGAAATGGTACATTTAGTGATCCGCAAGGACAATGCAATAACACAAAAATCAGGCCGTCCATGCGTTACTGCATGGATTAAATTTGGGTTTTCCAAAAGTATGCACACACTACTTTGTGTGGATCACAAGCATTTCTATAAAAAGGATGGCTAATGGACATATGCAAAATTATGTGCAAAAGAACTGTCCACTGCTTCAACAAACACATTGCTATCTTGTTAAAGACCACTTTAAGCTAGGAAAATCCCATAAAACTAGGTCATCTCTATGGTAAACATTATTAAGCAAAAAAATGTTTTACACCTTTTTAAGAACGTACCTCTTTGTTCTTGTAAGGGGCTTCCAGCATAGCTTCTATCACAATGTCAAAATCATCTGAAGCCATGATTCAAGTGTGTTCTTAAACAATGGCAAGTTTCTGCAAAAGTAGATAGTTTTAGTACTACCTAATGGACAGTATCCCAAAAACTAACAAATGCAGACAAATGGAAAAAAACACATGCATGGAGAGGACTTAAATGTAAGGAGTAAACACTAGGCTCTTAGAGAAACTTTTCTAAATGTTTCAGCTCTCTTTCCTGTACTCTTCCATGGGCAGACAGACCAACCTATTGGAACATGCTCTGCAATCCCCAGGCTCATCAGCCCAGCAGAGGGGACAGGATGTAAACCAGGACTTTAGAATAAGAGTTTCTCGGATATACTGAATTTCTATGGGCAAAGAACTAACATCTTAGGTCTACACTCTATGTCTAACAGATAGGAGGGGGTTATACCATCAATGATCTCACAATAAAGGACACTTGCAGCACTCAAAATAGTCAAGTGCTGACATTTATAATACTGTAATAACATAGTCATCGAAAAATGTTTTTGCAGTTTCACAGTAAATATTGGGTTGAACAAAAAACAGTCCATCAAGTTAAACCCCTCCATAAAATGAAAAGCCTCCACTGAATGTATTCAGAAATTCAGCAATTAATGAAAATACATCTCATAACATTTCTGCAAGAGACTGTCAGGCTTATTTACCCAGACTCGCTGGGCAGATATATGGAGTTAAATTTGTGTTAGGTAGTTCGCTAAAGTTAGCGAAACTAACTCCATATTAGCGTTGGATACGGGGTTTAAGCAAAAATCACCCGCGCATACGACGCTCGTGAGTGAATATAGCATTTGCGTTCGTTTTAGTGCAGGATTTGAATGCCAGCAAATAGCTAAAATAGCAAATAGATAAAATCCTGCAGTGGGTAAATCCCTTACCGGGATTTACCCACATTCGCAAACGTGATATTGAATCGCGAACAGGACATTTACCCACAGCGATATCAGCTCTGGGTAAATGAACCTGTGTGTCTTTGTATGTGTTTATTTATGCACCGTACCATTTATATTAGTGTGTGTATTGCTGCAATGTACATTTAGGGCACAGCCACACTGCAATGCACCTGAATCGCACAAACAATCTTGCAAGATCGCAAGTTTTTGGTGCGTTGCTGCGATTTCAATACAATTGGAAAATCGCAATTGCCTGAAAAACGCGCTTGTGTGGCCTAGCCCTTAGAAGTGTAATGCAAGCTGCATTGATTTCAGTTTAGCCATACAGTATGTATTTAATGCAATGGAACTTATCTTTGCAGCAGGTCAATTTCTGTGTATAATATTTATCTATTAACTTTCCCTTTATCTTTAAGTAACGTACATAGATTGTATACACAGGCCATTCTTAATGACTAGAGGTTTAGGCTTATATAGTGAATAATGCACCCCCAACTGTAAATTATAAGGAGATTAGAGGTCACTGAGGAGTTCCGTGACCATATAGAAGCACGAGGCACAGAACTCCAAGGTGACTTCTAATATCCCTTTAACTTACAGTTGAAGTGCATTATTTATTATAACCTACCCCTTTGTGGCTTCTGGTTTCCTTCTCCTCCTGGAACTGTAACATTATAAGGCTATAATCTTACAGTTCCTCCCATAGAAATCCACTACAGGGATAGGTTATATGAATATAAAGAGACTGTACAAGCAAATTGTATGGTCTATGGGCTGACAGACTGGACAGACTTGCTGTGATGTCCACAAACAGATTTTCAACATGGAAGGGTGAACAAAGCTCCCGGTTTCTTGGCCACGCTGCATTACTGTTACTGCTATTAAGAACTGTTCCCTTAACAGGCCGCACCAAATCAGACCAGGCGGATTGCTACACTGCTTATTTGTTGCCCTAAACACGAGTTTGTAACCATTCAGTGACAATGTATTGATATGGACTGAAAGCCATTTTTATCTAGAACAGCTCGACATAACACTACATACGCGGACAGCGCGCTCTCTTTACATATACGGCGTTTAATAGCAAACAATTAGCGACCCCTTACCCTTCCGGAATGCAGCTTCTCCGTACCAATCGCTTAAAATGGCGCCCGGGCCTATATTTCGAGAATCTTCACTTCCAGATTTCCGAATCCACTATACAACACAGCCAATCAATGCCATCAACGTCAGAGGAAAAGCGACAGACCAGCCAACCAGAAATAAACAGTAAGGACGGTACCAGTGTATAAACCAATCACAACCCGAAAAAAAAGGACCGGCTCACAGTGAATCTTTGAATGCTGGGATTCCCGGAACTTTTCTTTTATATTTATCTCTGAGTCTTTGTTCATAGGGCTCAGACTCACTTGGGACATCTACATCCTACAGTTCTCTATAATGGAAGACCTAGGTCATTGTAAATGTTATAAATAAATGTTACAGCCCCCTGCATCATAATTGTATTGTTAATACTGAGTAAGGGCGCGGCCACATACGCATGCATTAAAATCTATATGTGATATTTAAAGCAAAGTGTAAATAGGCAGTAGATTGGCTCCTCATCAATACGCAATAGTTATAGTGTCACTCTCTGAATATAGGTGTAGTCCAAACATCTATGGATTAAAAATCATATAAAAATCCATGACTCCAACTCCAATATGAGAACATCAGTTTTATACTGAGTGTAAAAGTGTGCTCCTTAATTTCAAGACTGTATTTGGATGTAATTGAGTCCTAACTTAGCCAATGTGACTTTCTAATGGGGCCCATACATGCACCAATCCCGGATGTACGATATCCCGATATCGTATAATCGTCAGTTCATGTATTGATTTTCATACGACTATTGTACAAAAATCGAACAAAAATGTTATTATTGGTCCAATGGGAAAATTTTTATTGTATGGTCGATCGTATGACCAGGATTTGTGTGTGTATGGGCCCCATAAGACATGGAAAATTGCTCCGATATGGGCATGGTGATGTGGGGGCTTTGTAGTGGGAGATCCAGGGGTTGGATGTATTTGTAAACACGCTACCTTCATATGCGCAGCAGAAACATCTACTTACCAGCAGCACTATTTACCATGGTGTGAACGCCAACTCTGGATGGGTGAGATCGGATTCATGTTATGCTTTATAATGATGTCAGTTGATCCATACAAATAAATAACGCCAATATCACTGCTGTAGCAGAGATTGTTGCTCAGTTGACATATATTACCCTCTGAAATCTATTCTGATGTGGGTGGATGTTGTATCAATCTCCTGTTTTCTCATATTGAGTTAGTCATGGCTATTTATTTATATGATTTTTAGTCCATAGTTATGGATATTTGGACTATACTATATACAGAGTCTTGATGCGTTACTGTTTGCGTATAGGTGAGCACTTGATTTTTAATAATACATTGTTCTAGATTGAATTCTTAATGGTTTTCACTCAGACTTTATCCAAGTTAGTCTTTCATCTAGTTATTTAAATTATTCTGATTGGGCTGTAAATTTAGAAGGATATTTATTGTTTAGGAATGATAGAGAAAATAGGAAAGGGGAAGGGGTATGTATTTATGTAAAACAAGAGTTAAATCTAAATTTGAGGGCACGGCCACACTGCAACGCAAACGCAATCTCATGCCAATTTCATGTATGATTTTGTTGCGTTTGCGCATGCGTTTTTTCACTAAGTATTGGAAAACACATGCAATTGCGATTTAAAATGCGGAACGCAAATCGCAATTGCAACGCCCCGAAAAAACACTTGTTTTCGGTGCATTGCCGCGTTTTCAATGATCTGAAAAGACGGGTGGAACAGGGCAACAGGAAGGGGGTTATTGTTGCTATCAGCCACCAAATGCTGTCAGGGAGGAAGTGAGTCAACTTTATATGAAGATGGCAAGGGCTGCAAGTTTAAGGGAATATTCTGATTATGGGGGACTTTAATTACCCTGACGTTGATTGGCATAGTGGAACTGAAAAGGGTGATGGGTTCCTTAAAGGGACAGTTCAGTAGAAATTGTCAATATTTATTAAATCGTTAGTTTGTGTAATGCATACTTACCTATTCTACATATTCTCTCCCATTTTGAAAAATCAGTTAATTTCATACCCTTTGCTGTTCCCTGCTGTTGAAATTAGTGAGCTGACATTTCAGGTTCTAATGGTCCTTCTTCTTCCCAGGATGCACCACATCCTTGGAATATTCTGAACAGTAATTTCTACTGATTGGCTGTTGGATGGGTCAAAGATGCTCAGATCTCTACTGAGCAACTGAATCAACCCAGGTGCTGGGTCAAGGGCAAGACCATAAGAGTCTCTATTAGGGGGTCCTGCAAACAGGAAGTCAATATTTCGGTTGCATTTATTTATACACAGACAAAATGTTGAATTGTCAGATTAAGGTCATGGGGATGAAAAAATACTGTTCTTTTTTCTGAAAAGCATATGTATTTGCACTGAACTTCCCCTTTAATTTGCTGCATGATCATTTTCTCTCACAGGTGGTTGAAGTTCCTAGTAGAAAAGGTGCTCTGTTGGATCTTGTAATGCTGAAACACCTAAAGTTGTAGAGTGTATTAAATATATGAAGGTAAATGAAAGCTTAGGGGATAGTAGCCATGAAATATTGCCATTTAACGTATATTATCAAAAAGAAAAGTGCACTGGGTTAACAAAGTTTCTTAATTTCAGGAAAGCAAATTTTCCCTGGATAAAAATAGCTCTTCAGCATATCAACTGGGATAATAGACAACAATATAAAAAAAAAAACAACACCGAAATTACATGTCCACACTTCCAGCAGCTGCTCACTTACTCACATTTGCAACCATGCTGCTCTCCCTTAGATATCACACAGCAAAGATGAGTGCTAAAATCCCGCCTCCTAGACAGCCCAGGGCCATGATTAACATATCACTTGTCATTCGCTGGTGGAAATGTCTGTTACAACCTCTCTCCTCCTCCTCTGCCGGTTAAACAAACTTAAAATGTCCGGTTGCTAGGATACAGACTACATATCATTACGCCCCCTTCACAGCATGGCTAATTGAAGGCAGAGAGAGGCTCGAAATCAGGAAAAAAATGTATGGGGAGGGCTTCATACCTTTACTCTTTTTAAAGCAATTTTAAAAAATGCATTGAGGCAATACAGTTATCCTTTAAAGATACTAAACAGAAGTGGACTGTTTTAAAGGGGTTTTTAAACCATTTCACATCTAAATTTATACCCTTGGGAAATAAATGTAAAAAAAAAAGTCCACACCTATGTGGATGAATTCCTATGTAAAGAGGAAAATGGAAAGGAAGAAAGTGCATTTAAAACCTTCAAGTCAGAAGGAATGGAACAGGCCTTTAGGCTGAGGCCACACTGAAGCATACACAATCACGGCGGAAATGGGCACGCGCAATTGCACAGTGTTGCTCAATTGCTTTTAAAAGCATGGTCAGATCACGATTAAAAGCACACTATTGTGGCCTAAGCCTTTAGGTACTATAAAAACCGTAATAAGGATTGTAAGAAAGCAATTAAGCTAGTTAAAATAAATAATGAAGTCAGGATAGCTGGCTAACCCTAAACAATTTTAAAAAATATTAACAGTAAGGAGATAGATAGATATACACTATAGAACAGATAGCATAGATTGTAGTAGCAATCATGGTATAAAAGATGCAATTGCACTTCAGATACAGCTAAAAAAGTTTAATATATTTAAAGCTTCTGGACAGGGTAAAATACATCTTCGGGTCCTTATAGAACTTAAGGTTCGTACATCCCTATGTGGCGCCTGTCTGTATGAATGTACCTACTGATTCAAAGTACACTATATTTATAGATTAGTGACAATAATAAACAGAAAGTATTTGGTTAAGTTGTAACTGGTTTATTAAAAGTTATAAATTTAAATAACAGTTCAATAGATACACAAAAGTCACTATACGGCATAGAAATAACACAAGAAATAAAGAATATACTATGTACTGAAAATGTAAAGTAAAACATGTTTATTTTTTCAATATTCGATATGTATGAATAATTTTCTATGCTTGTGAAGGTTCTCATTCATCCAGGTCATGGTATATCTGTTGTATTCAATTAGATCAACTGGACTTGAAGTTTAGTTCTTGAAAACGTTTCGCTAGTCATCCGACTGGCTTTCTCAATTCAGAATGACTTGTACAAGAATCTGTGGCAATTATGTACCCTGGAAAATCCCAATTAGCATGGAAAATCCCAATTCCTATAACACCTCTTAGCCACTATCCAATCACGCCCTTAACACTTGGCTGTGATATGCTAATTGGGATTTTCCAGGGTACATAATTGCCACAGATTCTTGTACAAGTCATTCTGAATTGAGAAAGCCATTCGGATGACTAGCGAAACGTCTTCAAGAACTAAACTTCAAGTCCAGTTGATCTAATTGAATACAACAGAAATAATTTTCTATGTTGTACAGAATTATATAATTAAATTTGTTATAACTGCAATGTTAGTTTTTATTGAATTGCAAAATAAACCAAATTTAAAAAAAAAAAGGGTCATACATACCTGCCGATTTTTACCAGAACCCTGAGCCCGACTGAACGCACACACATTCAGTCGCATACACACACCGAACGCATACACATGTGCGACTATTGCCCATTTCGCCCGTTCATTGGGCTGTCGGGGCACGAGGGTCTGGTAAAAATCGCCAGGTGTGAACAAACCTTAAATTCAGTTTTATCCAGGCCATTTATTTTCTCAGATAATGCTAGTGCCTCTGGATTGGAAAAAAGCGGATGTCAATAAAATATTTAAAAAGGGTAGTTGTTCACAGCTGGGTAATTATTGGCCCGTGATTTTAACAGTGTCATTTGGAGTTAGGGACTGAAAATGTGGGGCCATTAATTAATGAGGATAAGTTAGTTAGAGAGGATGGTGATAATGAAAAGTCTTGAACAAATGTTTTCCCTCTATACACTATAGAAGATCCAAGTACAGACAGCATAGATTATAGTAGCAATCATGGTATGAGGCTGAGGCCCCACTACAATGCACAGGAGTGCACGCGCAATCGCGAGCGTTATTGCACGATTGCATGTGCAATTCTGGTGCGTTGTCATGCCTTGTTCTGCATGCAATTTTGCTATTTAACATTGTGGAAACCCATGCGCAAAGAAATTGTGATCGCGAAACGGATGCGCAATTGCATGCGCATCGGATATCACGTGAACCTTTGCGTTTCCCCGATTCCCATTCTAACCAAAATCGCATGCTCAATCACGTGAAAAACACGTTCGTGTGGCCTAGCCTTAAAGATGCAATTGCACTTTCAGATACAACTAAAAAAGTGAATATAAAAAAAAGCTTAAAGGGTATGTCCACCCTTAAATCAAATTTTTAATATAGCCTTCCCCCTGGTCCCCCAGCCCCAACCGCATAATTTTTATTTTAAGAAAGCTCCCCAAACTCTTACTTACCTCCCCTCTTTCCTCCGCTGCGCTCCCGGCCCTCTGCTTGCGAGAAATGCAAGCAGAGGGGCAGGACCGGCAGCCGCGTCTGTGATTGGCTGAGTGGCAGCCAACCACGGACGCGGCTGCCGGCAACTCACTTCAGCGGAGGAAAGAGGAGAGGTAAGTAAGAGTTTGGGGAGCTTTCTTAAAATAAAAATTATGCGGTTGGGGCTGGGGGACCAGTGGGATTACTATACTAAAGGGGTTAAATGCTAGGGGGAGGGAATCGGGAGAGGGAGGGGGAGAAGGGCTGCAGTACGCATGCCAAACTTCTCCCGGAGGCCAGGGAGGAGGCAGAGTCCTACATGGACTCTGCTATCCTCATGGTGGGCAGTTTTTGGGACTTGGGGGGGGGGGACTACAGGAGAACCCTATGGAGCTGGGATGTTAGGTAAGGATTAAACTACACTACATGGTGGGGCCAGTAGTGGGGGGATTATAGTTTTGGGGGTGGACATGCCCTTTAATATAAAAAAAAAAGAACAGGATAAAATACATCCTCTAGTGCCTCTGGATTGGCAAAAAGTGGATGTCATTCCAATATTCAAAAAGGGTAGTCATCATAGCTGGGTAATTACAGGGCTGTGACTTTTTTGATTTTAACTTCAGTGCCATTTGGAGTCAGGAATGAACCTCCCCCCCATTTGTAGCTGGATTTTTTTTTTTGGGGGGGGGGGGTATTCCTCTGGATCAACTTATATATAGGGTAGAGACAGGTATAAAGCTGGAGTAGATGTATGTATGTCTTTATTCAACCTCAATTACTGTTAGTGGTGGGGAAGATACTGGAAAGTTTGATACAGAAACATATTGTTGTGTATGTTTCAATGAAATATTTTGATGGATCGGATGCAAAGAATAGTTATTAATGGGGCTTTGTCAATATGGGCTAATTAAAGTTATAAGCGGGGTGCCACTTTTATTTGTTTATTTATGAATATTTAATTAATTTATATATATGTGTGTTCTTAACCTATGTATGAAATTGTATTTAATTTTTATTTATCTGTATAATTACTTTCACTTATCCCCTTGTTCGTATACTTTGTATTTTATAATGTACAGCACTGCGAATCTAAGTGGCGCTTTATAAATAAAATTATACATACATACATTTGGAAGTGGGTATTGAGAGTAAGGTCTGTTTTTGCAGATGACACAAAATTTTGAGAACCATTAAAATTTACAGATGATGCAATCATTGCAAGCGGATCTAGATAGATTGTCACACAGGGCTGGTAAGTGGAAGATTCAATGTTGATAAATGTAAGGTGATGCATTTTGGTCTTGTGCTGCTTATAATATAAGGTCTTGAAGGTTTGGTGGATAATAAACTTAAATGTAGCAAGCAGTGCCAGACAGCAACAACTAGAGCCAGCAAGATATATTGTATTGAATAAAGGGGGGATATTTTTATCAAATGATAAAAATATTATTGTCCCTCTTTAAAAAGCACTGGTAAAGTCTCATTTGGAATATGTAGTGCAGTTTTGGAAACCCATAGCCACAGTTAGGGCTTTTTACAATAAAGAAGCTGCAATTATATAGGCATATGACTACTTTATACAAATATATTAAAGGATATCTATATGGAATTAACTGTTTAAAATGGAAAGTACCTGGGACAGGTAGGTAGGGCTGATTACTCCTAATAACTCACAATAACATTTTGTTGAGGAGCTACAGCACTAACAGTTTTCATTTGCCATTGTATTAAAGGGCATCTATACTGAAAAATAGGTTATTTTAAATTGACCATAACTGGAAACTATCATTCTTCCCAACCACCACTGTTTTTTTCTTGATCTGCCCCCTATTTCTTTAGATATCCAATCTAAAACAGCTTACATTTCAGCTGTCAATCAAGTTCCTAGCTCTAAAAAACTATTTTACTGCGAGTAGTTTTGTAGCTGGAATGGTGACAGAGTTTTGACAGTTGGAATGCTGTTTGCAGGCTTGACAGTTGGTTTGTGGGAAAAAAAAGTCAGGTCGGACGAAAGTGGTTAAAAGAGGAAGGGGGGATACTGCTCCTAAACAAAACGTGTGCTGGATTGAAGGCATGCAGCAACACGCACACCTTAGAGTAAGTGCTACTTACATGTCTTCAATTATAGATTAAGATGAGGCAAAGTAATTTTTTCAGTAGTGTCCCTTTAAAGATAGTGCTGAAGCCAGGAGGAAGATTGGCAGAATCAGTTTTCTTTGGGCTGGTGCTCCTCACAGAAACAGCATTGGGAGTTAGGAATTACCAATCCTATATCCCTGTCCCATGTATGTTACTGTTTAACCGTTTTTTAAATAAACTTTATGCAAACAATAGTTTACCTTTAATGGCAGTACAATAAAGTCTTAAATGCCTTGTTTCACCAATAGATCGTTTTAGAGGTCACATGGTAATCCTTTCAGATTAGAAGAAGGTTTCACCATCAAGTAAAGCTAGGTACACACATTTAAATTTTTCCTTCTGATCGACCGTTTGAGACGGTCGGCCAGGAGGAAGCCGTCAGTTACGGCAAAAGCAGCCACGTCCGACAGTTACCACAGCCGATCATGCGGTCCATAGAGGACCGCACGATCGTTCATGGTTTACCGACCCATATAATTGTGCTTTCGTCCAATTCGAACGAGGGAACGGTCGGTAATCAGTCGGAGCCACCATACAATAATTTGGCCCGACCGACTGAAACACTGAAATGTCAGTTGATCGGGCCGAATTATTTTATCGTGTGTACCTAGCTTAAATGGCATGTCCACCCCCAAAACCAACCTTTTATATTTATTTGGCCCAAATAAGTGCTCCAAAACAAACTTTACGCATGTAAATCGGTCCAGTGGTTCAAAAGTTAGACCTTTGTAGCTGGCTTAATCCTGCAGCATGGACCAATACAGCGATGAACAGAGACAGGTTACATTACCTTGCCTCTGTTCTTTTCATGTTCTTGAGCATGTCTGTTAACATCCAGCAGTGAGAACAGAGGAAGTTGCAGCAGTAATGGTCTGACCCCTGGATCCCACCCTCTTTTCCCTCTCAACCAATCACAGCTGTAAAGTTGTGTACTGAAGAAATCCAGGATCAACAGCTGCAGCCAGCCAGCCCAGAGAGAGAGAGAGAGAGACACACACACAGGCAAGAATTTTTTTTTTTTTCTAAGCTGCAGCTCGGGGTCATCTAAAGAGGAAGGGGAGAGGAAGTGCAGCCTGATATATATCTCATTAAATATGGGGCAAGGCAAATGATTTTTAGAAAAATGAACACGGTGTTTGAGGTTGGTGCTATTATATAAAGAACATATAAAAAGTTTATTTTTGGGTGGACATACCCTTTAAGATTTTTTTTTTTTAATAGTGAAAACGATAAAACAGTGGAACCGTATAACCAGTAGATATGGTCATGGCAAGTTCATTTTATAGCTTCAGGAAAGCACTGGATAGGTTTTGAAAATTAAATAATATTGATATTGAAAATTTCGGGTATTGAACAGCAACTACACTGCTTTTTAATTATGAAAAGTACCTGAGGCTTTGATTATGCCTACTTCCCAATATAGTTTTGGTAAGGAGCACCAGCATTTCCAGTTTTTATCTGCCAGGTTAAAGGGACAGTTCAGTGGAAATCATCAATATTTGTTAAATTGTTAGTTTGTGTAATGCCTTCTTAGTTATTCTACATATTCTCCCCATTCTGAAAAATCTGTTGATTTCAAACCCTTTGCTGTTCCCTGCTGTTGACAGTGAGCTGAAAGTTCAGGTTTTGCAATGGTCCTTCTTCCCAGAATGCACACTAACGTGTAATGTTCCGAACAGTAATTTCTACTGATTGGCTGTTGGATGGGTCAAAGATGCTTAGATCTCTACTGAGCAACTGAATCAACCCAGGTGCTGGCAGGGCATGACCATAATGGTCTCTACTAGGGGTCCTGCAAACAGGAAGTCAGTATTTCAGTTGCAGTTATTTATACACAGCCAAAATGCTGAATTGGTAGATTAAGGTCATTGGGATGAAAAAATACTGCTCTTTTTTTCGGAAAAGCATATGTATTTGCACTGAACTTCCCCTATAATGTCCTGGGCTTTCCTTTATTTAAAAACAGTGCTGAAGCCAGGAGCAAGCCTGGCAGAAGCAGTTTTATTCATGCTGTTACTCTTCACCAACACGATTTTGGGAGGTAGGAAAGATTAATCCTTGTCCAAGGTCTGAACAGTCTTTTTTTTAAAAAAAAAAAAAAAACAAACTTTATGCTAAACAGGTCTCCTTTAATAGTTCCATAAATACATTTTTGTTGATCCAGGAATCCTTTAAAATAGAGATATCTTTATAGATCTATAATACACAAGTGTGATATTTTATAATGAGAGCTGCAGTGATCTATATCCTTATAAAAATCACTCAGCTATGTCTAAGCGACTCATTTCTTATATCCCACTGCTCCGCCCATTCCGTTGCTTATGCCTGAACAATGACTCAAGTGTTTTTTTGCAGTGTTTAACTTCACTAATGGGCCCTGCTGGAGCTGCTTCCTGTCACTTCATAACCAATGTCTCTCTCTTTCTGCACAAAGATTTGTTTAACCGCATAGATGCTGGGATGTTCCTTTCTACTGGGTTTAAATTACAGAAGGTAGCTTGAGGGGTTTAAGGTGGGAATAGGGACAAGACTAGAATATAAATTTGAATGGGGAGAAGGAATCAGATACTTTACATTACACCACCTCGGAGCACTTATTTAAATACTTACGTGTGGGTGAGATTCACCCAGAGTTGCGCAGCCTCTGGTAAATCCACTACGGGAGTTTTGCCCAGTAGGTGTGTATTTTCAGGGAGCTCTGAATATTGTTATACATATACAAGTTTTTCTTTTAGAAGATATTGTGTGTATGAAACCGTCTTTTACCAATATAGCTATTTACACTTAAAAGAACACTAAACCCCCAAAAATAACTCTGTGCCATTCGTTTCTATTATTCACAGGGAGGTGAGAACGCTTATTCTCACCTCCCTGTGAATAATAGGACGCTCGGGGGACCTGGCACTTACCTTACCGCCGCTCCACTCGCAGCCGCTCCTTCACTGACAGCCGCTCTGTCCCGACCGCGCGCCCTATCTTAGGCGCATGCGCACCAATACAAAAGATAGGGCGCGCGATCGGGAGAGAACAGCTGTTCAGTGAAGGAGTGACTGCGAGTGGAGCGGCGGGTAAGGTAAGTTCCTGGTCCTCCGAGCGTCCTATTATTCACAGGGAGGTGAGAATAAGCGTTCTCACCTCCCTGTGAATAATAGAAACGAATGGCACAGAATTATTTTGAGGGGGTTTGGAGTCCCTTTAAGGGAATGTCCACCCCTCTGTGAAAAAATAGTATATTATGCAAGACCCCCCTAAACCGAGACTTCATTTTGTTTCCAATGTTTAAATCTGCTTTCAGCATGAGAAATCATACTAAGTTTGTCTCTGCACTCCCTCCCCACTGCGGCTGCTGTGTTCTTTTTCTGTTCCTGAGCAGATGCAGTGGAGGCTGCTCCTGAAATGGCAGTCAGTGATTGGCTGTGACGTCACTATCACAGCCGATACAGACTACCTTACTCAGAAGTAGACAGCGGAGTTCAGAGCCGCAGTAGTGGATTGCAAAGCTTGTAAGTATAAGATCTCATGCTGGAATCAGATTTAAACAATGGAAACCAAAAGAAGTCTAGGTTTAGGGGGTTGCATAACATACTCATTTTTTCTCAGAGGGGTGGACATTCCCTTTAAAGGGTATCTCCATTGATGCACAAACTTTCTTCTCCATCTAAAATTGCAGCTTCACCCAACCCTCATCATACCTCCAAAAGTGGAGATACCCTTAAAAAGGGCAACAAATAAGCACAAGATTGGGTATTTTGAATCACCTTGAATACATTTCCACATTCATATAAATTCATTCCATTTGCCATTTTTGTGCAAAGAAAAAATGTAATGTATAACCATAACAGAAGCCAATACTTGATACTAGTACTTTATCTGTAATTTTTCTGTATTCACTGAACTTAATATAGGCACATAATTGTTGAACCTTCAAACTTGGAAATAACTAATCAGTTTTATTTTGTTTCTAAATACCTTCTAGGGTAACTTTTTGAACATCCCTTCACAGAATTATTTTTGTGCGCAAATTAAATCAATTTGTCAGCTTTGAGGCAGGCACTATTTAATACTATTATGTATCCATCAACATCTAAAAAAGTTATTAGCAAACAAACAAGAGTTCAACTGCAAGAACTTTTCAGTAGATGCAGATTCCTAAGTGCTGTGGTGTTTTCTACTCTTTTGCAGCATATCACTAGAGGCATTGCTCCAACTCCATTAAGTATATGCCCCAAAGCAGGCTTCCAGTAGAAAATGTTCTCTCGGAAATCATCTCGGTATCACAGGCCAATTGTATAAGAGCGGCCTGTGGGATTGTGAATGGAAGAGCACATTGGAGAAGTTACAGCCCACTCGTACCAGACTTTCTTGCCATTGTTGCAGCGCCAAAACCGGACAGAAACTGTATCTCCTTCACTCAAGGGAATTGGTTGCTGTGTGAGAGACAATTTGTTAATGTAGTTGAAGGGAAAAAAAATAAAAAATTATTCCTATACATTAACCTAAAGCAGAACAGTGGAGAACAAGACCATTCCTTGAATTTAATTTTTTCAAAAAAAGTCTATTCAAAATATAGGCAATCAAACTGGTCTTATTAAGAACTATAGGATCGTCTTTTGTATCTACAATGTATAACCGAGTGACATTATTACGTCACACGCCAAGGCTGTCTATACAAGTGACATGGGTGTTTGATCAATTTACATTTTAGTCATCTTGACAGATCTTATATATTAACCAGGGCTGTAAATATGCATGGACGCTGCACGCATTTGCTTGAGAGCCACATCACAATGTGGGAGGCATGGAGGAGGTGCATGTGCCATGTGTTTTGCTAGTTTTCATCAGACCATGGCGTAACTACCGCCCCTGCCACCCCGCGATCATGGGGGGGCCCGGGCGGTAAGAGGAGCCTGCCACAACCTCTGCAATCAGCTGTTTAAAAGACCCCCAGGGGGTGCGCTCGAGGTGCATGCGCCGCAGGGTTTTCTAGAAAACCAATAAACTGATGAACAACTCCCTTGTGTGGTGTAATTTTTGATCAACTCTTTAGAGATGAGATTCATTCATTACTAAGGCTAGGCTTTACAGATTTTCCGTCAAAGAATAAGATGCATCGTAACATTGGACGGATACACAGGAACCCGGAAGAAAATACCCTCTTTTCTATTTGTATTCATGAAAGGTACTGCCTTGACGTGTTTAGGCATAGAGTAAGCAAATCATAAGCCATTATATGATTACAGGGAAAGTTCAGTGGAAAATTGTAAAAAATGTTCAATCTTTTAAAAGTAAAACAAAAACATCAAGATAGAATTTGCTTCTTTGTATTGCTTTTGGATGTCCTGAACAATTAAACTTCTCACCTTTAATTTTTTAAGACGGTAAAGGATTTAAAATTCTTAGAAGCAATGTATCTGAGGCCATTTTAATGCAAAGGAATGATGTATGCATGAGATTCTTGGAAGTAACCATTGCTAACTCAGGATGATTAAAAGGCCCTTTTTTATAGCAGTCAGTCTTTAATTAAAATGAAAGTTCAGTGGAAAATATTTTTTAAATTCTCACAGGGAGATTCAATAAAAGTTCTTATCGTTTAAAATGGTGCTAATTTTGCCCCAACCAATCAGAACTTATGTAACATTTGAAAGCGAACATCTGATTGGTTGGGGCAAAATTAGCACCATTTTAAAACAATAAGAACTTTTATTGAATAACCCCCTTAGTTTATATTATGAATTCCTAGTTATTCTACATATTCTCTTCCATTTTGAAAAATCAGTTGCATTTGTATACTGCTTAATATTCTCTGCTGTTGACATTATTGAGCTGACATTTTAGGTTCTGTAACGGTTCTTCTTCTTCCCAGAATGCACACTACCTTGGAATGTTCCCAATAGTAATTTCTACTGATTGCCTTTCAAATAGGCCAAGCATGCACAAGATAAACCAATCTGGCCCCTACAAGTCAGCAATATACCCTCTAGACTGACAAGATCACGTCCACCACGCTTTGTGGCAAATACTCATTGTTACCAAATTTAAACACTTTGACATATGGATTTCCAAAAAACATGTTAAACTCAATGTGGCTGAATCGGCACAATCCTGGGAGGGCGAATGTGAGACACCCATTGCAGAAAGTTGTGTTAGCCCCTTCTCTGAGCCAACCGGCAATGAAAAAAAGTGGGACCGAGCAGATACCTGCCCGTTCAGGGCACTTAAAGTAAGACCCTTGTCCACACTGGATTGAAAGAAACTGAGAATTCTGGAAAGCACAAGCTACCTCCTTTGGAGGCCATGTTCCTTGCACCAGGATACGTAGCACTGCCAGACTCTGGAATTTCGACCAAGCTTGTGACCAGAAAGCCCTCCTCAGCAAGGATCTATTTCAATCAGTCATGATGGAACAGAGGACCCCGAGACAGGAGGTCAGGTCGTTCTTAAGTTGAAGGCTGTCTGATGCCTTCAGGGCCAAAAAGGGGCGAGGAAGATGGTGGGAACTCCCTCCATCTTGTCCTCCTTCTAAACTGGGATCAAGGCAATTGGAGGAAAGGCATAGACTAGACAATCTCCAGGGTAGAACCAGGTCATTCACCCCGAATGCCAGGGGGTCCCTGTTCTTGAAGCAGAAGGTTGATACGTAGCGGTTGAGTCTAGATGTCATAACGTCTATGTCTAGGAGGCCCCAGCGACCAATGTACCAGTTGTTCGAATACATCTGGGTGTAGGGCCCATTCGCCCGGGTCCAGAACTTGGCGGCTGAGAAAATCCACCTGATCATTCAGGACACTCGGCATATAGACCACTGAGAGGGCTGAATGTGAGCCTCTGCTCAAGACAAGATCTGTTGCGCCTCTTCCATGACCATGTCGCTGCGCATGCCCCCTTGGTGGTTTAGATATGCCATCATTGTGGCACTGTCTAATTGTATTCGGGCAAACTTCCCTGTTAGGAAGAGGGTCCAAAAGAGCAGGGCACTGCAAATGGCTCATAGCTCCAGAATGTAGATGGGTAGGGTATTATCCTTGGGGGACCACTGTCCATGTGTCTGGCCCACCTCTGACAGAGCTCCCCAGCCTGAAAGGCTGGCATCTGTTGTTACTACTGTCCAGGACAGTAGTAAGAGCTGCATCTGTGTCCACCAGTGCATTGGTTAGCTGATGTCGAGAGGGAGGGGTAAATGAAGGTCCAGATAGTGAGGGGATTTGTCCCAATGTCTCAAGATGTGTCCCTGTAGAGGCCTTAGGTGGAATATCCCATATGGGTTTACTTCTTCTACCATCTTGCCGATGAGTCTCATGGCTTGCCTGATGGTGATCTGATCTTCCATCATCTGGAGGCTGGCTGCTTTGTCGTCTGGAAGGAAAATTTTGTGATTGTCCGTGTCAAATAAGATGCCCAGAAAGGATATCTTCTTGGATGGTAGGAGAGAGGATTTTGGTAAGTTGAGGATTCATCTGAAATGGGATGTGTTGATGCACTTTGCTACTTGGCACGTGGGAAGGGGCCTTGATCAGGATGTTGTCCAGGTGGGGCAAGATGATGATGTTCTGGAGGCGTATAAATGCGGCCAGGCATGTCATGTTCAAGGCCAGCCCAAAAGTCGGGTCCCTCCATTGGGAATGGAAAAAGAGTAGGCGTCCTCCCACCTGAGCTGGGGGATAGTCATGCCTGTTTTGATTCTGCCCCCGATCCCTTGAAGGTTCCTCTTCCAGATGCCCATGAGCCAATAGGTCTTATCAGCCCTCAAGGACTGACCTACAAAACATATGGGACCTCCTGGGCTTGTGCTAAGGCTCAGTAGGTCACCTACGCTTATAGCACGGCATCCCCAATATACGTTACGGCATCTGTCATGCTGGCGAGCGAATAGATCTTTGATGGGTTTTGTTGGCATTAAAAGTTAAGCTCTTGAAGACAGACCTCTGAGGCTTTTGCCACCCATGCGGGGGCAAAAACCGGCCTTAATGCTGCTCCTACTGAAGTAAAAGAGGTCTTCAGCAAGACCTCTGTGCGGTGGTCACTGCTTCCGATAGGAGGATAGTAGTCGTCCTCGATAATCTGTCCACTGGAGGGTCGACTATGGGTAGACAAGCCCAATGATCCACATCTGATTTAGGGAAGGGAAAGGAGTGACTAACAAAGCTTTAATGTTTTTTTTTTGGAACCGACCATTCATCAGAACCAGTCTTCTAGAACTGCTCATGAGATGTAAAACATGAAGTTTTTCTTCCGTCTGGAGAAGAGAAGTGCTGTGGGTTCCTGCTGGGTGTCTATATTAGAAATATTTAGGGCCCCTATGACTGCCTTGATCAGAGCATCCGTATCTATGGGTGACTGAAAAATCATTACACTATTTGGCATAGGTAAGCAGGCAAAATAGAAATTTTCGGCTAGAGATCCAGCCCAAGCAGGTTCAGTCTATGTAAGAACCACGGGAGCCGTCTCTGCAGTGGGCTTTTTTCCGTAGCAGACATTGCTGCAATAAGGAAAAAAAAAAAGATTTTTGCTTGTTTGGAGGAGACTTTGGTGATTAGATCCTTGTGGGCCGGAAAGGTGTTTCCTCTGCAAGAGCTGTATCCAAGATGGCTGCCACCACATGGAGCTGGAAGATATAAACGTTTCCCTATAGCAGAGAGCCTCCTGACACCTTGCTGGTGAAGCAGCACAACGTTAGGTACCCTCTCTGCCGTCGCGGACGATCGTTTGTGTGAACGGTCTATTTGTGCGCAGTGTGCTGGTGATCCTACTCCTGAGCGGACACTTAAACTGGAGGAGGCCAGAGCCTCACTTCTTAGGAATTTAAATTGACCTACCATATGGCAAAAATTTACTTTTAGAGTGTACATGCTCCTTGGGGTAGAAACTTAACCCCAATGTGCCTGGGTCCCCCTGAGGCTGATAGAGAAATATGATTTTTCATCAAGAAGCATTTCTTACACAATACTATAAATACGCTTTCCTTAATACTTCACAGCTGTTTGTGCTACTTACTTTTATGGGAAATAGTATAGGAAACCAAGAAAACATCCCTGGAGAATGAGTTTCAGGGCAAATACCTTAAAAAATAAACAAAACAAAGATGAGGCACAAAAAAAATAAAAAATGTAAACAAGCTAATGTGAAGGGGGTCTTTGCTTTTGCCTTTAGCTATGAAAAATTTGAGGGGGAACATCCATTACTCTTATTTCATACCTTAAGATACAAATCACATAACATGAATGTTAGCCATGAAAACCAAGTGTGTTAACACAATTTTAATAAAATGATCTTGTGTTTAATTGGTCAACCAGGGCATATGTGTATTAACTGAATACTCCTATGGTTTGCCAAGTGCACAACACGATACTTTTAGAGGATTTACTTTGTCCTTTTACTTTCAGGTTTTATGGCTTGTTAATTTAGTAAGACAAGAGTTACAATAAGCAAACTATTTGTGATTTAGCCCTTTGTGAAATAAAGGTCACTCCAAACCAGGCAGAATCTTTTCTGTCCAGACAGACAGACTACAGTCAGATGGAACTTCCACACGGGAGAAGGTGGGGTGTCCTTAGGATACGTAAAAAAAAAAAGCCCTAACCTTTTCTGGGCCAATTCAAATAAAAAATTAGATCAAAAGAACCGGTTCAAATTTACCAACTTGTGTCGACGATTTTAGCTTAAAATCGGTTTAAGATACTGAAAGATAGGGTGGGGCAATATCGATCACTGGAAAAATCAGTAAACTGCTCACTAAATTATTAGGACTATTTAAACTAATTTGTCAAAAATCAAACCAGTGTATGATCTAAATATTAGATAGATTTAACATTCACTCGCTAAACCTATCAAGATTTAAAAAAAAAAAGCAAAATTTAGAGCTTCTTTAAGTGCTTGGGAAAAGTTATGCTTACTCAGTGTAACATCTTTGTACAACACGGTGTGGAAGTATCCGGCAAACCCATGTAGCACTGTATTTAGCTCTATGTTGTACTGCAGACAACAGTAGCGGTTATTATCAATCACGGCCTCTAGGATAAAAGAAAAAAGTTAGGAAAGAATTCATGAAATCATTGAGGTCACACATTTTTCTTTCCCCTTATCCATCTTACCTTTATTAGGATGTCTGAATGTAAAGCAGGGCAAGGGTTCTGACAACTGATGGAAGTTGTGCAATCTGACTACATAAGGCATCTCAAACTGAGCCTGAGAAAAAAGCAGCGTTGAAAATAAAGTAAATTAATGTTCACAAATGGGTACACTTCTAATTAGATCCCAGTCTGTTCTTGTCTAAATTTCCCTTGGACAGTATTCCTCTAACGGTTTCAAAATTATTATAAAACACAAATTGAACTGTGTGAAACTAGATATCAGACACTATGCAAAAACCAAAATTTGAGATAGGGCACTAGTAAAAGTTAAGGAGTGTAATGCTATATATTAAGTCAACCCTTTCCCAAAAAAATGGAAGATTTAGGGGAGATGCTAGATAAGGGACTAAGTACAGCCATAGGGGGGGGGGGGGGGGAGAGAGCGAGAGAGAGACACGGCACTGTCTGCAAGTCTGAGCCTCTATTTGAGTAGCAGGGAGATCAGGTGACACTGTATAACAGCCACTCAACACACTGCCTGCCAGGAGGTTAGTGACAATAACAAATCACTTACTGTGCTGCCTAGCTACTTGTATCCCAAAGGAAATCTCTCTCTCTTTCTATCTCTCCTTCTCCCTTTCTACCCCCCTTCTCCCTCTCTCCACCTCTCCCTTTATCTATCTTTCTTCCTATATCGATCCATCTATCTTTCTACCTATATCGATCCATCTATCTTTCTACCTATATCGATCCATCTTTCTACCTATATCTATCTACCTACATCTATCTTTCTACCTACATCTATCTTTCTACCTATATCTATCTTTCTACCTATATATCTTTCTACCTATATATCTTTCTACCTATATCTACCTATATCTATCTTTCTACCTATATCTATCTTTCTACCTATATCTATCTTTCATATATCCCCTATTTACTGTATCTATCTACAGTATATATCTATCTATTTTCCACTAACTGAGTTGGAGGAACGTATGCTTCAGAAGGGACTGACTTTCTGTCCAACAGCTGTCCCTGACTTTTTTGTATTAGACTGAACTACAGAAATTATTTAGAAATATAAAACTAAAGGCATTTTTTGGTATGAATAAATGTGATAAATTGCAAGATAGTGGCTATGATAATGTGTTCAGGTTGTCTCATTTAGGGTTTTACCGTATATACTCGAGTATAAGCCGAGGTTTTTAGGTTTAAAAATTAACCTAAAAACCTTGACTCGGCTTATACTCGAGTCAGTAGCAACTTACCTTCAATCCAGAGGCAGCCGCGAGTCCGTCCGGCAGTTCCCAGTAGTTCTTCGCGGTTGCGCGATGACGTCATCACGCACGCTGGCGGATGACGTCATCGCGCGCCGCGAAGCAGTAATGGGAACTGCCGGCCGGACTCGCGGCTGCTTCTGGATTGCAGAGAGAGGAAAGCTGAAGACCAGGTACGGGTAAGTGAGCTGGGGGGGACTGGGGGAGGGCTGGGGGGACAGTATGCCATGCAGACACCCACATTTCTTTTTACTATAGGTGGTTGGAAACTACAACTCCCACAACCAAGCATGCTGGGAGTTTGTAGTTTCCAAACATCTACAGTGGAAAGGTATTAGGGTGGGGGACAGTATGCCATACAGTAACCCCCAATACCTTTTTACTATAGGTGGTTGGAAACTACAACTCCCAGCAACCAAGCATGCTGGGAGTTGGTAGTTTCCAAACATCTACAGTGGAAAGGTATTAGGGTTACTGTATGGCATACTGTCCCCCACCCTAATACCTTTCCACTGTAGATGTTTGGAAACTACAACTCCCAGCATGCTTGGTTGCTGGGAGTTGTAGTTTCCAACCACCTATAGTAAAAAGGTAATGTGGGTGTCTGCATGGCATACTGTCCCCCCAGCCCTCGGCTTATACTCGGGTCAATCATTTTTTCTAATTTTTGAGGCAAAAATGGGTGCCTCGGCTTATACTCGAGTCGGCTTATACTCGAGTATATACGGTATATCCCTAGTGAATTTACCCCAGAAAATGTACCCCAATGTATTTATACATATACTCAAGCTGTGATGAATGAGGTAAAAATATTGGAAGAAAAATACAGGAGAGGGGAATTTAAAGATAAGGGTAGAAATCTATCCATGGAAGAATATAGGACACTGGAACAACAAAAAATAACAAAAATCTGGTGATAAAGCCCGCAGACAAGGGTGGGGCAGTGGTTGTATTGGGTAAGGACCAGTATGTAAATATGATCTAAACTATGTTACCGTTTATACTCTAGTATAAGCCGAGGTTTTTAGGTCCTTAAAATGACCTGAAAAATGAACCTCGGCTTATACTCGGGTCAAGCTGGGACTTACCTAATTCCGGACGCAGCCGCGAGTCAGGTAAGAAAACAGGTACAGTTCCCAGTAGTACTTTGCGCACACCGGCGCAATGTAGTCATCGCGCACCCGCAAAGCACTACTGGGAACTGCCGTCTTTCCCTCCTGACTTGTGGCTGCGTCGGTAAGGCTTCCGGAAGGCACACAAAACTGTAAGTACCATTTCCATGGCTACCAGTAATTCCCATGGCTACCAGTAATTCCCATGGCTACCAGTAACTCCCATGGCTACAAGTAATTCCCATGGCTACCAGTAACTCATGCTACCAGTAATCCCTATGGCTACCAATAATTCCCATGGCTACCAATAATTCCCATGGCTACCAATAATTCCCATGGCTACCAATAATTCCCATGGCTACCAGTATGGCAGTAGTGGTCAATTTCAACCCTCGTAAAAATAGGTACCTTGGCTTATACTCGAGTATATACGGTAAATGATAAAATATACAAGATTCTACATGGTCACCCTTTAATTATGGTGAGAAAGGAGTTAAATGACATTGTGACTGATGCATTTGAGAAACAGATCCTAGACGGCCCATTATCACAATTTTTAATTCCAGAACACCCAATAACACCAGTTATGTACGCCCTACCCAAAATTTATTAGAGCTTGGAAGCCCCCCCTGGTCGGTCCATAGTGGCGGGGGTGGGATCTATTTTTAGTCCCACAGCTAGATTCTTGGACAGAATCTTGAGGCCTCATGTGGAAAATCAAAAATCCTTTGTTTTAGACACTAATGATTTTCTGAATAAAATTAAAGAGAAATCTTTTAAAGGGGATGAGATTTATGTTGTCTCTATGGATATAGAGAGTTTATACACAAACATCCCGCATGAAGGAGGTATAACGGCAGTGGAGAAATGTATACTACAGGATACATCACTCATGGTACCCAATGTGGTCTATAGTGAATCTCTTGAGTGTCATATTGAAAATAAATTATTTCTTATTTCAAGATACATACAACGAGCAATCATATGGGACTGCTATGGGTTCAAATGTGGCCCCCACACATGCAAACATATATGTCAATAATGTGGAAGAAACCTATGTGTATACCAATACAGACTTTAAGAAGTATTGCAAAATATGGTACCGGTATATAGACGATGTGTTTGCAGTGTGGGAGGGGACCTTTGAAGCCCTAAGAAAATTCCATGAGGGTTTAAATGTGATTGGTGTACTTAAGTTTACTATGGAGGCAGATACGACATCTATTTCCTTTTTAGATACAAAAGTAATCTTGGAATCGGGTAAACTAGTGACGGATCTGTTTACAAAACCAACAGATAAGAATACCCTTCTGGACCTCTCATCCACGCATCCCAGACATGTGAAATGGGCGATACCCAAATTGCAATTTGCGAGGGTAAAGAGGATTGTTACAGATGAAAGGAAATTACAATCCAGATTGGATGAGATGGAGGTAAAGTTCAAAAGGAGGGGTTACCCATCGGATTTATTGAAAAAAAGTAGGGTAAATACCCAGGTTAAAGGTAATACAATACAACAAGTTGTGTTTGCCACAAGGTATAACAGTGTCGGAAAATGTAGCTAGGATTGTTAAAAGACACTGGCCTATCCTTAGTGCTAATTTACCTGGCATTGGATCGTTGATTTCCTACAAGAAATCTCGCTTGATAAGGGACAAACTATTGAGAGCAGATTTGGGCCCAAAACAAATATATGCTCAAACCACAATGACAAAAAAACAAAGAGGGTACATTCCCAGTTGTTCCCACTGTAACAATAGTATAAAAGGAGATATTAACTACCACCCCACAAAAAGGGACAAAATTTAGGATTAGGGGATATCACACATGCATAACATCTAATGTGGTGTATGCTCTAAAATGCCCCTGTGGTAAGTTTTACGTGGGTCAGACATCTAAACAACTAAAGGTTTGCTTAAATGAACATAAGCAGGATATTAAAGGGCATGTCCACCCCCAAAACTATAATCCCCCCAACTACTGGCCCCACCATGTAGTGTAGTTTAATCCTTACCTCACTTTTTAATATCTCTTATTTTTAGCTGCTCCCTGTAAGTTAAATTTTTTCCCTATCTTTCTTATATTAGCTATAGAGGTTGGTGCTGATATTCCAATAGTCATGTTCTAGACAGATGGCTGGGGGAACCTATCAAGGCAGCCATTCTTCCAACTATATCTTCTAACTAATAAGAAGGGTTTTTCCTTACTCTCAAAAGGGCACAAAGACTCATCTTTCGGCTTTTTAAGGTAACCAATAAATTATTAATATATAAGCAAATGATTCTATTTATTAACACGCATTAACTCAATTTTCCCTTTTGTATGCAAGCTGGAGGTTCAGTTTGTGATTTCTGGTTATCATCATCTCCGAAAAGGATTTTTGCTCTACCTCCAGTACCTAGAATATTTAAGCCAAAATCGTCCTTCACCAAATGCATATGAGATGTTTGCCAAAGGATATGAGGACTACCTTCAGTCACCACTCCAGGTAACCGACAGTTAAAAATGTTTGTCATCAGATAAAATGTTACATTGTTTTGCTTTGTGTTTTTAGCATATGTGATTGTAGGGGTGCCCAAACATGGCCCATGCGGCACCCCATGCTTTGTCCAGGCTTCCAGCATAGCTCTGCCTCAGACATGCAGTTATGCCCACGTTGCTTCACATGACACGCCATGCCAACTAGGTGTCCATGTGGGCTAAAAAAAATGCGTCAGGGCATTTTCTTTAGGCTGAAAGAATATGCTGAAAAGGTTTGTGAGCACTAATAGTAAAATTAAAATCATTGTAGGTATTATTTGGTAAGAATTTGCCCAGAAGCAAATTTTTAATTTCTTAATATGTATATGAAGCAGAATCTAACTTTGTCAAAACTGGTTTCCAAGTATATTTTTAGGGAATGTACAGCTGAAAAGAAGGGTGGCAGAACAAAGCTGAAGCGATGACACGCTGCATCAGAGACGTGTCTGGTAGTGATGAAGTACCGGAAGTTTGGATTTTAATGGTCTCATTACTAATGGAGCTAATAACTTCAAAATGATTTTTTTTTTTTTTAAAGTTTCACCAATGCAGATCAGAATAGTGGGCTATTAAAATCAGATTATGCAAACTTTATTTGGGGGTGGACCTACCCTTAAGTAGGAAGTCTTCATTGTAAAGGTTCATACCTCATGGAAAAGGGAGGTGCAGTGAAATACTCAAGCTACTGGAAGCAGGAAGTCTGAACATTTTTTTTTTACTAGTTACAAAAACTTCTGACAGACTGATTAACGGATGTGATCAGGTCTCCAGTTAAAGGGTATGTTCGCTGAAAAAAAAATTAATATACCCTTTTCAATTTAATTTAAGATTGTGAGTAAAAGAAGCAAAGTCAAACATGAGGCGGCAGGGACATGCAAACGTGCACCTCGATGCTTCCTCTACCAGTTCACTACTGCATCTGCGCCACACTATATAAGCGCGGATAACATTTAGCAATAGTTACCAGCATTCTTTTGCAAGCAGTAGTTCAGAGGATAATATGGCGATTTACCCAGACTCCCTGAGCAAATATATGATAAGTGCGCTAAATGCGATCTTGAATCATGAGAGGAGTATTAACCCAGAGCAATAGCGGGAAACAATGCCCTTTCCAAGATCAGGTGGGTCTAGAAACCAGAAATCAGGTCCAGACCTTGCAAGTAGCAGGGTTCCAACTTCAGCCAGGTTTGGTGGTGCCATTTCAGTTCTTGGATAAACAGGATAAAATTTCAAGGCTTTCAATAGAATTCGGACCAATTTTGGATTGGGTCCACTCAGCACATTCCTTCAAACAAAAAAATTTAAGATGGAATCATTAGCGTCCATCGTAAAGTGCCATACATATTGCTGAGAAATTTTACCTTTTTAAGTCATCCTGAAAGTCTCCCCTCGGCTTATACTCGGGTCTTGGCTGATCTGGATGCTTGAAGGAGCAGCTTGCAAAATCGCATGGCCTGGGAAAACAAAAGCTGTACCCTGTAACACAGAATCCTCTTGGTTCGGTGGGGCAGACAATTGTTGTCCTGCTTACTCAAGATCAGCCCAGACTACAAGGGAAGGAGAAAACAAACAGGCTGCAAAGAAGGTATGAGGCTGTGTATTGGACTTTCTATGGGGCTGTGTATGAGGCTTTCTATAGGACTGTCTGTGAAACTATGGTTCTGTCAATGGGAGAAAGTCAACTCTCAGCTTGTATTCGAATCAGTTTTACTAGTTTTTTCAGGTAAAAATGAGTAATTTGCTTAACACAAGTATATACGCTAGTAACACCAGAGCATGGGTGGTAAATATAGGATCTTACAGGAATAACCTGCCAGACAAAAACATGTAGCCAAAATCAAGTTCTGCCAGGGGAATTGAGTCTATACCCTTTCATTTTTGAAGAATTACTCAACTATAGGAAGAACCCACAATAGACTTGATGGCAACTCTAAAAACACCAAATGTCTGAAAAACTGCTCAAGACTCATTGTCCTCAAACCTTAGCCAGGGAGTTCTAGAACAAGATTGGAGCTTGTTACTGCTCTACATCTTCCAACCTTTCTCTATGGTCTGGAAAGTCCTCTGCAAAAAAAAGCGAGAAAAGGAAATGTCCTCTTGGCCAAGACATCCATGGTTCCTTGCCTTATTATCATGTGGAAGAAGGACTATTCCATCTCCCAATAATCATGATCTCCTAACAAAGGGGCCAGTAAAGTTTCAGAATTGTAATACATCTATCCTAGCGGCTTGGAAGTTGAGAGGAAAGGAAGGAAGTTGAGGGGCTTTTCTGAAAACATATCAATTTACTATTCAAATATAGGAAAGAGTCAACATCTTCCCAATACTATAAAGTATGGTCTCACTTTGTCAGATTTGTCAACAGTCATCACAAGGATCCTTTAAAACCTTCACTAGTAGTCAAATTCCTTTATTCTGACATGCAGGTCACTTAGTGAAGCACATTACGAAGTAATCGGCACTTCAGCCAGGGTGGATTTGATTTAAATCACTAGTCGCAAGGCTTGATTTAGCACTGAAGGGGTTGATTCTGTATTCATAGGTTTGTAGAACAATAGGATGAAGGTCTTTTTTTTCTTAACTCTGTTCATGTTATAACATTTTTGCTGTGAAGAAGAGGCATGTGATCTCTGCTGAGTCAAATTCAGTTTTGTGAACTGCAAAAGTAAACTAAGCATCTGTGATAATCTTAGAAAAACCTCAAAAAGCATTTTATTAAAAAAAAAATCTGATTTAACCCTTTCCCTGCCACAGATCGTATATTCACGATCTGTGCAGTGAATGTTCAAACTGCCACAGATCGTGAATATACGATCTGTGGCTTCCCCCCTCCCCAAAAAAATTTCCCCCCCTCTAGGGCGATCGGGGGCAGCATTCAACTGCCCCCCTACCCCCCTCGATCCCCCCTCGGTTTCGGCAAATCCGAGGGGGGGATCGGAAGATATCCCTACCTTAACATGGCCCCCGCATGAAGCCGGTCCCACGTGGAGGAAGTTCCTTGTTCGGAAAGGGAGGACCCCGGTGATGTCACTGATCTTCCTCCTCACCGGGGTCTTCCCATAGGAGGTACACTGCTGCCCCCGGTGGTCCAGTGGAGGTACTGCAGCATGATCTCTATATAGATCAGCTGCTGTACCTAGTAGAACAAGCTGTGCAAGCTGACAGCTGTACTATAACTTTGTGAATGGAACTCAAATTTCCATTCACAATAGATTTTTTCTAAGTCTTTGCTACTTAGCGAAGACTTAGAAAAAAAATGGGGACAGAGATCATTAATTTGGTGATCACTTCTGATACAATAGGATGAAGGTCTTTTTTTCTTACTCTGTTCATGTTAACATTTTTGCTGTGAAGAAGAGGCATTGTGATTTTTTTCCAGAAAATTGTGTAGAAATGGAAATTCTACGAAGAACTGCGCCCACACCATTGATGGTATGAATGAACAAACTAAGTGTGTACATGCTGAAGGTGTTTAGATTCAGGAATATATAGTTTGTGGGGGGTATTTCTGAGTTATCAGGGTGTTTTGTGAAAAAAACTGCAGACTGTCCAAATTCGGAGTTGGCTAAATATTTTCGCTGTTTCTGAGCCATCGTGCATTGTCTTATTTGTGGCTTTTGCTTCCACGTCCGCGTGTGTAACCACACATATGGCATACCATTTGATTCAGGACATTTGGGAGATTGATATTTAGTAACTTTTTTTTTACATTCCATGAGGTTTTGGCATGATTTAACCTTTTGAAGTTGTTTTTTGTTCATTTTTTCAGACAAATGCGAACTTCTATGAAGAACTGCGCCCACACCATTGATGGTATGAATGAACAAATACTGTGTTACATAGCTGAAGTTGTGTAGATTTCAGGAAATATAGTTTGTGGGGGTTATTTCTAGTTATGGGGGGTTTTGTGGATTAAAACTGCAGACTGTCCAAATCGGAGTTGGCTAAATATTTCGCTGTTTCTGAGCCATCGTGCATTGTCTCACTTTGTGGCTTTTCGCTTCCACGTCGCGTGTGTTCCACACATATGGCATTACCGTTTGATTCAGGACATTTGGGAGATTGATATTGGTAATTTTTTTTAGATTCATGAGGTTTTGGCATGATTTCTACCTTTTGAAGTTGTTTTTGTTCATTTTTTCAGACCAATGCGAACTTCTATGAAGAACTGCGCCCACACCATTGATGGTATGAATGAAACAAACTACAGTGTTACATAGCTGAAGTTGTGTAGATTTCAGGAATATATAGTTTGTGGGGGTTATTTCTAAGTACGGGGGTGTTTTGTGGATAAAACTGCAGACTGTCCAAATTCGGAATTGGCTAAATATTTTCGCCGTTTCTGAGCCATCGTGCATTGTCTCACTTTGTGGCTTTTCGCTTTCACGTCCACGTGTGTAACCACACATATGGCATACCGTTTGATTCAGGACATTTGGGAGATTGACTTTGGTAACTTTTTTTACATTCCATGAGGTTTTGGCATGATTTCTACCTTTTTGAATGTTGTTTGATGTTCATTTTTTTGAAAATCTGGTAAAGTGCAAACTTCTACAGAAGAACTGCGACCACACCATTGATGGTATGAATGAACGAACACAGCGTTACAAGCTGAAGGTTGTAGATTTCAGGAATATATAGTTGTGGGGGGTATTCTGAGTTGGGGGGGTGTTTTGTGGAAAAACTGCAGACTGTTCAAATACAAAACTGGCTAATTTTTTTTTGCTGCTACTGACATTGGCACTGGTCACGCTCTGGGTTAGTTGGTAGCCATGTCTCTGGGTACACCCATGAATGTGGCATACCGTTTTATTCGGAGGGGTTAGGCTTTCATATTTGAGATGCGTTTGAACTTTCCTCCACAGTTTTAGCTGAAATTCGCATTTGATTTTGTCCCTGATTTATCAGTTGAGGAAAAAAAGGAAAATGTGAGAAAATAACTTACTATGGATGAAGAGCTGCGTCCGGGTATCTGCATTTTGATCAAAACTTACCTCACTCATAAAATCTTGGGGGTGTTAGTTTCTAAAAATATCTCACTTGTGGGGAGATATTTTAGTTAATTTGGAAGATATCTATGTTAACTGTCAGTAGTGGTTATACATTTTAATTTGGTGTAATATTCTTGAGGTGCAGTTTTAGTTTGGGGGGGTCTCCTGTACAGGAAAGTGGGGTACTACATATATCTGGTTCGTTGTAAACGGGAGTATCTGAGCTTTAGAAACAGTAGATTTTGTGTGTAACCTTAAGATAACTATAAGTAAAAATGGGAAAAATCCATGAAAATTGCAAATTTTTCATTTTTTTACATATTTTACCCATAATTCCAGTAAAATTTCCAGAAAAGTTACAAAATTCTGTTACCATGTTAAAGTACACTTGTGCGTGAAAAAAAACTGTTAATATTCCTGATTTATGCAAGGTTTCCTACTGTAAAATTAGTCTAAAGTGATTGAGGGCAAAATCCTGAAAATTCTTCTGGCAGTTAACGCAAAAAAAAATGAAAATCTCCTGGCAGTGAAAGGGTTAAACTATAAAATCTTGATTTTTTTTTTTTAATTTATTTCTTTAAAAAAAATCATTGATTTTTATCCACTCTGCTTTCAGCCCTACAAGAGATAAATTGGTCTTCTGATCCTTTAGTAAAAAGATTTTTTTTTTGCCGCATTAATAATTATCAAAACCTACCAATTGGATGGTTCCTTGGGGCTTGCCGTTAGTCTTGCAGGGGTTAACCCATCCCCCTTTTGAACCACTGGAAACTCCTCAGACTGGCATATGACATTTAAAAGTTCTTCTTATAGTTGCTCTAACTTGTGCTTGCAGAGTAGGAGAAATGTGTGCATTGTCATCCTCTGAAACTGACATTTAGGGATTATACTAGCCCGTGTAAGAGACTAATCCATGCCTCCAAATGTAGTTAGCAACTAAATTGTGAAGGATTCCTTCTAGAAATTTTACAAATTGATTGTACTACAACGCTCTTCGCTTTGAAAATGATTATTGCATACAACTCGGTATGTACTGCCATGTTTATAATGTAGCTCCAAAATAGGATATCTTATACAAGCTGCCCTGGTAAGGAATATGTATATACACACCCTTGCATAATGCACCGACAAAGAAGATCTTTCTTGCCACCTAGGAGAGCCTGCAACAGATCATCAAATTTGAGAGCTAAACTTTTTAAATCATATATAGAATACCTAAGGAATTGCATACGTTAGGAAATGCAATGGCACCCCTGTTTTAATGCAATTAAAGGGCAACTGTGGTCTCCAGACAAGTTAGGGTTAAATGAAAGCCTGCAGTATTTCTTTTGAAATGAGCCGATAATGCCTGTCTGGCTGCAGTGAGGCACGCTGGTCGCGCAAAAGGTTTTATTTTGAAGGTACGGTGGAAGGCTTTTTTATTTTAATTCTTACTAGTTTGGAAGAATTGGAGACCACAGTTACCCTTTAAGATGTGTACATCCTCACACTGGGAAGAAATTCCATGTGAATAATTATTTTACATTGTAGTTCTTACAATGTGATATATATATCTTTTGCCTGTGTGGTTTATTACACGTAGGAGAAACAATCCAAGCAGTTGGGGACTGAATGCAACCTAATGAACCATGTGGAGAGTATCCAGTATTTTACCTGTACCATATTTTGAACGCAAAGCATCCATAAGTCCAATTGAAGTTCCAGGTAATCAGTTCCCCACTAAGAAGGGCAGGGAATTCTATAAAAGGACTGCAAGAACTGGAAATGCAACAGTCAATAAATAAAAACAAGAAGGATGAATTGAGATTATACACCTAAGCTGTTATATAAGTGATATGCCAGTACAATAATTTTAAAGGGCATGTCCAGCATAACATGCACCCCCCACCCCCAAACCCTATTTTTGCATTTGTAAGAATTGTCAAAATGCCTCTGAAAGGACTTAACTGACCAGACTCGCACTGTTCCTCCTCTGCTCTGTGGCTGACAGTCACTCTACTTCCTGGTCACAGCTGTCGGTTAAGGCGCAATGTCATGCCCAACTGCCTGAAAGCCGTGACCAAGAGGCAGAGCGGCTGTCGGCATGCTCCTGTTTTTTGCTTGTGAGGGACTAGGTAAGGAAAGTCCTTTCAGAGACATCTTTGACAATTCTTAATAATGTGAAATGTGTTGGAGGGAGTTATAGTATTTGAGGTTGAATAAAGACATATGTCCATCCAGTCAAACCCATCTAGAAATATCCCATTTCCTGCCTAACTTGATCCAGAGGAAGGCAAAAAAAAAACCCCACCAGAATTAAAGGGGAAAAATCCTTTTGATCCTCCCTGGATCAACTTATGATCAATACCAGCAACCTGCAACAATGACCTGCCATCACAATTTCCAATGGAAGACCGTTCATGTTTACCGTTCTCGCAGTAAAAAAACCCTTTCTAAACTGGTTAGCAATGCCCCAGATAGTGTGTACTGTATGATCCGTTAATGTATTATACACAGTATCATATTCCCACACAACCGCCTTTTCTCCAGCGTACAAAATTGTAACTATCCAATCTGTTTCCCTTCAAGCTCCCCCATTCTTTATTTTGGTTGCCCTTCTGAACCCTCTCTGATGTCTTTTTTGTACTCAGAATTCCAAAATTGCACTGCATATTCCAAATGAGGCCTTACCAATGCTTTGTCAAGAGGGAGAAAAACATTTTCCTCCTTGATCCATTCCTCTCTTTATACAAAACAATATCTTGCTGGCTGTAGTTGTTGCTGCTGGCACTGCTTGCTACCTTTACATTTATATCCACCAAGATCCTATTCCAACAAGGATTCACTTAACACAGGGCCATTTATAGTATAAGTTGCACAAGGATTTTTTAAGTCCAAAATGCATACTTTATGTTTGTTTTTGTTTTGCTCCCCCCCCCTTCTCTACCCTCTTTCTTTCATCCCCTGTCCTATTCTCACTACCACTTCAATATTCTGCTATTCCCTCATTTATTGCCCTCTACACATTCCTTGCCACCTTTTGCTTAACTAGTGCTTTTTTTTATCTATTTATCTTTTGGAATTCGCTTTTTACTTTTTGTTACCAGTAAACCTTTGTCAAAATCGGTACTGCTCTGACCTGATGAAGAGGGCATAGCCCTCGAAAGTTTGTCAACTAAATAAACTGTTAGTCCTTAGAAAAAGTATTACAGTACTCTTACTTTTAATTATCTATATATTGGACTAAATGGCAATACAATCATTTTCTGTACTGTTTATCAACATTGAATCTCATCTGCCACTTAGCAGCCCAATGTTATATATCTATCTAGATCCCCCTGCAACGATTGCACATCCTGTGAAGTTTTTAATGGTCGACAAAGTTTTGTCGTCAGCAAACAAAGAAACCTTGCTGACAAACCCACTTCCAAATCATTAATTAACGAACCCTGTGGCACCCCACTTAGAGCTTTAGTCCATATTGATGAAGCCCCATTAACAACTACTTTCTGCATCCTATCATCAAACAGCTTTCTATCCATGTACAAATGTGCCACCCCAGCCCAACAGACCTTAGCTTATACCTTAGTCGCCTATGGGGACTGTATCAAAAGCCTTGGCAAAATCCAAGTATACTACTACTGCCAAAGTCTAAATTCCTACTTACTTCCTCATAAAAGCCAAGCAATTTAGTTTGACCAGATCTATATCATAAACCCATGTTGAGTATTTCCTATAAAGTCAGTCCTTGAAACATTCTCTAGAATATGTTCCTGTATCAAACGTATCCAGTTTCTTCCCCACCACTTGAAGTTAAACTTGAATTACATCAACCTTTTTTTTTCAATCCTGAGGGCAAGGTCACACTGCAACGCAAACGCAATCGCATGCGATTTCATGTGCGATTTTTTTGCGTTGCGATTTCTTCAATAAGTATAGGAAAAACGCATGCGATTGCGATAAAAAATGCAAAACGCAACGCACTGAAAAACGCGTGTTTTTTGCATTTCCGCTTTTTCAATGATTTTTTAAAAACGCAAACGCAAAAAAAAACCGCAGCAATGTGGCCTAGCCCTGAGGCACAACTTTGGACATGAGGGAATCTGCAAAATAAGAAACAGTGGCCTAGATAAAATTGAACTTGGCTCCCTAAGAACACGAGGATGTATTGTATTAACTTATTTAGTTCTTTCTGTACCCTATCCTCGGTTAACAAAGTGCAATTGCATCTTTTACACATGTTATTGTTACTATTCTATGCTATCTTGTACTTAGATTTTCTATTGTGTATACAGATGAAATAAAATTGTTTAAGACGTTGTGCTTAATCACCATCCTCGTAACCATTTTATCCTATTAATTAATGGTGCTCTACCACAATATAAAGGTTTGGGGTTTTTTTTGACTGGACATGCCCTTGACTGTAACTTAAGTAATTTTTAGAGCTCTTAAAATTCAAAGGAAAATAAAAGGAGCAGCATTTTGAAAATTAATTACAAATCATAGGGAGTTAGGGACAATTATTCCTGCCTTACAGTTTTACTTAAAAGCCATCATTTTAGAAAATGCAATGGCAGTTTTGGCCTGCCTTCTCTTTATGCACTCCTGTTTTAGAAAATGCGGATGTGTCAAAGTGGAGTCTGTTTCATTGGAAGGAACTACAAAGGTTGCTGGCATTATCTTACGATTTTTGAGATTTGTGCTTGTAGATAACAATGGTAGGTAGGAGTAATCATGCCTACTTTCCTAAAATATAGTTTAAGTAAATGAACTTATGAAAGTTTAGTGTCCCTTTATGCTGTATAGATAACTGATGCTGCCCATAGGCTAAACGACTTTAATGTGTAAAGACTGACTTTACCAGTTACTGCTTTACCTGCCAACATTCCAGAGACTCCCCATCCTGGCACATTCATAACACAGAATATTTCTTTTAAAGGAACCAATAATGAAAGAAATATATGTGAAGGACTGTTGATGGCAATACATGTATTAAGGGGCCCATACACGGGCTGATATTATGAATAATCTGACATGCGAGTAGACCTTTCCATTTTCCCAATCTTCTTCTCTATGCCAATATTGGATTGTAAAAATAGTCATTAATATGATTGGGAAAGTCATTGTAGTATTTGTCTGAAGTTCTGAAATGTAATGTAACTCACAGTAGACGAATTAGCGAATTGGAAACAAATTGAATGTTGAACAATATGTATGGTACATCTACGTACAACTTAACATTGTACATCTCTTATCAAAGTTTGGTCAGTATTACGATCACAATAACCTTTTGTAGTATATGGCCATCTTAAGACTCAATGTTCCCACAACCCTGATTTTAAAGCATTATCTCTCCGGGAACATTGCAAAGTCAGAAATGGCACTTGGCCCAATGATTTATAGCATAAAAGTTTTACTATTTCTATGGCTTGAGAGTGCAATGTTCTGTTTTTAAACATTTTGTATTTGAATAAATCTCACGTGTGGCCCGTCCTGACCGATGGATAAAACAATGCCCAACTGAACAGCAACACATGATAATTGGCCAAAATGGCTGTTTAAGGCATGCATGCTGACCATCAGTAAGTTTTGTTAAATCTTTGTCTCAGAGGTACTGTTTTGACTTAAAAATGATTTGCTTAACTGTCTGCAGTCTGTCAGGATTATTGGACCAAAGTTGGCCCATTTTTTTTCAGCCCTTAGCAGTTTTGAGCTGGTCTTACACATGGGTGATATCCAGAAAATTCCACAGGAATTTGTTGAACATCTGGCATATGTATGTATAAGTCACAAAGCTGACAAACTACCGCTGTAGTAGTTTGGATTGATTTTGGTTTCATTTACAACAGTAGAGGGATCCGATAACATTGTACAGTAAGAAGACGCATCAAAGATTGTCTTGTATAAAGAATATGCAGAACGATTGTCTGAACAGTCACGTGTGTATGGCCTGCTTACCTGGTTTAATGGGAAGCACATGGTATATCCAACAAGGCATATCTACCATGAGGCAGAGTGAGACATTGGTCTCAGGTGGCACCCCTGCACTGAAAAAGAAAGGTGGTAGACAGGCAGTGGTGGGGGGGAAAAAAATTTCTTTGACCGGTCAAGAAATTTTTTTTTTCTCCCTAGTAACCATATGGTGTTATTAAAATCCTAAATATGGATAGGTTTAAATCATACAAATCTACCATAGAGGCTAGAGAGAAACCACTAAGCTCCCACAAGGGAGGCACTCAAAATAGTATAAATAAATGGGGAAATCAGTAGTGTATATATATATGTTATATATACTAAAATAAAGTGTTGGGAAATTCCACCTTAAAAGTCATTCTTTATTAATCCATTAAATACACCCTTCAAAAAACACAGCTATGGAGGAGTTTATAATCGTATTTGTATCATTACGATCGTGTGTTTTTAAAGGAGGTGTATTTAACTGATTAGAAGAATGACTTTTTAAGGTGGAATTTTCCAACACTTTATTTAGTACATATATGATATATACTCCCTATTTACCCATTTATTATTAATATTTTGAGTGCCTCCTTGTGGGAGTTTAGTGGGTTCTCTTAGCCTCTATGCTAGATTTGTATGATTTTATATTATTTGAATTAGACCTACAGCACCCACACTTACAAGTATGTATAATAGCTACAAGGGGTTACATATACCTATTATACCTTATTATAAATATGGATAGGTTAGCTTTAGTTGGTTAGGTTAGACTAGTTAGGTAATTAGGGCCCTGTGAAATAGTCTACCCTGATGTGGTAGCAGGCCTACTACAGAAAGTATGGCATTTCTAAAGTATTGTGTATAGTTGTACCAACATGTATAGCACAGGCTATAAAAAAGTTATTTTGATTTGAGAACAAAAACTGAAAGGAGCAATATGGTAATGGAAACACAAGTTGTTTGAGAAAGGGATGTAATATCTGTTTTTAGTAAATTACATTATTGATAGTTGACTCTGTGTGAAATGTTTAAATACCTAATGTGATAGGAAGTTCAAAATCGTAAAACTTAGCCATGCCCTCCCCAAAGCCACACCCACTTTAACATGGTGGCGGCATGCGAAAGGGCGGAAATAAAAAGTTTGGCCCAGGCAACAAACACCCTACAAGTGCCCCTGAAATCAAAGTTCAGTCCATTGCAAAGCTGTACCTTTTAAAACACACTGTTACTCTTATTTTTCTAATCCATGGTGAAAGCTTACCTTTCCCTCTTTACTTGCTGCCCCTCGCTCCTCCACTGTAATCTCATTCAGTCCACTACCCCAGAGAGACTTGTTGGACGTGAATCTCATCCAGTCAGTCAGTCAGTCAGGGATGCTCTGCTAGCTTTAGATTACATTTAAAGTAAAATATGGACTGCATTAGTGCAACATCTGAATTATGTTTTCCGGGGGACATTGTGTGTCAAATTCAATATAGCTTTGCAATGGACTTAACTTTGATTTACCCTGTACATTCCTTTTAATATCCTTTTTTTTTTTTTTTTTTTTTGTAGAAAGAATTTGTTTACACTAGCAACTTTCTTCTGCTTAATGACATTGATGTGATAAAGGCACATTTTCTTTAACTATTAATAAACATTTTTTTCATTTCTTTCCTTATGGTTATTAGCCTCTTATGGACAACTTGGAATCCCAAACCTATGAAATATTTGAAAAAGATCCAGTGAAATATTCTCAGTACCAACAGGTAATATTTTCGGATGTTCTCCTTTAATTAAATGATGCCTTGGAATATACGTTGTAAATGAAATTCTATTTTGTTTGTGACTTTACTTAAAAGTTCTATTCAAAAACGGGCTTAAAATAATTTGTTCTTTTTGGTCACTGACTCTTCTAAATAGCTGAATTGAATGTGTTGAGGATTAATCTGATTCCAAAAGCCATGTTTAATCCATATTTTTTATAAATATCTCTAATGAATTTAGAAAATGGGGTGAATGACCTGGTACCGAAGCCCCAGGCCGTATCTTGCACAGACCCTCTTCTGATGTAACCCGATATCGGGGAAAAATACAATTCCAGTTCATTCAGTCATCTTATCTCAACTGATTTAAGACCATGCTGTTAAGCTGGCTGTAAATTTCAGGTGTGTGCATCCGATTGTTGCCCTTGGAACAAAAGTTATCGGGAATATATAAATGAACTGCGCCATCTATCTTCGGTAGATTTCAGCTTGAAATCTATCCAAGATGATGCGTATGGGATTGCCAGAATTTTTTTTTAACTGGTCCAATCCTCCTTTGATTAATGACTTCCCAATATTGCCAGACAGTCTATTAAACAGACAGTGATGCACTAGTCAGTATATCGACCAGAAATATTAACCTCTGTCTACCAGGCTTAAGCTGTATACTGTATTCTCAATAAATCTTTGCGCTCCGAGTATGGTCTTGGAATTGTGCTCTCATTTCTCTCAATAACCTAGTTGAATTGAGTAAGATGATTGTATTTTGGATGTAATTTAGAGGGCACTAACATGTTTATTCTCAATTCTGTATTTATTAGGCAGTGTATAAATGCTTGCTAGACAGAGTACCTGAGGAAGAAAAGGAAACAAAACACTAGTAAGTATGTTTTTTCTAGGGGTTACATTAACTCTTATAAATAAAATAATTAGTGTTTAACGGAGTACTGGTATAACTTTCTCTTTCTTGTATAATGTTTTGCACTCTTAAATTTATTTCATCCTAAAAGAACAATATAGTTCCCAAACAAGTTTTACCCCCCTAAAATTATAGTAACATTTTCTTAATCTTAAGTAGGCAGGGAAAACCTTTCCATTTTAAAATTGGGATACATTAAAGGGCATGTCCACCCCCAAATTAAAATTTGCCCAAGTGCTGGCCCCTTGTATAGTTAAAAAAATCCTTACCTTACAATCCTGCTCCTTATGGTTCCCCTGCAATCCATGTGCAAAGTCCAGGAAACTGAAGAGTGGTGGCTGTTAAGTGCTCTCTGCCTTCTGTGAGCGCTCGGGAGGGATGCCGACATGCGCAGGGGAGCCCCCAGATCCCTCTGCCTTCCCTTCCTCCTAGCGCTAAAAGCTTTTAATGTAGCGATCCTTAGTGTTGTCCAACCCCAACCACCATAATATTACTTTAAAAAACAAAAAACAATATTTACTTACAGCTCCTCGCTCCTGTGCTAGATTCACAGCTGGCAGCCGCATCTGTGATTGGCTGAATGCTATACTTTGTATATATTATAACTTTTCTATTCTAATACCTACACTTACACATATAGTACTACTAAATGTACATATCTCCAAACTCCTAAAAAGTAATGCAAACTCCGATAAACATATCAATTATTTTACGTAATAGGGATAATAATATAATTTGGTATAATTAGCCTTGATTTGCATATATATATAAATATTTGTTGGTATATAGATTCTTATGGTGTTGGAGCAGGTCGGGACACCCTTGTTAATGCGTCCCTTAGGGCTGCGAAGCAGGCTGAGCGCAAGATCAAAGTATAGCAGTAGAGAAGAACCCAAATGCAGTGGATCACGTGAGTGACTTTATGGGGGAATCAAAAAAATTATTTATTAAGTAGTTATGCTCCGTGGAATATATTTTTAACCTCTCAGGTTGGAAGGCTGGCGATTGAAGAATGGGGCAGTCAGGTGACTGTAGTGTCTGGTGACATGAGAGAATGGAAGGCACCTGAGAAAGCTGATATTATAGTCAGTGAGCTGCTGGGGGTCATTTGGGGATAATGAACTTTCTCCGGAATGTCTAGATGGAGGCCAGCACTTTCTAAAAGGTTTTACATATTTAAAGTTTTCGTTTTGCTTCTATTTTCTTTTTTTTTCTTTTAAAAATAAACTTTTATTTTCAGATGATGGTGTTAGTATACCTTGTGAGTACACTTCCTACTTGTCCCCAATCTCTTCCTCCCAACTTTACAATGAGGTTCGAGCTTGCAGGGAGAAAGACAAAGACCCTGAGGTAGGCACTTAAATAAATTTACATTAAAGGTAATCTATACCGAAAAATAGGTTGTGGACCATAACCGAAAACTATAATTCTTTCCTACCACCACTGTATATAATTTCTTGTTGATTTGACCCCTATTTCTTTAGATATCCAATCTAAAACTTCTTATATTTTAGCTGTCAATCAAGTTCCTTGGTCTCAAACATTCTTCTTGTTAGCTGGAATGGTGACAGAGTTTTGACCGTTGGAATGCTGTGTGCAGGCTTGACAGTTGGTTTGTGAGGAAAGAGTCAGGTGGATGGAGTGGGAGTGGTTAAAAGAGGGAGGGGAGATACTGCTCCTAAACAAAATGTGTGCTGGATTGAAGGCATGCAGCAAACAAACAACAGATTAAGTGCTACTTACATGTATTCAATTATAGATTTAGATGAGGCAAAGTAATGTTTTCAGTATAGTGTCCCTTTAAAGGGATACAGTTGTTTCAATTTTAACCTTTTATGTTGCATTATGGTCTTTTGCTATTGCGTTCCTATAGCTGACTGCTTATGTGGCCAGTTTATAACGTGATAGTTCTACTGGCACTGATTTACACCTTCTTCCATTTATCAAAACACTGAAAACTCAAAAGTAGAAGAAGGCTGCAATGCCAACTTTATTGGATCTAGTGTTGCAACATGTTTTGGACCTAAAAGGTGCATGTGCCTCAAAATCAAACATCATTGCAACAACATTGGATGCTATAAAGTTTGTGGTAAACCTGCATTATGGTCTCATGCCACTAAAATTACTGTAATTGAACTATGTGGGAACTGCAAACTATAGGAAGTAGAGGTCAAGAAGTGACAGAACTATAGGAAGGCATCAAGAAGTCTTACTGCTTTACATTGAAAACAGTGAGAAACAGTGGTTTGTCAGACAGTCCTGCTTCTTACTGAAAAAATCTAGTCTTCTAGCCAGGATATTTTTAATAATTTTTCACAAAGGCAGTTAAAACAAATTGCCACGTAGGAAGTGGGAAATAGGGAAATTATAGATATATTTTTTTCTTGGCACAAACTGTAGGAGAGGGTAACACAATTTTTTATTTTTTCTGATGTTTTCACTAGCTTTTTGGCTTTAAGGACAGTGCCATATTTCCAACAACACACGGTAAAAAGATTAACACCAGGGCTGTTACTAATATTTTGGTCACCTGTGCAGCCCCCCCCCCCCCCCAAAAAAAAAAACTTGGCCTGTCAAACTACAGCTGGGTTTTTCCTTCTGACACTGTCCACTGCTGCTGTTCTTTACAGTGGGAATGCTAAGGCGGGGCGTGTATACATACATTAGTGCATATGCGGCGACACTGGCCAACAAAGAAATACTGATTGTAAGAAAGGATAGGTTTCAGTGGATGCGCGGTAGTACATAGTTGCCACATTCTCCAAAAAGTTACAGGGGCACATTCACAAAACTTTTGCGCCGCCACAAACTTTAGCCACTCCCACTTTCAAAAAGTCACACCCACTTTTAAGTCACTCCGACTTTGAAATAAAAGGTTTTTATTTTATTCTAGACAGATAAAGACATAGTTTCAAAACAGCGCACTCATTAAAACATAGCGATTTATTGATTACTTTAAAATATAACACATTTTCTGCCAACACACAGCTCTTTTCCTTCAGATACAAAATTGCAATGTTCGGATCACTCTGATCATTGTCAAGCCAACAAGATTGTAATGCATACATCCTTTTAAACCCTTCAGTTGCATGCCATCTAGTGGGTAAATATTATTACATACTAGCAGTTTTGGCAACAAATTTACCCTACATGTTACATTATGTTAAATAAATACATTATATACAGTTAAAAAACTAATTAGACCAAAGAACTCACATTATACTCCTTATTTAAGCCTTGGTTGCAGACTATCTAATTTGCGTATCCATCTAGCTTACATGTAAGTAGATCTTTTTCTGTCTCCACCTCGCCTTTTCTGGAAACATGTTCCAAAACCTGGAACCGAAATTGGGATACTGTATGCCCTTCTCTATCAAAATGCTCTGCCACCGGGTTCATATGATTTCTGTTTTTAAAGGGTATGTCCACCTGTAAAACTAATTTTTAATATGCTGTTCCCCCATGTCCCCCAGCCCCAACCGCATAAATTTTTTTTTCAGAAAGCCCCACAAACTCTTACTTACCTCCCCTTGTTCCTCCGCCGCAATGCCGGCCCTCTGCTTGCGAGAATGCAAGCAGAGGGGCGGGACCGGTAGCGGCGTTGTGATTGGCTGAGCGGCAGCCAATCACGGACGCTGCTGCCGGTCATTCAGTGCAGCGGAGGAAAGCGGAGAGGTAAGTAAGAGTTTGGGAGCTTTTTAAAAAAAAAAAATATGCGGTTGGGGCTGGGGGACATGGGGGAGCAGCATATTAAGGGGGATTTGTGCTAGGGGGAGGGATAGTGAACGGAGGGAGGGAGGGGGGAGAAGGGCTGCAGTACGCATGGCAAATATCTACCGGAGGCAAGATAGCAGGCAGAGCCCTGTATCCTCCTGGTGGTTTATTTGGGATTTTGGGGGGGGGGGGGGTCTACAGGAGAACCCTATGGAGCGGGATGTGATTATCTACCACCCCACAAAAGGGACAAAATTTAGGATTAGGGGATATTACACTTGTATAAAATCTAATGTGGTGTATGCTCTAAAATGCCCCTGTGGTAAGATTTATGTAGGTCAGACATCTAGACAACTAAAGGTTCAGTTAAATGAACATAAGCGGGATATTAGAAACAGAAATCATATGAACCTGGTGGCAGAGCATTTTGATAGAGAAGGGCATACAGTATCCCAATTTCGGTTCCAGGTTTTGGAACATGTTTCCAGAAAAAGGCGAGGTGGAGACAGAAAAAAAGATCTACTTACATGTGAAGCTAGATGGATACGCAAATTAGATAGTCTGCAACCAAGAGGCTTAAATAAGGAGTATAATGTGAGTTCTTTGGTCTAATTAGGTTTTTAACTGTATATAATGTATTTATTTTAACATAATGTAACATGTATGGTAAATTTGTTGCCAAAACTGCTAGTATGTAATAATATTTAACCACTAGATGGCATGCAACTGAAGGGTTTAAAAGGAAGTGTATGCATTACAATCTTGTTGGCTTGACAATGGATCAGAGTGATCCGAAACATTGCAATTTTGTATCTGAAGGAAAAAGAGCTGTGTGTTGGCAGAAAATGTGTTATATTTTAAAGTAATCAATAAATCGCTATGTTTTAATGAGTGCTGCTTGTTTTGAAACTATGTCTTTATCTGTCTAGAAATAAAATAAAAACCTTTTATTTCAAAGTCGGAGTGACTTAAAAGTGGGTGTGACTTTTTGAAAGTGGGAGTGGCTAAAGTTTGTGGCGGCGCAAAAGTTTTTGAAATGTGCCCCTGTAACTTTTTGGAGAATGTTGGCAACTATGTACATACCGCGCATCCACTGAAACCTATCCTGTTCTTACAATCAGTATTTCTTTGTTGGCCAGTGTCGCCGCATATGCACTAATGTATGTATACACGCCCGCCTTAGCATTCCCACTGTAAAAGAACAGCAGCAGTGGACAGTGTCAGAAGGAAGAAACCCAGCTGTAGTTTGACAGGCCAAGTTTTTTTTTTTGGGGGGGGGGGGGGGGGGGGGGGCTGCACAGGTGGGACCAAAATATTTAGTAACAGCCCTGGTGTTAATCTTTATTACCGTGTGATTAGTTGGAAATATGGCACTGTCCTTAAAGCCAAAAAGCTAGTGAAAACAGTCAGAAAAAATAAAAAATTGTGTTACCCTCTAACTACAGTTTGTGCCAAGAAAAAAAATATATCTATAATATTCCCTATTTCCCACTTTCCTACTGTGCAATTTGTTTTAACTGCCTTTGTGAAAAATTATTAAAAATATTCTGGCTAGAAGACTAGATTTTTTCAGTAAGAAGCAGGACTGTCTGACAAACCACTGTTTCTCACTGTGTTCAATGTAAAGCAGTAAGACTTCTTGATGCCTTCCTATAGTTCTGTCACTTCTTGACCTCTACTTCCTATAGTTTGCAGTTCCCAGCAGTAGTTCAATTACAGTAATTTTAAGTGGCATGAGACCATAATGCAGGTTTACCACAAACTTTATAGCATCCAATGTTGTTGCAATGATGTTTGATGTTGAGGCACATGCACCTTTTAGGTCCAAAACATGTTGCAACACTAGATCCAATAAAGTTGGCATTGCAGCCTTCTTCTACTTTTGAGTTTTCAGTGTTTGATAAATGGAAGAAGGTGTAAATCAAGTGCCAGTAGAACATATCACGTTATAAACTGGCCACATAAGCAGTCAGCTAATAGGAACGCAATAGCAAAAGACCATAATGCAACATAAAAGGTTAAAATTGAAACAACTGTATCCCATTTAAAGGGACACTATACTGAAAACATTACTTTGCCTCATCTAAATCTATAATTGAATACATGTAAGTAGCACTTAATCTGGTTTGTGTTGCTGCATGCCTTCAATCCAGCACACATTTTGTTTAGGAGCAGTATCTCCCCTCCCTCTTTTAACCACTCCCACTTCCATCCGACCTGACTCTTTCCTCACAAACCAACTGTCAAGCCTGCACACAGCATTCCAACGGTCAAAACTCTGTCACCATTCCAGCTAACACAGAAGAATAGTTTGAGACCAAGGAACTTGATTGACAGCTAAAATATAAGAAGTTTTAGATTGGATATCTAAAGAAATAGGGGTCAAATCAACAAGAAAATTATACAGTGGTGGTAGGGAAGAATTATAGTTTTCGGTTATGGTCCACAACCTATTTTTCGGTATAGATTACCTTTAATGTAAATTTATTTAAGTGCCTACCTCAGGGTCTTTGTCTTTCTCCCTGCAAGCTCGAACCTCATTGTAAAGTTTGGAGGAAGAGATTGGGGACAAGTAGGAAGTGTACTCACAAGGTATACTAACACCATCATCTGAAAATAAAAGTTTATTTTTAAGAAGAAAAAAAAAAGAAAATAGAAGCAAAACGAAAACTTTAAATATGTAAAACCTTTTAGAAAGTGCTGGCCTCCATCTAGACATTCCGGAGAAAGTTCATTATCCCCAAATGACCCCAGCAGCTCACTGACTATAATATCAGCTTTCTCAGGTGCCTTCCATTCTCTCATGTCACCAGACACTACAGTCACCTGACTGCCCCATTCTTCATATCGCCAGCCTTCCAACCTGAGAGGTTAAAAATATATTCCACTGAGCATAACTACTTAATTAAAATAATTTTTTTGATTCCCCCATAAAGTCACTCACGTGATCACTGCATTTGGGTTCTTCTCTACTGCATATACTTTGATCTTGCGCTCAGCCTGCTTCGCAGCCCTAAGGGACGCATTAACAAGGGGTCCCCGACCTGCTCCAAGCACCATAAGAATTCTATATACCAACAAATAATTTATATATATATGCAAATCAAGGCTAATTATACCAAATTATATTTATATCCCTATTACGTAAAATAATTGATATGTTTATCGGAGTTTGCATTACTTTTTAGGAGTTTGGAGATATGTACATTTAGTAGTACTATATGTGTAGAGTGTAGGTATTAGAATAGAAAAGTATATAATATATATCCAAAGTATAGCAGTCAGCCAATCACAGATGCGGCTGCCAGCTGTGAATCTAGGCACAGGAGCGAGGAGCTGTAAGTAAATATTGTTTTTTGTTTTTTTAAAGTAATATTATGGTGGTTGGGGTTGGACAACACTAAGGATCGCTACATTAAAAGCTTTTAGCGCTAGGAGGAAGGGAAGGCAGAGGGGATCTGGGGGCTCCCCTGCGCATGTCGGCATCCCTCCCGGAGGCATCACAGAAGGCAGAGAGCACTTAACAGCCACCACTCTTCAGTTTCCTGGACTTTGCACATGGATTGCAGGGGAACCATAAGGAGCAGGATTGTAAGGTAAGGATTTTTTTTAACTATACAGAGGGGCCAGCACTTGGGCAAATTTTAGATTTGGGGGTGGACATGCCCTTTAATGTATCCCAATTTTAAAATGGAAAAGGTTTTCCCTGCCTACTATAAGATTAAGAAAATGTTACTATAATTTTAGGGGGGTAAAACTTGTTTGGGAACTATAGTTGTTCTTTTAGGATGAAATAAATTTAAGAGTGCAAAACATTATACAAGAAAGAGAAAGTTATACCAGTACTCCGTTAAACACTAATTATTTTATTTATAAGAGTTAATGTAACCCTAGGAAAACATACTTACTGAGTGTTTGTTTCCTTTTCTTCCTCAGGTACTCTGTCTAGCAAGCATTTATACACTGCCTAATAAAAATACAGAATTGAGAATAAACATGTTAGTGCCTCTTAAATTACATCCAAAATACAATCAGCTTATACTCAATTCAACTAGGTTAATTGAGAGAAATGAGAGCACAATTCCAAGACCATACTCGGAGCGCAAAGATTTATTGAGAATACAGTATACAGCTTAAGCCTGGTAGACAGAGGTTGATATTTCTGGTCGATATACTGACTAGTGCATCACTGTCTGTTTAATAGACTGTCTGGCAATATTGGGAAGTCTATTAATCAAAGGAGGATTGGACCAGTTAAAAAAAAATTCTGGCAATCCCATACGCATCATCTTGGATAGATTTCAAGCTGAAATCTACCGAAGATAGATGGCGCAGTTCATTTATATATTCCCGATAACATTTTGTTCCAAGGGCAACAATCGGATGCACACAACTGATTTAAGCAGCCAGCTTAACAGCATGGTCTTAAATCAGTTGAGATAAGATGACTGAATGAACTGGAATTGTATTTTTCCCCGATATCTGGTTACATCAGAAGAGGGTCTGTGCAAGATACGGGCCTGGGGCTTCTGTACCCAGGTCATTCACCCCATTTTCTAAATTCATTAGAGATATTTATAAAAAATATGGATTAAACATGGCTTTTGGAATCAGATTAATCCTCAACACATTCAATTCAGCTATTTAGAAAGAGTCAGTGACCAAAAAGAACAAATTATTTTAAGCCCGTTTTTGAATAGAACTTTTAAGTCAAGTCACAAACAAAATAGAATTTCATTTTACAACGTATATTCCAAGGCATCATTTAATTAATAGGAGAACATCCGAAAATATTACCTGTTGGTACTGAGAATATTTCACTGGATCTTTTTCAAATATTTCATAGGTTTGGGATTCCAAGTTGTCCATAAGAGGCTAATAACCATAAGGAAAGAAATGAAAAAAATGTTTATTAATAGTTAAAGAAAATGTGCCTTTATCACATCAATGTCATTAAGCAGAAGAAAGTTGCTAGTGTAAACAAATTCTTTCTAAAAAAAAAAAAAAAAAAAAAAAAGGATAATTAAAAGGAATGTACAGGGTAAATCAAAGTTAAGTCCATTGCAAAGCTATATTGAATTTGACACACAATGTCCCCCGGAAAACATAATTCAGATGTTGCACTAATGCAGTCCATATTTTACTTTAAATGTAATCTAAAGCTAGCAGAGCATCCCTGACTGACTGACTGACTGGATGAGATTCACGTCCAACAAGTCTCTCTGGGGTAGTGGACTGAATGAGATTACAGTGGAGGAGCGAGGGGCAGCAAGTAAAGAGGGAAAGGTAAGCTTTCACCATGGATTAGAAAAATAAGAGTAACAGTGTGTAATTTAAAAGGTACAGCTTTGCAATGGACTGAACTTTGATTTCAGGGGCACTTGTAGGGTGTTTGTTGCCTGGGCCAAACTTTTTATTTCCGCCCTTTCGCATGCCGCCACCATGTTAAAGTGGGTGTGGCTTTGGGGAGGGGCATGGCTAAAGTTTTACGATTTTGAACTTCCTATCACATTAGGTATTTAAACAGTTCCACACAGAGTCAACTATCAATAATGTAATTTACTAAAAACAGATATTACATCCCTTTCTCAAACAACTTGTGTTTCCATTACCATATTGCTCCTTTCAGGGTTTTGTTGCTCAAATCAAAATAACTTATTTTATAGCCTGTGCTATACATGTTGGTACAACTATTACAATACTTTAGAAATGCCATACTTTCTGTAGTAGGCCTGCTACCACATCAGGGTAGACTATTTCAGCAGGGCCCTAACTTACCTAACTAGTCTAACCTAACCAACTAAAGCTAACCTATCCATATTTATAATAAGGTATAATAGGTATAATGTAACCCCTTGTAGCTATTATACATACTTGTAAGTGTGGGTGCTGTAGGTCTAATTCAAATAAATATAAAATCATACAAATCTAGCATAGAGGCTAGAGAGAACCCACTAAACTCCCACAAGGGAGGCACTCAAAATATTATAAATAAATGGGTAAATAGGGAGTATATATACATATATGTACTAAAATAAAGTGTTGGAAAATTCCACCTTAAAAAGTCATTCTTCATTAATCAGTTAAATACACCTCCTTTAAAAAACACACGATCGTAATGATACAAATACGATTATAAAACTCCTCCATAGCTGTGTTTTTTGAAGGGGGTGTATTTAATGGATTAATAAAGAATGACTTTTTAAGGTGGAATTTCCCAACACTTTATTTTAGTATATATAACATATATATATACACTACTGATTTCCCCATTTATTTATACTATTTTGAGTGCCTCCCTTGTGGGAGCTTAGTGGGTTCTCTCTAGCCTCTATGGTAGATTTGTATGATTTAAACCTATCCATATTTAAGGATTTTAATAACACCATATGTGTTACTAGGGAGAAAAAAAAAATTTCTTGACCGGTCAAAGAAATTTTTTTCCCCCCACCACTGCCTGTCTACCACCTTTCTTTTTCAGTGCAGGGGTGCCACCTGAGACCAATGTCTCACTCTGCCTCATGGTAGATATGGCCTTGTTTGATATACCATGTGCATTCCCATTAAACCAGGTAAAGCAGGCCATACACACGTGACTGTTCAGACAATCGTTCTGCATATTCTTTATACAAGACAATCATTTGATGCGTCTTCTTACTGTACAATGTTATCGGATCCCTCTACTGTTGTAAATGAAACCAAAATCAATCCAAACTACTACAGCGGTAGTTTGTCAGCTTTGTGACTTATACATACATATGCCAGATGTTCAACAAATTCCTGTGGAATTTTCTGGATATCACCCATGTGTAAGACCAGCTCAAAACTGCTAAGGGCTGAAAAAAAATGGGCCAACTTTGGTCCAATAATCCTGACAGACTGCAGACAGTTAAGCAAATCATTTTTAAGTCAAAACAGTACCTCTGAAGACAAAGATTTAACAAAACTTACTGATGGGTACAGCATGCATGCCTTAAACAGCCATTTTGGCCAATTATCATGTGTTGCTGTTCAGTTGGGCATTGTTTTATCCATCGGTCAGGACGGGCCACACGTGAGATTTATTCAAATACAAAAATGTTTAAAAACAGAACATTGCACTCTCAAGCCATAGAAATAGTAAAACTTTTATGCTATAAATCATTGGGCCAAGTAGCCATTTCTGACTTTGCAATGTTCCCGGAGAGATAATGCTTTAAAATCAGGGTTGTGGGAACATTGGAGTCTTAAGATGGCCATATACTACAAAAGGTTATTGTGATCGTAATACTGACCAAAACTTTGATAAAGAGATGTACAATGTTAAGTGTACGTAGATGTACCATACATATTGTTCAACATTCAATTTGTTTGCCAATTCGCTAATGTCGTCTACTGTGAGGTTACATTACATTTCAGAACTTCAGACAAATACTACAATGACTTTCCCAATCATATTATGACTATTTTTACAATCCAATATTGGCATAAGAAGAAGATTGGGAAAATGGAAAGGTCTACTCGCATGTCAGATTATTCATAATATCAGCCCAGTGTATGGGCCCCTTAATACATGTATTGCCATCAACAGTCCTTCACATATATTTCTTCATTATTGGTTCCTTTAAAAGAAATATCTGTGTTATGAATGTGCCAGGATGGGGAGTCTCTGGAATGTTGGCAGGTAAAGCAGTAACTGGTAAAGTCAGTCTTTACACATTAAAAAAGTCGTTTAGCCTATGGGCAGCATCAGTTATCTATACAGCATAAAGGGACACTAAACTTTCTATAAGTTCATTTACATTAAAACTATATTTTAGGAAAGTAGGCATGATTACTCCTACCTACCATTTGTATCTACAAGCACAAATCTCAAAAATCGTAAGATAATGCCAGCAACCTTTGATAGTTCCTTCCAATGAAACAGACTCCACTTTGACACATCCGCAATTTCTAAAACAGGAGTGCATAAAGAGAAGGCAGGCCAAAAGCTGCCATTGCATTTTCTAAAATGATGGCTTTTAAGTAAAACTGTAAGGCAGGAATAATTGTCCCTAACTCCCTATGATTTGTAATTAATTTTCAAAATGCTGCTCCTTTTATATTTTCCTTTGAATTTTAAGAGCTCTAAAAATTACTTAAGTTACAGTCAAGGGCATGTCCAGTCAAAAAAAACCCCAAACCTTTATATTGTGGTAGAGCACCATTAATTAATAGGGATAAAATGGTTACGGAGGATGGTGATTAAGCAAACGTCTTAAACAATTTTATTTCATCTGTATACACAATAGAAAATCTAAGTACAGATAGCATAGAGCATAGTAACAATAACAGTGTAAAAGATGCAAGTGCACTTTGGTTAACCGAGGATATGGTACAGAAAGAACTAAATAAGGTTAATACAATACATCCTCGTGTTCTTAGGGAGCCAAGTTCAATTTTATCTAGGCCACTGTTTCTTATTTTTGCAGATTCCCTCATGTCCAGAAGTGTGCCTCAGGGCTAGGCCACATTGCTGCGGTTTTTTTTGCGTTTGCGTTTTTAAAAAATCATTGAAAAAGCGGAAATGCAAAAAACACGCGTTTTTCAGTGCGTTGCGTTTTGCATTTTTTATCGCAATCGCATGCGTTTTCCTATACTTATTGAAGAAATCGCAAACGCAAAAAAATCGCACATGAAATCGCATGCGATTGCGTTTGCGTTGCAGTGTGACCTTGCCCTCAGGATTGAAAAAAAAAGGTTGATGTAATTCAAGTTTAACTTCAAGTGGTGGGGAAGAAACTGGATACGTTTGATACAGGAACATATTCTAGAGAATGTTTCAAGGACTGACTTTATAGGAAATACTCAACATGGGTTTAGGATGAATAGATCTGGTCAAACTAAATTGCTTGGCTTTTATGAGGAAGTAAGTAGGAATTTAGACTTTGGCAGTAGTAGTATACTTGGATTTTGCCAAGGCTTTTGATACAGTCCCCCATAGGCGACTAAGGTATAAGCTAAGGTCTGTTGGGCTGGGGTGGCACATTTGTACATGGATAGAAAGCTGTTTGATGGATAGGATGCAGAAAGTAGTTGTTAATGGGGCTTCATCAATATGGACTAAAGCTCTAAGTGGGGTGCCACAGGGTTCTGTTAATTAATGATTTGGAAGTGGGTATTGTCAGCAAGGTTTCTTTGTTTGCTGACGACAAAACTTTGTCGACCATTAAAAACTTCACAGGATGTGCAATCGTTGCAGGGGGATCTAGATAGATTATCACATTGGGCTGCTAAGTGGCAGATGAGATTCAATGTTGATAAACAGTACAGAAAATGATTGTAGTGCCATATTAGTCCAATATATAGATAATTAAAAGTAAGAGTACTGTAATACTTTTTCTAAGGACTAACAGTTTATTTAGTTGACAAACTTTCGAGGGCTATGCCCTCTTCATCAGGTCAGAGCAGTACCGATTTTGACAAAGGTTTACTGGTAACAAAAAGTAAAAAGCGAATTCCAAAAGATAATAAGATAAGCAAAAAAAGCACTAGTTAAAAGCAAAAGGTGGCAAGGAATGTGTAGAGGGCAATAAAATGAGGAGATAGCAGAATATTGAAGTGGTAGTGAGAATAGGACAGGGGATGAAAAGAAAGAGGGTAGAGAAGGGGGGGGGGAGCAAAACAGAAAAACAAACATAAAGTGATGCATTTTGGACTTAAAAATCCTTGTGCAACTTATACTATAAATGGCCCTGTGTTAAGTGAATCCTTGTTGGAATAGGATCTTGGGTGGATAATAAATGTAAAGGTAGCAAGCAGTGCCAGGCAGCAACAACTACAGCCAGCAAGATATTGTTTTGTATAAAGAGAGGAATGGATTCAAGGGAGGAAAATGTTTTCTCCCTCTTGACAAAGCATTGGTAAGGCCTCATTTGGAATATGCAGTGCAATTTTGGAATTCTGAGTACAAAAAAAGACATCAGAGAGGGTTCAGAGAAGGGCAACCAAAATAAAGGGAATGGGGGAGCTTGAAAGGGAAAACAGATTGGATAAGTTACAATTTTGTACGCTGGAGAAAAGGCGGTTGTGTGGGAATATGATTACTGTGTATAAATACATTAACGGATCATACAGTACACACTATCTGGGGCATTGCTAACCAAGTTTAGAAAGGGTTTTTTTACTGCGAGAACGGTAAAACTATGAACGGTCTTCCATTGGAAATTGTGATGGCAGGTTCATTGTTGCAGGTTGCTGGTATTGATACATAAAGTTGATCCAGGGAGGATCAGAAAGGATTTTTCCCCTTCATAATTCTGGTGGGGTTTTTTTTTGCCTTCCTCTGGATCAACAGTTAGGCAGGAAATGAGGATATTTCTAGATGGGTTTGACTGGATGGACATATGTCTTTATTCAACCTCAAATACTATAACTCCCTCCAAACCCCATTTTCACATTATTAAGAATTGTCAAAGATGTCTCTGAAAGGACTTTCCTTACCTAGTCCCTCACAAGCAAAAAACAGGAGCAGTGCCGACAGCCGCTCTGCCTCTTGGTCACGGCTTTCAGGCAGTTGGGCATGACATTGCGCCTTAACCGACAGCTGTGACCAGGAAGTAGAGTGACTGTCAGCCACAGAGCAGAGGAGGAACAGTGCGAGATCTGGTCAGTTAAGTCCTTTCAGAGGCATCTTTGACAATTCTTACAAATGCAAAAATAGGGTTTGGGGGTGGGGGGTGCATGTTATGCTGGACATGCCCTTTAAAAATTATTGTACTGGCATATCACTTATATAAACAGCTTAGGTGTATAATCTCAATTCATCCTTCTTGTTTTTATTTATTGATCTGTTGCATTTCCAGTTCTTGCAGTCCTTTTATAGAATTACCTGCCCTTCTTAGTGGGGAACATGATTAACCTGGAACTTCAATTGGACTTATGGAATGCTTTGCTGTTCAAAAATATGGTACAGGTAAAATACTGGATACTCTACACATGGTTCATTTAGGTTGCATTCAGTCCCCAACTGCTTGGATTGTTTCTCCTACGTGTAATAAACCACACAGGCAAAAGATATATATATCACATTGTAAGAACTACATGTAAAATAATTATTCACATGGAATTTCTTCCCAGTGTGAGGATGTACACATTCTTAAAGGGTAACTGTGGTCTCCAATTCTTCCAAACTAGTAAGAATTAAAATAAAAAGCCTTCCACCGTACCTTCAAAATAAAACCTTTTGCGCGATCCAGCGTGGCCTCACTGCAGCCAGACAGGCGATTATCGGCTCATTTCAAAAGAAATACTGCAGGCTTTCATTTAACCCTAACTTGTCTGGAGACCACAGTTGCCCTTTAATTGCATTTAAAACAGGGGTGCCATTGCATTTCCTAAACGTATGCAATTCCTTAGGTATTCTATATATGATTTAAAAAGTTTAGCTCTCAAATTTGATGATCTGTTGCAGGCTCTCCTAGGTGGCAAGAAAGATTCTTCTTTGTCTGGTGCATTATGCAAAGGGTGTGTATATACAAATATTCCTTATCCAGGGCAGCTATGTATAAGATATCCTATTTTGGAGCTACATTATAAACAATGGCAGTACATCGGAGTTGTATGCAATAATCATTTTCAAAGCAGAAGAGCGTTGTAGTACAATGCAATTTGTAAAATTTCTAGAAGGAATCCTTCACAATTTAGTTGCTAACTACATTTGGAGGCATGGATTAGTCTCTTACAACGGGCTAGTATAATCCCTAAATGTCAGTTTCAGAGGATGACAATGCACACATTTCTCCTACTCTGCAAGCACAAGTTAGAGCAACTAATAGAAGAACTTTTAAATGTCATATGCCAGTCTGAGGTAGTTTCCAGTGGTTCAAAAGGGGGATGGGTTAACCCCTGCAAGACTAACGGCAAGTCCCAAGGAACCATTCAATTGGTAGGTTTTGATAATATATTAATGCTGCAAAAAAAAAAAAATCTTTTTACTAAAGGATCAGAAGACCAATTTATCTCTTGTAGGGCTGAAAGCAGAGTGGATAAAAATCAATGATTTTTTTTAAAGAAAATAAATTAAAAAAAAAAAAATCAAGATTTTTATAGTTTAACCCTTTCACTGCCAGGAGATTTTCATTTTTTTTTTGCGTTAACTGCCAGAAGAATTTTCAGGATTTTGCCCTCAATCACTTTAGACTAATTTTACAGTAGGAAACCTTGCAGTAAATCAGGAATATTATACATTGTTTTTTTCAGCACAAAGTGTACTTTAACAAAAAGAAGTTTCATCTTCAGGTTAGGAAAGGTTTCTTTACAGCAGATGTGGCAATGGCAAGTTTACTGAATAGCTTTAAAAGTTGCATAGATAAGTTTCTAAAACTAAAAATTACTGGTATTAATACATATGCTGTAGTTCTGGTTGATCCAGGGATACTTTCCGATTGCCGTTTGGAGTCAGGAAGGAATACCCCCCCCCCTTTTAGCCGGGGTTTATTGCCTTCCCCTGGATCAACTGTTAGGTGGGGTTAAAAAGGAGGGTGAAAAGGTTGGACTTGAAGGACCTATGTCAATTACAGCAATAATAGGCCTAAACCATGTACCAAATCATTGGGACGAAGATCAAGATGGAGGCAAAAATAACTTCAACACTGTGTGAATCTAGAAACAGAACTAATACAGTAAATGGCCATTAGGAGCATGCATTCACTGTCTCTTATTAGGATTAGCAAATGTAGCAGAACTATAACTCCCAATAGACACTAAGATCCCCTAAAAGTTACAGCAATAGGTTACATACCATATCTCTGATTCTACACCCAATAGAGTTTTCTTAATAAATTGTTTCACTGCTAAAAATATTGTGTGTGTGTCCCATGCAGGTGATAGTGTGTGTCCCATGCAGTCATCACTTCCTGTCTAGCAAACAGAAGCTGAATTGTCTTATTACTTTCTATGGAAAGTAGGGGGGAGTAAATTTGAGAGTGGGAAGAAGTTGTAAATGGGTAAGACTGTCACATGTTTTATAAACAGCACCTAATTGCGTGTAATACAGGAACTTCTTGTCTTGTCATGTACAATGTCTAAGAGAATTTTTGATTTGCTAACAGTGTGAAGGCGCAAACAGGTGTCCGATTCTGTCCACCACCCGTGGCCACAGAACCTCATTGGATATCAGTAAATCCTGCCCCCAAGTGTCGCTATATAAATGGAATTAAACATATATACTATACACCCTTTGCTGATGAGGCCCAGCACTAGGCACAAGCGAGACAGAGTCCCAATCCTGAATATCTTCATTTTTTTCGATTTGGGCCCCTCATGGGATTAAGTTTGACACCCCTGATCTAGTCCAACCTACTCAGCAATACCTACATTTCCCAACAGTTCATCCAGAGGAAGGAAAAAACAGTATGAGTGCTAGGCCACACTAGCGAGATTTGTTTGCATTTGCGCATGCAATTGTGCATGGGATTTTTGCTAAGATTACAGCGAAACAGATAGCTTGAGAAAGGTCTAAGAGACACAGACAGAAACGTCGCTATCTGTTTAGTTGCACATTAAATAAAGTTGGAACTTCTGCACAAGTTCTGTGAGTGGTCTGCAGTTTACTTTATGGTTGGATAATTAAGAATCACAGCAGCACCCAGGCCTACAAAGTATCTGAAGGTAGAGTGCACACTACTTTCTAAGTTGTTATATTCCCTGATAGGGAATAGGTTTAATAATAGAGGAGTGCAAGTGCAAGGTATATGTGTATGTGTACTTGGTTGGACACTACCAAATCATTTTAGAAGTGGCACAGCGCACCCAATGCAATATTGGTTATGTTACACATACAGGCAGAATTTTGGATTTTTTTTTATGCTTTTTACTTCAAATGCAAATGCAAGGAAAGTGCAGCTCTTACATATCAAACTCCCACATGTCCTAAATCAAACAGTACACCACACAAACTTAACATACCTCAATATAACCCCTGCAAAAGGGAGATTCAATAAAAGTTCTTAATGTTTAAAATGGTGCTAATTTTGCCCCAACCAATAAGATCTTGTTTAACATTTGAAAGCTAACATCTGATTGGTTGGGGCAAAATTAGCACCATTTTAAACGATAAGAACTTATATTGAATAACCCTGTATATTTTTGGAGCCTACATACCTTCACCTACGTAACTGTGCCATTCTTTCATACATACTGTACATGTAGCTTATATGATATGGAGCAAACCTGAAGCTTTTCTGGCAAATGCAGTGGGTCTGCTCCTGGTTGTAGTGCTGTCACAGTGAAATGGTACACCATCATCCACTTTGCCTTACATGATGCAAACTCATGTAAGCTTATGTAATTAATTCTGTGTGCAGTACTGGAAGTACAGCCTATCCTAAATATAGTTTAACCCTTTCACTGCCAGGAGATTTTCATTTTTTTTTGCGTTAACTGCCAGAAGAATTTTCAGGATTTTGTCCTTAATCGCTTTAGACTAATTTTACAGTAGGTTACCTTGCAGTAAATCAGGAATATTATACATTGTTTTTTTCAGCACAAAGTGTACTTTAACATGGTAACAGAATTTTGTAACTTTTCTGGAAATTTTACTGGAATTATGGGTAAAATATGTAAAAAAAATGAAAAATTTGCAAATTTTCATGGATTTTTCCCATTTTTACTTATAGTTATCTTAAGGTTACACACAAAAATCTGATGTTGACTCTTTCCTATATTTGAATAGTAAATTGATTAGGTTTTCAGAAAAGCCCTCTCAACTTCCTTCCTTTCCCTCTCAACTTCCAAGCCGCTAAGGATAGATGTATACAATTCTGAAACTTTACTGGCCCCTTTGTTAGGAGATCATGGAGTATTGGGAGATGGAATAGTCCTTCTTCCACGAATGATAATAAGGCAAGGAACCATGGATGTCTTGGCCAAAGAGGACATTTCCTTTTCTGCTTTTATTTTGCAGAGGACTTTCCAGACCATAGAGAAAGGTTGGAAGATGTAGAGCAGATACAAGCTCCAATCTTGTTCTAGAACATCCCTGGCTAAGGTTTGAGGACAATGAAGTCTTGAGCAGTTTTTCAGACATTTGGTGTTTGTTAGAGTTGCCATCAAGTCTATTGTGGGTTCTTCCTATAGTTGAGTAATTCTTCAAAAATGAAAGGGTATAGACTCAATTCCCCTGGCAGAACTTGATTTTGGCTACAATGTTTTGTCTGCCTGGCAGGTGTATTCCTGTAAGATCCTATATTTACCACCCATGCGTCTGGTGTTACTAGCGTATATACTTGTGTATAAGCAGAAGTACTCATTTTTACCTGAAAAAACTAGTAAAACTGATTCGAATACAAGCTGAGAGTTGACTTTCTCCCATTGACAGAACCATAGTTTCACAGACAGTCCTATAGAAAGCCTCATACACAGCCCCATAGAAAGTCCAATACACAGCCTCATACCTTTCTTTGCAGCCTGTTTGTTTTCTTCCCTTTCCCTTGTAGTCTGGGCTGATCTATGAGTAAGCAGGACAACAATTGTCTGCCCCACCGAAATCAAGAGGATTCTGTGTTACAGGGTACAGCTTTTGTTTTCCCAGGGCCATGCGATTTTGTCAAGCTGCTCCTTCAAGCATCCAGATCAGCCAAGACCCGAGTATAAGCCGAGGGGAGACTTTCAGGATGACTTAAAAAGGTAAAATTTCTCAGCAAATATGTATGGCACTTTTACGATGGACGCTAATGATTCCATCTTAAATTTTTTTGTTTGAAGGAATGTGCTGAGTGGACCCATATCCAAAATTGGTCCGAATTCTATTTGAAAGCCTTGAAATTTTATCCTGTTTATCCAAGAATCTGAAATGGCACCAGCCCAAACCTTGCTGAAGTTGGAACCCTGCTACTTGCAAGGTCTGGACTGATTTCTGGTTTCTAGACCCACCTGATCTTGGAAAGGGCATTGGTTTCCCGCTATTGCTCTGGGTTAATACTCCTCTCATGATTCAAGATCGCATTTAGCGAGACTTTATCATATATTTGCTCAGGGAGTCTGGGTAAATCGGCCATATTATCCTCTGAACTACTGCTTGCAAAGAATGCTGGGTAACTATTGCTAAATGTGTATCCGCGCTTATATAGTGTGGCGCAGATGCAGTAGTGAACTGGTAGAGGAAGCAGTCGAGGTGCACGTTTGCATGTCCCTGCCGCCTCATGTTTGACTTTGCTTCTTTACTTCACAATCTTAAATTAAATTGAAAAAGGGTATATTAATTTTTTTTTTCAGCGAACATACCCTTTAACTGGAGACCTGGATCACATCCGTTAATGCAGTCTGTCAGAAGTTTTGTAACTAGTAAAAAAAAAAAATGTTCAGACTTCCTGCTTCCAGTAGCTTGAGTGATTTCACTGCACCTCCCTTTTCCATGAGGTATGAACCTTTACAATGAAGACTTCCTACTTAAAGGGTAGGTCCACCCCCAAATAAAGTTTGCATAAATCTGATTTTAATAGCCCACTATTCTGATCTGCATTGGTGAAACTTTAAAAAAAAAAAAAAATCATTTTGAAGTTATTAGCTCCATTAGTAATGAGACCATTAAAATCCAAACTTCCGGTACTTCATCACGTACCAGACACGTCTCTGATGCAGCGTGTCATCGCTTCAGCTTTTGTTCTGCCACCCTTCTTTTCTAAGCTGTACATTCCCTAAAATATACTTGGAAACCAGTTTTGACAAAGTTAGATTTCTGCTTCATATACATATTAAGAAATTAAAAATTTGCTTCTGGGCAAATTCTTACCAAATAATATCCTACAATGATTTTAATTTTACTATTAGTGCTCACAAACCTTTTCAGCATATTCTTTCAGCCTAAAGAAAAATGCCCTGACGCATTTTTTTTAGGCCCACATGGACACACTAGTTGCAATGGCGTGTCATGGTGAAGCAACGTGGGCATAACTGGGCATGTCTGAGGCAGAGCTATGCTGGAAGCCTGGACAAAGCATGGGGTGCCGCATGGGCCATGTTGGGCACCCCTACAATCACATATGCTAAAAACACAAAGCAAAACAATGTAACATTTTATCTGATGACAAACATTTTTAACTGTCGGTTACCTGGAGTGGTGACTGAAGGTAGTCCTCATATCCTTTGGCAAACATCTCATATGCATTTGGTGAAGGACGATTTTGGCTTAAATATTCTAGGTACTGGAGGTAAGAGCAAAAATCCTTTTCGGAATGATGATGAGAACCAGAAATCACAAACTGAACCTCCAGCTTGCATAACAAAAGGGAAAATTTGAGTTAATGCGTGTTAATAAATAGAATCATTTGCTTATTATATTAATAATTTATTGGGTTACCTTAAAAAGCCGAAAGATGAGTCTTTGGTGCCCTTTTGAGAGTACAGGAAAACCCTTCTTATTAGTTAGGAAGATATTAGTTGGAAGAATGGCTGCCTTGATAGGTTCCCCCAGCCATCTGTCTAGAACATGACTATTTGGAATATCAGCACCAACCTCTATAGCTAATATAAAGGAAAGATAGGGAAAAAAATTTAACTTACAGGGAGCAGCTAAAAATAAGAGATATTAAAAAAAAAAATAAGAGGAACAAAATTTTGCTAACCCAATGCAACTCTTTTGTTGTAATCACAAAGGCTCCTAAAGTTGTGCCACCTGCAGAGCAAAAAAAGCATCTAGCAATGAACAGAATGTTTTTCATATCAAAAGGCATCTATGCAAACAAAAAAAAAGTCATTACCATAACCAAGTTCTCTCTTCTCTGCTGCTATCCTCCTCACTGTGACTGTCAGGCTCATTTTCAATTAGGTCATCACGTAAGTCATCAGGGGCCATCAGAGGTACACGCATCCAGAACTAGTAAATTTGAGACAAAATTAACTCTATACATACCAAGCTATTCATTAATCTTTGCAGGTTAAATGGTTATTTTACCATAGTGGAGTGGTGTCCTGTGTGAATGTGATTGATAAGTAGCCGTGCTAAGTTGCTGTTGTTCTCCTGCTTTAGTGGAATTAAGAATGCCGGGAGGCCCAAATATGCAGAAAAATGCAACTCCTGCATCACTGCCTATCGCACAAAGGAAAAGCCAATACAGCAATAAATGTACAACATTGTAAAAAAACAAAAAAAAAAAAACAACAATAACTGAAGAATAGCACAAAGAAATAACACTGGGATCTATTAACATTCTTCCTCTTACCGCCTCTGAGGTTTTGCGGATTTGAGACACATCAGAATCAGCCTTGATCCACTCTGATAGTTTTCCTACAATTAATGTATTCCAGTCTGTTGAGAAAAAAATATTATGCATGCGAGGATCTAGAAGTAAGAGCATTAATTCATAAACATTTATTATCATCCTCATCAACGGATTTACAAACGGACTACAGAAAGAGCTCTAGCAGCACTGATGTAATTGTAGCTTCAATGATAAATATATAAATTGAAGAGAATACGCAGTGTTTAAAACTTGTCACATTGTCTAAAAAGGGGATTTTTATGTTTACTCACCTGTAAAATCCTTTTCTCTAAAGCTGTAAGGGGGACCCAGGGAACGCAGGGGGTAAGCACCTTTCTCCAGGAGCGGACACTTTAATTTGTAAGGAAGTGAGGCTCCGGTGCTCCTCCCTTCAGGTATATACCTCCTAGCACCAGAAGCCTCCTCCAGTTGGTCCCAAAGAGGGAGCGTAAGCAAAGAACAGAAGAAAGAAATGTAGAAAAACGAAATAAGAATTAACAGGCAACAAGCCAAATACAACCATGTCAACCAAAAGGGAGGTACCTGGGTCCCCCTTATGGCTTTAGAGAAAAGGATTTTACAGGTGAGTAAACATAAAAATCCCCTTTTCTCTGACAGCCTCAGGGGGACCCAGGGAACGTTCCAAAATATTAAGGGTGGGAAACGGAACTAAAAAAGCTAGGCTTCCGCAGTTCTCAGGATAGAGCCACCAACGCTGTATCCTTCTCTGCAAAAATTGGAGCCGATAAAATTTGATAAAAGGTATGTATGGAAGACCGTCGCCGCCCGACAAATCTGGTCCACCAAGGCACCATGACGAGCCGGCCAAGAGGCTCCTACCGCCCTGGTAGAATGAGCCGTAACCCGCAAGGGAAGAACGGCTCCAACTGCCACGTAACAGCGGACAATAGTAGATTGAATCCATCTCGGGAGAGTTTGCGGGGAAGCCCTGGATGCCCGGCGGGGCCCCGCCAGGAGAATGAACAAAGCCTGGGTGGAACAGATGCCTTCAGTGCGAGCAATGTATACTCTCAAAGCTCTCACTACGTCAAGATAATGCAAACTGCGCTCCTTGGAAGAGGATGGATTCGGAAAGAAGGCTGGAACTATAATTTCCTGATTGATATGGAAAGACGAGAACACCTTCAGTCGGAAAGAGGCGTGAGGCCTAAGAATTGCCTTATCTGAATGAAAAGTCAGACACGAGGGGTCCACGGACAAAGCGGCTAGTTCCGACGCTCGCCTGATAGAAGATATGGCCAAAAGAAAAGCCGTCTTCCAAGAGAGAAGCGATAAGGGAATAGCTCGTATAGGCTGGAAAGGAGGCTTTTTAAGCGCCCTGAGTACTAAGGACAGGTCCCAGGGTTAGACTGGGATACGAACCGGAGGACGCAAATGAGCTACTCCCTGTAAAAAGGTCTGGATATCCTTTCTACTCGCAAGTCTCTGATGAAAGTATATAGAAAGAGCCGAAACCTGACCCTTGAGAGCACTTAAAGAAAGACCACCGTCAAATCCCTTCTGAAGAAAACGAAGGATCCTAGATAGGACAAACCTAGCCGGAGGAAAGCTTCCAGATGAGCTCCACGTCACATACCGTTGCCAGCTCCTATAATACACCTTAGATGAAGATTTTCTAGCCGCCAACATAGTAGGTATTGCTGATGCCAGCACCCCTCGTCTTCTCAGGATGGCGGACTCAACCACCACGCCGTTAAATGTAGACGCTGAAGAGTCGGGTGACGAAAAGGACCTTGCGAAAGACTGACATTGATAGCAGATCTGAGAACCAAACCCTCCTTTGCCATCGAGGAGCTATGACGATTACTGGAATTCTTTCCTTCTATATCTTCTACAGGATCCTGGGTATCATCGCCGTTGGTGGAAATATGTAGGCTAGGTGGAAATGCCAAGGAACCACCAGAGCATCTATGAGGACCGCCAGAGGATCTCTTGTTTTGGTGCCAAAGATCGGAACCTTGCAATTGTGTCGGGAGGCCATCAGGTCGATGTCCGGAGTCCCCCATCTCTGTGATATTTCTTCGAACACCTCCGGGTGGAGAGCCCACTCTCCCGGATCGAGAGTGACTCAACTTAAAAAGTCTGCTTCCGTATTGAGGACACCGGGGATGTATATTGCCGACAGGGCTGGAATGTAACATTCTGCCCAAGTCAGGATTCGGTGTGATACTGCCATCGCCAATTCACTTCTTGTTCCTCATTGATAATTTATGTATACCACAGCTGTGGCATTGTCCGACTGTATACGGACATTTGTGCCCTTCAGAAGGTCTGTCCAGTGAGAGAGCAAGATATATCGCTTGTAACTCCAAGACGATTATTGGCAGGTGGGATTCTTCCTTGGTCCAAAGGCCTTGAGCCTTCCGAGAACCGCATACCGCTCCCCACCCTAGGAGATTGGTGTCCATCGTCACCATCGTCCAAGAGGGAAGGCACAAAGGTTTGCCCGCTGCCAAGTTGTGCTCCAAGGCCCACCAGGTCAGAGAGATCCGCACCAGCTGCGGGGGATGAATCTGGAAGTCTAGGGACCATTGGGATTTGTCCCAACAGCGAAGAAGGTACCTCTGGAGGGGACGTAGATGGAAAAGGGCATACGGAACTGCTTCCACTGATGATACCATCTTCCCCACCAGACGCATCGCCTGTCGAATTGAGAGTTGTTTGTATGTCTAAGCCTGAAGGGATGAAATTTTGTCTTGAGGAAGAATGATCTGTGTCGAATAACATCCCCAGGAAAACCATGTGTTTCGAAGGAGTTATAAAAGACTTCGCCCTGTTTATTATCCATCCGAACCGCATGAGTTGACATACAGTGAGCGACATGTTGTTGCGCTAACTCGAAAGTTGCTGCCTTTATAAGTAGATCGTCCAGGTAAGGAAGGATAAAGATGCCCTGGAGACGAAGGAAGGCCGCATGACAGGCCATGACCTTGGTGAAAACGCTGAAGCTAGGCCGAATGGTAGGGCCGTGAATTGGAAGTGCCGGGAACCTATGGCGAAGCGGAGAGCGATAACCGGTCCAGATGGGTATGTGGAGGTATGCGTCCCAAATGTCTAGGGAAGCGAGATGGTCGCCTGGCACTATGGCCAAAATAACTGACCGCAAATATTCCATCTTGAATCTGAATTTTTGCACGTAGAGATGACCTCCGAAAGGACGGAAAGCGTCGGGCCCTGTTCTGCGGAAGAAAGGTGCTTTTACCTCCTGTAGCTTGAGCGATGATCCTCTCCACTTCAGGTCCGAACAGGAGGCATCCCAAGAAGGGTAGGTTGGTGAGCGCCTTTTTTGATGCAGGATCTGCCGCCAGCAGGTTCCGGGGGTAAGCAGCAGGTGACCGCTGGTTAACCGCCCAGCGGGGGGGGGGGGGGGGGGGGAGATCTGCCCATTTTTAGTCCCGACTGACATGATGAGCAGCCCCTCTGCCGCACTCGAGTGGCCGAGGCCGCTGCTGAGTGCTCAAGTCCCACGTGGGGAGCCGGTGAGGCCTGGAAACCACCAGCTCCAGTAAAGGAAATCTTGTCTTTCCTGGGTCCTTCTCCTGAAGCGGACACTTTAAAACTGGAGGAGGCTTCCGGTGCTAGGAGGTATATACCTTAGGGGAGGAGCACCGGAGCCTCACTTCCTTACAAATTAAAGTGTCCGCTCCTGGAGAAAGGTGCTTAACCCCTGCGTTCCCTGGGTCCCCCTGAGGCTGTCAGAGAAAATATACTTCATAATACTCCTGCCCTATTCCTTGGAGATTTGCACTTCACACTTCCATCTACCGTTTTTCTGGCTGTAGTTGTGCATGTGCATTGTGCTAGATTACATGAATTCGAACAGCGAGCAATGTCCCCTGCTTGGAGAGGTCATATGTGCAAGATTACCAACAAACTGGATGGGTCAGCATCTGCATCCCCATGGTAATAAAAGTATTGAATTTTACGTATACATTTATTAAGATTGTGCCACTTGGGGATGCAGTGCTGTACATTATTATAACACATAGAAAGTTACAAAGAGGATAAAGAATATAAACATATACAGATGTGTATTAACAAGTAGACAAATGCTTGAACCATGCATCGAGGAAAGAGGTGCCTATCCCATAGAGCTTACAATATAGTTATTAAAAAGGTATCGCTACTGGTAAAACCTCCTTTTTTTCTATTTAGTTTTATTGAAGAACTAGCAGTTGTACCCGGAGTTGCCCGTGTACACACGTGGGTAAAGTAATTTTTACATGCAGGTGTGTTTGGCTTAGATGGAAGAGACAGGCAGAAAAAAAAAAGTGCACAGTTGGTAATGTACATCATGTATTTAATAGTTATGAGTTGAGGAGGTGACATTGCTTGACGGACATATAGCACGTTTATTCCAACACCTTATATACAACGTTATCAGCGTAAATATACAAATGTTGTGGTGAACCTACTTGTGAACATGCTACATGGAATAAGCTGTTGGGAAAACTTGTTGATTGCAACTGAATACCACAGCACTTGAGTGACTGATGGGCGTCAGTGTCTCTGAAGCATGTGACGTGTGGCTCTTTGTCAGTGTTGTTAGTCGGACTGTTGCGCTGTCTGAGCATTGTGTGTTTTTAATAAGCGTGCTCAATATTTTGCACATTTGTTAGAATCTTCACTTTGTTTGTACTTTATCCTTGCACAAGGACCACTTTATTTTGACTATTCTGTTCTTTTAGTTGTAACTATCTGTGAAGTGTGTGACGTGGGCAGTGTGTGTCTGTTTCCTAAGTCCAGGTAATGCAGGAATTCCTGTGTAGTCCATCATACCCCCCAAACGTCCCGGTTTGAAAAGGTGGATGGGGCATGTCTGTGATGTTGTGGTGTCCTGGAGGCTGGGACATAACATTTGGTGGTTGCGATATTGGGGGCCAGGCCACGCCGTTTCAAAGCATGGGCGTGGCCATGCCATTTAGGGACGTGGGTGTGGTGTTTGGGGGTGTGTGCCTGTGATGTTTGGGGGGCAATGACTAGATGTTTGTGTATTTGGGTTTGATTCGGGAACAGACCTGGGATGTTTGGGGGTGTGGCCATGATGTATGGGGGTGGACCATAATGTTTTTGGGGGGTGACCACAATATCTGGTAGCATGGTCACAACATTTGGGGGCAGGTTTGCGAGCATGGCAGTTATCTTTGGGAACGTGGCCTTGATGGTTGAGGTATGAGCATGACCGTGATGTTACATAGTTACAAAGTAATTGAGGTTGAATAAAGACATCAAGTCAATCCTATTCACCCTCTTTTTTTTACCCTACCTAACAGTTGATCCAGAGGAAGGCTAAAAAAAAAAAAAACAGCAAAAAAAAGGGAAAAAATTCCTTCCTAACTCCAAATCGGAAAGTATCCCTGGTTCAACCAGATCTATATGTATTAAAGTGTATGCCCATCAAAAAATTTACTTTCTTTCTAACTTTTACTGAAGAACAGTAGGTAAATGCACTATTTCTTACCTCCCGTTCTTCAGTAAATCTTGCAGGAGAGGAGGAGAACCGGCATCGTTCCAGCGCTGACAGAGCCCAGTAAGTTCTACTCCTCTCCTGCAAGATTCACTGAAGAACGGGAGGTAAGAAATAGTGCATTTACCTCCTGTTCTTCAGTAAAACCATTAAAAAGAAAGTTCATTTTTTGATGGACATACCCTTTAATACAAGTTATTCTCAATATTTTTTAATTTTAGAAACTTATCCAGGCCTTTTTTAAAGCTATTTAAAGGACAACTCCACCCTCATAAGAACGTCTTTTAGAAAGAACGGCCTCTTTAAAATATGTTGATATATAATACTTTGTCCAATTAATTCATTACTGTATGCCTGCTATGCTTCTGGAGGCCTCATGGAAACTGAGCAATTTAGTGACCTGTACTGAGCCTGGGCATGCTCAGAAGAGAAAGACAGGGGATTAACATTCAGTCATTGGCTGTGATGTCAACTGTCAAATCCATAACTGACAGTTGCTAACTGGAAGAACCAGGAAGCAGAAACAGGGGCAACAGGACATTGTGCAGGATTTCAGGTTAGAATTACATCTTATAGATTTCAAACCATTACCGCTTAGGGTTTTGGGGGGTGATTTACCTGTATGTAAGTTTTCATTTTAGGGCTGGACTTGCCTTTTAATGAACTTGTCATTTCCACATCTGCTGGAATACAGTGCCACAGTTTCACCTTTCTCACTGTAAAGAAACCTTTCCTTACCTGAAGATGAAACTTCTTTTCTTCCAACCATAAAGGATTAAAGGAGTATCCTAAAATATTAACTGTGCAGCTAGCAACATTTCTGCCAATACCAATTACATCATACCTTTCCTTTAAAGCTATTAGTTCTAGTTCCCCGGTTTTTCCAGCCAGACTTCTTGCATATGTAATCATACATTTTAGATTATTAATTGATTTACTTCCATACTTGGTCGTATATGCCTCCTTATCCTCTATGCTCCCCCCTCCCCCTGATCCCTAACTTCTCTATCTTCCCCTGTGTAGTTCAAAGTACCCTCCCCCCCATACCTTGTTTAAAATCTCCTCCAACCCCCTAGACATCTTCTCGCCCAAAACAGCTGCACCATCATCATTGAGGTGCAATCCGTCTCTACTAAAGAGGGTGTGGCCGTGACAGCAATGTCTGGGGGTGTGGTCACATTACAGGAGGCTCTGCTTTAAATTTCTTAGCGTGACAACCGTGATATGAATCAAATGTGATTGATATCACCAATAGTAACAGTCTTTCCAGGGTTTATATTTGTATATAAATGTGGTTCATATCACCAATAGCAGCATAATCTTTCCAGGGTTAATATTTGAAACCTTCCAGGAGCCAATTGTAATGTGTTATAGACCTTAAGGGAAATGTCTCATTCCCTCTGTTATAGAAGCTGTTGTTCTGTGTGTGCAGCTCTCTCAGTTGTGTAGCCGTAAATTACGCTTGTTGTGTCACTGAAGTGGACTCTGTGTCTGTGTTGTTGAAGTCGGGCAGCACACAGAGCCCAGGCCCTTCATCTGAGTTACTGAATTGGGGAATCACACTCTGCAAGTGACGTGCAGGCTTTATATTGTTCAAACTGGACTTCACTTGCCTTGTCCCTTTCAGAGGGTGTCGCTGTTATGTGGGTGCATTCAGGGGTGTGGCTGTGTGGTGAGCGCATCTGTAAGTTCCATTCCTTTGTTCCTGGCTCCTCCTGAAGTTTTTATTGAAGAACAGGAGGTAAGACACAGCTCCTTTACCCCCCATTCTTTAATAAAACTAAAAAAAAGGGGGGTTTTACCAGTGGAGATACTTTTTAAATCTGATGTACATTTACCTCGTCCAGACAGCAGCAAATCAGATCGGGTTTGAGGCCCAGGGCGAGATTTTGCAGGTTCCTTGTGAAATTCCCTTTTAAACCGTGGATGAAAAATTGGCATACACAGAAAGTCAAACCTAAAATGATAAAAATGAAAATCCATTCTTTAAACAAATACTCTTACATTTAGACATAGCTCATGTTTTATAAATTAGCGTTTTACTCATCTGTATTTTGTAATGTATGCTAATGGTGGCCATAGACACTTAGATCACAGTTGCACGATTTTAGGATATGCCAATATCATACAATCATCGGATCGTATCTGTATGTTAGTTTAAAGATGGTTTAACGATCCACATTGGGCAAGATGAAAAATATTTGGCCAATCAGAAATCAAATTGTACGATCGGATTGCAGCATCTGTGGCCACCATAGAAACTATAGTTTTAGTCAATGCTATTATTACATCCACTATAGCAATATAATCAATGCTAAATAGAACCAGGATAAAAATGGGGGTAAAATGATGCCCATATCGTACGTTGTATACAATTAGTCCTTCTACATGTACCAGCTTAACAGATCGTTGCCAGATTGCACTGGTAATGGCAGTAAATCAAGAGGTGAAGGTCCATGCAAACTGGATAATCTATAACATACGGTCCACCCAGGGACTCAATTCTATATCACAATTCCCAGCATCCACCGGGTCAGTTACACATTCATTCATAAAAACGCATGTAAAGCACATGTCACAATGCGCACACACTGACATGACTAGTTATCACAATAATTTAAAAGGCTTTTTGCGTAAGAAGAACCGACCTACAGCGGACAACTCACCCCTGCTTCGCAACCGCTGCCAATGTGTCAGCAACCTCGGAGACACAACTTAGATCTCGTCCACTAGACACACGACCTCCGCTAGCCGCCATCTTGCACTGAGGAAGCTCAACGCGCTCTACCAGGTTCTCGTGACAACAGTTCGGATCAGCCAATAGGATTTGACTGTGGAATCTAAAGAACCAATAGCGGCCGCTGAGCTAGAAACGTCCGCCCCTGGCCAATGAAAAAACGAATCGCCACATACAAGCAGAAATGAAAACCAATCAGAATGGAGCGGGGCTATTCTAAGGCCGACTAGTGGAACACAATGTTGACTCGTGATCATTGTAATGCAACGTTGACATACCAAACCTCAACTTTCGTCTCTGGGCCAGTGGCGCAATGGATAACGCGTCTGACTACGGATCAGAAGATTCTAGGTTCGACTCCTGGCTGGCTCGTACAGACATTTTTGCTCCTCATGATTCTAATATTTGGATCTTTCTTATTAATATCGATAAATGTGTTTTTGCCAGCATAATGGTATCTAACACAAGCAGACGTCTTTCTTTGGTACTGCACTGCATCCATATTACTGTTAAATCTTTCTCAGTATTGGATTTGTTTCATGGACTTTTTACTTTTTTTATTTAGATTTTTCAAATTTGTTCACGTTCAGTTGTTGACACTTGGAATGAAAGGACATGTCAGGGTAAGGCCAGCGCCATTCCATCCATACATGGTCACCAGAACATCACAATCAAAGTTACCCCTAGGATAACTGAGGTCCAAAAATGACTTTAGGTACATTGACAGGAATTGCTTTCCTGGGTAGTTTTACAATTTACTTTCATTGTTGTTTTTACAGTTTTGAAGGTGGACATTTTTACATGTGATGTGGTAACAGCATCACCAGATCCCCTGCACTTCCTGCTCTGAAACCATGTGACAATCCCTCTTCCCTTTGTCTCCGCCTCCTTGTGGGCCCCCATAGCCCCTCCCCTTGCAGTCCCCTTAAAACCCCCTCTGGCCCCTCCTACACATCTTTAAGTCACTCTCATTCTATCTCTTCCTGGTTTCTTCTGCTTTCTCCTGTACTGAGCATGTGCTAACCACAGATTAGAAGGAGGAACTAGTATTGTGACCTGAGATTCAGAACCTCCCACCCCCTAACTTTCTGATCAGTGATTTCTTCATATCTTGGGCTATGCAGCACGTAGAGATGTGGTTGATGGTTCATTTTAAAGGTAGGAACCTAGCCTTTATAATCAACTTGTTTGGAGACCACGACTCCTCTTTAATGTTAAAGGACAACAATATCAAAGATGAGTGCTAAAAGCCCGCCTCCTAGAGGGCCCAAATCCATAACTGACAGTTACTAACTGGAAGAACCAGGAAGCAGAAACGGGAAACAGGACATTGTGTAGGATTTCTGGTTAGACTTATATATTTCACATTTCAAACTATTACCGTTTAGGGGTTTGGGGGGGGATTTACCTGTATGTAAGTTTTCATTTTAGCGCTGGACTTTCCCTTTAAAAGACTGAATCCCCGGCAGGCCCGTTGGGCACTCTTCTTTTTTTCTCGTTTCAACTTCATTATTACTTACCGCCCCGGTACCAGAAACAAGAAGACTGGTGCCCCTTCTAGAAGTTTTATTACCTCTGATCCCTCTTTTGACCAATATGAACCCACCATTCGATCTTCCAAGATAATTGCCGCCTTATCAACTCCTCTTACTCCTCAGCTTCTGGCCTGTCAGCTCTCTGCACCTACCAATACTCCTATCGGTATGATATATATACCTCCTGAACACAGGTTAACTATTCTTCAACAGACCCACAGATCTAAACAGGCCGGCCATCCTGGAGTCCTCAAAACTTTACAACACCTTAATCATCTAGTTTGGTGGCCCTCCATACAAAAGGACATAAATAACTTTGTATCAGCCTGCGTAGTCTGTGCAACTTCTAAGTCTGATCACTCCCAACCCCCCGGCCTTCTGAGATCCTTGCCTATTCTTTCTCACCCATGGACTCACCTTGCTATGGATTTTATTGGTGAACTGCTCCTGTCTAGAGGAAATATTGGCATTTCGGTTGTGATACATTGCTTTAGCAAAATGGCATACTTTATTCCTCTTCCTAAATTCCCTACAGCTCCTGAACTTGCCCAACTCTTCATCTCCCACATTTTTCGTCTAAATGAGACTTGCCGAGGAACTCAATTTGTTGCAAAATCTTGGAGAGCCCTCTGCAAAATTCCAGAGATCTCGCTACCACCCCCAATCCAATGGAGCAGCAGAACAACTTAATAAGGCACTTGAACAATTTCTTCAGTGCCACGTTTCCCTGCTAAGATGACTGGTCGAACCTTTTACCATGGGCGGAATTCGCCCATAATAATGTCACCCAATCCTCTAAACGCAGACCTTCTCCTCCTTACTCAATTGTGGATAAAGTATGGCTCTCCACCAAAAACATTAAAGGGGAACGGTGGTCCAAAAATGACTAGGTAAATGACTAGGTAAATTGAGGTAAATTGATAGGAATTGCTCCCCTGAGAATTTTGCAATTTATTTCCATTGTTTATTTTGCGTAGTTTTGAAGATATTTACATTTTTGTGTGTGATATGGCAGCAGCATCACCAGGTCCCCTGCACTTCCTGCTTCCTGCTCTGAAATTGTCAATCAATCTGTCCAGTGTCTCCTCCTCCCCTTTGCAGCCCCCTGGTCCCTACCACTCATGGACCCCATGGTCCCTTCAGTTGCAGGCCCCCGATGGCCCATTATCTTACAGCCCCATGTGGCCCCGCCCATTCATGGGTGCCCACTCATGGGTGCCTAATCCCCACCCACTCGTGGGTGCAGTGGGTTACTTAGACCCCCCCCTACAGAAATCTCTGTGGTAACAGCCTTTTCAGGCAGAGAAAAGGCCTGAAAAGGCTGTTTATCACACAGTGAAAGAGAAGGGCTGTAGATTCCCTTACCTTCTCTGTCAGGACTTCACGCAGCAGAGAGGACTGTCTCCCTCACACACTGAAGGAGTCTGAGGCTGTGCTTGCCGGCAGCACAGAGCAGGAGAAGCCTCAGGAATGTCACAAGTCAGCCTCCCACCCATTAACTTTCTGGTCAGTCATTTTTGTATATCTTGGGCTGTGGAGCACGTAGAGAGGTGGTTGATGGCTCGTTTTAAAAGGTAGGAAACTGGCCTTTCATTTAAACTTAACTTGTTTGGAGACCACAGTTCCCCTTTAACCTCAAACTCCCATCTCCCAAATTTGGTCCTAAATTCATTGGTCCTTTTCCTATCATGGAAGTAATTAACTCTACTGCCTTTAGTTTATCACTTCCTCCTGAGAAGAAAATTCCTAATGTGTTCCATTACTTGAGCCTGTGACTTCTAACCATTTTTCTTTTCCTCAGTCCCTTCCTATTCCAATTTTGGTCAATGGTCAACAAGTATATGAAGTGGAAAGGATCCTCGATTCCAGGTTCTCCAGAGGGACCTTACAATATCTTATCCATTGGAAAGGCTTTGGTCCTGAGGAGTTTTCTTGGGTCAAACACCTGGATGTTCATGCTCCTCGTTTAGTTCAAAAATTTTACAAGAACTTTCCACATAAACCTGGTCATGATGATCCTGAGGCTCCCCCTGGGGAAGGGGGTACTGTAAGGAAGCATTACGCACCGTTCACGTGACATCAGGAATGCGCGATGGTGCGTCGCGTGGCGCATGTGACCTCATGGGAAAGTGAATTTGGCACGAAGATTCAAAAGGGCAGGAAACTGCCTCCCAATACCCGCAAAAAGCATTGCTTGCATATTGAGCTGTGCTGGGTTCCCTGCAACAGTTTGTTCCCTAGTTTTTCATTTGGATTCTTGATTTGACTTTCCTGCCTTCCAGTTGACCTTGCCTATGAACTTTGTGCCTGGATTATTCTAGTATTATTGGACTTTATTCCTAACTCCATATTTGTGAGTCTGTTCCTGTCGCTTGCTGTTCCTGTGGTGACGACTTCCTTGCTGGTCCCGTCTTCTCCTGTCTTCATACAGGTAACCATTACACAGATTTATCCTCCACAACAATCCAACAAAGGAAAACATTTACAGCTACCACTAGCATACTAAGAAAAAACAACATACATTATAGATGGGGGTTTCCAACAAAAATCTTTATTAAAAAAGGAGAACACACATATACCATACTAAAGTGGTGGCAAACCTATGTCACGCGTGCCAGGTGGCACTCAGAGTTCTTTTTGTGGGCACTCATGCACAGCTGATTACACCAGAGTTTGTTACCAGAAAGCCAGAGAGACACAGCCTGGTCTGCTCCACTTTTCTGCAATCCAGAGCTTGACAAAGTGTATTGACTGTCTGTAGCAGAGAGAGGTCAAAACAAGTATAGATTCACTCTAGCACACCAAGGCTGGCAATTGGCAATAATCAGTATGTGCATTCCTTCAAACACCCTCTACCCTGGGGTTGATAGAGTCAAATCACATCAAATCAAAGTAAGAGAAGCACACTACATAACTGCCTAGGGCCCAGAAAACTTCTGGGGGCCCAGCTTCAGAAGCAGTAAAAAAAATTACAGTCTATACAATATATGTAGCAAAAAAGGGGGCCCTAAATGATGGCCCTGCCTAGGGCCCCATATGATTTTAATCCATCTCTGCATCTCTGTGCAAAATTTATTGTGCAAACAACATTCCCCTGGCAACAAACAAGCCAGGGGAAGGGGAAGTTCTTACCCAAAACAAAAGTAAATTAATTTTATGTTTGTGTGTAAAGTTCAACTCTGCTTAAAGGGCAATTTAAACCCAAACAAGTTAGGGTTAAATGAAAGCCTGCAGTATTGTCTTTATATTGAGCCGACAATCACATATCTGGCTTCACCCTGTGAGAAATGATATTGAGGTGAATGTTCAAACTTCCTGCTTCCAGTAGGTTGAGTGACATCACCTGACCTCTGCTAGCCCCTCTGTCCTGGGGGAGAAGCATGCTCAGTTAAGACTTAATGCTGAGGAAAGGGACCGGATCAGGTAAGTTCTGGGAGATCTTTGAAATATATCAACCTTGTGAAAGTGGGGTTTGGGGGGTAATAAACATTTTAAAGGTAAGTTATTTTTAGGCTGGACTTGCCCTTTAAGTTTAAAATGACACATGACAAACAGTCGGTTATTTTTGTACATATTAAGATCACTAGGATCTAGGACTAGGGTGAGACAGATCTATATACACAAAGACAATGACAAGAACAGGCTTTTACATTATAACAGTTTCTACCCAGAAAGACTTAAATGGTCCCTACTACTTGCACAATACATGCGGGTTAAAAGAAAGGTATCAAATGAGGATATATGTAGAAAGAGATCAGTACAGATGAGTAAAGGTTCGTACACACGTGCGATCGTGGGTGCCGACTCGCGGTGCACGATGTGTACGAACGGCCGTTTAGGCCAATAATCGTGCCGTGTATGGGCACTTTATCGCCCAAAACGGGCATTCGGTGGGGGATCATTGACTGACCATCTGGGCGGATCCGTTTTGGCCGATGAAGTGCCCATACACAGCGCAATTATGCCCGTTTGTACACATTGTGCGTTGCGGGTCGGCACCCATGATCGCACGTGTGTACATGCTGATAAATCACAGACTATCGTGCGGTTCCCTATGGGAAACCGCATGATCGGCCACCGCAACTATTGGTAAATGTATTGGTAAATGTGTCAAGTGTCTCCGTATGGATGACTTATGTTGTTTAATTCTTTGATTGTTTGAGTTGTTAACCCTAAAGGTGTTAACTCAAACAATCAAAGAATTAACGCACAATGTGTACGAACGATGTGTACGAACGTTCGTTTTGGGCGATAATCGGCCAGTGTATGGGCCCTTTATCGACCAAAACGGGCGATCGTTCGGAGATCCACCCTGTCGATCGGGCAACGATCCCCATACACGGGCCGTTTATCGGCCGAAATGTACGTTCGTACACATCGTGCGTCGCGGGTCAACGGATACACTTCATAAGTTGAGTCACAAGTAAACTGGTGTTGTATGAAATACCTTTTTCCACTATAGTGGAAATACCTATTTCCACTATAGAAAAATACCCTTTTCCACTTTTTCTACTTAAAAGGTCATCTATACCGAAAATAGGTTATTTTAAATTGACTATAACTGGAAACTATAATTCTTCCCAACCACCACTGTACCTTTTTTTGTTGATCTGCCCCCTCTTTCTTTAGATATCCAATCTAAAACTTCTTATTTCAGCTGTCAATCAAGTTCCTTGCTCTCAAAAATTATTCTTCTGTGAGTAGTTTTACTGTAGCTGGAATGGTGACAGTTTTGACAGTTGGAATGCTGTGTGCAGGCTTGGCAGTTGGTTTGTGGGGAAAAAAGATGGAGGGGGGGGATACTGCTCCTAAACAAAATGTGTGCTGGATTGAAGGCATTCAGCAACACACACAAATCAGAGTAAGTGCTACTTATTCAATTATAGATTAAGATGAGGCAGTCATTTTTTCAGTATAGTGTCCCTTTAATTACATTATAAATGGGTGCCACAGAAATCTGCTCTATCCAGTTACCGGCCTGTCTCTCTTCTCCCATTTGCATCTAAACTGCTTGAACGACACGTCTACGCTGAACTGGTTAATTCCTTTTCTGCCAGCTCCCTCTTTGACCACCTACAGTCTGGCTTCTGCCCCAACCACTCCAGGGAAACTGCGCTCACCAAAGTTGCTAACGATCTGCTTAAAGGGCAAGTCCAGCCCTAAAATGAAAACTTACATACAGGTAAATTACCCCCCAAAACCCTAAATGGTAATAGTTTGAAATCTGAAATATATAAGTCTAACCTGAAATCCTGCACAATGGCCTGTTTCCCGTTTCTGCTTCCTGGTTCTTCCAGCAACTGACAGTTGACATCACAGCCAATGACTGAATGTTAATCCCCTATCTGCCTCTTCTGAGCATGCCTAGGCTCAGTACCTGCTCAGTACAGGTTTCTAAATTGCTCAGTTTCCATGAGGCATCCAGAAGCATAGCAGGCATACAGTAATGAATTCATAGGACAAAGTATGATATATCAACATATTTTAAAGAGGCCATTCTTTCTAAAAGATGTTCTTATGAGGGTGGAGTTGTCCTTTAATGCTAAATCTAAAGGCTACTATTCCCTACTTATTCTGCTTCATCCGGCTTCAGCCTTTGATACAGTGGATCACCCTTTACTGCTTCACATCTTATCCTCCCTAGGTATCCAGGGCTCTTCACTCTCTTGTCTGTCCTCCTACCTCTCAGGTGGGACGTTCAGTGTTTCCCACTCTGGCTCCAACTCCACCATTCTTCCACTCCTTGTGGGGGTAGCACAAGGCTCAGTACTTGGACCTCTTCTCCATTTACACCTTTGAGCTTAGTCAGCTCATTGATTCCTTTGGATTCCAATACCACCTCTATGCTGATGATACCCAAATTTACATCTCTGCCCCTGACCTCGTTACTCTGACATCCCGGGTCCCTGACTGCCTAAATGCCATCTCTGCTTTTATGTCCTCCTGCTTCCTCAAACTCAACATGGATAAGACCAAACTTGTCATTTTTCCACCTTCTCGAACGACCCCCCTACCTAACATTACTATCCATATCAATGACACGCCAATCTCCCCAACACCTTATGTGTGATGCCTTTCGAGTAACCTTTGTCCTTTTGACTGTCCTTTAAACACCACATTAATACCCTGTCCAACTCATCTCACGCATTCATCCCTTCCTTTCACAGAACTCTACCAAAATTCTAGCTCATGTCCTTATGATCTCTCGGCTGGATTACTGTAACGCCCTCCTGCGCGGTCTACCAAGCAATCGACTGGCGCCCCTTCAATCAGGCTCATTCACATCTCTTCCCTCTTCTTACAGGCTGCCCCTTTCTGTCAATCTCTCCACTGGCTTCCCAAAGGATCCAATTTAAGCTGCTAACCTTATCCTACAAGGCTCTCTCAAATACCTCCCCCCCATACATCTCTGATCTACAGATACTACCCAAGGCGTAACCTCCGCTCTGCCAATGATCTTCTCCTCTCATCCGCTCTAATCACCTCCTCCCACACCTGTATACAGTCAGACTTTTCTCATGCTGCCCCTCTGCTCTGGAACTCTCTTCCTCGCTTTACACGTCACTTCATATCTTCAAACGCATCGCAGACCTGCTAGTTATACTCCACTGACAACTTAGTTACAGCTACTGATCTACTTCACCTTATGTTTTATCCCCATCTCATCTAGACTGTAAGCTCTTGGGCAGGGCCCTCCTTCCTATTGTACCACAGTAATACTGTAAATTACCACACTGAATGCTGCTGGCCAGCACTTAATTTTTTTGCACTTTGTATTACTTGCACTACCCTTGTATGTAACATGTATGTTTTCCTTATGTATATTAATGCAACAATAAAGCGCCACGGAAAATGTTGGCGCTATATAAATCCACAATAATAATAATTATTACAGTGTACACATCCCCGGCATGGAAAAGTCCTATTCTTGTGTGTTCCACCGGTTCTATTTTACTTAGATACATTTTCCAGTAGCACTTTCAGATCATTTTCATACAGTAGGACACACAATAATTATATTGACATTTCAAGTCATAGATCAGGTTTTCCCTCCAAGAACAGGGGGGAAATAAATTTAGGAAATTGCAGGAGGCCAAAATGAAGAGGATTTATAGACTGGACATGATATACCCCAGAGGCATGAATATACACCGGGAAAGTTTGTGTAAGATAGGAAGGTATAATGCAAGAATAGATTCAGTGACCTATATGGATTGTGTTTTTTTATGTGATAACTTATATGAAACTAAAGGTAGGATAGATATGCAAAATTTTTTACGTTTGTATAAAGAAATGTATTGTTAGAGAAAGTTTGCTATTATGAACAAAGTAGTAATAGAGAGAATGCCTATTTATTAATATGGGTATTTTATAAGGTTGTACACTGTTGAAATTATAGATACAATATTACTGAGACATTAAGACACTTTTTTAGTATGACACATTTTAATAATCACTGTAACACTATTTATGATGATAGACAACATACTGTACATGTTAAAGGGTACTTATTGATAAGCGTTTTGCTAAACAATTGATGACTTAAGATATTAGATATAGCTCAACAGCACTTTAATGTGCTTAAATATTCTACCTTTTAATGAAAATATATCTTATTATTCATTTTAAGAGGAAGCACGTCAGCACTTTTGTTTAATGTTTTATACATATTAAGATTGTTATTACTGATGTAACATGAGTCATTTTTGACAAACTTGTTAACAAAGTCCCACCCATTGTTGGCATGATATACTGGCATATAAAATGTAAATGTGGTCACTCGGTTTTAAACCTTAATAAAAGATGGAGTACTGCCCAAAGCGTTGCCTTTTTTCTTGTCTTGTACTATGGGTGAATAAATTGCATAATTTTATTGCAACTACCGGTGAGCATCTCTGTTATTATTTTTGTTTTATGTAGTATTTTTGGCTAGGAGCAGTGCAGCTAATATTGGGACTGTAAAAGGCCACACCCCGTCCCACGTGTCCTGAGTCCCTTGGCGTCCAAGCTGCTATTTGGTTTTATATGGATTTCATTAATTAGTATAGTATAGTATTTGAGGTTGAATAAAGACATATGTCCATCCAGTCCAACCCATCTAGCAATATCCTCATTTCCTGCCTAACTGTTGATCCAGAGGAAGGCAAAAAAAAACCACCAAATTTATGAAGGGGGAAAAAATTCCTTCCTGACTCCAAGTGGCAATCGGAAATTTCCCTGGATCAACCCTACTTTATGTATCAATACCAGTAACTTGTAACATTCCTTGTTTGCAGAAACTCATCCAGCTTTTTTTTGAAACTGACCAATGAACCTGCCATTACAACGTCCACTGGAAGACAGTTCCATAGCTTTACCGTTCTCACAGTAAAAAACCCTTTCCGAGCTTGAAGCCTAAATCTTTTTTCTTCAAGTCTTAAGGGATGTCCTCGTGTCCTTTGACATGTTCTATTGGTGAACAATGCCCCAGATAGTTTATTGTATGGCCTGTTAATGTATTTATACACAGTAATCATATACCCACGCAAGCGCCTTTTCTCCAGCGTACATAATTGTAACTTTTCCAGTCTCTCTTCATATTCAAGCTCCCCCAATCCCCTTATTAATTTAGTTGCCCTTCTCTGAACCCTTTCCATTTCAAAGATGTCCTTTTTGTACACAGGATTCCAAAATTGCACTGCATATTCCAAATGAGGCCTTACCAATGCTTTGTAAAGAGGGAGAATTACATTTTCCTCCCTTGAATCCATACCTCTCTTTATACAAGACAATACCATGCTGGCTCTGGCTGTTGCAGTCTGGCACTGCTTGCTACCTTTAAGTTTGTTATCCACCAAAACTCCAAGATCCCTTTCCAACAGGGATTCACTTAACACAGAGCCATTTATAGTATAAGTAGCACAAGTATTTTTAAGTCCAAAATGCATCACCTTACATTTATCAACATTGAATCTCATCTGCCACTTAGCAGCCCAATGTGATAATCTATCTAGATCCCCTTGCAACGATTGCACATCCTCTGAAGTTTTTAATGGTCGACAAAGTTTTGTGTCGTCAGCAAACACAGAAACCTTGCTGACAATACCCACTTCCAAATCATTAATAAATAGATTAAATAGAAGCGGCCCCAACACAGAACCCTGTGGCACCCCACTTAGCACTTTAGTCCAAAATGATGAAGCCCCATTAACAACTACTCTCTGCATCCTATTCATTAACCAATTTGCTATCCATGTACAAATGTGACTCCCCAGACCAACAGACCTCAGCTTATACATTAGTCGCTTATGGGGGACTGTATCAAAAGCCTTTGCAAAATCCAAGTAAACTACATCTACTGCTATACCAGAGTCTAAATTTCTATTTACTTCCTCATAAAAGCCAAGCAAGTTAGTTTGACAAGATCTATTCCTCCTAAATCCAAGGTGGTTACTACTTATAATGTCAGTCCTTGAAACATACTCTAGAACATGTTCCCTTATTAAACTTTCCAGGATCTTCCCCACCACTGAAGTTAAACTTACAGGCCTGTAATTACCTGACTGTGAACGACTACCCTTTTTGAATATTGGAATAACATCAGCCTTTTTCCAATCCAGAGGCACACCACCGGACATGAGGGAATCAGCAAAAATAAGAAACAATGGCCTAGATAAAACTGAACTTAGCTCCTTAAGTACCTGAGGATGTATTTTATCCGGTCCAGGAGATTTATTAATATTAACCTTATTTAGTTCTTTCTGTACCATATCCTCGGTTAACCAAAGTGAACTTGAATCTTGTATACCTTTATTGCTACTATACTCTATGATATCTGTACTTGGATCTTCTATAGTGTATACAGAGGGAAAAAAATTATTCAAGACATTTGCTTTACCGCCATCCTCCGTAACTAACTTATCCCCATTAATTAATGGTGCCACATTCTCAGTCCTCATCTTCTTACTATTAATATACTTAAAAAAATGTTTAGGCTTAGTGATGCTTTCTTCAGCTATCCTAACTTCATTATTAATTTTAGCTAGTTTGATTGCTTTCTTACACTCCTTGTTACAGTTTTTATAATCCCTAAAGGCCCCTAAGGCCCTTTCCGTTCCCTCGGCCTTAAAGGGCAAGTCCACCCCCAAAACTAACTTTTTATATTTATTTGGCCCAAATAAAAAAAAATTATCCTGCAGCAAATTCAGGAACTCATCGCCTTTTTCTGTGATGGCAGTTCCACCACACCAATCAATGTCAGGGTAATTGAAGTCCCCCATAATGAGCACACTCCCCAAATTTGCAGCCCTTGCCAACTGCATATGAAGTTGACTCACCTCCTCTCTGCTAGCATTTGGCGGCTTATAGCAGACACCAACAATGACATTACCCCCATTCCTGTTGCCTAATTCTACCCATATTGCCTCCACTTTATCATCCATATCACCAGTTATCTCTTCTTTTAAATTTGGCTTCAATTCTTTTTTAACATAAACACATACTCCTCCCCCTTTCCTTTTTTTTCTGTCCTGCCTAAACAAGGCATATCCTTCTATATTTACAGCCCAGTCGTGAGAACTGTTCAACCACGTTTCTGCTATACCTATTACATCATACTTTTCATTCAATGTCATCATTTCCAATTCACCCATTTTGTCAGCCAGGCTTCTCGCATTTGCAAACATAATTTTAGATTATGATCCTGTAATTTATTTGTACACTTTAATACACATTCCTCCCTATCCCCTATGCTAGCCCCACCCCCTTTCCGCCCACCACTGGCCTATCTACACCCTGCTTTCCTCCTGGACTATCTATCCCAGTGAGACTGCTAATACCCTCCCCCCCAAACCTAGTTTAAAATCTCCTCCAACCCTCTAGCCATCTTCTCCCCTAAAACAGCTGCACCACCATCAGTGAGGTGCAACCCATCCCTACTAAAGAGCCTGTAGCCGACAGCAAAGTCTGCCCAGTTCTCAATAAATCCAAACCCTTCTTTCTTACACCACTCTCTTAGCCACGCATTAATGCTCCTAAGCTCCCGCTGTCTCCCTGGCTTAGCACGTGGCTGCGGTAGTATTTCTGAAAACACTACCCTGGAGGTCCTTGCTTTTATCTTGGCCCCTAGTTCTCGGAAATCATGTTTAAGGACCTCACCTCCACCTCTAACTTTGACATTGGCACCAATGTGAACCAATTGCTAAGTTTTACGTACCTTCATTGCTTCCTGTAATCACTGAGGCTGGAGCCTTCCCCATACAGTCTACACGGTATGGTCGGACCGGTCCTAATTGGTGTAGTTCTCACTGGGACTCTATGAAGATTAAAGAGCCATCTGTGGTTGCAGCTCCCCACAGTAAGTATGACCTTCCTTTTCTATACTCGAGTAGAGAGGGAGTATTGGAACAGCTCACTTATGCTAGATGTCCGTACAACCACAAGGCCCGATCTTTTGAACGGGCCAGAGCGGAAAACGTTGCAGGTCCCTCTTTTTTTTGTAAGCCATTTGATAGATGCGATGATCGAACGATACATCTGTCAAACAGCTAATACATGTATGGCCAGCTTAATGCTTGTGAAGGTTCTCATTCTTAAAGCTGGGTTCACACATCACAGTTTTTTGAAAAATGAAATTTTTCAAGGATCAGGGAACACAGTCCTGAGCGTTCCCCCTTGCACAGGAGAGAGAGGACGTTTGGGACTGTGCGTTTTGCTCTATAGAATGTCTACCATGGCCGAGGGAAATTTATGTTTTTTGCCGAACAACCGCCACACACAGTGCCGATAAAGCCCCGATACCATTGGATCAGGCATTATCGGGGTTTTATCAGTACTGTGTGTACCTAGCTTAAGTTTACACTTCACATGCTCTCTTATACAGAGGTTTCCCATTCACAAGTGACTGCTCAATGTGAAGGAGGAAAAGTAGCTCCTACCTAACATATAATTATTAGTTATTATAATTATTAAGTACAGGCAAATTTAAAAAAATAAAATGTATACAGTATAGTTAAAGAACAAGAACACAATATAAGACTGTTCCAACCCACCCACTCCCCTTATTAGGTGTTAGGACCATAACTGCTACGTCAAACCTTGAGAAATCTTCTTTTAAGATATAACTTTTAATATTTAAAGGGCATGTCCACCCTGGAAATCATCTTTTTATATAAGGTAGGTAGCAGCTGCCCACCCCCAACCGCCGTAATATTTCTTTTAAAATATGCTACTTACAGCTCCTTCTCTCCCACGACGTGTCCTATCCGGCTCCCTGCTTGCGGAAGTTGCAAGCAGGGGCCAGTCCGCCATCCGCGTCTGTGATTGGCTAAGACGCGGCAAATCACAGACGCAGTTGATGCCATAGAAGACGCCGCAGGAGAGAAGGCTCTGTAAGTAACAATGAAAGCATTTTTTTAAAGAAATATTATGGTGGTTGTGGGTGGGCAGCTGTTACTTACCTTATGTGAAGTGGGATTCATGCTAAGTGCCACGGCCTCACAGAATGGATCCGGATGGTGGGAGGGAGGGGGAAGGCTCCCCTGCACATGCTTCAGAACTTGATGAGGAAGAAACAAGCACCAGATGAGTCACTGACAGCTTCTACTCTGCAGTTTCCTGGACTTTAATAAGGCATAGCAGGAGAAACATTTGGAGCAGAGATGTAAGGTAAGGATTTTTTTTTAAACTACAGAGTGGGGCCAGTATGGGGTTAAATTTCAGTTTTGGGGGTGGACCCTTTAAATTCACTGGATTGTGTCTTAAAAATGTCTACGGTAATGATGGGTGTTGTAAGAAATGTGTATTCATTCATGTATTCCAATGCAGTCTGGGGACCCAGGTAACTTTAATTTTAAGATTTAGTCTCTTGTTTTATACATTCTTTTTAACCATATATTCATGGCAGTGTCTTGCTAAGTTCTTGGAGCATCCAACGGTTGTCCTTTATTTTATCTTTTAAACGAGTGTATTCTTGCACCAGCCCTTCAAACTCTGGTCCCAGGAATTCATAGGAGGTAAGAATCTGGCGGGACATTGACAGCTCTTGTTTTTCCTTTTTCACTCCAGCATCTAGACTGTCCCTACAAAGCACATTATATGTGAGAAAAAAACAACACAAATCCACTTTCTCTAAACTTGCGCTTTAATGCAAGAAACATAAAAATTACCTAATTTGCTGATGGACCGCAACTTTCTCTGGGGTATAGGAGTCGGTAAGGACCTGCAGCTCTTCCATTCTATAAAGAAATAGAAAGTTATTGCTTCATTTGTATGATAAAAGCCTACAGAATCTCTGCACACACCTTGTATGATAAACGCCTCAGAATCTCTGCATGCACCTTGTATGATAAAAGCCTACAGAATCTCTGCACACACCTTGTATGATAAAAGCCTACAGAATCTCTGCATGCACCTTGTATGATAAAAGCCTACAGAATCTCTGCATGCACCTTGTATGAAATCAACCTACAGAATCTCTGCATGCACCTTGTATGATAAAAGCCTACAGAATCTCTGCACACAACTCTTACCGCAGTTTTAGAAACAATGCATTGCTTTTAGCTTCCAGGTACTCTGCATTTATTCGATCAATATCAAATTGAGCCTTAAGGCGTAATTCTGAGGCAGCTTGTCTAAGAAGGATGAGGCAGCGCATCAATACCTTAAAAAATATAAAAGATTAGAATTACTGTTGTCTATCCAGTGCACAAGTGGCAGAAAGTATACTTACAGTAACAGCTAGGAAAGCAGGACAGAGACAAATAATATATAATTCTTAATCAACACAACAGTAAAGGAGAACATTTTCCCTTTTCAAATCGTCTTTTTTGTGTAATGCAATGCTGAAGATACAAAGCAGCTGTCTCCTCTTCCTGCATGAATTAAACTGAGCAGGTCAGAACTCGATGAGCTAGAGGAGATTGCAGTGACAGCTGAAGGTTTTGTACTGAAAAATTTTATTACATTAGCTAATGTAAGGAATTTCTTCGAAAAACAAGTGATAAACCATTTTAATCACCTGTTTCTGGCCTCAAACTGAAACATCATAAAGGGTGTTGCACTGCATTAAATACAAATAAGAACATTTTAAGGTTTATATTAAAGGAACACTTAACTTAAAAAAACAACTATTTGGCATCCTTTTCTATTATTCACAAGGAGGTGAGAACGCTTATTCCCACCTCCCTGTGAATAATAGTTTGCTCAGGGGACCTGGAACTTACCTTACCGTGCTCCCCTCGCAAGCTGCTCATGCACAGAACAGCTGTTCTGTCCCGATCGTGCGCCCTATCTTTGTATTGGCACGCATGCGCCTAAGATAGGGCGCGCGGTCGGGACAGAGCGTCTGTCAGTGAAGGAGCGCGGTAAGGTAAGTTCCAGGTAAGGTAAGCATTCTCATCTCCCTGTGAATAACAGAAACGGATGCCAAATACTTTTTTTTAAGTTTAAGTGTTACTTTAAGTTTATCCACATGAATTAATGTTGAATAGCTGTAAATACACTATGTTAACTAAAATTTGTGCTAAGCTAAGTTACCCTCCCAATCCTTTTCTCCCTAGCTGTCTGCTCTGCTGCTCTTACATGTGCAGAAGAGGCAGCTCAGACAATAGCTGATGTCACAGCCAATGAATGAAAGCCGTTGTATGCATGGGCAGTGGCTATATTAAGATGTACGTGAAAGTTTGTGCATTGAAAGCATCTGTAAATAAAGCAATATAATATTTCTTTGCTTTTGGTTTCAAAAATTGTGCTTTTTTTTTCTCACATGAGGATAAATCTCTTGCTGTTTTTCCAGTAGGGCTTGCATTTCCTGATGCTTCTCTTTATCATTCTGTAGTCGCCTTTTCTCATCCTCTAGAGTGCTGGCTAAACGAAGAACCTTTGCTGCACGAACAACATCCCCCTCCTCATCTAAGTAAAACCCAACAAAAATGTAAACACTAGCGTGCAACCGAAATAATTTAAGTTAAGGCAAAAATAATATTAAAGGGTCACTATACTTGAATGTTGCATTATCTGAAACTACAATTTGAGAGAAGTAAAATGGTGGCACATTAAAATTTCTGCTTCTGGTGCAATAGGTCTTTCGCTGTAAATGCCGTGATTTCAAATGGTGATTTCTCAGAATCTACAGGTCAGATCTGGGATCTGCTACAATTTAAGCTACAGTATTTGCACATGGCAAAGTTTTACAACATGGAAACATAGAATACAGTAAGGTCAACGAACTGACTTGCCAAGTGTCAACACTTACTATGCTGCTTGGTTGCGTGTTTTGTTGAAGCTTACAAATATTCAGATAAAAGAACCAAAGCAAACCAAGGTTATGTTATGCGAACCATACGCTGGCTGATATAAGATCAATTAGACATTGGACATGTCAAAGCAATCCAAGTATAAGGACATCCTATTGTTCTTCCTGTTGGTGTTCCCTGGCCTGGATTATTCATTTACAGGGTAGATAAAATTAAAAAAAAAAAAAAATTTAATTTAAATCGGATTTTTTAAAATAAAATACTTTTTGAAGAAAATATATTACCATCCAAAGGTTATTTCAACATTAAATAAAGATTAGTTTTTTCATTATGTAGAATAAGGCTGTATATGTTTAATTTTTTTTTTGGCAAATAAATTCCATTAATCCACTGACAATGTCATGCTCTTCCAGAGGTTTTTCTAAGATTATTGGGCAGTTTTCTCTGCCTACAAGATATCACAGATGCTTAGTTTACTTTTGCAGTTCTCATAACTGAATTTGACTCAGCAGAGATCACATGCCTCTTCTTCACAGCAAAAATGTTATAATATGAACAGTGTTGAGAAAAAGACCTTCATCCTATTGTTCTATAAACCTATGAATACAGAATCAACCCCTTAAGTGCTAAGTTTCAAGAAGTTCAGTGAATAGAATAGAAACAATATTTTTCTGATTGTTGGGAGTGGAATAGATCTGAAAGCTATTTAAATATATTCTTAAAATCTTCATCTACTTGCATATTAAAGTTATACCAGCAAGAATAAGTCTTTATGTAGAAAACTCCTTTAAATCAAGCCTTACTGACTATACTGACTAGTATTATCACAAAATAATCTGCCTAGGCAGTTGTTGAAACATTGGCAGGTACTTTCCTTTATTAGAGATGAATAACAGTCAGAAAAGCTAGCTAAGCTAGCTATAGGTAATATTTAAAAAAGTGTCGCACACAAATAAAGGTGCTCAATGAGACTTATTAGCCTTAATACTGCTATTTGACTTTGCTCATGCTACATTACCAGTGGTTACACTATTTAGGATTATAAATCTGCACCAGAACTTCAGAGGAGTAACGATCTGCTGTTTATGGCTCTTTATTAATTTTCTTCCTTCTTCAGCTAGTGCCCAGGATTGTGTGTGTGAGATTTTGGGAAAAGATAGCATTAAAGGGTATGTCCCCTCACACCACCACCCCAAACTAAAGTAATTCTGGGGGTTTAAGATGTAAGGTTTAACCACAGTGAATACAAACCTGTCTCTGGCTGGTGGAAAGAAAGAAATGTAAAACACTTCTTTTTAAATGCTTCTTCTAACTGCTTGTGCAGTCGATCTCTCACCCACAGAACATGCTGTAAAGGAAGGGACACGTTAAGAAATTGCATCTTTTAGATATTACATCATGGGTTTTGGCAATCAAAAGAAATGTAGAAACATATCAAAAAAACTTCTAATATCCTACTGGTATTGGAAGAGATGATAAATTAGGAGCATTCTGTTTTTATTCCCATGTGGTATAGTGCTGGACTTCTAAGTAGCCGTTTTAATGTTTATTTAAAAAATAATAATAAAAAAACAGACAAAAAAAATCAGATTGGGTAAATGTAACCTGGGGTCCTTATAATAATTTGTCATTATAATGCTCTATTAAAGGTGAATTTGAGACTACTATTATAGATACCGTATTTGTTGGAAGCTGGTCAAGTAAGTCTTGTCTTTCCAGCCCAAGAAGAGAAGTAGAGTCAGATGCAGAATCTGTTGCAAGCAAGCGAGAGCACTCTGAAACCAGCATGCACTGGTGCAACCCACCCTGAAACTTGACAGAGATATTGTCACTGGCTATAATAATAAAAAATAAATACTACATATTAAATATACCATATATTTCTAAACACTCCTGAAAAAGTCACTTTTAAAACAAGAATTTGCATACGCCAATCCCACAATGATTCATGCCCAAAATGTAAAGTGCCTGGAACTGATTTCTGGTTTCTAATTTGTTCATGCCAGCTTATCCAAAATTACTGGGAACAAATTATCCAATTTATTCGACAAGACTGAATGATCAACCGGCCCAGAGATGTGTGCATTGGGATACTGGATAGTGAATTATGGCCTAAATACCAATATATTCTTCTTAATCATATCCATTTTTACGCTTCTTAATATAATTCTTAAATGGATGGCAGCAGAAGCTCCCACTGTTAAACTATGGTTGGGAACTGTAAATAAAGACTTACCTTTCCAGTGTATAATATATAAACATAGAAAATAAAATACACCAAAATTTGGGAAGTGTGGTACTCCAGCATGGCCACCACAACAAGCTATTTTCTATAATATGATATTCACCCCAATAAACCTAATTACAACTGTAATTCCAGCACTATCTGAAATATAACTACCAATCCCCACTGAAATCCTTCTCCCTCTCTTCTTAAGGCTCGCACACACGTGTGATCATGGGTCCCAACCCACGATGCACGATGTGTACAAACGTCCGTTTCGGCAAATAAAACGCCCACACACGGGACGTTTATCAGCCGGGACCCGCGATCGCACGTGTGTACAAACCTTTACACCCGAGTGGCTCTGTTGAACTCTTTATAGGGTTATAAAACTGTCACAGAATTGAATAAATGACAAGATAAAGTGGTTAAGATAAAGCTTAATGCATCTGTATAGAAGTAATAACAAGAAAACAGATAATTTTAGTTATGTTGTTAGTTTAAGGAAATATCTTGAATTATATTTTATGCAGAATCAACAAAGTGATAAGATACATGCAACTATACTGCTTTAATTCCATTGTGTCCATCAATCATTGTAACAGTATGTCTCATATAAACTGCATAATAACATTAATAAAACAATAATTTGCAATAACCCTAGTATGTAGATGTAAAATGGAAAACTTAATTTCTCACAATTATAATAAAAAAAAAAACACAAAATGTGTAAAAATGTAAATATATAAAACTTAAAATGCTACTTGTCACTCTGCTTACATGACCCACTAGTAGCTCCAATAATAGAGAAAATCTAACAGTGGCTAATAAGCACTTGGATCCAATGCTTTTCAGGCAGCGATTCATATAACTAGACAGGGTGCCATTCATTTCAATTCCAGGTAAAAATGATGCCACTGAATTACAGAAGCACAAGAGGCAAAGATTCTTTAAGGTAATTATTGCATAAAGTTTTTCCTTTTATATTTCGTTTAATAAACCAACCAAAATGTTACAGGTATAAATAGGAAAAAAAACCGAGGCTCACACGCTTAAAGACAACTATACTCACCTAAACCACTGTCCACAGATGTGTAGTACCCAGGGTGTGGACCTAAACTGCCCGGTCCTCAGGTCCTCACCGCAGGGATCACCTTGTAACCTCTGTAATACTTACTTGAAGTTCGCTTTGTGGCTCCGTCCTTAACTCAGTCAGCAACTTCGGCCAATGAGAAGACCCGCTTTGTAGAATTATTACAGAAGACAGAAGTTGATTCCAACGCTGATGAACTGGTGGTTTAGGTCCTCACCCTGGGTACTACAGATTGCCGGGCTGATGGAACTGGGAAGTGGCGAGTATACTTCTCCTTTTAATATACAGAGTAAGAGTATGATAGAACTCTTCTCCTTACTTTTTTTTCTTCTTCATTTAGAGAGCCCTCCTGCTTTCTGATTTGAAATTCTAGAAGCATTTCCTGAACCAGTCGATAGATCACTTCAGATTTCATCCACGTTTTCCGCTGCAGCAGTAGTTCCCTTTGAGTCTAAAATGCAATATAAATATTTGCAGGCATAAAGGAAATTATTAATGCCATCTCTTTAAGGAAAAATACAGTACAAGGAAAACTTTTGTTAGAAGCAAAGGAACATAAATGCTGCATATTGTACTACAATCCAAATGATGGATTGTAAAAGATAAATAAAGATGTGTGGTTATGTCTCCAGAAGGCAGTATGCAGTTACTCACTTAAGAAGTGATGCAAATTAGCAGACTTCTACATATGCAGGGATTTTCACATGCATGTATGTATATGTTTATATAGCGCCGCTTGGGGGACGTAGCGCTGTACAGTATAAAATACAATAAAGTCATACAAGGGGGATAAATACCTAGATAGTTCAGTACATAAATATATAACTTATATAAATAGAAGTGTTAGGGCTTTGCCACAAGAGGTAATGAGGTCCCTGCCCTGTAGAGCTTACAATGTAGTTAGGTGGATAACACACAGATACAATGGAATGGGTATAAGTGCTGGAGTGAAATGTATGCAGTGCAAATAAAACAATCAAATACAGTGCTGGTTACCAGATAGGTAGGATGTAAGGCTTGATTTAAACCTGCTAATTGAGGTTTCTTGATGTAGAGATAGGGGAATAGAATCCCAGAGGATGGGAGCTACAAGGGAGAAAGGTTTAAGGCGAGAGGAAGCAATCCGAGTGGGGGAGTCTGCACAGTAGCTGGTTTTGTGATTAGCGGAGGATACGGGCAGGAACATATGGGGAGACTAGAGAGGAAATATAAGGAAGAGCAGCACAGTGAAGGGATTTAAATGCTAGAAGGATTTTGTATGTAATGCACTGTTTAACGGGAAGCCAGGTTGTTGTCCGGTACAGAGGAGATTTGGGATCCGGTTTAGTAGAGAGCAAAACAATATGTGCGGCAGAGTTAAGTATAGACTGAAGGGGAGAGAGGCGGGAAGCAGGAAGACCAGAAAGTAGTAGGTTGCAATAGTCCAGGTGTGATAGGATGAGCGCATGCATAATATCCCCTGTAACGTTGTATGTTTTTTGCTCAATAAAACAATGAAAATGAAGTAGTGTGCTCCTCCAACTTATTTGCATTGCCGTATTGCTGTGGCCCTTGAGGTGGTAACCAGTAAATAAAATTAAGCATCAGTTGATGGCAGCCAACTTTCTGGCCGCCATCAATGTTGAAATGGCTGCCGGAGGGAAGCCTTTCCTCCTTAACAGCACGGATTCAAGAGCCACGCTGATAAATTGAGCAGTTGAAGCTCCGGGTGATGAAGAGGACCTTGGGACAGAAAATTTGGGCAGTTAAAATGGGGGTCCCACCAACATGCTACGTAGGTCTGAAATCCAAAAGCCATGCGGCCACTGGGGAGCCAAGAAGATCACCAGAACGCTTTCCCCCATCTATCCGGGAAAAGGCATTGATAAGATAAAAAGTCCACTGGACCACTAATGCGTCTATTAGCAGTGTCTGCAGATCCCGTGATTTGGAACAGAAGGTCAGCACCTTGCCATTGTTTTGCGACGCCATGATGTCTAGGTCTGCCATTTCCCACCTTTGAACCAACTCTTCAAATACTTCCTGGTGTAGGGTCCATTCTCCGGTGTCTAGATAGTGGTGACTGAGAAAGTCGGCCATGTTGTTCAGAATTCCCGGTATATAAATTGCTGAGAGAGCTGGCAAATGTAGTTCTGCCCAGGAGAGGATCAAGTGAACCGCCTCCATGGCCATCTTGATCCGAGTGCCCCCCTGGTGATGCAGATATGCCACGGTCGCCAACAAATACAAATGTGGGAGAACCAAACGCAGGGGTTATACTGCAAACATGGTTTATTCAATGCGAAATGTTTCAGAGCTAGATGTGTCACCATCTATTTTATTGCTTTATGTCTATACGACAGGTAGCTGACCCTGTATTAAAAGGCAACTGTGGTCTCAAAACAAAGTTATGGTTGAATGACATCTCTGGCTGGAGCCTGTGAAAAATTACATTGGGATGAAAGTTCAAACTTCCTGCTTCCAGTAGGTTGAGCGACATCACCTGACTTCTGCCCTGCCCATCCGCCCCAGGGGAGAAGCATGCTTAGTTAAGACTTAATGCTGGGGAAATTAAGAAGTACCAGGGGAAAAAATTAACAGTTGAGAAGAGGAGCCTATGCATGCAGAGGCTGCTCACATGACTACAAGCTGGTCACATGGCTGAAAACAGAAGGAGTTTAAAGGGCAACTGTGGTCTCCAAACAAGTTTGGTTTAAATGAAAGGCCAGTTTCTGACCTAAAAACAAGCCATCAACCACCTCTCTACCTGCTCCACAGCCCAAGATATAAAGAAATGACTGACCAGAAAGTTAATGGGTGGGAGGCTGACATGTGACATTCCTAAGGCTTCTCCTGCACAGTGCGAGCACAGCCTCAGACTCCCTCAGTGTGTGAGGGAGACAGAAAGTCCCTCCTCTTCTCTGCTGTGTGAAGTCCTGACAGAGTAGGTAAGGGAGTCTAAGTGGCCCATAGCACCTGCGAGTGGGTGGGGCTTGTGCACCCACAAGTGGGCGGGGCTTGTGCACCCACGAGTGGGTGGGGCTTGTGCACCCACGAGTGGGTGGGGCCACATAGGGCTGTAAGAGAATGGGCCAAGGGGGGCCTGCAACTGGAGGGACCATGGTGTCCATGAGTAGGAGGGACCAGGGGGGCTGCAAAAGGGAGGAGGAGACACTGATTGGGGCGGATTGACTGACGTGGTTTCAGAGCAGGAAGCAGGAAGTGCAGGGGACCTGGTGATGCTGCTGCCATATCACACACAAAAATGTAAATATCTTCAAAACTATGCAAAATAAACAATGAAAATAAATTGCAAAAATTCTCAGGAGAGCAATTCCTATCAATTTACCTAAAGTCATTTTTGGACCACAGTTCCCCTTTAAGCAGGAAGTAATATTGCTGAACTTTTCCAGCAATAACTTCTTACTAATTTTATCTAGAGATGTAATTTAGGTTTTATTTTGAAGGTATGATGGAAGGCTTTTTATACAATTCTTACTAGTTTAGAAGAATTTGAAACCAGTTACCCTTTAATGTGATTGGCGTACCTGTACGAGAGGGGTTGGAGACTGAGAACTGTGGTGAAGAGGTCTGCACATATGCACTGTTGTGGCATTGCCTGATTGGATCCGAATGCACTTTACTGAAAGTAGGAATGTCCAATGGGAAAGGGCCATGAAGATTGGTCTGAGCTCCAGCACATTTATGGGCAGATGAGACTCCTCTTGGGCCCACAGGCCCTGAACACTGGGCCCCAGCCCTGATAACTTGTGTGTGTGTGTGTGTGTGTGGGATCTTTCTGTAGATCTTTAACACCTTGCCATTATATGCTGATTGAGAAGCATACCAGAGTATTTATTGCTAAAAGATTCTTGTACAAGTCATTCTGAATTAAGAAAAACAGTTGGATGAAAGAACTAAACTTTATAACAAGATATTCTTCATAACTCCCTGTTATAAATACAGCAAAAGACTATTGTAAAATCATTTTCTGATTGTCTTTTTCCGATATTCAACCTATGTTCATACCTCTTCAAACTCTCGATTCAGGTTAGCATTGCCACCGCTTGGATCCAAAATCTGACAAAGCTCCAGTAGAAGTTTTCCAAAGAGTGCATTTCTTTCAAGATCCTCTTCATCTAACTGAAGCATTGAAAGACGACTGTTTACTACAAAGAGAGTTATTAGCAGATATTCATTATCATATCAAATATGGGCTAGCTGTTCAACCCAACAAAAGAAACATCCACCTGATTCAATGGGATTCTTCCCTGCCGTAAGTGTTGCACTGTCTCCTTAGACTTGCAGGCTTGGCTTCTCATAACAAGTCCCTGATTAGGATATAACTGGCAGATATAGCTCCCGGACTGAGTCTCCCAAAGGTGACAAGGCCCTCTTTCGGACTGCAAGTGTATACTTGTTCTACTGATTGGTAGGATAGTATTGGGCTAATGATTTGAGGACTGATTTATGTGGTCGTGGAAGCGTTATCCAGGACTCTATATGGTAGGGTATGACTATTTTAGGACTACTTTTTATGTGCACACATGGGTTTTTAGGATTATTGTTTATTGTTTCATGTATTACCTATGGCTGTTTACCATGGGTTTATTTGCACTTTAATTGGGTTTGTGGACCACAATTAACGTATATTACTTTTTGGAACATTATGTTGGGATACTTTGAAATACATAGTATACTTGGAATAATATTTTTTTTTTGGTTCATGATTTATTTTTACCCCTTGCAAACTGCTGTCCTTTAGCGAGTCACATTATCAGATATTAGAGGCTGTGCACTCTTCCCCTAATTCATATATTATCTCTGTCTACATCAATAGCCCCCCTCTCAACTGTCACATTTTTTTAAAAGTCTGTGCAGGTACTTCCTGTCTCTCAGCATTAAAGGGCATATCCACCCTAAATTTTTATTTTTAATACGGTGTAGCTAACCCCTTCCCACCCCCAACCACTGCATTAGTTCTTTAAAAAAAGAAGCTGAATCATACTTACAGCCCTTTACTCCCATGGCGTCTCCTCCCGGCTCACTGTTTGGAGGAATTTGCAAACAGGCACCAGACCAGCCGCATCTGTGATTGGCTGAGAGGAGGCAATCACAGACACATTGCTGCCAGCAATGGATACACTGCGGGAGAGAATTTGGCTTCTTTTTTTTTTTAAAAAGAAGTAATGCAGTGGTTGGGGGTTAGTTACACCATATTAAAAGCATTTCACACTAGGTGCAACTGCTGCAGCAGAGGATGGATCTGGATGGGGGTGTGTGGGAAGGCTCTACTGTGCATGTCACCATCCCTCCTGGAGGCAAGACAGGAGGCAGAGACCTTTGGACAGGAAGACAGCTCCTACAGTTCACTTTCGTGGACTTTGGACAAGCACTGCAGGACAACAAGGAGCAGAGAAGTTAAGTATGTTTTTAAACTACACAGTGGGGCCAGTATGGGGTTAAATTTTAGTTTTAGGGGGTGGACATGCCCTTAAAGCCTTTAAGAGAGAATGCTCTGTTCCCCCGATATAGGGGAGTAATAGAGGGCTATTGATGTCAATCAATCTACTAGAAGCCATAAGTATAAACATTATCCACAATATAATTTCTTGTAGGTTGCAGCCAGAGATGTGATTCCATGTTCATTTTAAAGGGTATCTCCACTGGTAAAATACATTTTTTGTAGTTAGTTTTATTGAAGAACAGGAGCTAAAGGAGCTGTGTCTTACCTCCCATTCTTCAATAAAACATGCAGGAGAGCGAAACAAAGTTAAGACAGCTTACCCTTTTGATAGACTGCTTACTGAGTTCAAGAAGTTTATTGATAAGAAGGGAATCAAGACAAAAGAAAATTTTATGTTGATCCGATCTGCATCTGCAACACCTCAAGCATATATGTAATTAATTTTTTTAAGAAAGTAAATATAATTACACATTTTAAGAGTGCTGCTCTTCTGTTGAACTTTGCTATTAGAAGTATCCCTCTTGACAATATATGGCAGTAAATTCTAACCAATGGCCATCCAGATGTTTTCAAAATACATTTTGCTTTATTTACGATAAACACATTAATCAACCAGTTAAGAGATTGCACTTTTATCTTTATCCAAATAATTACTGAATACCATCAAGCTACTTACCATATTGTATTGACTGTGCCATTTGTTGGTTGTTTCACACTCTGGGAAAAATGACACAAAATGTGACTGTTAGCTAAAGGGGAAAAAAGAAATAAACACATAAGCTTAGCCATTATATTACCTGTGTACCGATCAAACTCTGGTGCCTCCATGTAAAGCAGTCACTGAGCACCCACCCATAAAAGCTGCGACATGTTACAGCTTCCCTGATGCACCACTTACTGAGAATGCAGTGCAGGCATGACTACAGAAGACTGAGTGGATGTGACTAGGAAGCCCTGCCCCCTTTACTCAAGCTAATTGCGAGTGTTTCAAATTTTTATGCACTGTGTAGTAAGTGACAATAGAAGCTTTTTTTACCAATACATTTCTCTCCCTTTCCTTGCTGTGGGCTGCTTACTCGCCCCTCCATCCTGTTTGCTGTTATCTGTGCCCTCGATCCAGACACGGACACGGAGCTGATAACTGTAGCAGGTCTATGCAGAGATCGGATTACAAACAGTGATCAGCTGTGAATGAAGGAGCGAGGTACACAGGGATCAAAGCAAATGGGATAGAGGGGGGAGAGATCAAGTGATTAGTGAGAGACTGTGTGATAGTAGCTGCAAGTAAAGCTGGGTACACACGATGAGATCTTTCGGTCCGATCGACCGATAGTTCAGTGTATCGGTCGATCGGACCAAAATTATCGCATCCGAATGCGGCCATGTCCGACCAATCGTTCATCCGAATCGGACATGGTGGAAAACATCTTCCGATCATGTGGTCCTCTATGGACCGCACGATCGATCATGGTAACTGTCGGACGCGGCTGCTTTTGCCGCGACCGACAGTCCTTACTCCTGGCCGACCGGTCGAAAGTATTGAACGGTCAGTCAGGAGAAAAAAATCGCTAGGTGTGTACCTAGCATAAATGACAAGGAGATTCAGAGATCACGAAATGGCTTTTCAGGTTAGCAGTTTAGTAGACTATTTTCCCATGGCATGGCTGATTGTACAGGATTGTCACGCCCCCCAGATGACATCACTAGCTAGGAAGCCTAGTATGGGCATCAAACATGTCCACTCCCAGACACAGAAAAAAGGATGACCAAATGGAAAAAAATATTAATTCAAATAGTGACACCAATAGGATACCAGAGGGGTAAGTGCTCCCTAGAGAACAATTATTTTTTCACCAAACTTCCCCTTTAACGACAACTTACAATATTTCAGGGCGATGCACCGTGCGCTCAGAACATCGCTACCTGGTACTTTTCTTTTCCGGCACTTTTAATGCCAGCTATTAACTGGCATTTAAAGTGCTGCAATAAAATACCAATTTCTGCATATAACATCGCTTGCGGTGGCTGCGAGGTTAGCTTTCGCGTTAGCCACGCAGCCGCCGCAAGGAAGGAGTTTAAAGGACAACTCCACCCTAATAAGAACATCTTTTAGAAAGAATGGCCCCTTTAAAATATGTTTATATCATAGTTTGTCCTATGAATTCATTACTGTATGCCTGCTATGCTTCTGGATGCCTCATGGAAACTGAGTAATTTAGAAACCTGTACTGAGCCTGGGCATGCTCAGAAGAGGCAGACAGGGAATAAACATTCAGTCATTGGCTGTGATGTCAACTGTCAAATCCATAACTGACAGTTACTAACTGGAAGAACCGGGAAGCAGAAACAGAGGTAACAGGACATTGTGCAGGATTTCAGGTTACTTACACCTTTCACATTTCAAACAGTTTTGGTGTATAAGTTTTCATTTTGGGGCTGGACTTGCCCTTTAAGTCACACTAACCAATATAACATCAGTTAGCGTGACTTAAACTCCAAAACAGGAGTGGTGCGCCCTTGGTGCATCTCCCTGATTGTCTTCAACTGCTTGGGGAAATAAAGGCACCATTGGCCAGCCTAGTAATCCTTAATGTGATCTGACATATTTTCCATATGATATGTACTGGTTTTATTCTAAACCCGTGCTCTGTCATTTCACTTACTGTCTCGAGACGTAAATTCTAAGCTTTACTCGCCTTTCAAATCTCGCACCTTTTTATGTTCTCATCTCTCTTCCGGACAGAAGTCTTCCAATGGTATTTTCCCTGACAGTCATGTGACTCCAAGATATTCGAATGCTCCGCCCCTCCTGGAAAGTGTTATGTTTTAGAGTAGGACCTCGTCTGCGCATTGTATGTTACCTTACGTCCTCATTTCGCGACACGGAAAAGATGGCAGCTCTCAGTATAGAAGTGGCATGTATGTCTATGTTGCGAAGGGGGTCTCGCTTTCTTCCCATGGCGAGAGGACGACAGGTAAAGATAATTCGCATTGATCTGCCAAACGTGGTAAAAAATAAAATAAATAAGGTTAGCTGAGGGTGGACTAGGCACTGTTCCTGGCTAGGTGACCTCTGTAGTGGATACAGGGTTATCAGACCACTGAAAGGGAAGTCACATTGACAAAGAGGTTTACATTTGAAACACACGTAGGGGGAGAAATGAAATGGAAGCAGTTAGTTAGTTATAGTTTATCTTTCATAAATCAGGTCATTCAGTTCATCACATTCCCAAGGAAAATATTGGCAACATGTATGATAAAGCTGAGGTTGGTCTCTTAATTAGAAACTTTTTGAATACAGAGCCAACTTCAGCTTCATAATTTCTGATATTTTTCTGAGACTTTAGCTTGCCATACACATCACAGTCATTGCAGTACTTTTCTGACTGGCGTTCCTGTACTTTCTATGGGGATCAGCCATTAAATACAACTCTCACACCCTCATAATAACATCTTTTTAAAAACATGTTGATATATCCTACTTTGTCCTCTGAATTCTTTACTGTGTTCCTGCTATGTTTCTGAATGATGGAAACTGAGCAATTTAGTGACCTGTTCTGGGCCTGAGCATGCACAGTAGAGCCAACTAGGTGATTAGCATTCAGTCTTTGGCTGTGACGTCAACTGAGCTTGCTCAGTAGAAACAGCTAGGTGATTAGCATTCAGTCTTTGGCTGTGATGTCAACTGTCAAATACATAACTGACAGTTGCAAACTGGAAGAACCAGGAAACAGGACATTGTGCACGATTTCAGGTTAGCCTTATATATTTAAGTTTTTAAACTATTACAGTTTAGGGATTTGAAGGGTGATATTTTTTTTCATTTGAGGGCTGAACTTGCCCTTTAAGATGACCATCCATACCATGATTATTACTGGCTCTTTTAATATTTAAAGTCCACCCCGTAAATGAAAATTTACAAATAGCTCGGAAAAGGCTGTAAACCTCAACCTCGCAAGGTTTACAGCTTCCAAAGATGCCTTAGCCAATCACAGGAGCGGATGACGGTCGAGCCCCTCCTGCTTGACTTCTGTGCACAGAAAAGGCATGAAAGTCAAGCAGATGGCGTTGGGGGAACGAAGGCTGGTAAGTAGATTTGGGGGAATCTTTGGAAGCTGTAAACCTTGCGAAGATTGAAGTTTAAAGCCTTTTCCGAGCTAATTCTAAATTTGCATTTAGGGGGTGGACATACCCTTTAAAAAAATGAAAATGGCTTTTAATTCCCCTTTAAAGAGCAACTGTGGTCTCAAAACAAGTGAGGGTTAAACGAAAGCCTGCAGTATTTCCTTTAGAATGAGCCGATAATCACATGTCTGGCTGGACCATGTGAGAAATTACATTATGGTGAATGTTCAAACTTCCTGCCTCCGGTAGGATGAGTGACGTCACCTGACCTCTGCCCCGTCCGTCCGCCCTGGAGGGAGAAGCATGCTCAGTTGAGACTTAAAGGGTATGTCCATCAAAAAATGAACTTTCTTTCTAACTGTTTTACTGAAGAACAGGAGGTAAATGCACTATTTCTTACCTCCCGTTCTTCAGTGAATCTTGCAGGAGAGGAGGAGAACTTACCGGGATCGTTCCAGCGCTGACAGAGCCGCAGCCGAAATCCTCGACCCCTCCGACGCATCTCCAGTCCTTTGCACTGTGCGCACATGCGCACACTGTGCTAAGGAGAGTGGAAGCATCTGAGGCGTCGGGGATTTCGGCTGCGGCTCTGTCAGCGCTGGAACGATCTCTCTTGCAAAATTCACTGAAGAACGGGAGGTAAGAAAATTAAGCAGGCAGAGGCTGGTCACATGGCTAAAAGCAGGAAGTGTTCAACCAGGAAGTTTCTTAAAGGGCAGGTCCAGCCCTAAAATGAAAACTTACATACAGGTAAATGACCCCCCTAAACCCTAAACTGTAATAATTTGAAATCTGAAATATATAAGTCTAACTTGAAATCCTGCACAATGTCCTGTTTCCCCTGTTTCTGCTTCCTGGTTCTTCCAGTTAGTAACTGTCAGTTATAGATTTGACAGTTGACATCACAGCCAATGACTGAATGTTAATCCCCCGTCTGCCTCTTCTGAGCATGCCCAGGCTCAGTAAATGCTCAGTACAGGTTTCTAAATTGCTCTGTTTCCATGAGACATCCAGAAGCATAGCAGGCATACAGTAATGAATTCATAGGACAAAGTATGATATATCAACATATTTTAAAGAGGCCATTCTTTCTAAAAGATGTTCTTATGAGGGTGGAGTTCTCCTTTAACCTTTCCAGCAATAACTTCTCACAAATTTTATCTAGAGATGTGATTTTGGTTTTATTTTGAAGTTGTGATGGAAGGCTTTTTATATAACTCTTACTAGTTTATAAGAATTTGAGACCACAGTTATACTTTAAGTTAGAAATTAAGTCAGAAGTAGCAAATATAGATTTAATTTCAAACATTAAAAAAAAGTCAAAATGAAGTTCAGCTACCATTAATAGACTTGTACACACATGAAATTGTTGGCCCAAATAATACAAATAATCACTATGTCTGACAATCTAATGTTTGTGTAACAATTCTATGGCTGATAAACCCCTACTATAATTTTAGTGCAAACAATAGTTATGGTACTGGGGGCATTGGAGAGGATGCTTTTGAGCAAAAAGTATTATCCTATAATAGGGCATGTGTTCTCTGCAATAATAACTAATGTTTATTTTAATAATTGCTGAAACTTATTTCTTTAAAGGATAACTATCTTGTTTATAAAGTTTATTTAAAAAGCGTTAAACTGAAAAGTATTTGAGACATGGATATAGAATTGGTAATTCCTACCTGCAATATTGTTTCTGTGAGGAACACCAGCCCAAAGAAAACTGCTTCTGCCAGTTTTCCTCCTGGCTTCAGCGCTATCTTTAATACAGGAATAGTCCAGGACTAACCTGGCAAATTAAAATTTCAAGTGCTGTAGCTCCTAAACAAAACAATATTATGAGGTTGGAATAAACCATTCCTACCTCCCTTCCCTAGTAACTTTCCATTTTTAAAAAGTTAAAAATAGTTATTCTTTAAATATCATCTCTTTAAGGACAATTATACTCAACCCTTCTATTCTTTTTGCACCTATTTATAGTACTCAGAATGAGGACCTAAACCATGAAGTTTTTCTTGTTGCTCTGGTCATTTTCCTACTTGCCTCTTCAGTGATGTAGCCTGCAAAGAAGTGATGTGGACTTAAAGGTTTAGGTCCTCACCCTGGGTACATTCAGGTGTGGAGTGTGCAAATGGTGAGTAAAATTGTCTTTTAAACCTTTTAGATTTCAGATATCAAACACACCTCAGAGTAAGTGCTGCTTACATGTGTTTATATAAAGATTTATATAAGGAAAGGACATTTTTCCACTATAGTGGCCTTTAACCCTTTCCCTGCCACAGATCGTATATTCACGATCTGTGCAGAGAATGCTTTAACTGCCACAGATCGTGAATATACGATCTGTGGCTTCCCCTTTAAAAATGAAAAAACACCGCGCGCTAGGGCCGACCCGGGGGCAGCATTCAGCTGCCCCCCTATCCCCCTCGACCCCCCCTCGGTTGTGTCCAAATCCGAGGGGGGGATCGGGAGTTATCTTACCTTTTCTGCCGTGACCGTATAGCAGCAGCCGGTCCCACGTGGAGTCCAAGGAGGAAGCGGAAAGGGAGACCCCGGTGACGTCACGGAGCTTCCTCCTTCACCGGGGTCTCCCTTGAAGTGGTAGGAGACTGCCCCTGGTGGTCTAGTTGAGGTACTGCAGCTTGATCTCAATTTGATCATGCTGCAGTACCTAGTATAGAAAAGCGTCATCTGCCACTTTTCTATACATTTTGTGAATGAACTCAAAGTTCCATTCACAAATAGGATTTTTCTAAGTCTTTGCTACTTAGCGAAGACTTAGAAAAAAATGGGGACAGAGATCAATATTTGGTGATACCTTCTGATCACCAAATTATTGATCTTTGCCAATGAATGAAAAATCACTTCCTGGAAAATGATTTCCGGGAAGTGATTTTTCCGATCGGATTTCGAATTGGAAAACGGGCATTTATGCCCGTATTCCAAGTTCGGTATCATTCCCTAAGATGATCTGATGATTATCTTTGGGAATGATCGGGGAAAAAAAGGGGAAATACACACAAAAAAATTCTTAAAGTGATACACACACCCTTTTTTTTTTTTACCCTAAAACTATAAATTAGAAAAAAAAGTTGTCTTCTCCAAGCTCCCCAATGTCCCCAGTATATCGGTAAAGTAAACGCGGATACTATTTGTTCGATTTCAAGGGAACTAAGCCTATATTTATAAGGAAATTTTGCAGAGGTACCAAATAAAGACCGTATTGAATTTTTAGGATCAGTAAAGTGTTGCAAACGTGTGTGACTCTCCATACTACCGACTTCACTAAAATACCACAAAAGGGGGAGAGTGTTGTGTGTGGGGGTGGGTTGTGGCGTTTTTAAAAATTCTGTAACTGCACTTCTAAATGCGTCCCATTTGAGCTATTGGTGGCCTCGTCTCTGTTTCACCCGCACGCAAATGGCACACCGTTTGATTCAGACATGTGGGAGATTGCTATTAGTGGGTTTTTTTGCTGTCAGTCATGGGTTTAGGTAGGATTTCAACCCTTGAATCATCTCATTTTATTTTTCACAAAATCTCGTAAAAACACCGAGTTCTTTGGATCGCTGGTCTGGAATTCTTCATGCATGTATGAAAGCATGGCACCATAACGTAGCTGAAGGCGTGTAGATTCCAAAAATATATAGTTTGTGGAGGGAATTTCCATGTTTCGGGACTGTTTCCTTAGAAAGTGTAGGCTGTTCAAATTACAGAGCACTTTGATTTTTTCTTGTAATTGCATTTGTGCATCGTCCCATTTGAGCTAGTTGGTGGCCACGTCTCTGTGTGCATCCACGCATATGGCATAACCTTTGATTCAGAAAATGTGGGAGATTGATATTTAGTGGGGGGGTTTATTTGCGGGGGGCATTTCAAAGTTTTGGGGCTGTTTGAAATTACAGAGCACTTTGATATTTTTCTTGTAATTACACTGGTGCATGCGTCCCATTTGAGCTATTGGTGGCCACGTCCCTGTGTGAATCCACGCATATGGCATACCGTTTGATTCAGGGCTTTTGGAAGATTGATAATTGACAAGTTTTTTTTACATGACATGGAAATTTGCCATGATTTTTAACTTTGAATTGTATTTTTATAAATTTTTCCTGAAAATCTGGTAAGAAGAAGCGAATGTACACAAAACTGCACCCACACCATTGGTGGTATGCATAAAGAATCACACCATTGTAGCTGAAGGTGTGTAGAGTCCAAGAATATATAGTTTTGGGGGGTATTTCTAATATAGAGGGGTGTTTAGTCTGACAAATCTGAAAAGTTGCTGTAATGGGCCACTGTTCATTGGCTCACTTTGTGGCTAGTTGATTCCACGCTGGTTTGTAACCATACAAGGGCATCCGTTTGATTCAGAACATTTGGGAGATTGATATTTGGTAACTTTTTTTTACATTCCTTGGGGTTTTGGCATGATTTCTACCTTTTGAAGTTGTTTTTGTTCATTTTTTCAGAACAATGCGAATTTCTACGAAGAACTCTGCGCCCCACCATTGATGTATGAATGAACAAACTACAGCGTTTACGTAGCTGAAGGTAGTGTATATTGAGAATATATAGTTTTGGCGGGTATTTCCAAGTTAGAGGGGTGTTCAGTTTGAAAATCTGGGAAAATGCTGTTTGGCTCACTGCGCATTGTTTTACATTTTGACTAGTCGCTTCCACGTCAGTGTGTGTACCACACATTGGCACACTGTTTGATTCAGGACATTTAGGAGATTGATATTTGGTAAGTTTTTTTTCATTACATGGGGTTTTGGTGTGATTTTGTAACTTTGAAATGTATTTTTCTCTATTTTTCCAGAAAATTGTGTAGAAATGCGAAATTCTACGAAGAACTGCGCCCACACCATTGATGGTATGAATGAACGAACTACAGTGCTACATAGCTGAAGGTGTTTAGATTTCAGGAATATAGTTTGTGGGGGGTATTTCTGAGTTATCAGGGGTGTTTTGGAAAAAACTGCAGACTGTCCAAATTCGGAGTTGGCTAAATATTTTCGCTGTTTCTGAGCCATCGTGCATTGTCTCACTTTGTGCTTTTCGCTTCCACGCCCATGTGTAACCACACATATGGCATACCGTTTGATTCAGGACATTTGGGAGATTGATATTTAGTAACTTTTTTTTAGATTCCATCAGGTTTTGGCATGATTTCTACCTTTTGAAGTTGTTTTTTGTTCATTTTTTCAGAAAAGTGCGAACTTCTACAAAGAACTGCGCCCACACCATTGATGGTATGAATGAAAACAAACTACAGCTTTACATAGCTGAAGGTGTGTAGATTTCAGGAATATATGTTTGTGGGGGTTATTTCTAAGTTACGGGGTGTTTTGTGGAAAAAACATGCAGACTGTCCAAATTCGGAGTTGGCTAAATATTTTCGCTGTTTCTGAGCCATCGTGCATTGTCTCACTTTGTGGCTTTTCGCTTCCACGTCCGCGTGTGTAACCACACATATGGCATACCGTTTGATTCAGGACATTTGGGAGATTGATTTTAGTAACTTTTTTTTAGATTCCACAGTTTTGGCATGATTTCTACCTTTTGAAGTTGTTTTTTGTTCATTTTTTCAGAAAAGTGCGAACTTCTACGAAGAACTGCGCCCACACCATTGATGGTATGAATGAACAAACTACACGTTACATAGCTGAAGGTGTGTAGATTTCAGGAATATATAGTTTGTGGGGGTTATTTCTAAGTTACGGGGGTGTTTTGTGGAAAAAACTGCAGACTGTCCAAATTCGGAGTTGGCTAAATATTTTCGCTGTTTCTGAGCCATCGTGCATTGTCTCACTTTGTGGCTTTTCGCTTCCACGTCCGCGTGTGTAACCACACATTGGCATACCGTTTGATTCAGGACATTTGGGAGATTGATATTTGGTACCTTTTTTTTACATTCCATGGGGTTTTGACATGATTTCGACCTTTTTGAACGTTGTTTGATGTTCATTTTTTTTTTAAATCTGGTAAAAGTGCAAACTTCTACGAAGAACTGCGCCCACACCATTGATGGTATGAATGAACGAACTACAGCGTTACATAGCTGAAGGTGTGTAGATTTCAGGAATATATAGTTTGTGGGGGGTATTTTTGAGTTGGGGGGGTGTTTTGTGGAAAAACTGCAGACTGTTCAAATACAAAACTGGCTAATTTTTTTTTGCTGCTACTGACATTTGGCACTGGTCACGCTCTTGGTTAGTTGGTAGCCATGTCTCTGGGTACACCCATGAATGTGGCATACCGTTTTATTCGGGAGGGGTTAGGCTTTCATATTTGAGATGCGTTTGAACTTTCCTCCACAGTTTTTAGCTGAAATTCGCATTTGATTTTGTCTCTGATTTTACAGTTGAGGAAAAAAAGGAAAATGTGAGAAAGTAACTTACAATTTGACGAAGAGCTGCGTCCGGGTATCTGCATTTTGATCGAAACTAACCTCACTCGTAAAATCCTGCGAGTGTGTAGTTTCTAAAAATATCTCACTTGGGGGGATAGTTTAGATAATTTGGTAGATATTCTATGTTAACTGTCAGTAGTGGTTACACATTTTAATTTGGTGTAATATTCTAGGAGGTGCAGTTTTAGTTTGGGGGGGTCTCCTGTACAGGAAACGTCGGGTACCTACATATATCTGGTATCGTTGTACTCGGGAGTATCTGAGCTTTTAGAAACAGTAAGATTTTTGTGTGTAACCTTAAGATAACTATAAGTAAAAATGGGAAAAATCCATGAAAATTTGCAAATTTTTCATTTTTTTTACATATTTTACCCATAATTCCAGTAAAATTTCCAGAAAAGTTACAAAATTTTGTTACCATATTAAAGTACACTTTGTGCTGAAAAAAACAATGTATAATATTCCTGATTTACTGCAAGGTTTCCTACTGTAAAATTAGTCTAAAGCGATTAAGGACAAAATCCTGAAAATTCTTCTGGCAGTTAACGCAAAAAAAAATGAAAATCTCCTGGCAGTGAAAGGGTTAAATGCATATATTTATTTTTTTAATGCATTATTTATGATTATTTACTGATCCGGCAACTTTAGTCTGAGGGATGTTGGTAGACATATGAGTTACCGTGGGACAAAAAAACTGGTGTTAAAGGGCATGTCCACCCCCCAAACTAAAATTTAACCCACTACTGTCCATACTGTGAAGTTTAAAAAAAATCCTTACCTTACATCCCTGCTCCTTATAATTCTCCTGCAGTGCTTGTCAAAATTCCAGGAAACTGAAGAGTAGGAGCTGTCTTCCTGTCTTAATGGTTTCTGCCTCTGATTTGTCCTCTGTTTTGTTTCTTGCATGCGCAGGGAAGCCCTTCCCCCTCTCTCCCACCATCCGGATCCATCCTCGCCAGCCCGATATTCTAGCTTGAAATCCTTTTAATATAGGGTAGCTCCCCCTGCCCCACCGCCACATTAGTTATTAAAAAAAGCTAATCTGAATCATACTTTCAGCCCTCTTCCACGGTGCTCTCCATTGCCGGTAACCGCGTCTGTGATTGGCTGCCTCTCAGCCAATCAGGCTTCCAGTCTGGCCCCTTTTTGCGACTTCCTGCAAACAGGGAGCCGCGAGGAGAGCACCGTGGGAAAAGAGCTAACACAGCGTTTGTGTCTGGGCAGGGGGAAGCTAACGTATATTCAAAGTTAAGTTTTAGGGTGGACATGCCCTTTAAATGAAGACACAAAATACAGATAACATTTTTATGTTAATTTTTTTCTGTACTAACAGCACAAGTGTCCGGCTTCCCTATGCAAACACAAGATCTTTTCACCTGGAAAAAAACAGCTATTTGTACTAGAATGTACTCGATACCAAAGCACAGCAATTGGAAATGATATCCAGGTAATTAGTCATATTTCTTTGTTACAACAATTGAGTGATGTGAGAGCTAAGGTTCAAATAAATCTCAAATTATATCCCAGACATATATTTATTTTGTGAGGTCTTCCTTATTTCTAATGGTCAATTATTATTTATTAGTAAATTTTATATTAAATAACAAAAAATTGTTAAATCAAGCAACAGTGTGGTATGTGTTATTTGTTATAGTCCTAAAAGTTTAGAGGAGATCAGGTACATAGATGTACAAACAACATCTCCCAATTTCAAGAAATAAACCAAACATAAGTATTCCTCAAATATACATTCCAATTCCAATCTGTGGTCCATCATAAGTCACTTTAATGCAGCATTGATATTTAAGTTAATTAATCATAATCGAGTTGACTGTTAAGAACCATTGTAGTGTATTATGTGGATTTCCTCCACTGCTCCTATGTCCCAACAATACACTATATGGGTATTTTATGGAAAAATAGGACATCGGATTAGATATATAATGATTTCCATAGGGTTTAGGTAATAGCACAGCGCTGCCAGATACGATATTGGAAATATAATTTTGCCAGAAATGTGGGGATTATATATGCTCTGTACATACATTTCACTCAAGGCTACATATATTTCTGCCCACTACTCTGGGACTATCTTTTTTATAAGATCAGATTCCAAGGTTGTCTGGAATTTCTTACTTGTATATATTAATCTCTGTGATCTGCATTAGTTGAAACAGTAGTACACATTTGTTCCTACTTGTTGGCATAGGATGTCACTGTCCTGACTTTAGCCAGCCATTTATTTCCTTGCAGTAAGTTTGGAGATTGATGTCATATCACTGCAGTACTGGAAAACGAAATGAAAAATTCCCACCAAAGTAAGTTTAATGGCAGAATTTTAGTTTTGAGACGTTTCTTACTACTTTAAACATAGAAATTCAACAATTAACTGAATAGATCATATATTTTCCATACTTTTTATTGTCGCCATTTATAGCGAGAGCAGAGCTTAGTGACCACTTGTGAGTGTGGAGTTATTGGCTCCTTATAGCTAGAGCAGAGTTCAGTTGCCCCTCATTATTTTAGTTTCCCACTGGGTATGAGGCTCCTCTGGGGCTTGAAGTTGATTGAATGTTTTATAGGAAGGCGAACTACAAATCTATCCAATGAAAGTGTACCTTATTTCTATCAAACTGAAAGATGCAGAAGACACTGCTTGTCTGTTCTCATAATAAAGGGCCCATTGTGCTTGCTTCCGTGGGTCGGAATGGGTTGTGGGTCGGGTAAAGGTTTGTTTTTTTTCAACTTTATTCATACCTGACACTACCAGCCAGGACATTGCAGGGAATCCGGGAATTTGCGGTGTGATCCGGGACAGGAGGTAAAAAAAATCTGTGAATGTCCCGGACAACGCGGAACAGTTGGGAGGTATGCAGGTTTTGCCTACATTAACAGCAGTCCCATAGTATGCCCGTTGCCCGTTGGTGCACAGTGGAAATTATGTGTGTGTATTTTGCTATGTGTAGATACATTGTCTATAACATCTTTATACAGGGATACTTTAAACGGTCTCCAACTATAGGAACTCGCTCAGTGTGGTCATATAGTTCAGGTGTGTCAATCCCTGCAGCGCATCCGCACTATGCTATCACCATCCAACAGGAACAAAAATAGTAGTACAGGGAGACGCAGGCAAAACCAGTTTGCAATCCAACGTGTTTTATTGCTGCTATCACAACATGTTTCGAATGTGCATGCGTTCTTTCTCAAGTCTTGAGAAAAAACACATGCAATGTATCTCATTTATAGCCTGTAGCTAAGGCATGTGTTCAGATGTAATAGAGCCTAATGGTATAGAGTATGGGACCAGCAGTGTTGAAGTTGTGACCTTTCACATGTTTTAAAACTACAAATCCCAGCACTCTCTGTTTACAGTAAGTTTTTTTCTTAATGTCCTGTAGCTAAGACATGTGTCCAGATGTAATCCAGCCTAATGGTATCGATCAGGGGGGTTGAACTTGTGACCTTTCAAATGTTTGAAAACTACAAATCCCACTACTCTCTGTTAGCAGTTTCTTCTTTATGTCCATTGGTTAATGAATATGATGTATTAACTTGCATGTTTAAAAATTACAACTCTCAGCATTCCCTGGCTGCACAGAATACTGGAAAATGTAGTTTTTATACATCCTGGAATAAAGCCATTTTTCTGACATACAACCATTAAAAACCCATGATCGTGTTTTAGTGATTCCTACCCAAAGGGCTCAAACATGCAAATTATCCATCTTCCCTTCCATCCTTACCTATTACACTATTGGAATAGAGATGAATTATATATAGGTCACTTTAGGCAGCAGGATTCATGAACCTTACTAAACTTTCCCTCCCTTGCCTATTCCATCTGTCTGCCAGAATCTAGAGGGTCTAAGTAGAATAAACCTGCAGGTCTGAGAATACACCCGGGTAATCCAGCCACAATATGCAGTTAAAGCTATACAGCACAATTGCTCAACCCAAGACCCTATACAAGATCCAGATTAACATGCTAGGTTGGATTTACAGTGTCTATGTGGTTAGGAAAGCACAGGATACTGATTGGCTATATAGGTTAGGTAGAGGTGTGGTTAAAGGAGCTAAAATCTCCCCACAGAGTATAAAATGAAATAGAGCCTTCTTATAACAGAAGGTACCTCACAGCCTCATGTTTTTATAATAGCATTGACCTAATAATCTAACATAAACACATATTTCTCCCTCCCGGGTTACTTTCAAAAAACATGCAATGTATCATCCTTTATATCCTTTTTCCTACATACATTTCACTTTCTGCGTACCATACAGAAAGTTTTTTTTTCTTGATAGGCTAAGACTGTCACATGTTTTATAAACAGCACATCATTGGATGTTATACTGACATTACCACTTCCTTTCAGTATTCACATGGAGAACCCTTAGCAGTCACAGGGGTGTGGTTTAACCTCACATTTTGACTATCCCATATTAAAATAGGAGTCTCAGCTCTGTAAGTTTATGTATTTTGTATAAGTTGTACATTTTGTCTTGTACCTAATATAAGCCAGTGCTATACTTTATATACATTTATTGATAGCCATTTAAATGGTAATAGTAAGTTAATACACACATACATTTACACCTTTCCTATATGCAGTATCCTATGCCCTTATTGGTAGCTCCTAAAACTCAATGCAATCTCCTATGAAGATATAAATATATTTATATAATATAATAGAGAAGGATTTAATGTCCCCTTGTAAATGTAAACACAAAGGATGTTCCATATCCCTAGGATTACCTTCCTTTCATATACATAAATATGCATATCTGCCCACTCACCTACAATGTCTTACTGTGTGTCATAATCTGTCACTTTGCTCTTTCTTTCTTTATTCATTCTTCCTCTTTCCTATTTATTCATTTACAATGTGTTTTTTTTCTTGTCTCAGGATTTCTGAGTAATTTTCCCCTTTAATATTTGTTCCACTCACTTTTGCCCTTTTCATTTCTCTTACTGATCTTTTACTCATATCTTCCTATCCATTTTTCTTGTGGACTCATTTTTATCACATCTGCTCTGCTTCCTTTAGTTCCTCCTGATTTTCTTCACCTCTTTGTTCCATTCTGCTACCCTTCAGCTCTGCCCATACTGCCCATTTAATTACCCATTTTCCGTTTACCTTTCTTGCGGTCTAGTAATAAAAGTAGGGTTGACAGCTTCCCAAACTTATATAAAATATACATGCTGCAAGGCTAAGCACCAATTTAGTAACAAAATGCTGTATGGCTACATTAACTTCTATGCAGGCTGCATCATGCTTCCAATGGTAAAATAGTAATATACCACCCAGTCACCATGTAGATTTTATATGCATTTGGGTCTTAAAGTGTGTAATAATAAAAAAAAACATAAAGGGGAGGTTGAATAGAGAAAGGAAGTAGGTGTCAGAAATGGAAAATAATAGGGGGAAGCAGATCTGCAAACAGCAGAGAGATTAATGAAAAAGGTGTTTAATTCTGTGTTCTGCTTCCTTCACTCCCATTGGCTTCCCTTCTGACAGTCTGCTACGCTTTCCCACCTCATACCCCATTCTCCTTTCTCTTCATTCTGTCTCTCACTCCTAATACTCCCATCCTCCTTTATCTAATAATGGGTCACCCATCTGTTCCTCCATCGCCTTTTTTAAAGCTTTATTGGTTTCAGTCTGCAATTTCTTATAATTCAGCTCACACCCCCTCCTGAAAAATAAATGAACTGTCAGGAGAGCCACTGTCAGATCTGCTGCCTTAAATACTGTTTTACCGCCTGCTCCTCTCCTAGAAGTCATGTGTAAATCATTGCAAGGTTTGTTCTTAATTAGAGTAGTATTGCTGCTTGTTACTGGATGTTTTTCACTCTGCCTCTCCTCCTCCTTTGCAATGGCTGTAACACAGAACTTCAGAGAGAAGAGGGAAATGCTCCACATTGCTGCCATGCCTCCTAACTATTTCTAAGACTGCAGCCAATCCAGCACCCGGTTTCATGGAGGACCAGCACCAATCTACAGGCAGAACATTTCTGGGCAGGATGTCAATCCTTTCTTCCCTCCTCTTGCAGACAAATCAGCTGTTAAAATGCCACTCGTTCCACAGACTACTAGGGATTTTAAAAGCAGTTCTTTTAGCAAATGCTGCATGTAGACTCTCTTATCCCAGTACAAATCTGTTACAGCTGTTCTGTTGGAGCCTCACCATTGGATACTTTACCAATCAGCTTTTATACTTCATGAATTTTCCCTCCCCTTTCCACTCTGCCCCGTGATCTGGTCAATTAGAAGACATGCTTCTTGCATGTAAGGAAGCATGTTCAATAAACTGAAACAACAAGGGAAAATGCTCCAAAACATTTATTACAATATTTTTTTTTTTTTGACGAATTGTCAAATTTCATTTTAGTAAAAATATATTTTGTGTGTGCCAGAAAGACAATATTGCTATACCCATAAAAGTAACCCAAATCTTTAAGCCACTTACTAAAATACAATATAAATATATGTAGGGAGCCTGCTTAGTATGTTTGAAGGGTCGGGTGGAGAACCCCCGGCCCTTGGCGCATAGGGTGAACCCAAGTTCCCAAGTTAAAGTGTGTTCCAATAGTTAAATAGTTCCTGTGCATAAATGGAAAGGCTGCTTACCCGCCTTTGTAATTGGCCTGGGTGCCTCCAGGCCTTTCGCTCGGTCACAAATATCAAATCTTCCCAGGAGATTCCAACAGATTAGTCGGAGCTGTTCAACCCGGATAACACAGCAACTCTTTACTTTACTTTATTGAGTATCTACACATGTTAAAAAGCGTCCACGCCGAACGCGTTTCGTGTGTCTCCAGACTTCACCAGAGGCAGTATATTGCACAAATGTCACTTCTTTTTAAATGGAACAAGCACCTCCAAGTTAACTACTGAGAGACCAAAATTAAATAAAATAATATACACAACAGTACATAAATTTACACACACAATATATAACAACCCAGAAAGCAAATCAATAAGTGCAAAGACTAAATATATATATAAATATGTCAGAGGCTGACATTCTATGTATCCTATGAGAACTCACCTAAATTAAAGATTCACAAAGCACACAACATCCCAGGTATAGTTCAAACCTGCCGGAATACGTGTGTGTAAGCGAAAAATCCAGCTCGCTTCACATTTTAGGAGGCGAGCAGGTACATTGTTTTTTTGAATCCCCTAAAAAGTAACTGTATTCAGATCTGCATTATTGCATAATATAAAGTGTCTTGTGCAATGTCCTGCCTCTGATGAAAGTGTGGAGACACGAAACGTGTCAGGCATGGACGCTTTTTAACATCTGTAGATACTCAAAGTTTTTTTATGGGAGTTGTTCTCTGTTATCCTGGCTGCACAGCTCCAACTGATCTTTTGGGATCTCCTGGACAGATTTGCCAATAGTACTAATAATGTTTGTGATATATTATTATTCAGGTAGGAAGCCACTAAATGTCCACTACATTGTAAAGAATTCTTTTTCTTTTCTTTCATTGGCTTTTTTTGATATCTTTTATATGCAGGTCCCAACAGTTCCAGAGACACATTTGCAGTCTTCCCCTAACCCTGATGTTTTGCTGCCTCCACCTTTTGTTGATGTTCCTCTCACAGTCACTGAGGCTGTGGAGCAGAGTATAACAGATTTGGGTCTTGGTGGACACACTCCTGTTGGATTAATACAGAATTTCTTGGAGTATCTGCATTTAGGCATTGGTATGCCTTGGTGGGGGGCCATAATGACTGGTAAGAAAAGTTGGGGGAAAATAATTGGTACAACAACAAAACTTTAAAAAGGCCACCCTCTTGTAATCTTAGCCGGATAAGGACCTAAACTTTTGGAGCCTCACAATTGGATACTTTACCAATCAGCTTTTATACTTACACGAATTTTCCCTCGCCTATCCACTCTGCCCCTCTGTTGTCAGTGAGAGTCTGTCATCTGGTCAATTGGAAGACCGGGCTGCAAAGACAACCCGGAAGAGGGAGAGGGAAATTTCATGTAGCTGATAGGTCTATTACCCTGGAGAGAGCTACTATTTCAGTGTTTAATGCTGTTTTATTGAACAATAATGACATAAAAACACTTGCCACACATGTATGTTTCATTTACAATCTATGCAGAGGGAGGCATGAAATTCAAGGAAAATACAAGCATTATAGGGCAGGTTGACACACTATAGACCTTATTGGGCAGGTTTTGCACTTTGCCAGTCCTTTATCTCTATATAAGCCATAATCATCCTAATTTTGTTTTTTTTAATTCCATTTTTTATACCTACAGGCACACTACTTGCACGTATTTTGGTATTTCCTTTGATTGTAAAAGGACAAAGAGAAGCTGCCAAGCTGAATAATCACATGCCACAAATCAGTGCGATTACAACTCGTATGAATGAGGCTAAGCATTCCGGAAACAAATTTGAATGTAAGAATAGGATTTTTACTCTAATATTGTGTATATGTGTATATTTTTATTGTAGAGTAATGTGAGACGTGGTGTTTTAGTTCATTTAGAAATGATCCTTTCTGTCTGCACATAGACATGTAGTCATTATGCTAAATATATTTTTACATTTCTTCAATGGTATGCCCCCCAAACAAACTTTTAAATCTAGACTAATGGCCCCCCTAATCTCAACCTCGCAAGAATCTTACTGCTGAAATGGGCTCCTAAATCTACTTACCTTGTTCCCTCGTCTGTCTTCTGCTTAGCTTTCATGCCTTTTGCGTGCACCGACAGCTGCGCCTGTGATTGGCTGAGATGTTATGGCTCATTTGTTACAAACTGTATAGATTTTCCATAATTTTATGACCAAAGATGAATTAACATATAAATTTTCATTAGGTTTAATGTTGGCATTCCTCACCTACAATACCTACAATTATAACTGTTTTATTAACTGTAAGAATAAATTTTAAATCAAATTTTAAAGACTCTGCAAAATGTATTGCCAAATTGCAATGTGATATTTATAGACCACTATTTATACTCGCCTTTCCCCAAATCCAGGGTGAGAACCTAAATCACTAAGTCCTCACCTCTGTGTATTTTACTTAACTCCTGAAACTAACTGCAAATTTTCCATTGGGCGCTCTGGTCTGATCCTCCTCTCTGCCACTGTCAGTGAACATTTGCAAGTCAGTCAATAGAAACACACACCTCCTTGCTAAAATTTTATTATAATATATATTTTTACAGTACAAAATAACAAAAATGTAAGTTATACTGGTAAAAATATTTCCACTACCAAAATTTTGATTTTGGTTCTTGCAATATGTATTTAGTTCAGGTCACTCACAGGGTAAAGTTTTGCATTTACACTCTTTGAGTTTTTTTGCTGGCAGTTTCTAGAATTTATAGTGTTTGGGAAGAGGGGGAGCATGCATTTTTTGTTAAACTGGTGGCATTTCTAAGATTGAAAACATAGCAGTATAACTTGAACTTAATTTATTATTATTCTACATTCCTTTCAAGAAATCTGCTGAAAGCACAAACTTCCAGCAAGAGCTGTCATTTTTTTAAGGAAGTCCACTAAAACTGTAAAAATCTACAATGAACAATGTAGTTTTAGTTAATTAGTTTTTATTCTGTTAACTGTGCTTATGTGCTGAAAGGCTAATGTGCCTTTAACAAACAAAGACATATTAAGATATATTCACTGCAGGTTACTTGTCAAAATATAGCTAACTTGGATAAAAAAAATAATTACAAGACCGTCATCAAGTGTATTTCTTAATCTTGTTCAATGGTTTTGTTGTGTTCCCCTCAGTTTCTAAGGCATACTCAGACCTTTCCCTGTATCAGAAGAAACATGATGTTAATCCACTTCGAGGTTTCATAGTGCCACTAGTCCAGGTGAGATTTTTCTTGACAAATTTATATAAAAGTAGTTAGACCAACACAGAATTTCCCCCCCCCAAAAAACATGAATAGGCCCATACATGGGGTCAGACCTAACTGTATTGGCCTTTTATCAGCTGTGTGTGTGGCAAGTAGTGGTCACAATAAACTCCTCACTTGCAGCTAAGTTCTGCCTACCATCTATTGCTTCCCAATTTCTCTACTATGTCCAGTTGGATATAGGTGCAGGAACTGGTGAAACAAACTGCTGCCTGTGGTTGTAGCTCTGGACTGCTTTCTAATTGTTTAAAAGGAGAACTAAAGTTGCAGGATAAAAGAAGCTGCGAAGAGAGGGACCTCATGAAATTGAGTACTTTCCTATGCTTCTTCCTAAAAATTATGCTTTATTTCTCCTTTGAAAAGATTGCTGTGTCCCTTTAAACTCACACTATTCCCTGCCAAATAATGTGTTTTGCATTAGCACCATGTTATATTGCCCTGATAAAATCTGTATGAAATTGTTGATATTTTACCTTTAGTTATGATTTACATTTTTTTCTTTTTGTGTTGGGTAGGTAAACACATATTTAATGTCTTAGCAATTTCAGTATACCATATCTGCTTTTCTTATCACTCTAACTAGGATAGCAAACAATGTCCTTATTTTCTACAGGCACCTATTTTCATCTCCTTTTTTGTGGCTTTACGGCAGATGTCATACCTACCAGTTCCCAGTTTTCAAAATGGGGGTCTCTGGTGGTTCACAGATTTAACTGCATCCGACCCTTTCTATATATTGCCACTGGTTGTTACCGGCAGTATGTGGGCTGTACTTGAGGTAATCCACCAAAATGTACTCCTCAAATCTCATAATGTGCTTTTTTCCCCTCCCCCTTCTACACTAATTCACCCCCTAGTATTTGTTATATTATAGCTGGGAGCAGAGTCTGGAGTTGATAACCCTAACCTCAAAGTAATGAAGACTGTTTTTCGTGTAATGCCATTGGTTATTTTGCCTCTTACCATCAACTTCCCAACTGTAAGTACTTTACCTGCACACATAAGAACCCCCCTAAAAGGGAACTGGGGAGATTTTAGACATATCATTTAATAGTTACAGTTAAAAGTGTATAGTATATAAAATAATGTTAAATTGGAGGTAGGAGGTGATATATAGTCCATATTTAATATTAAGCTACATATGGACTTGGGTTCCATCTACCATATTAAAGGGCATGTCCACCCTGAAATTTAACTTTTGATATGTGGTAGGGCATGCTCCCCCAGCCCCAACCGCATTAATATAATTGTTAGAAAGTCCCCCGATTCTTACCTACCAGCCCTCTCTCCTCCGCTGCAGTGTTCAGGCCCTCTGCTTGCATGGAATTGAAAGCAGGGGGCGGGACCGGCAGCCGCGTCCGTGATTGGCTGAGAGGCAGGGAGGGCTGCACTGAGCATGCCTCAACCTTGATGAGGTTGAGGAAGTCTCAGGCACAGCATGAGTCACACACTGCTCCTACACAGCAGTTTCCTGGACTTTGGAGGGGCACAGCAGGGGAACTATTTTGAGCAGGAATGTAAGGTAAGGATTGTTTTAAACTACTTGATGTGGCCAGTAAGGGGTTCAATTTTAGTTTTGGGGGTGGACATGCCCTTTAATGGTGGTGCTTAGGGTAAAATCACAATCAAAGTTGAACAATTGGCAAGAACGCCCTAGTTCCCCATCCAGCACTCATTGATTTTCCCATATACTAGCGTTACTCCTCACATAAATTGTAGAGGGTCAAATAATCTAATTAAGTGGTGCCAACAGTAAAAGATGTTAAAGGGCATGTCCACCCCCAAAACTATAATCCCCCCAACACTGTCCCACCATGTAGTGGTAGTTTAATCCTTACCTCACATCCCAGCTCCATAGGGTTCTCCTGTAGTCCCCCCCAAAGTGCCAAAAACTGCCCACCAGGAGGCTAGCAGGGCTCTTCCTCCTACCTTGCCTCAGGTAGAATTTTGCCATGCGTACTGCAGCCCTTCTCCCCCTCCCTCTCCCTCCCTCTCCCGATTCCCTCTCCCTTGCGTTAATTCCTTCATATGTATGATTCCCAAGGGCTCCCACCCCCAACCGCTTGTTTATATCTTTAAAAAGCTCCCCAAACTTTACTTACCTCTCCTCTTCCTCCGGCGAAGTGAGCTGCCGGCAGCCGCGTCCGTGATTGGCTGCCGCTCAGCCAATCACAGACGCGGCTGCCGGTCCCATTTTCTTGCAAGCAGAGGGCCGGGAGCGCGGCGGAGGAAAGAGGAGAGGTAAGTAGAGTTTGGGCTGCTTTTTAAAGATATAAACATAGCGGTTGGGGCTGGAAGCCCTTGGGGAATCTTATGTAAAAAAATTATATTTTGGGTGGGACATACCCTTTAACTAGATGATCAGGAATATTGTTACAAAAATATGTAAATGTATGCATCTATTTATATTGCAATAATGCCATTGAGTCAGTATTTGTTTTGTTTACTATTTGTTTTTATATCCTTGGTATACAATTTTATTTGTACTTTTAATAAGAAATGTAACAGAAAATCAATAAAAATTTAATGAAGTGCCAAATTTATTAGTTGAAACATACATAACACGTTATTACACCATCATATATCACCATATCCCTCGTCATTCTATAATGGCATCTTTTTTTTTTTTGCCATCATTACAGGCAGTGTTCACATATTGGGTTACCTCAAACATTTTCTCAATAGCCCAGGTGGGCTTTCTTAAAATTCCAGCTGTACGAAAAAAACTAGGAATACCTGAAAGGATTAAGCATGACCCAGCATCACTTCCTCAACAGGAAGGCTTTATGAAGAGCCTGAAATCAGGTATAAATGATAATGAATTCTCAGGGTAAATTTATACAGCAGTGGGTAGCTTTGAAGTTTAACAAAATGCAGCTTAGTTTAGGTGTTTCCTTCTCTGATTGGAAATTTGAATGGCCATGCTTAAACTTTAAAAAGCCACTGCTTTTTAGGGCTAGGCCACACAGACGTGTTTTCTCACGCACAAATGTAGCGCAGTGCATCTCAATTTGGGAGGGCACATTGCATGCTGTGATTCATTTTTGCAGCGTGTGCATTCACCTTTTTTTATTCTTTTCTGAATTGTATGTGGTCCGATTGCAGACTATTGCACGGTAATGCCCATCCGGCATAGTGTGGCCTCAGCCATATAAGTCTTATATGGATGTCCTATAATGGATGCTGCCCCTCTTGCACTTCCTTATGTCTACAGGGAGCATATATTTCAAGACCAAAAGATGCTCTCTGCAATGGAGGACTAAGATCAAGCAGAGAATCGCTTGACTTTGGTGGCTTTTTTAAAGTTCCTAAGGCCTTATCCACACTAGCATGTTTCCCACGTGCTTACGGATGGTTTTTGAGTGCCAGTGTATCACAATCTTGGTGATAACGGAATATTGGTGTCATTGCTGCTTAAACGTGGTACATTGCGTATGAGCATTTTACACCTGTTAATGCTCGTTGTAGTGTGGCCACAGCCTACAGTGGAAAGTGACATGCATTCTAAGCATTAATGTGGTCGCGTGCGTTATTTACAAATAATTGGTAGCATGCCCTCCAAAAACAGATTGCAGTGCAGGGCATATAGTGTAGCCACCCACATTGGAATGCTCTGTGATTCTCACACGTTAACGGATCATGAGTGTGCAAATGTGTGGTCTAGTCCTAATTGAGATGATGTATCACAACCCATTTGTAGTTGTTGTGACTGTCTTAAAGGACAATTTCCCAGATGACACAAGCAATACACTTAGACTCTAGGACTTCCTTATAAACAGACAAGAGGTAGGCTAATATTTTAGTTGAAAAAACTCCAGTATGACCGGTTTGTGGAGCGAAACACGTCCTGCCATTTGACTTGTATTTGGATCTGCTTTTAGCCCATGTTGTTCTTCCACTGCACTGTGTCTTCACCTATTTGTTGTGAGTAGGGGAACCCCCATGATGCCCACTGACTTATTGACCGTTTAGTATAATTTTTAAAGCAGTTTATCTGTGGAATACTTTTTGGGATAACAACATGGGATGGTTTTAAAAAAGTTTTTAACTTTTGTCCCCGCTGCTATTAAACTACTATTTGTATATATATATATTATATCCACTGGGTTTTATTTTTGTCTATTAGAGTGCTGCAGATTAGTATCTTTTTTTTTTTTTTTTTTTTTTTTTTTTTCCTTATGCTTGCTTAATATACTTAACTAGTCCCTACTGAGGTACCTAACTAACTTTCTTTCAAATTCTGACCCTGGGTACTAAACATGGGTGGACTGTGGGTAAGGTGAATATAGTTGTCCTTTCACTCCTATGAGCAAAGCATTTTGGTGCAATGTTGACTCTTGAAATCACACCAAAATGTCCCCTAGAGTGAACGAGTCCTCAGGAACTCTGTGTGGAGAAAGGTCAATATAAGTTTAGCTTTTCTTTTTACCATGTACTCATTGTTTGTGTCAATGCAAAGGGATTTTCACATATTTTTGTATATGATGTTATATCTATTACCCTTTATATTTAGGCTGGAAAAATGCACAAGTGGCACAACAGCTGGAAGAGAGAGAGCGAAGGATTAAAAACCACCTGGATTTAGCAGCCAAAGGTAAGGGACACAAAGGGAGATTCAATAAACGTTCTTATCGTTAAAAATGGTGCTAATTTTGCCCCAACCAATCAAATTAGCACCATTTTTAACGATAAGAACTTTTATTGAATAACCCTGATAGTTTTATAACTACTGTAAATGAACTGAGATCTAGTAGAAAAAAAGTGTGTGTGTGTTTGATCATTGTATGTAAATTGAATTTGGTGTATTAATTATTTTTTTACTTTATAATGTGTATTTTGGTGTTTTTTTGTACAGGACCACTAAGGCCGACCTTCTCCCAAAATCCTCTGCAGCAGAAAGAATCTGTTCCTGTTTCTCCTAGCAAATCAAAATCCAAGCCCTGGAAGGATACAATTGGATAAAACTGTTTTTCTCTTTACTTCCACCGACTAATGCCAATTTTTTCACAGTGGACTTTAATGCTGGCCATACATCGTATAGATACTACCCTAATTCAAAGTCCAAATGTTGAATTGATCTATCATCTATTAATGCTTGCAGCGTTCCCCCGCTCTGGCCCATTCATTTTGTGATCAAAATTTGACGCAAACTGATCAGCTCAGGTGGTTGTCTGGAACCAACAATGGAAGATTGGGAGATACAGCTGCTAATATATGGTCTGCATCATTCTTGGATGAATAAATAGGAGACTTTGTTGAGATGGTTTGGTGCTTTTTTATCGCAACATCTTAAGTTTTGATTCTTTTTCCCAATGCTATGTAAAAATGTTTTGTTTTTTTTTTTTGTTTAGAAAATCCATTATTTTAAATATATTTTACCAAAATATTATCAACTAAATTGTTTTATTAATAACATAAAATTCCAAAAATGCAGTTAGATGTGGTAGAATATGTTGGTTCAGAGCTAATAATGAAGCATACAATATGATGTACTTGACTTGACTTTTGAAGCCTTATTTCTTTAAAGGAAAATAAACAAACATTGATACCCCCATAATCTAAAGAACTTCCACCCTAAGAATACCAATAGTTTGTAAGATAACACTTCTGTAAATAGCAGGTACTTTTATATAACCATTTATCCAGTCAGTGCCACAATATTGCTTGCATTCTAGTAAAACCTGAGACCTTACAAAAAATTCTAACCATGCCTCCTGACCTCAGTCACATGCTGTCTTGCCTCTACAGATCTGTAAACATCCAGTTCAGTGTTCAGTATCCTGCTGTAACAAATTGATGAATATGCCAGAAACAGAAGTCAGTAGTTTAATTTAAATATGAGAATGGAATGCTGGGAAATTAGGGACAAGATCCTCATATTAATAGAACGCATTCTCAACTGCAGCGAAATGAAAGGTGAGAGACTGATTCCTGCTTTTGCTTGTGAAGGTTCTCATTCATCCAGGTCATGGTATATCTGTTGTATTCAATTAGATCAACTGGACTTGAAATGTAGTTCTTGAAGACGTTTCGCTAGTCATCCGACTGGCTTTCTCAATTCAGAATGACTTGTACAAGAATCTGTGGCTATTACGTACCCTGGAAAATCCCAATTAGCATATCACAGCCAGGTGTTAAGGGTGTGATTAGATAGTGGCTAAGAGGTGTTATAGGAACGCCCAGAGTAAGGTGTTAAAACAGCATTGTACATGGCAGACAGTTGGTGTCGAACCCCCCCACCTCTATTTAGGCTTGGTTTCTTTATTTTCACATAAATGGCCTCCTTAACACCTCTCTTGAACCAGTCACGTTCCTTCGCCAGTATGTTAACATTACAATCTTCAAAGGTATGTCCTTTATCCTTAAGATGCAGATACACGGCTGAGTCCTGACCCGAGGAATTGGCTCTTCTGTGCTGGGCCATACGTTGATGCAGTTGCTGTTTGGTCTCCCCCACATACAAATCAGAGCATTCTTCACTGCACTGCACTGCATATATGATGTCGCTTTTCTTGTGTTTTGGTATTGGGTCTTTCGGATGTACCAATTGCTGCCTCAGTGTGTTGTTCGGTTTAAAGCAGACAGGGATACAATGTTTTTTGAAAATTCTTCTTAATTTCTCGGAGACCCCTGCTACATATGGGATGACCATGTTCTTCCTCCTGTCTTGCTTTTCCCCTTCACTGTTGGTATTCGTGTTCTTTTCTTTCCTTCTACTTCTTTTGACAAAGGCCCAGTCTGGATATCCACAAGTTTTAAGGGCTCCTCTGAGATGTTTCATTTTTCAATAGTGACACCCATAGATACCAGAGGGTAAGTGCTCCCTAGAGAACAATTATTTTTCACCAAACTTCCCCTTTAACGACAACTTACAATATTGGCGATGCACCGTGCGCTCAGAACATCGCTACCTGGTATTTTCTTTTCCGGCACTTTTAATGCCAGCTATTACTGGCATTTAAAGTGCTGCAATAAAATACCAATTTCTGCAATAACATCGCTTGCGGTGGCTGCGAGGTTAGCTTTCGCGTAGCCACGCAGCCGCGCAAGGAAGGAGTTTAAAGGACAACTCCACCACTAATAAGAACATCTTTTGAAAGAATGGCCCCTTTAAATATGTTTATATCATAGTTTGTCCTATGAATTCATTACTGTATGCCTGCTATGCTTCGGATGCCCATGGAAACTGAGTAATTTAGAAACCTGTACTGAGCCTGGCATGCTCAGAAGAGGCAGACAGGGAATAAACATTCAGTCATTGGCTGTGATGTCAACTGTCAAATCCATAACTGACAGTTACTAACTGGAAGAACCGGGAAGCAGAAACAGAGGTACAGGACATTGTGCAGGATTTCAGGTTACTTACACCTTTCACATTTCAAACAGTTTTGGTGTATAAGTTTTCATTTTGGGGCTGACTTGCCCTTTAAGTCACACTAACCAATATAACATCAGTTAGCGTACTTAAACTCCAAACAGGAGTGGTGCGCCCTTGGTGCATCTCCCTGATTGTCTTCACTCTTGGGGAAATAAAGGCACCATTGCCAGCCTAGTAATCCTAATGTGATCTACATATTTTCCATATGATATGTACTGGTTTTATTCTAAACCCGTGCTCTGTCATTTCACTACTGTCTCGAGACGTAATTCTAAGCTTTACTCGCCTTTCAAATCTCGCACCTTTTTATGTTCTCATCTCTCTTCCGGACAGAAGTCTTCCAATGGTATTTCTCCCTGACAGTCAGTGACTCCAAGATATTCGAATGCTCCGCCCCCCTGGAAAGTGTTATGTTTAAGAGTAGGACCTCGTCTGCGCATGTATGTTACCTTACGTCCTCATTTCGCGACACGGAAAAGATGGCAGCTCTCAGTATAGAATGGCATGTATGTCTATTTTGCGAAGGGGTCTCGCTTTCTTCCCATGGCGAAGGACGACAGGTAAAGATAATTCGCATTGATCTGCCAAACGTGGTAAAAAATAAAATAAATAGGTTAGCTGAGGGTGGACTAGGCACTGTTCCTGGCTAGGTGACCTCTGTAGATGGATACAGGGTTATCAGACCACTGAAAGGGAAGTCACATTGACAAAGAGGTTCTTTGAAACACACGTAGAGAAATGAAATGGAAGCAGTTAGTTAGTTATAGTTTATCTTTCATAAATCAGGTCATTCAGTTCATCACATTCCCAAGGAAATATTGGCAACATGTATGATAAACTGAGGTTGGTCTCTTAATTAGAAACTTTTTGAATACAGAGCCAACTTCAGCTTCATATTTTCTGATATTTTTCTGAGACTTTAGCTTGCCATACACATCACAGTCATTGCAGTACTTTTCTGACTGGCGTTCCTGTACTTTCTATGGGATCAGCCATTAATACAACTCTCACACCCTCATAATAACATCTTTTTAAAAACATGTTGATATATCCTACTTTGTCCTCTGAATTCTTTACTGTGTTCCGGCTATGTTTCTGAATGATGGAAACTGAGCAATTTAGTGACCTGTCTGGGCCTGAGCATGCACAGTAGAGCCAACTAGGTGATTAGCATTCAGTCTTTGGCTGTGACGTCAACTGAGCTTGCTCAGTAGAAAACAGCTAGGTTATTAGCATTCAGTCTTTGGCTTGTGATGTCAACTGTCAAATACATAACTGACAGTTGCAACTGGAAGAACCAGGAAACAGACATTGTGCACGATTTCAGGTTCGCCTTAATATTTAAGTTTTTAAACTATACAGTTTAGGGATTTGAAGGGTGATATTTTTTTTCATTTGAGGGCTGAACTTGCCCTTTAAGATGACCATCCATACCATGATTATTCTGGCTCTTTTAAATTTAAAGTCCACCCCGTAAATGAAAATTTACAAATAGCTCGGAAAAGGCTGTAAACCTCAACCTCGCAAGGTTTACAGCTTCCAAAGATGCCTTCCAATCACAGGAGCGGATGACGGTCGAGCCCCTCCTGCTTGACTTTGTGCACAGAAAAGGCATGAAATCAAGCAGATGGCGTTGGGGAACGAGGCTGGTAAGTAGATTTGGGGGAATCTTGGAAGCTGTAAACCTTGCGAAGATTGAAGTTTAAAGCCTTTTCCGAGCTAATTCTAATTTGCATTTAGGGGTGGACATACCCTTTAAAAAAATGAAAATGGCTTTAATTCCCCTTTAAAGAGCAACTGTGTCTCAAAACATGTGGGTTAAACGAAAGCCTGCAGTATTTCTTAGAATGAGCCGATAATCAATGTCTGGCTGACCATGTGAGAATTACATTATGGTGAATGTTCAAACTCCTGCCTCCTTAGGATGAGTGACGTCACCTGACCTCTGCCCCGTCCGTCCGCCCTGGAGGAGAAGCATGCTCAGTTGAGACTTAAAGGGTATGTCCATCAAAAAATGAACTTTCTTTCTAACTGTTTTACTGAAGAACAGGAGGTAAATGCACTATTTCTTACCTCCCGTTCTTCAGTGAATCTTGGCAGAGAGAGAACTTACCGGGATCGTTCCAGCGCTGACAGAGCCGCAGCCGAAATCCGACCCTCCGACGCATCTCCAGTCCTTTGCACTGTGCGCACATGCGCACACTGTGCTAAGGAGAGTGGAAGCATCTGAGGCGTCGGGGATTCGGCTGCGGCTCTGTCAGCGCTGGAACGATCCCGGTAAGTTCTCCCTCCTCTCCTGCAAAATTCACTGAAGAACGGGAGGTAAGAAATAATGCAGGCAGAGGCTGGTCACATGGCTAAAAGCAGGAAGTGTTCAACCAGGAAGTTACTTGCTTAAAGGGCAGGTCCGCCCTAAATGAAAACTTACATACAGGTAAATGACCCCCCTAAACCCTAAACTGTAATAATTTGAAATCTGAAATATATAAGTCTAACTTGAAATCCTGCCACATGTCCTGTTTCCCCTGTTTCTGCTTCCTGGTTCTTCCAGTTAAGTAACTGTCAGTTATAGATTTGACAGTTGACATCACAGCCAATGACTGAATGTTAATCCCCCGTCTGCCTCTTCTGAGCATGCCCAGGCTCAGTAAATGCTCAGTACAGGTTTCTAAATTGCTCTGTTTCCATGAGACATCCAGAAGCATAGCAGGCATACAGTAATGAATTCATAGGACAAAGTATGATATATCACATATTTTAAGAGGCCATTCTTTCTAAAAGAGTTTCTTATGAGGGTGGAGTTCTCCTTTAACCTTTCCAGCAATAACTTCTCACAATTTTATCTAAGATGTGATTTTGGTTTTATTTTGAAGTTGTGAGGGAAGGCTTTTTATATAACTCTTACTAGTTTATAAGAATTTGAGACCACAGTTAACTTTAAGTTAGAAATTAGTCAGAAGTAGCAAATATAGATTAATTTCAAACATTAAAAAAAATCAAATGAAGTTCACTACCATTAATAGACTTGTACACACATGAAATTGTTGGCCCAAATAATACATAATCACTATGTCTGACAACTAATGTTTGTGTAACAATTCTATGGCTGATAAACCCCTACTATAATTTTAGTGCAAACAATAGTTATGGTACTGGGGGCATTGGAGAGGATGCTTTTGAGCAAAAGTATTATCCTATAATAGGGCATGTGTTCTCTGCAATAATAACTAATGTTTATTTAATAATTGCTGAAACTTATTTCTTTAAAGGATAACTATCTGTATAAAAGTTTATTTAAAAACGTGTAACTGAAAAGTATTGAGACATGGATATAGAATTGTAATTCCTACCTGCAATATTGTTTCTGTGAGGAACACCAGCCCAAAAAAACTGCTTCTGCCAGTTTCCTCCTGGCTTCAGCGCTATCTTACAGGAATAGTCCAGGACTAACCTGGCAAATTAAAATTTCAAGTGCTGTAGCTCCTAAACAAAACAATATATGAGGTTGGAATAAACCATTCCTACCTCCCTTCCCTAGTAACTTTCCATTTTAAAAAGTTAAAAATAGTTTTATTCTTTACATATCATCTCTTTAAGGACAATTATACTCAACCTTCTATTCTTTTGCACCTATTTATAGTACTCAGAATGAGGACCTAAACCATGAGTTTTTCTTGTTGCTCTGGTCATTTCCTACTTGCCTCTTCAGTGATGTAGCCTGCAAAGAAGTGATGTGGACTAAAGGTTTAGGTCCTCACCCTGGGTACATTCAGTGTGTGGAGTGTGCAAATGGTGAGTAAAATTGTCTTTTAAACCTTTTAGATTTCAGATATCAAACACACCTCAGAGTAAGTGCTGGCTTACTGTGTTTATATAAAGATTTATATAAGGAAAGGACATTTTTCCACTATAGTGGCCTTTAACCCTTTCCCTGCCACCGATAGTATATCACGATCTGTGCAGAGAATGCTTAACTGCCACAGATACTTATACGATCTGTGGCTCCCCTTTAAAAATGAAAACAACCGCGCGCTAGGGCCGACCCGGCAGCATTCAGCTGCCCCCCTATCCCCCTCGACCCCCCCTCGGTTGTGTCCAAATCCGAGGGGGGATCGGGAGTTATCTTACTTTCTGCTGCCGTGACCGTATAGCAGCAGCCGGTTCCCACGTGGAGTCCAAGGAGGAAGCGGAAGGAGACCCCGGTACGTCACGGAGCTTCCTCCTTCACCGGGGTCTCCCTTGAAGTGGTAGGAGACTGCCCCTGGTGTCTAGTTGAGGTACTCTGCAGCTTGATCTCAATTTGATCATGCTGCAGTACCTAGTATAGAAAAGCTGTCAAGCTGCCAGCTTTTCTATACATTTTGTGAATGGACTCAAAGTTCCATTCACAAATAGATTTTTTCTAAGTCTTTGCTACTTAGCGAAGACTTAGAAAAAAATGGGGACAGAGATCAATATTTGGTGATCACATCTGATCACCAATTATTGATCTTTGCACTGAATGAAAAATCACTTCCTGGAAAATGATTTCCGGAAGTGATTTTTCCGATCGGATTTCGAATGGAAAACGGCATTTATGCCGTATTCCAAGTTCGGTATCATTCCCTAAGATGATCTGATGATTATCTTTGGAATGATCGGGGAAAAAAGGGAAATACACACAAAAAATTCTAAAGTGATACACACACCCTTTTTTTTTTTTTACCCTAAACTATAAATTAGAAAAAAAATTTGTCTTCTCCAAGCTCCCAATGTCCCCAGTGATCGGTAAAGTAAACGCGGATACTTTTTGTTCGATTTCGAGGGAAACTAAGCCTATATTTTATAAGGAATTTTGCAGAGGTACCAAATAAAGACCGTATTGAATTTTTAGGATCAGTAAGTTTGCAAAAACGTGTGTGACTCTCCATACTAACCGACTTCACTAAAATACCACTAAAAGGGGAGGTGTGTGTGGGGGGTGGTTTGGGCGTTTTTAAAAAAATTCTTGTAACTGCACTTCTAAATGCGTCCCATTTGAGCTAGTTGGTGGCCTCGTCTCTGTTTGCACCCACGCAATGGCACACGTTGATTACAGGACATGTGGAGATTGCTATTTAGTGGGTTTTTTTTTGCTGGTCAGAGTGGGTTTAGGTAGGATTTCAACCCTTGAATCATCTCATTTTATTTTTCACAAAATCTCGTAAAAACACCGAGTTCTTTGGATCCTGGGTCTGGAATTCTTCATGCATGTAATAAGCATGGCACATAACGTAGCTGAAGGCGTGTAGATTCCAAAAATATATAGTTTGTGGAGGGAATTTCCATGTTTCGGGACTGTTTCCTTAGAAAAAGTGTAGGCTGTTCAATTACAGACACTTTGATTTTTTCTTGTATTGCATTTGTGCATGCGTCCCATTTGAGCTAGTGGTGGCCACGTCTCTGTGTGCATCCACGCATATGGCATACGTTTGATCAGAAAATGTGGGAGATTGATTTTAGTGGGGGGGTTTATTTGCGGGGGGCATTCAAAGTTTTGGGGCTGTTTGAAATTACAGAGGCACTTTGATATTTTTCTTGTAATTACACTGGTGCATCGTCCCATTTGAGCTAGTTGGTGGCCACGTCCCTGTGAATCCACGCATTAGGCATACCGTTTGATTCAGGGCATTTGGAAGATTGATAATTGACAAGTTTTTTTTCATGACATGGAAATTTGCCATGATTTTTACTTTGAATTGTATTTTTATAAATTTTTCCTGAAAATCTGGTAAGAAAGCGAAATTGTACAACAAAACTGCACCACACCATTGGTGGTATGCATAAAAGAATCACACCACATTGTAGCTGAAGGTGTAGAGTCCAAGAATATATAGTTTTGGGGTATTCTAATATAGAGGGGTGTTTAGTCTGACAAATCTGAAAAGTTGCTGTAATGGGCCACTGTTCATTGGCTCACTTTGTGGCTATTGATTCCACGTCTGCGTGTGTAACCATACATAGGGCATACCGTTTGATTCAGAACATTTGGAGATTGATATTTGGTAACTTTTTTTTACATTCCTTGGGGTTTTGGCATGATTTCTACCTTTTGAAGTTGTTTTTGTCATTTTTTCAGAACAATGCGAATTTCTACGAAGAACTGCGCCCACACCATGATTGTATGAATGAACAAACTACTACAGCGTTACGTAGCTGAAGGTATGTAGATTCTGAGAATATTAGTTTTGCGGGGGTATTTCCAAGTTAGAGGGGTGTTCAGTTTGGAAAATCTGGGAAATGCTGTTATTGGCTCACTGCGCATTGTTTACATTTTGACTAGTCGCTTCCACGTCAGTGTGTGTAACCACACATTGCACACTGTTTGATTCAGACATTTAGGAGATGATTTTGGTAAGTTTTTTTTACATTACATGGGGTTTGGTGGTGATTTTGTAACTTTGAAATGTATTTTTCTCTATTTCCAGAAAATTGTGTAAAATGCGAAATTCTACGAAGAACTGCCCCCACACCATTGATGGTATGAATGAACGAACTACATGCTACATAGCTGAAGGTGTTTAGATTTCAGGATATATAGTGTTGGGGGGGTATTTCTGAGTTATCAGGGTTGTTTTGGTGGAAAAACTGCGACTGTCCAAATTCGGAGTTGGCTAAATATTTTCGCTGTTTTCTGAGCCATCGTGCATTGTCTCACTTTGTGGCTTTTCGCTTCCACGTCCGCATGGTAACCACACATATGGCATACCGTTTGATTCAGGACATTTGGGGAGATTGATATTAGTAACTTTTTTTAGATTCCATCAGGTTTGGCATGATTTCTACCTTTTGAAGTTGTTTTTTGTTCATTTTTTCAGAAAAGTGCGAACTTCTACAAAGAACTGCGCCCACACCATTGATGGTATGAAATGAACAAAACTACACTTTACATACTGAAGTGTGTAGATTTCAGGAAATATAGTTTGTGGGGGTTATTTCTAAGTTACGGGGTGTTTTGTGGAAAAAACTGCAGACTGTCCAATTCGGGATTGGCTAAATATTTTCGCTGTTTCTGAGCCATCGTGCATTGTCTCACTTTGTGGCTTTTTTCGCTTCCACGTCCGCGTGTGTAACCACACATATGGCATACCGTGTTGATTCAGGACATTTGGGAGATTGATATTTAGTAACTTTTTTTTAGATTCCTCAGGTTTTTGGCATGATTTCTACCTTTTGAAGTGTTTTTTTGTTCATTTTTTCAGAAAAGTCGAACTTCTACGAAGAACATGCGCCCACACCATTGATTGATGAATGAACAAACTACAGCGTTACATAGCTGAAGGTGTGTAGATTTCAGGAATATATAGTTTGTGGGGTTATTTCTAAGTTACGGGGGTGTTTTGTGGAAAAAACGGCAGACTGTCCAAATCGGATTGCTAATATTTTCGCTGTTTCTGAGCCATCGTGCAGTCTCACTTTGTGGCTTTTCGCTTCCACGTCCGCGTGTGTAACCACACATATGGCATACCGTTTGATTCAGGACATTTGGGAGATTGATTTGGTACCTTTTTTTTTACATTCCATGGGGTTTTGACATGATTTCGACCTTTTTGAACGTTGTTTGATGTTCATTTTTTTTAAATCTGGTAAAAAGTGCAAACTTCTACGAAGAACTGCGCCCACCACATTGATGGTATGAATGAACGAACACAGCGTTCATAGCTAAGGTGTGGTAGATTTCAGGAATATATAGTTGTGGGGGGTGTTTTTGAGTTGGGGGGTGTGTTTGTGGAAAAACTGCAGACTGTTCAAATACAAAACTGGCTAATTTTTTTTTGCTGCTACTGACATTTGGCACTGGTCACGCTCTTGGTTAGTTGGTAGCCATGTCTCTGGTACACCCATGAATGTGGCATACCGTTTTATTCGGGAGGGGTTAGGCTTTCATATTTGAGATGCGTTTGAACTTTCCTCCACAGTTTTTAGCTGAAATTCCGCATTTGATTTTGTCTCTGTTTACAGTTGAGGAAAAAAAGGAAAATGTGAGAAAGTAACTTACAATTTGACGAAGAGCTCGTCCGGTATCTGCATTTTGATCGAAACAACCTCACTACTACTCGTAAAATCCTGCGATGTGTGTAGTTTCTAAAAATATCTCACTTGGGGGGATAGTTTAGATAATTTGGTAGATATTCTATGTTAACTGTCAGTAGTGGTTACACATTTTAATTTGGTGTAATATTCTAGGAGTGCAGTTTTAGTTTGGGGGGGTCCCTGTACAGGAAACGTCGTTACCTACATATACTGGTATCGTTGTACTCGGGAGTATCTGAGCTTTTAGAAACAGTAAGATTTTTGTGTGTAACCTTAAGATAACTATAAGTAAAAATGGGAAAAATCCATGAAAATTTGCAAATTTTTCATTTTTTTTACATATTTTACCCATAATTCCGTAAAATTTCCAGAAAAGTTACAAAATTTTGTTACCATATTAAAGTACACTTGTGCTGAAAAAAACAATGTATAATATTCCTGATTTACCTGCAAGGTTTCCTACTGTAAATTAGTCTAAAGCGATTAAGGACAAAATCCTGAAAATTCTTCTGGCATTTTAACGCAAAAAAAATGAAAATCTCCTGGCAGTGAAAGGGTTAAATGCATATATTTATTTTTTAATGCTATTTATGATTATTTACTGATCCGCAACTTTAGTCTGAGGGATGTTGGTAGACATATGAGTTACCGTGGACAAAAAAACTGGTGTTAAAGGGCATGTCCACCCCCCAAACTAAAATTTAACCACACTGTCCATACTGTGAAGTTTAAAAAAAATCCTTACTACCTTCATCCCTGCTCCTTATAATTCTCCTGCAGTGCTTGTCAAAATTCCAGAAACTGAAGAGTGGAGCTGTCTTCCTGTCTTAATGGTTTCTCTGCCTCTGATTTGTCCTCGTTTTTGTTCTTGCATCGCAGGAAGCCCTTCCCCCTCTCTCCCACCATCCGGATCCTCCTCGCCAGCCCGATATTCTAGCTTGAAATCCTTTTATATAGGGTAGCTCCCCCTGCCCCACCGCCACATTAGTTATAAAAAGCTAATCTGAATCATACTTCAGCCCTCTTCCACGGTGCTCTCCATTGCCGGTAACCCGCTCGTGATTGGCTGCCTCTCAGCCAATCAGGCTTCCATCTCGGCCCCTTTTTGCGACTTCCTGCAAACAGGGAGCCGCGAGGAGAGCACCGTGGGAAAAGAGCTAACACAGCGTTTGTGTTCTGGGAGGGGGAAGCTAACGTATATTCAAAGTTAAGTTTTAGGGTGGACATGCCCTTTAAATGAAGACACAAAATACAGATAACATTTTTTATGTTAATTTTTTTCTGTACTAACAGCACAAGTGTCCGGCTTCCCTATGCAACCACAAGATCTTTCACCTGGAAAAAAACAGCTATTTGTACTAATGTACTCGATACCAAAGCACAGCAATTGGAAATGATATCCAGGTAATTAGTCATATTTCTTTGTTACAACAATTGATTGATGTGAGAGCTAAGGTTTCAAATAAATCTCAAATTATATCCCAACATATATTTTATTTGTGAGGTCTTCCTTATTTTCTAATGGTCAATTATTATTTATTAGTAAATTTTATATTAAACTAAAAAAATTGTTAAATCAAGCACCAGTGTGGTATGTGTTTATTTGTTATAGTCCTAAAAGTTTAGAGGAGATCAGTACATAGATGTACAAACAACATCTCCCATTTCAAGAAATAAACCAAACATAAGTATTCCTCAAATATACATTCCAATTCCAATCTGTGGTCCATCATAAGTCACTTTAATGCAGCATTGATATTTAAGTATTAATCACGAGTTGACTGTTAAGAACCATTGTAGTGTATTATGTGGATTTCCTCCACTGCTCCTATGTCCCAACATACACATATGGGTATTTTATGGAAAAATAGGACATCGGATTAGATAATATATGATTTCCATAGGGTTTAGGTAATAGCAGCAGCTGCCAGATACGATATTGGAAATATAATTTTGCCAGAAATGTGGGGATTATATATGCTCTGTACATACATTTCATTCACTCAAGGCTACATATATTTCGCCCATACTCTGGGACTATCTTTTTTATAAGATCAGATTCCAAGGTTTTCTGGAATTTCTTACTTGTATATATTAATCTCTGTGATCTGCATTAGTTGAAACAGTAGTACACATTTGTTCCTACTTGTTGGCATAGGATGTCACGGTCCTGACTTTAGCCAGCCATTTATTTCCTTGCAGTAAGTTTGGAGATTGATGTCATATCACTGCATACTGAAAACGAAATGAAAAATTCCCACCAAAGTAAGTTAATGGCAGAATTTTAGTTTTTGAGACGTTTCTTACTACTTTAAACATAGAAATTCACAATTAACTGAATAGATCATATATTTCCATACTTTTTATTGTCGCCATTTATAGCGAGAGCAGAGCTTAGTGACCACTTGTGAGTGTGGAGTTATTGGCTCCTTATAGCTAGCAGAGTTCAGTTGCCCCTCATTATTTTAGTTTCCCACTGGGTATGAGGCTCCCTGGGGCTTGAAGTTGATTAATGTTTATAGGAAGGCGAACTACTACACTATCCAATGAAAGTGGTACCTTATTTCTATCAAACTGAAAGATGCAGAAGACACTGCTTGTCTGTTCTCATAATAAAGGGCCCATTGTGCTTGCTTCCGTGGGTCGGAATGGGTTGTGGGTCGGGTAAAGGTTTGTTTTTTTTTCAACTTTATTCATTACCTGACACACCAGCCAGACATTGCAGGGAATCCGGAATTTGCGGTGTGATCCGGGACAGGAGGTAAAAAAAATCTGTGAATGTCCCGGACAACGCGGAACAGTTGGGAGGTATGACGTTTTGCCTACATTAACAGCATCCCATAGTATGCCCGTTGCCCGTTGGTGCACAGTGGAAATTATGTGGTGTGTATTTTTGCTATGTGTAGATACATTGTCTATAACATCTTTATACAGGGATACTTTAAAACGGTCTCCAACTATAGGAACTCCTCAGTGTGGTCATATAGTTCAGTGTGGTCAATCCCTGCAGCGCATCCGCACTAGCTATCACCCATCCAAGAACAAAAATAGTAGTACAGGGGACGCAGGCAAAACCAGTTTGCAATCCAACGTGTTTTATTGCTGCTATCACAACATGTTTCGAATGTGCATCGTTCTTTCTCAAGTCTTGAGAAAAAAACACATGCAATGTATCTCATTTATAGCCTGTAGCTAAGGCAGGTGTTCAGATGTAATAGAGCCAATGGTATAGAGTATGGGACCAGCAGTGTTGAAGTTGTGACCTTTCACATTTTTTAAAACTAACACAATCCCACGCCTCTCTGTTTACAGTAAGTTTTTTTCTTAATGTCCTGTAGCTAAGACATGTGTCCAGAATGTAATCCAGCCTAATGGTATCGATCAGGGGGGTTGAACTTGTGACCTTTCAAATGTTTGAAAACTACAAATCCCACTACTCTCTGTTAGCAGTTTCTTCTTTAGGTCCATTGGTTAATGAATATGATGTATTAACTTCACTGTTTAAAAATTACAACTCTCAGCATTCCCTGGCTGCACAGAATACTGGAATGGTTTTATACATCCTGGAATAAAGCCATTTTTCTGACATACAACCATTAAAAACCCATGATCGTGTTTTAGGTGATTCCTACCCAAGGGCTCAAACATGCAAATTATCCATCTTCCCTTCCATCCTTACCTATTACACTATTGGAATAGAGATGAATTATATATAGGTCACTTTAGGCACAGGATTCATGAACCTTACTAAACTTTCCCCCCTTGCCTATTCCATCTGTCTGCCAAATCTAGAGGGTTCTAAGTAGAATAAACCTGCAGGTCTGAGAATACACCCGGTAATCCAGCCACAATATGCAGTTAACTATAGACCACAATTGCTCAACCAAGACCCTATACAAGATCCAGATTAACATGCTAGGTTATTTAACGTGTCTATGTGGTTAGGAAAGCACAGGATACTGATTGGCTATATAGGTTAGGTAGAGGTGTGGTTAAAGGAGCTAAAATCTCCCACAGAGTAAAAAAATGAAATAGAGCCTTCTTATACAGAGTACCTCACAGCCTCATGTTTTTATAATAGCAGCATTGACCTAATAATCTAACATAAACACATATTTCTCCCTCCCCGGGTTTCTTCCAAAAAACATGCAATGTATCATCCTTTATATCCTTTTTCCTACATACATTTCACTTTCTGCGTACCATACAGAAAGTTTTTTTTCTTGATAGGCTAAGACTGTCATGTTTTATAAACAGCACATCATGGATGTTATACTGACATTACCACTTCCTTTCAGTATTCACTGGAGAACCCTTAGCAGTCACAGGGGTGTGGTTTAACCTCACATTTTGACTATCCCATATTAAAATAGGAGTCTCAGCTCTGTAAGTTTATGTTATTTTGTATAAGTTGTACATTTTGTCTTGTACCTAATATAAGCCAGTGCTATACTTTAATACATTTATTGATAGCCATTTAAATGGTAATAGTAAGTTAATACACACATACATTTACACCTTTCCTATATGCGTATCCTAGCCCTTATTGGTAGCTCCTAAAACTCAATGCAATCTCCTATGAAGATATAAATATATTATATAATATATATAGAAGGATTTATGTCCCCTTGTAAATGTAAACACAAGGATGTTCCATATCCCTAGGATACCTTCCTTTCATATACATAAATATGCATATCTGCCCACTCACCTACAATGTCTTACTGTGTGCCATAATCTGTCACTTTGCTCTTTCTTTCTTTATCATTCTTCCTCTTTCCTATTTATTCATTTACAATGGTTTTTTTTTTCTGTCTCAGGATTTCTGAGTAATTTTCCCCTTTAATATTTGTCCACTCACTTTTGCCCTTTTCATTTCTCTTACTGATCTTTTACTCATATCTTCCTATCCTTTTTCTTGTGGACTCATTTTTATCACATCTGCTCTGCTTCCTTTAGTTCCTCCTGATTTTCTTCACCTCTTTGTTCCATTCTGCTACCCTTCAGCTCTGCCCATACTGCCCATTTAATTACCCATTTTCCGTTTACCTTTCTTGCGGTCTAGTAATAAAAGTAGGGTTGGACAGCTTCCCAAACTTATAAAAATATACATGCTGCAAGGCTAAGCACCAATTTAGTAACAAAATGCTGTATGGCTACATTAACTTCTATGCAGGCTGCATCATGCTTCCAATGGTAAAATAGTAATTCCCACCCAGTCACCATGTAGATTTTATATGCATTTGGGTCTTAAAGTGTGTAATAATAAAAAAAAACATAAAGGGGAGGTTGAATAGAAAGAAGTAGGTGTCAGAAATGGAAAATAATAGGGGGAAGCAGATCTGCAAACAGCAGAGAGATTAATGAAAAAGGTGTTTAATTCTGTGTTCTGCTTCCTTCACTCCCATTGGCTTCCCTTCTGACAGTCTGCTACGCTTTCCCACCTCATACCCCATTCTCCTTTCTCTTCATTCGGTCTCTCACTCCTAATACTCCCATCCTCCTTTATCTAATAATGGGTCACCCATCTGTTCCTCCATCGCCTTTTTTAAAGCTTTATTGTTTCAGTCTGCAATTTCTTATAATTCGCTCACACCCCCTCCTGAAAATAAATGAACTGTCAGGAGAGCCACTGTCAGATCTGCTGCCTTAAATACTGTTTTACCCGCCTGCTCCTCTCCTAGAAGTCATGGTGTAAATCATTGCAAGGTTTGTTCTTATTAGAGAGTATGGCTGCTTTTTACTGGATGTTTTTTCACTCTGCCTCTCCTCCTCCTTTGCAATGGCTGTAACACAGAACTTCAGAGAGAAGAGGGAATGTCTCCACATTGCTGCCATCCTTCCTAACTATTTCTCAGACTGCAGCCAATCCAGCACCCGGTTCATGGAGGACCAGCACCAATCTACAGCAGAACATTTCTGGGCAGATGTCAATCCTTCTTCCCTCCTCTTGCAGACAAATCAGCTGTTAAAATGCCACTCGTTCCACAGACTACTAGGGATTTTAAAAGCAGTTCTTTAGCAAATGCTGCTGTAGACTCTCTTATCCCAGTACAAATCTGTTACAGCTGTTCTGTTGGAGCCTCACCTTTGGATACTTTACCAATCAGCTTTTATACTTCATGAATTTTCCCTCCCCCTTTCCACTCTGCCCCGTGATCTGGTCAATTAGAAGACATGCTTTCTGCATGTAAGGAAGCATGTTCAATAAACTGAAACAACAAGGGAAAATGCTCCAAAACATTTATTACAATATTTTTTTTTTTTTTGACGAATTGTCATTTCATTTTAGTAAAAATATATTTTGGTGTGTGCCAGAAAGACAATATTGCTATACAACCCATAAAGTAACCCAAATCTTTAAGCCACTTACTAAACAACAATATAATAATATGTAGGGAGCCTGCTTAGTATGTTTGAAGGTTCGGGGTGGAGACCCCCGCCCTTGGCGCATAGGGTGAACCCAAGTTCCCAATTTAAAGTGTGTTCCAATAGTTAAATAGTTCCTGTGCATAATGGAAAGGCTGCTTACCCCCTTTGTAATGGCCTGGTGCCTCCAGGCCTTTCGCTCGTCACAAATATCAAATCTTCCCAGAGATTCCAACAGATTGTCGGAGCTGTTCAACCCGGATAACACAGCAACTCTTTACTTTACTTTATTGAGTATCTACACATTTTAAAAAGCGTCCACGCCGAACCGTTTCGTGTGTCTCCAGACTTCACCAAGGCAGTATATTGCACAAATGTCACTTCTTTTAAAATGGAACAAGCACCTCCAAGTTAACACTATGAGAGACCAAAATTAAATAAAATAATATACACACAGTACATAATTTACACACCACAATATATAACACCCAGAAGCAAATCATAAGTGCAAAGACAATATATATAAATATGTCAGACTGACATTCTATGTATCCTATGAGAACTCACCTAAATTAAAGATTCACAAAGCACACAACATCCCAGGTATAGTTCAACCTGCCGGAATACGTGTGTGTAAGCGAAAAATCCAGCTCGCTCACATTTTAGGAGGCGAGCAGGTACATTGTTTTTTTGAATCCCCTAAAAAGTAACTGTATTCAGATCTGCATTATTGCAATATAAAGGTCTTGTGCAATGTCCTGCCTCTGATAAAGTGTGGAGACACAAACGTGTCAGGCATGGACGCTTTTAACATCTGTAGATACTCAAAGTTTTTTTATGGGAGTTGTTCTCTGTTATCCTGGCTGCACAGCTCCAACTGATCTTTTTGGATCTCCTGGACAGATTTGCCAATAGTACTAATAATGTTTGTGATATATTATTATTCAGTAGGAAGCCACTAAATGTCCACTACATTGTAAGAATTCTTTTCTTTTCTTTCATTGGCTTTTTTTGATATCTTTTATATGCAGGTCCCAACAGTTCCAGAGACACATTTGCAGTCTTCCCCTAACCCTGATGTTTTGCTGCCTCCACCTTTTGTTGATGTTCCTCTCACAGTCACTGAGGCTGTGGAGCAGAGTATAACAGATTTGGGTCTTGGTGGACACACTCCTGTTGGATTAATACAGAATTCTGGGAGTATCTGCATTTAGGCATTGGTATGCCTTGGTGGGGGGCCAATATACTGGTAAGAAAAGTTGGGGGAAAATAATTGGTACAACAACAAAACTTTAAAAAGGCCCCCCTCTTGTAATCTTAGCCGGATAAGGACCTAAACTTTTGGAGCCTCACAATTGGATACTTTACCAATCATTTTATACTACACAGAATTTCCCTCGCCTATCCACTCTGCCCCTCTGTTGTCAGTGAGAGTCTGTCATCTGGTCAATTGGAAGACCGGGCTGCAAAGACACCCGGAAGAGGAGAGGGAAATTTCATGTAGCATAGGTTCATTACCCTGGAGAGAGCTACTATTTCATGTGTTAATGCTGTTTTATTGAACCAATAATGACATAAAAACACTTGCCACACATGTATGTTTCATTTACAATCTATGCAGAGGGAGGCATGGAAATTCAGGAAATACAAGCATTATAGGGCAGGTTGACACACTATAGACCTATTGGGCAGGTTTTGCACTTTGCCAGTCCTTTATCTCTATATAAGCATAATCATCCTAATTTGTTTTTTTTTAATTCCATTTTTTATACCTACAGGCACACTACTTCACGTATTTTGGTATTTCCTTTGATTGTAAAAGGACAAAGAGAAGCTGCCAAGCTGAATAATCACATGCCACAAATCAGTGCGATTACAACTCGTATGAATGAGGCTAAGCATTCCGGAAACAATTTGAATGTAAGAATAGGATTTTTACTCTAATATTGTGTATATGTGTATATTTTTATTGTAGAGTAATGTGAGACGTGTGTTTTAGTTTCATTTAGAAATGATCCTTTCTGTCTGCACATAGACATGTAGTCATTATGCTAAATATATTTTTACATTTCTTCAATGGTATGCCCCCCAAACAAACTTTAAATCTAGACTAATGGCCCCCCCTAATCTCAACCTCGCAAGAATCTTACTGCTGAAATGGGCTCCTAAATCTACTTACCTTGTTCCCTCGTCTGTCTTCTGCTTAGCTTTCATGCCTTTTGCGTGCACCGACAGCTGCGCCTGTGATTGGCTGAGAGTTTATGGCTCATTTGTTACAACTGTATAGATTTTCCATAATTTATGACCAAAGATGAATTAACATATAAATTTTCATTAGGTTTAATGTTGGCATTCCTCCCCCTCAACTACCTACAATTATAACTGTTTTATAACTGTAAGAATAAATTTTAAATCAAATTTTAAGACTCTGCAAAATGTATTGCCAAATTGCAATGTGATATTTATAGACCACTATTTATACTCGCCTTTCCCCAAATCCAGGGTGAGAACCTAAATCACTAAGTCCTCACCCTGTGTATTTTACTTAACTCCTGAAACTAACTGCAAATTTTCCATTGGGCGCTCTGGTCTGATCCTCCTCTCTGCCACTGTCAGTGAACATTTGCAAGTCAGTCAATAGAAACACACACCTCCTTGCTAAAATTTTTATAAATATATTTTTTACAGTACAAAATAACAAAAATGTAAGTTATACGGTAAAAATATTTCCACTACCAAAATTTTGATTTTGTTCTTGCAATATGTATTTATTTCAGGTCACTCACAGGTAAAGTTTGCATTTACACTCTTTGAGTTTTTTTGCGGGCAGTTTCTAGAATTTATAGTGTTTGGGAAGAGGGGGAGCATGCATTTTTTGTTAAACGGGTGCATTTCTAAGATTGAAAACATAGCAGTATAACTTGAACTTAATTTATTATTATTCTACATTCCTTTCAAGAAATCTGCTGAAAGCACAAACTTCCAGCAAGAGCTGTCATTTTTTTAAGGAGTCCACTAAAACTGTAAAAATCTACAATGAACAATGTAGTTTTAGTTAATTAGTTTTTATTCTGTTAACTGTGCTTATGTGCTGAAAGGCTAATGTGCCTTTAACAAACAAAGACATATAGATATATTCACTGCAGGTTACTTGTCAAAATATAGCTAACTTGGATAAAAAAAATAATTACAAGACCGTCATCAAGTGTATTTCTTAATCTTGTTCAATGGTTTTGTTGTGTTCCCCTCAGTTTCTAAGCATCCTCAGACCTTTCCCTGTATCAGAAGAAACATGATGTTAATCCACTTCGAGGTTCATAGTTGCCACTAGTCCAGGTGAGATTTTTCTTGACAAATTTATATAAAAGTAGTTAGACCACACAAAATTTCCCCCCCCCAAAAAACATGAATAGGCCCATACATGGGGTCAGACCTAACTGTATTGGCCTTTTATCAGCTGTGTGTGTGGCAAGTAGTGGTCCAAATAAACTCCTCACTTGCAGCTAAGTTCTGCCTACCATCTATTGCTTCCCATTTTCTCTACTATGTCCAGTTGGATATAGGGGCAGGAACTGGTGAAACAAACTGCTGCCTGTGTTTGTAGCTCTGGACTGCTTTCTAATTGTTTAAAAGGAGAACTAAAGTGGCAGGATAAAAAAAGCTGCGAAGAGAGGGACCTCATGAAATTGAGTACTTTCCTATGCTTCTTCCTAAAAATTATGCTTTATTCCTCCTTGAAAAGATTGCTGTGTCCCTTTAAACTCACACTATTCCCTGCCAAATAATGGTTTTTGCATTAGCACCATGTTATAATTGCCCTGATAAATCTTTATGAAATTGTTGATATTTTACCTTTAGTTATGATTTACATTTTTTTCTTTTTGTTTGGGTAGGTAAACACATATTTATGTCTTGCAATTTCAGTATACCTAATCTGCTTTCTTATCACTCTAACTAGGATAGCAAACAATGTCCTTATTTTCTACAGGCACCTATTTTCATCTCCTTTTTGTGGCTTTACGGCAGATGTCATACCTACCAGTTTCCAGTTTTCAAAATGGGGGTCTCTGGTGGTTCACAGATTTAACTGCATCCGACCCTTTCTATATATTGCCACTGGTTGTTACCGCGCAGTATGTGGGCTGTACTTGAGGTAATCCACCAAAATACTCCTCAAATCTCATATGTGCTTTTTTCCCCTCCCCCTTCTACACTAATTCACCCCCTATTATTTGTTATATTATAGCTGGGAGCAGAGTCGGGAGTTGATAACCCTAACCTCAAAGTAATGAAGACTGTTTTTCGTGTAATGCCATTGGTTATTTTGCCTCTTACCATCAACTTCCCAACTGTAAGTACTTTACCTGCCACACATAAGAACCCCCCTAAAGGGAACTGGGAGATTTTAGACATATCATTTAATAGTTACGTTAAATGTATAGTATATAAAATAATGTTAAATTGGGGTAGGAGGTGATATATAGTCCATATTTAATATTAAGCTACATATGGACTTGGTTCCATCTACCATATTAAAGGGCATTGTCCCCTGAAATTTAACTTTTGATATGTGGTAGGGCATGCTCCCCCCCCCCCCACCGCATTAATATAATTGTTAGAAAGTCCCCCCGATTCTTACCTACCAGCCCTCTCTCCTCCGCTGCAGTGTCAGGCCCTCTGCTTGCATGGAATTGAAAGCAGGGGGCGGGACCGGCAGCCCGTCCGTGATTGGCTGAGAGGCAGGGAGGGCTGCACTGAGCATGCCTCAACCTTGATGAGGTTGAGGAAGTCTCAGGCACAGCATGATTCACACACTGCTCCTACACAGCATTTCCTGGACTTTGGAGGGGCACAGCAGGGGAACTATTTTGAGCAGGAATGTAAGGTAAGGATTGTTTTAAACTACTTGATGTGGCCAGTAAGGGTTCAATTTTAGTTTTGGGGGTGGACATGCCCTTTAATGGTGGTGCTTAGGGTAAAATCACAACAAAGTTAACAATTGGCAAGAACGCCTAGTTCCCCATCCAGCACTCATTGATTTTCCCATATACTAGCGTTACTCCTCACTAAATTGTAGAGGGTCAAATAATCTAATTAAGTGGTCCAACAGTTAAAGATTTTAAGGGCATGTCCACCCCCAAAACTATAATCCCCCAACTACTACTGGCCCCACCATGTAGTGTATTTAATCCTTACCTCACATCCCAGCTCCATAGGGTTCTCCTGTAGTCCCCCCCCAAAGTGCCAAAAACTGCCCACCAGGAGGCTAGCAGGGCTCTTCCTCCTACCTTGCCTCAGTAAATTTTGCCATGCGTACTGCAGCCCTTCTCCCCCCTCCCTCTCCCTCCCTCTCCCGATTCCCTCTCCCTTGCGTTAATTCCTTCATATGTATGATTCCCCAAGGGCTCCCAGCCCCAACCGCTATGTTTATATCTTTAAAAAGCTCCCCAAACTTACTTACCCTCTCTCTTTCCTCCGGCGAAGTGAGCTGCCGGCAGCCGCGTCCGTGATTGCTGCCGCTCAGCCAATCACAGACGCGGCTGCCGGTCCCATTTTTCTTGCAAGCAGAGGGCCGGGAGCGCGGCGGAGGAAAGAGGAGAGGTAAGTAGAGTTTGGGCTGCTTTTTAAAGATATAAACATAGCGGTTGGGGCTGGAAGCCCTTGGGAATCTTATGTAAAAAAATTATATTTTGGGTGGACATACCCTTTACTAGATGATCAGGAATATTGTTACAAAAATATGTAAATGTTAGCATCTATTTATATTGCAATAATGCCATTGAGTCAGTATTTGTTTTGTTTACTATTTGTTTTTATATCCTTGGTATAAATTTTATTTGTACTTTTAATAAGAAATGTAACAGAAAATCAATAAAAATTTAATGAAGTGCCAATTATAGTTAAAATACATAACATACACGTTTTACAACCATCATATATCACCATATCCCTCGCACTTCTATAATGGCATCTTTTTTTTTTTTGCCATCATTACAGGCAGTGTCACATATTGGGTTACCTCAAACATTTTCTCAATAGCCCAGGTGGGCTTTCTTAAAATTCCAGCTGTACGAAAAAAACTAGGAAACCTGAAAGGATTAAGCATGACCCAGCATCACCTTCCTCAACAGGAAGGCTTTATGAAGAGCCTGAAATCAGGTATAAATGATAATGATTCTCAGGGTAAATTTATACAGCAGTGGTTAGCTTTGAAGTTTAACAAAATGCAGCTTAGTTTAGGTGTTTCCTTCTCTGATTGGAAATTGAATGGCCATGCTTAAACTTTAAAAACCACTGCTTTTTAGGGCTAGGCCACACAGACTTGTTTTCTCACGCACAAATGTAGCGCAGTGCATCTCAATTTGGGAGGGCACATTGCATGCTTTGATTCATTTTTGCAGCGTGTGCATTCACCTTTTTTTATTCTTTTCTGAATTGTATGTGGTCCGATTGCAGACTATTGCACGGTAATGCCCATCCGGCATAGTGTGGCCTCAGCCATATAAGTCTTATATGGATGTCCTATAATGGATGCTGCCCCTCTTGCACTCCTTATGTCTACAGGGAGCATATATTTCAAGACCAAAAGATGCTCCTCTGCAATGGAGGACTAAGATCAAGCAGAGAATCGCTTGACTTTGGTGGCTTTTTTAAGTTCCTAAGGCCTTATCCACACTAGCATGTTTCCCACGTGCTTACGATGGTTTTGAGTGCCAGTGTATCACAATCTTGGTGATAACGAATATTGGTGTCATTGGCTGCTTAAACGTGGTACTTGCGTGAGCATTTTACACCTGTTAATGCTCGTTGTAGTGTGGCCACAGCCTACAGTGGAAAGTGACATGCATTCTAACATTAATGTGGTCGCGTGCGTTATTTACAAATAATTGGTAGCATGCCCTCCAAAAACAGATTGCAGTGCGGGCATATAGTGTAGCCACCCACATTGGAATGCTCTGTATTCTCACACGTTAACGGATCATGAGTGTGCAAATGTGTGGTCAGTCCTAATTGAGATGATGTATCACAACCCATTTGTAGTTGTTGTGACTGTCTTAAGGACAATTTCCCATGACACAGATACACTTAGACTCTAGGACTTCCTATAAACAGACAAGAGGTACTATATTTTAGTTGAAAAACCCAGATGACCGGTTTGTGGAGCGAAACACGTCCTGCCATTGACTTGTATTTGGATCTGCTTTTAGCCCATGTTGTTCTTCCCTGCACTTGTCTTCACCTATTTGTTGTGATAGGGAAACCCATGATGCCCATTGACTTATTGACCGTTTGTATATTTATTTAAGCTGTTTATCTGTGGAATACTTTGGTAACAGATATAGATGGTTTTTAAAAGATTTAAAAGTTTTTAACTTTTGTCCCCGCTGTATTAAACTACTATTTGTAATATATAATTATATCCACTGGGTTTTATTTTTGTCTATTAGAGTGCTGCGATTAGTACTTTTTTTTTTTTTTTTTTTTTTTTTCTTCCTTATGCTTGCTTAATATACTTAACTAGTCCCTACTGAGGTACCTAACTAACTTTCTCTTCATTCTGACCCTGGGTACTAAACATGGGTGGACTGTGGGTAAGGTGATATAGTTGTCCTTTCACTCCTATGAGCAAAGCATTTTGGTGCAATGTTGACTCTTGAAATCACACCAAAATGTCCCCTAGAGTGAACGAGTCCTCAGGAACTCTGTGTGGAGAAAGGTCAATATAAGTTTAGCTTTTCTTTTTACCATGTACCATTGTTTGTGTCAATGCAAAGGGATTTTCACATATTTTTGTAATGATGTTATATCTATTACCCTTTATATTTAGGCTGGAAAAATGCACAAGTGCACAACAGCTGGAAGAGAGAGAGCAAGGTTAAAAACCACCTGGATTTAGCAGCCAAAGGTAAGGGACACAAAGGGAGATTCAATAAACGTCTATCGTTAAAAATGGTGCTAATTTTGCCCCAACCAATCAAATTAGCACCATTTTTAACGATAAGAACTTTTATTGAATAACCCTGATATTTTTTATAACTACTGTAAATGAACTGAATCTAGTAGAAAAAAAGTGTGTGTGTGTTTTGATCATTGTATAAATTGAATTTGGTGTATTAATTATTTTTTTACTTTATAATGTGTATTTTGGTGTTTTTTTGTACAGGACCACTAGGCCGACCTTCTCCCAAAATCCTCTGCAGCAGAAAGAATCTGTTCCTGTTCTCCTAGCAAATCAAAATCCAAGCCCTGGAAGGATACAATTGGATAAAACTGTTTTCTCTTTACTTCCACCGACTAATGCCAATTTTTTCACAGTGACTTAATGCTGGCCATACATCGTATAGATACTACCCTAATTCAAGTCCAAATGTTGATTGATCTATCATCTATTAATGCTTGCAGCGTTCCCCCGCTCTGGCCCATTCATTTGTGTGATCAAAATTTGACGCAAACTGATCAGCTCAGGTGGTTGCTGGAACCAACAATGGAAGATTGGGAGATACAGCTGCTAATATATGGTCTGCATCATTCTTGGATGAATAAATAGGAGACTTTGTTGAGATGGTTTGGTGCTTTTTTTATCGCAACATCTTAAGTTTTGATTCTTTTTCCCAATGCTATGTAAAAATGTTTTGTTTTTTTTTTTTTTGTTTAAAAATCCATTATTTTAAATATATTTTACCAAAATATATCAATACTAATTGTTTATTAATAACATAAAATTCCAAAAATGCAGTTAGATGTGGTAGAATATGTTGGTTCAGAGCTAATAATGAAGCATACAATATGATGTACTTGACTTGACTTTTGAAGCCTTATTTCTTTAAAGGAAAATAAACAAACATTGATACCCCCATAATCTAAAGAACTTCCACCCTAAGAATACCAATAGTTTGTAAGATAACACTTCTGTAAATAGCAGGTACTTTTATATAACCATTTATCCAGTCAGTGCCACAATATTGCTTGCATTCTAGTAAAACCTGAGACCTTACAAAAAATTCTAACCATGCCTCCTGACCTCAGTCACATGCTGTCTTCCCTCTACAGATCTGTAACATCCAGTTCAGTGTTCAGTATCCTGCGTGTAACAAATTGATGAATATGCCAGAAACAGAAGTCAGTAGTTTAATTTAAATATGAGAATGGAATGCTGGGAAATTAGGGACAAGATCCTCATATTAATAGAACGCATTCTCAACGGCAGCGAATGAAAGGTGAGAGACTGATTCCTGCTTTTGCTTGTGAAGGTTCTCATTCATCCAGGTCATGGTATATCTGTTTGATTCAATAGATCAACTGGACTTGAATTGTAGTTCTTGAAGACGTTTCGCTAGTCATCCGACTGGCTTTCTCAATTCAGAATGACTTGTACAAGAATCTGTGGCAATTATGTACCCGGGAAATCTCAATTAGCATTCACAGCCAGGTGTTAAGGGTGTGATTAGATAGTGGCTAAGAGTGTTATAGGACGCCCAGAGTAAGGTGTTAAAACAGCATTGTACATGGCAGCAGTTGGTGTCGACCCCCCACCCTCTATTTAGCTTGTTTCTTTATTTTCAAGCCTAATAGAGGTGGGGGGTTCGACACCAACTGTCTGCCATGTCACTGCTGTTTTAACACCTTACTCTGGGCGTTCCTATAACACCTCTTAGCCACTATCTAATCACACCCTTAACACCTGGCTGTGATATGCTATTGGGATTTTCCAGGGTACATAATTGCCACAGATTCTTGTACAAGTCATTCTGAATTGAGAAAGCCAGTCGGATGACTAGCGAAACGTCTTCAAGAACTACATTTCAAGTCCAGTTGATCTAATTGAATACAACAGAGATTCCTGCTTTTCTTTTAAGGTGCTCTGTCTTCTGTTTCAGTGTTATACAGATTCTTTAGTTTTCCTTTAAAGGGAGAATACATATTTGTGTTTTGAAAGTTAAAAATGAAAAAGATGAAGCTCATCAAGTGGACCAAGGGGTTACCTAAATACAATTTTTCATTTTGAGGGGGATTTTCAGATCTGATGGGACTTGCTGATGATGAGCGATACGTATGCTGATAAACTACCACCATCAACATTGAAATAAATTATTTCAGATGAAAATTTCCATCATGTAGTTATCTGCTCCCTTTTCTAAAGCAGAGAGAGGTGACAACATTGTATTGTTTGTAGCCACATCAATTTCTTTCTGTATAGAGTATAGGGAGGTGGATCATTCTTGTGGAATTTTCAGTGAAGTTATTTGTGTGTGGCGACCTTAAGACTTTAGTTTAAATCAAAAGAAAACGGAGCCAATACCGACTGGCTTAAATTTTTCTGTCTTCCTGATCAACCGTAATACTGATTACAGTTGTTCGTCAGCATTGCTGATGTTCGGTTTCAGCCCCTAAACACTGGCGATACTCAGTAAATTTCATCAGCCCCCATTACCGTTAATGTGTATGGCCACCTGATTGAATTTATGATTGTTACAAGGGTTTACAGCTAGGAAACATTCACCCTCACTGTATTGTGATGTCCTTTTCTGTTTTCTATGTTTATTGTTTTGGTTTCAAAAATAATTAAAAAAAAAAAAATTGGAAACATTTTATTCTTTTAATTGATATAAATAAATAAAAATCAGAGGAAAATAGCACAAGGAGGTCCACATCCCTTGCCCTGGAAGACTGTTCCAAAAAATGTTTCTACTCATCTATTCTAGTGCCCGTTAATGCTATTGGCACTGCTCATTGCCTAAAGGCGGCAATAGAGAGTGATAGTGGATCTCGGTCCATAGCCCTGCCTGTGTCTACTGTGTCATTCAGAAGTAGGCATCAGGGATCAGAATTCTTGGCTCCCTACTAGGTTTATGGACCAACTTATCAGTCAATTTGCTTCCTTGCCATGAACCCTGCTTCTACATTATTTTCCTATATCATTAATAAAATAAAAGTTGGGTACTAATTGCTTGTGAAGGTTCTCATTCATCCAGGTCATGGTATATCTGTTGTATTCATTTAGATCAACTGGACTTGAAGTTTAGTTCTTGAAGACGTTTCGCTATGAGGCTTTAACAAGGGATCCCACCAGCCATTACAAGAAAAGGGTCATAGACTTACTACAACAGCTTCAAAAGGATAAAGCCATTGATCGAGCAATGTATCATCGCCTCTACCCTGGTGAGGCACATCCATGCATATATGGACTCCCTAAGATACATAAGGAAGGGGCACCACTAAGACCTATAGTCAGCAGCATCAACTCTGTAACATACAAGGTGGCAAAATACCTAGTTAACATCTTAGGACCATTGGTGGGAAGTTCTAAGCATCACATCCAGAACTCTCAGGATTTCACCAACAAGATTGAAGATATAGTACTCGGTGCAGAAGAAACTATGGTGTCCTATGATGTGACATCTCTCTTCACCTGTATACCCACCAAGGAGGCTGTTGACATGGTGAGAAAACGGCTAGGCCAAGACAGCACACTTACCAGCAGAACTGACCACAACCCAGAACAGGTGTGTTCCTTACTGGACTTGTGCCTGAATATCACCTATTTCAAATACAGGGATATGTTCTATAAGCAAAAACATGGATGTGCTATGGGATCTCCAGTTTCATCCATTGTGGCCAACCTTTACATGGAGGAGGTAGAAAAACAGGCGCTTAATACCTTTTAAGGGCATAGCACCCAGCCACTGGTTCAGATACGTGGATGACACCTGGGTTAATATCCACCAGAAGGAAGTACAAGGTTTCACAGAACACATTAATGCGGTAGACCAAAACATCAAATTTACAAGGGAAGAGGTACAAAACAACAAACTGGCTTTCTTGGACTGCTTGGTAGAAGTTAAGGAAAATGGTAAACTGGAAGTAGAGGTTTACAGAAAACCAACACACACAGATCAGTATTTGATGTTTGACTCCCACCACCCTTTAGATCACAAGCTGGGTGTCATCAGAACCCTGCAACACAGAGCCGAGAACATCCCCACTAGCACAGAGGCGAAGGCTAAAGAAATGAAACATCTCAGAGGAGCCCTTAAAACTTGTGGATATCCAGACCGGGCCTTTGTCAAAAGAAGTAGAAGGAAAGAAAAGAACACGAATACCAACAGTGAAGGGGAAAAGCAAGACAGGAGAATGAACATGGTCATCCCATATGTAGCAGGGGTCTCCGAGAAATTAAGAAGAATTTTCAAAAAACACAGTATCCCTGTCTGCTTTAAACTGAACAACACACTGAGGCAGCAATTGATACATCCGAAAGACCCAATACCGAAACACAAGAAAAGCGACATCATATACGCAGTGCAGTGAAGAATGCTCTGATTTGTATGTGGGGGAGACCAAATAGCAACTGCATCAACGTATGGCCCAGCACAGAAGAGCCAATTCCTCAGGTCAGGACTCAGCTGTGTACCTGCATCTTAAGGATAAAGGACACACCTTTGAAGATTGTAATGTTAACATACAGTGATGTGAAAAACTATTTGCCCCCTTCCTGATTTCTTATTCTTTTGCATGTTTGTCACACTTAAATGTTTCTGCTCATCAAAAACCGTTAACTATTAGTCAAAGATAACATAATTGAACACAAAATGCAGTTTTAAATGATGGTTTTTATTATTTAGTGAGAAAAAAACCTCCAAATCTACATGGCCCTGTGTGAAAAAGTGATTGCCCCCCTTGTTAAAAAATAACTTAATTTAGATCTATCAGTCTGGTAAAGGTTATAAAGCCATTTCTAAAGCTTTGGGACTCCAGCGAACCACAGTGAGAGCCATTATCCACAAATGGCAAAAACATGGAACAGTGATGAACCTTCCCAGGAGTGGCCGGCCGACCAAAATTACCCCAAGAGCGCAGAGAAAACTCATCCGAGAGGCCACAAAAGACCCCAGGACAACATCTAAAGAACTGCAGGCCTCACTTGCCTCAATTAAGGTCAGTGTTCACGACTCCACCATAGGAAAGAGACTGGGCAAAAACAGCCTGCATGGCAGATATCCAAGGCGCAAACCACTTTTAAGCAAAAAGAACATTAAGGCTCGTCTCAATTTTGCTAAAAAACATCTCAATGATTGCCAAGACTTTTGGGAAAATACCTTGTGGACCGACGAGGCAAAAGTTCAACTTTTTGGAAGGTGCGTGTCCCGTTACATCTGGCGTAGAAGTAACACAGCATTTCAGCAAAAGAACATCATACCAACAGTAAAATATGGTGTGTGATGGTCTGGGGTTGTTTTGCTGCTTCAGGACCTGGAAGGCTTGCTGTGATAGATGGAACCATGAATTCTACTGTCTACCAAAAAATCCTGAAGGAGAATGTCCGGCCATCTGTTTGTCAACTCAAGCTGAAGCGATCTTGGGTGCTGCAGCAGGACAATGACCCAAAACACACCAGCAAATCCACCTCTGAATGGCTGAAGAAAAACAAAATGAAGACTTTGGAGTGGCCTAGTCAAAGTCCTGACCTGAATCCTATTGAGATGTTGTGGCATGACCTTAAAAAGGTGGTTCATGCTAGAAGACCCTCAAATAAAGCTGAATTACAACAATTCTGCAAAGATGAGTGGGCCAAAATTCCTCCAGAGCGCTGTAAAAGACTCGTTGCAAGTTATCGCAAACGCTTGATTGCAGTTATTGCTGCTTAGGGTGGCCCAACCAGTTATTAGGTTCAGGGGGCAATTTCTTTTTCACACAGGGCCATGTAGATTTGGAGTTTTTTTTCTCACTAAATAATAAAAACCATCATTTAAAACTGCATTTTGTGTTTAATTATGTTATCTTTGACTAATAGTTAACGGTTTTTATTGAGCAGAAACATTTAAGAGTGACAAACATGCAAAAGAATAAGAAATCAGGAAGGGGGCAAATAGTTTTTCACATCACTGTATTGGCAAAGGAACATGACTGGTTCAAGAGAGGTGTTAAGGAGGCTATTTATGTGAAAATAAAGAAACCAAGCCTAAATAGAGGTGGGGGGGTTCGACACCAACTGTCTGCCATGTACAATGCTGTTTTGACACCTTACTCTGGGCGTTCCTATAACACCTCTTAGCCACTATCCAATAACGCCCTTAACACCTGGCTGTGATATGCTAATTGGGATTTTCCAGGGTACATAATTGCCACAGATTTTTGTACAAGTCATTCTGAATTGAGAAAGCCAGTCGGATGACTAGCGAAACGTTTTAAGAAGCTGAAGTCCAGTTGATCTAATTGAATACAACAGATATTGGGTAATAATTGGATTATTAAATAGGTCACATATCACAGCAACACAGTGTATAGTGTCCCATAATGGCATATTTAAAAAAATATTAAGCACAATCCATAAACAAATTATATGTCATATAAAGGTAATGAAAGTCAGAGCTCACCTTCATTCCAGCCAGAACAAAAAGAGCACAAAACCACATGGCAGCTGGAGATCATAGCAAAAAATGTAATTTTAGAATGGGCTTGTAAGATTTACATCTCTAAAGGTTTGCTTGCAAGCTTTTTTATGTTGTACATTTGTATTATTTTATTATCTGAAATCCAAAGTATAAAGTCTTGGTCTTGCACTTTTTATTATGCAACCCTTTTTGCTAGTGCTTCCTCAGTTTACTTCTATAGCATATACAATCTCTACAAAACATTGGGAATGAGACATGCCCAGTATGAACAAGTACAACATTTTTGGGACACTGCTACTTTGTTAGGTGCTTATATTTATAAAGCGGACTACTTTTTGCTCTCAAATTGTCTGACCATATTTCCAATATGCTTCAGTAGTCAGCAGTTAGCAAGAAAACTGCATGCACATTTTTCTCATGAATAAGGCTATGGCCCCACTACAATGCACTAAATCGTGCATGCAGTCGTGAGCGTTATCGCACGCGATTGTTTGCGTTATTCTTGTGCGTTTTCAGTTTGCGCGTGCATTTTGCGCATGCGATTTTGCCGTTTTCCGTTACGGCGACGCAAGCGTTAACGCACCAAAAATGGTGAACGCATGCGTTACCGAAACGGATGCGCAATCGCATGGGAAATCGCAGGGATTTTCCCACGTTTTCCATCATAACCAAATCGCATGCAATTTCGCGAACGCAAAACGCGTGCGCAAACGCTTAAAAAACGCATAAGTGGGGCCTAGCCCTAAGGCTGTGCACACATGGGCAGACTTTAGAATAACAGTCACACAAAAGCTGAGGCCACACTACAGCGTTTACTAGCACACTGGAAGCTCGTAAGCGATTATGCAAACAAAAATGCATATCGAGGGCACTCCGATTAGCAGTGCACAACGCCACAACAATAGGCCAGCACTAATGTGCGTTTTTTAATGCATGATCGGATTGCACGTTAAAATGTTTTGGTGTTGGCCTGACTGAGCATGGGCTAAGACGCGCACAAGCCAAGCTCCGCTTCACATAGATCCTAAATAGAGCATGGGAACCCACAAATATCTCCCAACACCCCGAATCTGCTGGAGAACTTAACCGGAGGATCAGACGCCACTACCTTTATTGAAAAATTACTAGTGGATATGTATGGTCGGGATAAATTCTCCCAAATGTTTACGGTAGAAAGAGCCCACCGGCTACCCTCACGCCCCCCACCACCAGGGGCCCCACCGAGAACTCTTATAACCAAGTTTCTTTATTTTTGAGACCGGGACACGATCCTCCGCCTATCACGAGGACGTGATACCAAAACTCTACAATATCTGCCTACCCAGACTTTTCTACGGAACTGCAGAAACAGAGGGCTAAATTCACAAAGGCAAAACGCTGCCTAAGGTCACTACAGGGGAAATACGCCATGCTGTATCCATCCCACCTCAGGATTCAGGACAGAGGGCAAACCCAATTCTTCAACTCCCCTGAAGAGGTGCTCTCATGGATAGAGCAAAAAGGAACCCCTTGAACAAACTTCGCCGAGAGAGCCTGGTTTGAACAAATTTCTCTTAATAATACTTTATTATTAATAAACGCAAAAATGTACTTTATACTTACTAAACCTAACTAACAAAAAGTGATAGTCTAAGAACTGTAAAGAAAACTTGAATACCTATTTAGAATATAAAAAAAAAATATATGCTGTTAACTATATTAACAAATACTGCTATATATGTGAAAATGTTAATCTCTGATCTGACTACCTCCAAAAACCCCTCCCCCCCATACTTACTTAAAATTGTCTAGCAGACCCAAGAAAACCCCAGGACAACCCCAATAGAACCACCCAACTAAGCGGAGCTCGACTAAGACAATCAAAGCGCTCTTCCAACTTAGGAATAGTGAAAAACCCTCCACTAGACTGTTAAACCAAGTTAAAATAGTTTATTTGACATTAATAGTTTTGTACATTGGTATAAACAATGTATTTCCCCGAGCATCCTGGAAAAGCTCTCACAATTTCTCTGTGTAGAATCCGGACCCCCTCCCCTTCTCTCCTCTACTCTTGCCAGTGTGGCACTCACTTTCTCTCTCTCCTTTCCAGCTATCTCCCCCTACCAATAATTTACTTACTGGTGGCCCATGGTGGTGTAGCCTTGCATGCAGCGACTCAAGTAGATGTCACTTAAATTAATTACTTGGAATCTCCGAGGACTCCAAAATAAACAAAAAAGGGTATGTGTTCTCCAACATATTAAAAAACAGATATCGCTGTACTCGTGGAGACACACATAACAAATGAACAAAAACATACCCTAATTAACCCATGAACCAGAAGGTCCTTCCACTCTGTACATACTTCCTCTTCCAGAGGAGTATCTGTACTAATTTCTAAAAACCTCCACTTTGAGCTTGTGGCAGCAAAGCTGGACCAAAATGGTACATATGTATATATACATGCTAAAATATATTCCCAACCAATATTGTTACTTGCATATTATGTTCTCCCTCCCTTCACCATGTCGGTGATTAAGGGGGGGATCCAGTTCCAGGCAGAACATATCAACCCCCTACTAGAACTATACAACAATATGTATGAAACGGAAATGCAAGCAGGGGGCGGGACCGGCAGCCGGCTGCTCAGAACGCTGAAGGATAGAGGGAAGGTAAGTAACTATCGGGGCACTTTCTATGAATTCTGTTACAGCAGTTGGGGCTGGGGGATCAATATGTCTAATATATAATGGGGATTTTACACTAGGGGGAGGGAGAAAAAAAACATGAGGTAGGGGGAGGACTCTCCTGCGCATGCCTCAACCTTGTCGAGGTTGAGGCTGAGACAGGCACAGGATGAGTCACACAGGCCTTCTACACTACACTTTCCTGGACTTTGGAGGGGCACAGCATGGCAACATAAGGAGCTGGGATGTAAAGTAAGAATTTTTGTACACTACAGAGTGGGGCCAGTATGGGGTTAAATTTGAGTTTTGGGGGTGGACATGCCCTTTAACAAAATTATAACTACACTCATCAACCCCAATCAAACAGGTTTTATACCCGGCAAAAACACTACCATAAACACAAGAAGACTATTCATGAACATGCAGGTGGAACATGCGCAGGTGGGCACCAGGGTGATCGTTGGCCTAGGTGCGGCCAAAGCATTTGTTTCTGTTGAGTGGAACTATCTGTAAGTCACACTAAAACGCTATAACTTTGGACCCAAATTTATCACATGGCTGCAGCTACTATACCTTAACCCATCAGCCTGAGTACTAGCCAACGGCCAAACATCTGAACCATTCTCACTGGCCAGAGGCAACCGCCAGGGATGCCCCCTATCACCCCTCATATATGCACTGGCAATTGAACCAACCCACACTAATAGGCCTCCATATTGGAAACCCTAAAATAGTAGGACTCTATGCTGATGACCTACTTCTCTACCTATCAGACCAAGGGCCCTCACTGGAATTGCCTTACAAATTATCAACAACCATGGAGAATATTCAGCACTAGTCATTAGTTGGACAAAATCCCAAATCATGCCTCTAGATAACTTCCCACCCGAATACCAGCAGACCTAACTACCACCACCCAGAACAAATACCTAGGAATAAATATCTCCAATGACCCTACAGAATATTTACACCTTAACTTGGAACCCCTCATAAACCTAATTAAAAACAAAACCCAGATATGGACCAAGCTACCGCTTGGCGTAGCGGGCCGGATAAACACCAACCACAATAATACAAACACTATGTATATGGGACCAGATGCTAGATAAATTACAACTATCCCCAATTAACGCTGGTGCTCCACTCTGGAACAATGGGTCCTTCCCTGAACTGATGACTGTGCCACAACCAGAAATATGGTATAAACATGAAATACAACAAATAGGACATGTACTTGATGGTACACAGATCAAACCTTTCCCACAACTACAACAAAAATTTGAACTTCCAAACGCATGTTGTTCCCATATCTCCAGCTGAAACATGCTCTACTAACTCCAAACGTCTCACTCCCACTACCTACCAATAATATCCAGACTATCCTGAAAGGTGCACTGTCTCCCAAACTAATCTCAACTATATACAAAACCCTGATGACAAAAATAGCAACACAGCTAACAACGACAAAGAAAAATACTTGGGAAACAGATGTGGGCACCCTGCAAGAAGAAGAGTGGGAGAACGCATTAATGGCTCATGTTAAATCTCACCAAAAGCCTCGGACGAACTGACACAGATTTACAACTTGCACAGAACCTATTTAACACCAACAACAATTTCCAATTATAAACGGAACCACAGCCCCATGACCCAAATGCCAGGTGGCACCAGGAACTTTTTTCCACCTGCTGTGGTCATGTCCAGTTGTACAGGGCTATTGGCAACAAGTGATACAATTTTTGCACGACAAGATGGGATCACCAATAGACCTAGATGCTAAAGCCTGCCTATTGGGCAGGATGGACCACCCACCAATAGATACATATACTAAACTATTCTTTTGGGACACCCTATTTACGGGCAAAAAAATAGTCGCCAAAATGCATGCCTCATCTCCTACGGTGTCACAATGGAAAACTGCCATCAATAACACCATCCACTATAAAAAATTAATATAAGATCACCAAAACTGTTCAACCAAATACTACAAGGTCTGGGGTAGAAGGCTATCTTCACCTGACACTGAATTAAAAACCTTAATATTTATGGTTATAAAATATATATGAACTATGTACTCAATTTAGGCTACTAAATGAATAAAGATAAAAATCTGATGTTACCTTTCCCTCTCTCTTCTCTCCCTCTCCCTATATGCCACACCGGAACTGTTCCCCCTTCCCTACACATAATGTTAAATTTTATTGTACTTCCTAAAATATACTATATTCACACCTGTGAATTTTCAACTGTACAATTTATTGAAATGTTTCAATGTTGAATTTCTATGTTCTTCTTTTTCAATAAACAACTTTTCCTCCATTTTGGAGGGGAAGAAAAAAAAACGTTTTGGTGTTGTCTAGCCCTAACAGTGTGTGATAACGTCTGAAACAGGTTGTTTGTTAAGCCTAATAAAGGGCACATTGTGGCAATTACCGTTTGAATACTAAATCCAAGCAGATGGAACCTGCTTTCTTACCTTAACCTGGATGGGCAAAATTTAGCACAATATTCCAACTAATTAGACTGATCATTAGTTTGTAGGAGGGAAATCAGAGTGCCTGTGCCGCTATTTTGGACTGTGCTCCACCCTTGATTTACAAGCTGAATGCTTGGGACGAATGATCAACATTCAGATTACAAAAAGTCAATTATACATGTGAATTTCAGTTATCGTTGTCATTACTTTTGCAAATTTGTAGAACGGAATAGTTTCACCTGATAAATTTTACCAAATTAAAGCATTTAAGCAGGAATATTTACTTTTGAGCAAAACTGTATCTCTATTCCACGTAAAAGAATGTGCCCAATACATTATGTAGAATAATCACACAAAAAGAAGCAATGCTGTAAATATCTAGGGGGGGGGGGTTTGTTCAACACTTTTTATTGTTTTTTCAAGTCTCAAAACAAATAACCTTTTTTTCCCTCCAACTACTAAGGGTCCTGAAACAACAAATAAAATATTTTTCAAATATCTTGTGACATTCTACGATGGATTTAATCAACAAAATGAAAACTTATGTGACACAGGAGTTTTCTGGCATAGGAACAAAGAAACTGCTTACTAGGATAAATATATGTAAGATCCATATACTTTTTCAGGAAAACTCTGTAAAAGTAACTTTTTTTAATGAAAAGTATCTGGGGAAGAGAGGTGGTTTGATTATTCTTACTTCCCAATATAATTTTGAAACAATATTGGAAGGTTAGAATTAGCAGTCCTACCTCCCTGCCCCAGGTACTTTTTATTTTAACTTTATAAAAATCTAAAAAAAAAAACCTATGCGGTATAGTACTCCTTTAACATTGTTTTTGAAGGTTAATATCGCCTCTCTTTAGGACCAACAACATTGCAATTGGTCTGCCGGTGCAATGTCTCGACCAATCACTGAAGCCACTGCCAGTGCAGCCCTTTCTGCTGCTGCCTTAAAACTCTTAAAACTCTTACCCTCTCAGTTTAGTTTAGAAACTAGAACCCCCAGCATGCCTTGGTTGTAGTTCAACGTCACTGTTTTAGATAGACAGATTTGATGATCAACTCTATGTGATAAGTGTATGGTTGGCATAACAGGTGGGAAATAACATTTTTAAAGTATGATGCTCCTAAAAGTTTTAATTTGGCAGTCTAGACAACCTTTAAAGGGCAAGTCCACCCCCAAAACTAAAATTTAACCCACATTACCTTACATCCCTGCTCCAAATGGTTCTCCTGTAAAGTCCCCCCAAAGTTATAAAAACTGTCCCCCAGGGAAATTTTCCACCTCTGAGCTGTCCTCTTAGAGGTTTTTGGCTTGCTCAGAGCAGCCCTTCACATCCTCCCCCCCCTCCCATTTTGCTCTCCCTCCCCCTAGTGTAAAAACCCTTAGGCAGATATTAGAGCTAGTTCCCCCAGCCCCAACCACTATAATCTATTTTCCAGAGATCTTTACTTACCTTCCTTCTCTCCTCCGGCGTTCTGAAGTGCTGGCAGCCGTGTCCATGATTGGCTGCTGGTCCGGCCCCCTGCTTGCAGTTCTATGCAAGCAGAAGGCCGGGCATTGCGGTGGAGGATAGAGGGAAGGTAAGTAACGGTCGGGGGACTTTCTAAAAAAAATATTACTGCGGTTGGGGCTGGGGGAACTAGCACTACTATCTGCCAAAAGTTAGGAAAAGGAGTGGACATGCCCTTTAATAGCTAGTATCCTCTTTCACCATTCATCGCAGGAGCAGATATTTACCCACAGAGCTGCAAACAAAATGTGTTGCAGAAGAGATCAACCTTTGTATAGTATTGACTTTATCACTTAAAGTGCTTGACTGCCAAGAAACAAGCTGACCACTCATCCTTCATCCAATATAGGAAGTGAGTCATTGTTCCTGTCTGACCTACATGATCCACATCATGTGATGGCAAGTATATTGAAACTTTAATTTTCTGCACAGCCAAAACCTTTTTAAAACCTTTTTAAAATGTGCAAATTCATCTGTATTAAACTGAGGTTACGCCTATTAGAAGCATTTTAAAGGGCATGCAAATGCAACAAATGCCATCAATCCTTTTACATTTAATGTCAGTTTGCTTAATTTGTGTTTAGATAACTGAACATCATTTGTACAAAATATGGTACCTGAGGGAATAACAGATTTTACTTTGTAGTCCATTGGAAACACAACAGAGTACAACAGACCTAGTGGGGAATTTGCTATAGCAGTTAAAAGATGACATTGATCAGGGAATGTACTGTGAGAGGAATTCTAACTGTTACAATACTAACATGATTTCCATACTTAGCATGCATTTTGCAGCTATGTACCAACAATCTGTGTTTAAAACAAATCGCAAAAATGTTTGTTCTGTTTGCTGTGATCAGAAGTGAGCTGACATTTCCGGTTCTGTAACTGTCCTTCCCAGGATGCATATTACCTTGGAATATCCCTAACAGTAATTTCTACTGTTTCTCTGTTCAATGGGTTAAACATGCTCAGATCTCTACTGAGCAACTGAATCAACCCAAAAGCATTTATTTATACACAGACAAAATGCTAAATGGGCAGGTTAGGGTTACTGGGATGGAAAAATACTGCCCCCCCCTTAAAAGCATATGTATTTGCACTGAACTTCTCCTTTAAGGTGGAAATTAAACAGGTTTTGCATGATTTTTCAACCCAACAACAGATTCAAAAATAAGTAAATAGAGCTTATTATAGCTTGTCTAAAGATCAGCATTGCATGCAATAGGGACTTTCTGTACAACGTCCTGTGAATGTTTTAGACCATAATTCTAAAAGAGATCTAAAAATAAAAGTTTCAGGTCCTGTTAAATTGATTATTTTAGTATATACTTGTAAAGCAAACAAAATAATCACCAGAAAACAAGCTTCTCATAGATAGCAGAAAATTAACACATTTAATACACCACTCACTTAATTTGTAGTCACAAAATAATTTATTTTAAAATATGGTACCTTTCATGGAGTGACATTAAAACAGAGGGGTTTTACTACAGTGACCAGGATCTAATGTAATATGCAAACATTCTAAAATGGTAAAATGAACATCACATACTCTAAGCATCCTATGAGCATGTACATTTCTTATTAAAGGGGGAGTGTGGTCTTCAGACAAATTCATTTTAAATGAGAGACAGAGTTCCTACCCTTCAAATGAGCCATCAACCACATATCTACATGCTGTACAGCACAAGATATGAAGAAGTCTCTGATTAGAAAGTTAAGGGGTGGGAGGATGACATTCCAAAGTCTGCTCCTCCACTTCGCCACCGGCGAGCACAGCTTCAGACTTCACAGTGTGTGAAGGAAACAGGAAGTCCCTCCCCCTCCCTTCTGTTTGAAGATACCAGGATCCCATGGTAAGGAAATCTACAGCCCCTACCTTCCTCATGGCCCCTACCCCACTCATACCTCAGACCCATACCCCCCTACAGAAAACTGTAAAAACAGCCTTTACAGACAGGCAGAATCAGACAAACTGCTGATTCTGACTTTGCATGTAAAGGCATTTTTGTGGGATGTACAAATGTTTGCCCACAGTTTCACAATGTTTTCTTATTTCAATAAATGGAGACAGAAACACATGGGACAGGCACAATGAATTGTGTACACATGACACAGGGATTGCAATAATGTGCAACTGAACATGATCTGATGTAAATTGTGGTGTCTTTCTGTATCACAAAGCAAATGTAGTCTGAAAAATGGAGCACATTGCGTGCAGTGGGACCTAGCATTTATTTCTTTTTCTTACATTTTCAACTTGTTCCTCCTTCTTGGACCTTAAGCTGTCTAGTGACTGTTTAGTCTTGCTAACCTCAAGCAATGAGGCTCAGGAAAACTATTATAAACATTCTTGTTTTATCATAAATACTGAAATTTATCACTTATGGTCACTCTTAGTGCTTAATTCATTCTCAGCAATTTTTCAGCTGGATTGGGAATCACCATTTCACTGTGCAGTGCATGGCTGGTCCTTTTAGCAATATAATGAATGATACTAGTCTGTAAAAAAAAAAAATATTTTAACCATTTGTTTCCATAGAGAAATTATTAATCTGAGACTATCCAGAAAACTGCACTGCAGCCACCCTGCAATCAACAGGTTAATAAAAAAAATACAAAAGACGCTCAGTTCATGAAATAAATAAAGTTTAGGTTGAGGTTTCTAGAAGTCAGGCTTTGTGGTTGGATCTATCAATCAGATTTTGTCACATGATTTTCTTCCTCCGGGTCCATTTCAGTCAAAACTGTATTGCACAGAATCTGGGTATATCGGGTAACAGCAGCTGTAAGAGTTACACTTCATTTAACAAGTATTCCACATGCACAGAACATTTTAATTTATAAGGAAAATCTGCCAATTTTGTAAAGGCACATAGTGTAATTGCTATTTTAAATACCTCACCTTTACCATTATTGTAAAATACCATGTAATACTACTGTGCAGTATTTTATGGTGTAGATTACCACTTGAGCTGTAAAATATGGATACCATGTGTTATTTTATTATCACAGGGTTTCGGCCATTTGCACCATGTATTGTAGTTAATGATATTTTAACTGTGGCAATATATATTACGATATGTAAAAAGTGGGTATATAAGGCTTTGGTCATAAAATACAGGGTTTTTACTTACAATATATGTTTAATCTCATGACTTTGCTTGTGCATTACCTTCACCCTACCTAGGACATTATATATTAACATGAATCATTGTAAATTACATAAAATTGTACCTGCTGTACGCCGAAGGAAATGTGGTTTCCGTTTCTCAGGGACACGAACAAATAGGAAATACACCGGTACTCCAGAGAGCGCAATGCCCACTCCAATCAGAGAATTTATTATGTCACTGTACAGGGGAACAGCCACCAGGAACACAGTACAGAGACAGAATATCACAGGGAATACGAGACTAAGCTGTAGAAAGTACAAATATATGTTTGGTACTGTTGACACAAACAAAGCAATATAGAAGAACAAAGGGCATAAAACTGATAACATCATATTTGTACATCTGCCTGCTACTGCTTTACCCTGGAGAATTTACAAAACAACCAAAATTACTTCCCATTGACTGACTGTTGAGATTTACATTCACTACAGCCCGATCTCATTACAGTGAACATGTAATCATTTTTACAGGACAATCACATTCTGTGTGTACCTTTAGGAAATTGTTCTTTTAGTCAGAGGAAAGATGTTTGTTGTCTTTTTGCAAGTACTTTTCATAGGAACATTTTTAATTCCCACATGGTGCAATGTTATGGAATTATAGGGTATAAAACACATGTGTCAAACACAAGGCCCACGGGCCGAATCCAACCTGTCTGGCTGTTTTTTGTGGCCCCCCAGGGACTGTACAGCATCCAGGACTTACTACATTGCTATCTATTTGTGCAGTCCTAAGCATTGGCATAACTATATATCTGCCTGCTAGATACCAGCGCAATCAGCTGATCGCATGCACTTTTACTAAGATATGGGCGATCAGCTGTTTAAAAATGGTATCTAGCAGGCAGATCTATAGTTATACAGCTGCTTGGGACTGCACAAATGGGATTTGCAAAAATGGATAGCAGCAAAGTAAGGCTTGGATGCAGTCACCTCTATAACAGCTGATTGAGTATCTAGCCTGGGGAGGGGGGGGGTGTTGTAAAGGGCCTGCCATTGGAGTAAGGTTGGCATTCTGCATTAGCACATGAACGTGCCATAGACAGTGGTCCCAGTCAAAAAGTGTGCTTCATACCCTTTCCCTGCTGAGACCCAGCACTAGGCACAAGCGTGACAAGAGTCCCAACCCTGTGTCTGCTAAGTATCTTAAAGGGGAACTGTGGTCTCCAAACAAGTTAAGTTTAAATTTTTTTAAAAATGACTGACCAGAAAGTTAATGGGTGGGAGGCTGACTTGTGACATTCCTGAGGCTTCTCCTGCACAGTGCCGCTGGCGAGCACAGCCTCAGACTCCTCTCTGCTGTGTTAAGTCCTGAAAGAGAAGGTAAGGGAATCTACAGCCCTTCTCTTTTAATGTGTGAAAACAGTTCTCACTCTGCCTGAAAAGACTGATTCCACAGAGTTTTCTGGGGGGGGGGGTCTGAGTAACCCATGGTACCCGTGACTGGGCAGGGCTTAGGCACCCATGAATGGGCGGGGCTTAGGCATCCATGAATAGGCGGGGCTTAGGCACCCACGAGTGGGTGGGGCCACATGGGGCTGTAAGATAATGGGCCATCAACTGGAGGGACCATGGGGTCCATGAGTGGGAGGGAGCAGGGTGGTTGCAAAGGGGAGGAGGAGACACAGGACAGATTGACTGACAGTTTCAGAGCAGGAAGCAGGAAGTGCAGGGGACCTGGTGATGCTGCTGCCATATCACACACAAAAATGTAAATATCTTCAAAACTATGCAAAATAAACAATGGAAATAAATTGCAAAAATTCTCAGGGGAGCAATTCCTATCAATTTACCTAAAGTCATTTTTGGACCACAGTTCCCCTTTAATAAAAAAATTCAGCCCACCACTTAGCCTGTCTTTTTGATTTTGGCCCCTTATGTGATTGAGTTTGACACCCCTGGTATAGACAATGGAGCTTCAACAACATAAGTGAACAAACATTTACGATGCAGGAATCAAACTGACAGTGCATTAAAAGCTGGTCTGCTTCCAAAGTCAAGTAATTACTTTAGCTGGGTACACAATGTAACTATCTTTAAAAGTTGACAGAATCTCTAAGGCTGGGTACACACAAAAAGATTTTTTGGCCCAACCGACCAATGTTTCTGTGTATTGATTGGTCGGGCTGAAAAAAAAAAATCTAAAGTGATTACACCAGTGGCCACTGGCAATTGTTTGGCCAGGATGAACACCCCCCCCCCATGTTTTCCAAGATTAAGATTCTGTGTTCCCTATATAAAGTATAGTGCAGGGGCATAACTACCAGTGGAGCAGAAACTGCTACTGCAAGGGGGGGCAAGGAGCTAGGGGGCCCCCTATCAACTTACTTTCCCTATTACAAAAAAACTACTTTAGATGATGCAGCTAGGTGGCCCAGTAAATCTGTGTTACCCCACTGGTACAGGTAGATCATTCGGGACTGCCAAAACTCCATATGACTGCAGCCGACACACTATACTTATATATACCTATAGTATAGGAGTTGCCCGCAAGCCAAGGGAAATATTCGCTCAGTTACAACTGTTCCTAAGGACGATGTTGAACGCTTGTTGGCCTAGGGAACAAAGGTTTCTGCGATAAAGGAGAGTAGGAATTTTCCCTTTATCGATAAAGCATATTCCCAGCTTTAGACAATCTTAGTAATTTCATCCCTAACACCTGTGTGATGTCAGTAAAATACTTTACAACCACAAACCCTCCAGTTTCTTCCTCCACCGCTATTACTCCAACCTCTTTTACTGGTTCAGACATGTTTTATGTGCTTCACTCTAATGAACTACGCTGTATTTCTCTTCCTCTAGGGTATGGGATGAGTTGGGCAGGGTTCTGATAGGCTTGTCCTTATCCCACCCCCCTCCCAGACCAAATTTGGAAGTATACATCTGCAATGATTTTCCAGCACACACAGCTGTGCAGTTGGTGTCGAACTCCCCCACCTCTATTTAGGCTTGGTTTCTTTATTTTCACATAAATGGGTCTCCTTAACACCTCTCTTGAACCAGTCACGTTCCTTTGCCAATATGTTAACATTACAATCTTCAAAGGTATGTCCTTTATCCTTAAGATGCAGGTACACGGCTCCTGGTTCAACACCAACTGTCTGGGGGGGATTTTGACACCAACTGTCTGCCATGTATAATGTGGTTTTGACACCTTACTCTGGGCGTTCCTATAACACCTCTTAGCCACTATCCAATCACGCCCTAACACCTGGCTGTGATATGCTAATTGGGATTCTCCATGGTACATAATTGCCACAGATTCTTGTACAAGTCATTCTGAATTGAGAAAGCCAGTCAGATGACTAGCGAAACGTCTTCAAGAACTAAACTTCAAGTCCAGTTGATCTAATTGAATACAACAGATATACCATGACCTGGATGAATGAGAACCTTCACAACGCATGATTACTCACTATTTTTATTGATCTGTCTGCCCAGTGGATCTGCCTGGGGACAGTTGTTATCTGACAAAGAATGCCTGGCATTGTGATATTACAGCGAGAATAAACATTATCTTTATCCCTATGGCTGCTGTAAATAAGATTTCATATGCCCCAACACTTGCCTTTAGTGGTCTTAGTCGGTCTGGTTCTTTCCAGCGTAAATACAGTTGCCCAGCAATGGATAGACCCACAAAGAGCCAGTAACTGAAGCTGTAATAGTTGATAAGTTGAAAGATGTCCTCAACACACAGATACACCAGAGCCATTGCTCCCTGTAGAGTAGAAAAGAGATCTTTCACATGTTACACAAAAGAGCGTATGTATGTGCCAAGTTACAGATCTGGTTCCTAGTTATTTTAGAACCTGAATAGGCTTCTATACATTTTAGCTTTAGTTAATCTTTAATACTGAGATGGCATGTCATTATTTTGTGTACTTTGCATTAACATTTTTCTACAGATGAGTACAAAGGTATTCTAATATGTTATATGGTGCAGTAAATTGGTTCCCATGTAAGAAACCCCTCTACAACAATTGTAATAAAATGTCTGATACTGCAGGTTCCTTTGAGTCAAAGGTGTTGTTCAATCCCATAGATCACAAGTAGATTTTCATGGGTGCATTGCTAATTCTTTGATCCCTTTTTAGTTCCACACTTACATTAAACAGCAGAGCAGGTATAGGTGTAAATCTCTGCACATGGATCATGCTAAGTGCATCAGGAAGGTGACCCTCCCGAGATCCCACAAAGAACAACCTGCAATAAAAAAACACATAAAGCTGTAGGACAATGACTGAATACAAAAAAGCATTGGCCTATTTGCTGTAACATAAAAAGCACATTTTTCATGCACATTTTTTAGTTCAAACTTATCAGTTTTACACTGGTCTTTTCTATTTAGCTGATTAGCTAAATTTTAAGATCAGGGAGACCGAAGACCCTACAAATATCCTGATTCAGAATATACCAATAATGGGGCTTAAGCAATGTACACACATAGCTGATCCAAAGGTTTTTGCCAATTATCAGGCACATGTTTACTAGAAATTTGGCAAATCCAATGGCTAAGGAAATACCACTGTTGGCTGCAGAAGTGGTCTCTGTCACTTTCATTAATTTATTATAGAGAGCCGACAGTGATTGTTAAAATGTGTGGCCACCCAGCAACCCTCAATATGAACAGTAAAGGCTGGTACACACAAACTTTTTGTTTGTCCCAACTGACTATCAGCCACTAGGGAGTGTTCTCTATTGGCTCCCCTATACTAAAGTATATCATGCTGGATAAAAGTGTCCAACGGGATCAGACTAGCAAAGCTACTGTGTGTACTTGTTGCTAATATCAATATGAGGTTGACTGAGTGCAAAAAGTGAACAGGACTTATTTTACTTCCTACACCATGGATTCTGTCAATCACTAACAGCTACCTCTACTTAAAAGGCAAGGCAGAGCACCTTGACTAAAAAGCAATAATTTGTGTCTCACCACTCATTTTAATGTTGGTAATCGGAAATTTACCATACTTTTTAGTGCTTTGTTTTCTAGTATTTCACTGTTGTAGAGTATAGTAACTGACCATTATGTATTTCACTCATGACCATTCATAAAGGTGTCCCTAAAAGATAAAGAAATCAAGGCGGTTTTATTGGCCTGATTTTGATGGTTGGCACAATACATGGAGTGATAATTGGCCGATACTGGGTATTGGACAATTATTACCACTATGTCTATGGCCACCTTAAGCTTCTGCAGGAACTTGTTACACCAGGTCACACACTAGTAGTCTTTTGCCAGTCCTGTTACATACCAGTACAGGAAAGAATGTGACAGAGGTCAAGAAGTGTGGCCAGAAAGTTACATTACTTTTTGCTGCAGTGTAGGGATCCCCCTCTCAACCCTAACCACCCTAACCACCAAAACTGAGAGTCAGCCAATCACAGATGCGGCTGTAGGCTATTGATTTAGCCAAGGGAACCAAGATTGGTAAATTGTTTCTGGGCACTTTTTTGCAATTTAAATATGGCGACTTGTTTTTGACACTATCGCTGCAGTATGGAGGGATCCGGGGGGGGGGGGGGGGGGCTCCCCCATATACCAGATTACACACAGGAAGGCTCCTTCTCTTCACTTTAATGAACTTTGAACAGGAAATGCAAGACAACCATATAAAGCTGAGAGGAAAGGTATGGGTTTTTTAACACTACACAGTGGGGCCAGCAGTGGGTTACATTTTAGTTTTGGCTGTGGACATGCCCTTTAAAGTTATTTACTGGCATGGTATGTAATAGCTTTTTGGGGTTATTGGGGGGAGTTTTCAGATTATGGAATAAAAAGATTGGGGTTTAGTTCAAAAATTTTATTACCAGTCACATTTGTAACCAGGAAGCATGTCAGGTGGAACAGTTGTTTAAAACACCATAATGTATACTTAATGAGAATGGAGTAAAGGTGCCCATACACAAAGGTGCCTTTTCACACGTGTTTCCAGCACAGTGTGGCCACAGCTTAATGGATTTTGGCTATTGAATATTTTACAATATATCAAAGCCAAATTACATAATTTTCCTTCACCAGTCACCAACTAAAGAATCAATTTTAAAACATAAGGAATAAGTAAGGATTAAATGTAGTTTTTCCCTTAATTGTCCTTAGCTCACATTTGTGTAAAGCTCATTTACCGCAAAACATCAATAAAAGTTAGTTTGGATTAGGAACATTTGTTACTCCTGCCAGCGACTGTTTCAGTTGTAAAAACTGATCAGTTTTCACACAGGTATTTTGACAGATCATGTAAACATTTAATTAGTCTTAAGATTGTGTATGTACCTGGATGCAGCAAGGATGGATGCATTTAGGCCCCCAAAGCAAGACAAAGCAACAGCCAGTGGTATTGTCCAATTAAATACACCAAATATCTGATCAGCAAATGTCTAAGGGTAAAAGACATCCAGAAATAACAATATTAATTCCCATAGTATCTCTGTCTCTATTATACTGGACAGTTCAAAGAAACTCCAGCACACTGCTGTTGGTTGCTTGCCAGACAAGTAGGTAGGTGCAATCCTCCAGCCCTCTACTCCAACATCCCAAGTTATCCAAAAGAAAAAGAAAGTGGAAGAGCACACTACTGATGTGATTACAAAAATGTATTAGTGTAAAACAAACAACGTTTTGGGAACGCTATGGTACCTACTAATAAATTGTTGTAATCACATCAGTAGTGTGCTCCTCCGCTCTCTAATGATCTGTTTCCTTTTGTACAATGCCTTTTTTTAACTTCAATGCCCCTTACCAACAGACAGTACAAGCTTCTTCCAGTTTTTTCCAAACCGCTCCCTCTATTCTCACCATCTTATTTCATTGCCATCTAAATTTTATCTATAATCTACTTGTGTTTTAATGAACCTTTATTATTATTTCTTAGGAACTATCTAATAAATGTCTATTTCTTAAAAGCTACATACATAGACTATCAGGGTTATACAATAAAAGTTCTTATCGTTTAAAATGGTGCTAATTTTGCCACAACCAATAAGATCTTATTTAACATTTGAAAGCTAACATCTGATTGGTTGGGGCAAAATTAGCACCATTTTTAACAATAGGAACTTTTATTACATCTCCCTGATTGTGTGTAGGTAGATCTGTGGTCACTGAATGAGTTAAAAAAATTATTTTATATTTAATGAAGAATATGATAATTTTCACACTGTTTTTAATGTTTTATCAAACAATTATTGTAGATAAAGGGGGAGATTCAATATAGGGCTTTTCCGTCTAAAACCCACGTTAACGGGTTAACGTGGGTTTTAGACGGATTTTCGAGCATAGCGCCATTTCCAAATATTTTTGGAAATAGGGCCGTGCTATAGATCCAAAAACCGAAGCGTTGGGTTTTGCGCTTCTTGGTAGCGCTAATCTTAACGCTAGTGTGTGGGAGCCGTTAAACCCACGCTCTTACCTTAGCCCGATCCCGCGATGTAATACCTGACGTAATCTCGTTTACGTCAGATATTGTATTGCGGGATCAGGCTAAGGTAAGTAACGTCGCGCGCTGTATTGAATCTCCCCGTATATGTACAAATCAAATGCATTGTGGGTTATAATTTATCTATTCAAGGGGCTATCTATTGTTTAAGGAACTTGATTTAATATATATATATACCTAATATAAATATCAGTGTCTCTGTAAATATGCATGAATATGTTGCCTATTTGTTTATCTGTGTAATTAATTCATTTAATTAATTTATTCCCTTGTCTGGATCATTTGTATGAGCTGTATGAGCCTGTCCAGGCTATCTACTACCATTTGATTGTGATTTACAGTACATTTAAAGGGCAACTAAAGTCACAGAACAACACTGAACCAGAAGGCAGAACACCTTGATATAAAACCAGTAATCTGTGTCTTACCTCTCATTTTTATACAGGCGCTGGGAAATTTACCTAAATAACATATGGTTTGTGCTTCACTTCTCAGCATTCTAGTATCACACAGTTTGGTCAATGACCATTATGTTCTGCACATGCTCAGTCCTTAGCTATGGCACAAACTTGTTACAGTTGGTCACACCCATTAATAATCTCTAGCCAATCCTTTTACAGGACAGATAAAGCAAGGAAGCATGTAACTGAGGTCAGGAGGTGTGGTCTGACAATGTACATACACACAGATACTTCATCCAGTTCTTAACAGGCTTTGATTTACTTTAACAGAGTTTATTTTACTAAAGTGGCATTTTATAGTTTATTGGTGTTTTTAGGGGGGTTATTTTCAGATTCTGGAGTATATAAAATTTGGTTTAGTTCTCCTTTAAATAATTATACAATAAACCACCCACATCAAGTTACCACCACATATATCTTATTTACAACATATGTATTGTATTACCAATACACATCTTTAATAGCCACCACAAAATTCTAAAAAGATTATAAAATATAAAAATTAGCAGTAGTTACACATACCGTATATAGGGCCCTGATGATGGCTGTGGGCCGAAACACTTTTGTTGGTGCTAGAGCTAGTTACTACACTGAAATCAAGTGGTTACAATCCCGGTTAGAAGTACCACATGAAGATCATAAAGAATAAAGGCTAACTGCAAACCACGTGGGGATGCCATAATTTTACCAAGAATGCTAATGGAGCACGGACAGGAGCCATGGCAGACCTTAGATACCACGACAAGGAAATACATCAGCGGTTACATAAATTGTATACTTACAGTTTGTTCTAGCTCATATACCCGTGGATAGCATTATCTTTAAAAAATGGGGCTTATTGGTCTCTCTTTATTAAAGGTGTTTGTTTAAACAGGATTTAAACTTGGACATTGATATAAAGGGATAGTCTATTCTTTTTACATTTAGGACTTGGATCATGCACATAGCATGATACTTCTCAATCTGATACACTGTAAATATACACTATGTTTTATATTGCAATCTAGTCAGCTTAATACTTGATGTCTTTCCTGCTGGCAGGTATACGTATAACTTCAAGTAATTGTTATCTTTTAATATCTTTGTATAATTATGTGGTGGGTATTAAAGGTGTGTATTTGTAATAAGATACAGTATATGGGTTATACATAAGATAGATGGAGCGGGAGGTTTATAATGTAATTGTGGTGGAATTTTTCTATCCTATTTTCTTGCTATAGTCTTTTGGCACAGACACTATTATTGTTATTTACACCAGTTTTAAGGTGGGGTTATTGGCGCAGCAGAGTCACTTTATATTGATTTGGGTATAATTATTAATACTATGTTTTATAATATATTTTCATTTTTGGGGCAGGTCTCCAGACTCCTCGTAGGTGTATTATCTCCCATGTGGACCTAGGGGCGTAACTACCGAGCAGAGGGAGCAACCAGGGCCGGCCTTAGGATCAACAGCACCCTGTGCAAGATTTGCTACTGGCACCTAGCGACCCCTAAACACCCCTCTGGGCACACACAATATGCTGCTTCACATCAAGTCAACCACCTGCACTTACAGACTTTCGGTTTCTGCAGTGCGTGATTGTATATATCGTGCGTACATCATTACATAACACGTAACGCACTAAATGCACAGACAGAACAGCACAGCATGCAAAAGGTAAGGCTTATGTGTGTTGGGGCATTGCCTCTGGGGGGGGGGGGGGGCTGATACATACATTCGATATGCAAGAGCGTAACTGGGGGTTGTGGCACTGATGCACAACTTTGACCTACAGGTTTGTGATCTAAGACTCCCGACTGTCGCCCCCCCTGGTAATGCAATCTGTGCGGTCGCACAGATCGCCCATATCAAAGGCCGGCCCTGGGAGCAACCACAGGGGGGCCCGTCTTTTTATTTTTTCTATGACAGATCTAGCCTTTTACCAGAAAAACACTGTAGATGAAGCACCGGGTGGACCTTAATATAGCTCTGGTGAGGATAATAAGATGCCTATAATGGTAAAATGTTGTACACTTTCTATTTATCACAAGGATGTTCTGTATTTGACATTCTTTAAGTGAAGAGATGTTTTTATTGATTATGAAATGTGACATAATGATGTTTCCTAAAGCCCCTGGGAGATTGTTCACTTGGCACACTCGGTACTTGGTACTGTTATAGAGCCAGTTATACAGTACTTATTATACAAACATGTGCAGCTACTTATTTTATTACCAGAGGACAACTGAATTAGTTATATATTTGTATAACTTTGTGTGAAATATTTTAGATTTGTAAAACACATACAGGGTTATTCAATAAAAGTTCTTAACGTTTAAAATGGTGCTGATTTTGCCCCAACCAATCAGATCTTATTTAACATTTGAAAGCTAACATCTGATTGGTTGGGGCAAAATTAGCACCATTTTTAACGATAAGAACTTTTATTACATCTCCCTGCAAATGATTACTAAACTAAAACCTTAACTTAATTCCATTTGGAACATGCAGGTTTCTTTGCAGAGAGCTGCAACCTCTTAAAGTTGTAATAATCTATTTAGCAAACTTACACACATACGATTTGACACCCGACCCCTGAGCATGAGCACACGTGATGAACGGCCTTTTCGGACAATAATACACACGTGTGTATGAAGTTTAAACATTCATACAATGTAATGTCTCACAGACTCCAGCCAGAGATTTGATTTTCAGCTCATTTAACCTTAACTTGTTTTGAGAACACAGTTGCCCTTTAATTTTTTATTTTCTTAATTACCTCTGTTCTCATAAGTGGGACAGTCTGACTCTGTTAATCAAATCTATGTATCTCCCTCTCTATTTATCTCTATCTACTGTATTATCTATCATATGTTCATCAATTATTATATTCATCCCAATTTCTTAATTTATTGTTTTACTTTTGTCTTTGTTTGTTGCGTTGTTTTATCTCTATTTTCCCATGTTAGTTTTCATCCCCCCGCCCCTCTACATAAATAATGGTTTAGTTACCACAGCAACAGCATCACTAGCCAGAATGGCCCTTATATCCAGCACTGTGTAATAGGCGACATTGGTAAGGATATAAATCACAGTCACAATCGGCATAGAGATCCCAATGGCCAACGGCAGGTTCCTGGAATGTATAAATACAAAAAGAAAATGTGAAATGTGACATGATTTAATTTATTTTCCATCAGCTAATCTTATTGAAATGCATTATCTTCCTGTTTATTTTTCAGTCTATTTCATTTCCTGTTGAAATCATTACCATCCCACATTTGTACATTCACTTTTTCATTCATCTTTACTTTTAGTTCTCCTTTAATTGTGTCTGGTCTATACTTTTCTTTCACTAAATCATTCTCTACCAGACATCCCATGAGATGCCCACACCCTCAGGGTTTCATTCTGTGGGCTGTTAACAGAAAGCATTGACGTTTCCATTAAAACTTTGTCAGTTTCAAAATGCAATTTCATTGGTTTTTCAACGAAACTAGGAGTTTTGGCCCAAATCAAGTTTGAGACGAAACTACTGTACATTCCTATTCAAAGCCAATCACAATAGCTTTCCTGTGTAGTTTGCCTGTTTTGTTCCTTGTATTGTTATTACCATATATACTTGAGTATAAACTAAGGTTTTCAGGCAAAGCAGAGGATGCGGAGCGAGCGGCCGCCTGATTACGGAGAAGGTAGGAGAAGAAGTTAACACTGGGGGGCTCGTGAGGGGGAGGAAGGAACAGTAGTCCCTGCAGTGGCAATTCCTTGCCACTGCAGATGTTTGGAAACTACAACTCCCAGCAACCAAAGCATGCTGGGAATTGTAGGTTCCAAATATCTGGAGTGCCAAAGAATGGGGGTTACTGTATGGGATTACTGGCTTTTTAAAGGGCAACTTATACCTCAAAAAATACAGAATAAGTATTGTTAAAAAGATTGCCTTCTGATTCTGTATTGTTTTGAGGCTTTAGTTGCCCTTTAAATGGCAGTAGAAGTCCCATACAGTAATAGCCATACTGGATTATGCTATTACTGTATGGGACTAGTGAATGTACATTTAAAGGGCAACTACAGCCTCAAAACAATACAGAATCAGGAGGCAGTAGTGGTCATAATTTCTACTTTCTGCTTATACTTATACTCGAGTCAATCACTTTTACTCATTTTTCAGGTAAAAATAGGTACCTTGATTTATACTCGGGTTGGTTTATACTCGGGTATATATGGCACTTTTCCCCTTAAGTTTCAGATTATTTGTAATATTATGTTCTTGATGTTCTTAAAAACAGCCCAAATTCTCTCATCCTTAAAGGGACACTATACGGAAAAAATTACTTTGCCGCGTCTTAATCTATAATTGAATACATGTAAGTAGCACTTAATCTCATTTCTGTGTGTTGCTGCATGCCCCTTAATCCAGCACACATTTTGTTTAGGAACAGTATCCCCCCTCCCTCTTTTAACCACTCCCACATACATCCGAACTGACTTTTTCCCACAAACCAACTTTCAAACCTGCACACCGCATTCCAACTGTCAAAACTCTGTGAACATTCCAGCTACAGTAAAACTGTTCACAGAAGAATAGTTTTTGAGAGCAAGGAACTTTATTGACAGCTGAAATATGAGAAGTTTTAGATTGGATATCTAAAGAAATAGGGGGCAGATCAGCAAAAATATGATACAGTTGTGGTTGGGAAGAATTATAGTTTCCAGTTATGGTCAATTTAAAATATCCTATTTTTCGGTATAGATGCACTCTCCTCCCCTTTTCAGTTTTACCTCTCTGGGTTTTTTATTTCCTCTGTAACAAAGTTGAGGGTGTCCCATCCTGAATATGAGAAAAGGGCAGAGTATAGTGCAAGCGCAATGTCACCAACATCATACGAGGATCCAGCAAAGGCATCTTCAAAATTCTCTGACTGTCCTGAGGAAGGAAAAATGTCAAACTGAATATGAACATAAATGGTGACTTTAAAGGAATAGTTCACACAGAATGTGAATTATTCCTTTTTGCATTAACTGAAGAACAGGAGGTAAAGGATCAATTAATTCCAATTGGTCTGGTAGGGCACAGCTTCAATTAAGAAACGACCGTTTGAACACGCTGAACATCCAGCAGTGCCTCAGAGGGTTAAGTTATACAGACTCAAAATTACCCAAGGAGGGCTACAAGAGAGCTCTCCTAAGAAAAAAGGCCCTCACAAAAAGAGGCACTTCCATTAAAGGTCAAAAAATATAAACTACGTTTATTCACACCCAAATTTACAAAAACATGTATATCCCCCTAAAACACATCACTATCTAAAGACATCAGGGTTATTCAATAAAAGTTCTTATCGTTTAAAATGGTGCTAATTTTGCCCCAACCAATCAGATGTTAGCTTTCAAATGTTAAATAAGATCTGATTGTTTAGGGAAAAATTAGCACCATTTTAAACAATAAGAACTTTTAATGAATAACCCTAATAAAGTGCAGTAATATATAAAGCAGCATACCATAGCAATAAAAATACTAATAAGATCAAAAGGTAATTTTGGGTGCCCCCAGGTTCCACTATCAGGATGGTTATTGCATAACTATAGTCACTGTGGCGGACAAGGCTCCATACAAACCGAGAAGGTAAGTATCACCAATAATCTTCAAGAGTCAGCCTGTACACTCCGCTGCAATCCAAACACTGATTAATGCCTGCGTGTCATAATACCACAAAACTCTACTCGGGACTTAAGTGAGAAGCGAGGACCTGCCTACACTCAGGCCGGGATGGACCACACACCTCACTCGATGTACCACGGTCGGTTCTCCTGAAGACCCTGAAGAAGCCCATGCGCAATGGTGCGCTTTGGTGAAACGCTCGTGAAGAGTGTGGTCTGTCCTGGCCTGAGTGTAGGCGGGTTCTGGCTTCTCACATAAGTCCCAAGTAGCGTTTTGTGGCATTATGACACGCAGGCATTAATCAGTGTTTGGATTGCAGCGGAGTGAACAGGCTGACTCTTGGAGATTATTAAAGGGTATCTCCACTCGTTTTTATAAGTTTTGTGAATCCAGTTCTATTGAAGAACGGGAGGTAAAGGAGCTGTGCCTTACCTTCCGTTCTTCAATAGAACACACAGGAGCCAGGAGACAAGGTAAGAACTTACCCGTCGCTCGCTCCCCCCCCCGGCGCGTAGTCTGACAGGTCCCGACGGACCTTGTCTTCTATGGAATGCGCAATCTATGCGCATAGAAGACAAGGTCCGTCGGGACCTGTCAGACCAAGCAACGGGGGAGCGAACGAGCGGGTAAGTTTCTTACCTTGTCTCCTGGCTCCTGTGTGTTCTATTGAAGGAAACGGAAGGTAAGGCAAAGCTCCTTTACCTCCCGTTCTTCAATGGAACTGGATTCACAAAACTTATGAAAACGAGTGGAGATACCCTTTAAGCAATATCTGAGGGCATGGTCACATTCCAGCAGCGCTTTTCTTAGCATAACGATAATCGCAAATGTGATTCATAGCACCAATAATAACATTGTCTTTCCAGGGTTAATATTTGTATTTAAATGTGATTTGCATCACCAATAGTAACATAGTCTTTCCAGGGTTAATATTTGTATATAAATGTTATTCATATCACCAATAGTAACAGTATTTCCAGGGTTTATATTTGTATATAAATGTCTTTCATATCACCAATAGTAATATAGTATTTCCAGGGTTTATATTTGTATATAAATGGCATTCATATCACCAATAGTAACATAGTCTTTCCAGGGTTTATATTTGTATATAAATGGCATTCATATCACCAATAGTAACATAGTCTTTCCAGGGTTTATATTTGTATATAAATGGCATTCATATCACCAATAGTAACATAGTCTTTCCAGGGTTAATATTTGAAACCTTCCAGGAGCAAATTGTAATGTGTTACAGACCTTAAAGGGCATCTATAGTGAAAGAAACACATTGCCCCTTAAAGTTAAATTCATGTACTCTGTGCTGCCTTAATCCTATCTCTGTCAGTGACTTTGTTTAACCATGGTGTCAGATCTCTGTGCAGCACTCCCCCCTTCCCCCTCCCCTCTGTTACCTCCTCCATGTCTCAACTCCGGCTAACCGACAAGCTTATCATGTGCAGTAGGAGTTAAAAGTTCAACATCCTGAAAAACACACCCACGCACTGTGGCCAATAGAAAGCAAGCTGTCCTGGAGACACGGAAGAAGAACAGTACAGTTTACGTTCTCTCACTTTGTGACCCATCCTCAGTAAAAAGCTATTAAGAAGGGGGGTCAAGTGCAGCCTTATATCTACCATCAAACAACCTACTACCTCTCTCCCCCTGCTAATGCTCTTATCTCTATGTTTATTACAGAGCAGGGAGGGGGGATCACGTCACAGGGATTTGATTGACAGTCCAAGTAGGAGTAGAGGAATGTAATCACGTAACTAACTGGTGTATCTCAGGACAGAGAGGGAATCTGAAAAAAGTGAAGACACTCTGGGGTTGTGGGGAATTATAGAACACATGGAAATAAAGGAAAAAAAAGTTCATTTTCCCACTATAGATGCCCTTTAAAGGAAATGTCTCTATCCCTCTGTTATAGAAGCTGTTGTTCTGTGTGTGCAGCTCTCTGAGTTGTGTAGCTGTACATTAAGCTGTTGCTGTGTCACTGAAGTGGACTCTCTCTGTGTTGTTGAAGTCAGGCAGCAAACAGAGCCCAAGCCCTTCATCTGAGTTACTGAATTGAGGAATCACACTCTGCAATTGACATGCAGGCTTTATATTGTTCAAACTGGACTTCACCGGCATCGGCCCTTTCAGAGGGCGACGACCGTTATGTGAGTGCAGTACATACATACAAGATTTCGACTTTATATAGTAGATTTTCTTCCCCAAAAAAGAGAAAATGGGTGTAGTTTAGGGGGTGTGGTCTATGTTTAGGGGTGGGGCTAAGGGCGCCAGGCTCTTTGGGCCTACAGGCTCCTGAGGTGTAAATCCGGCCCTAGAGATGGCCAAACTTCTTAAAGCTTCAGGAAAATGACCCAATAAAATCAATGGGACAAATAGTTCAAAAAGTTTGGTAAAATAAGGTTAAAATAGCAATGGTAACTTAGTGTACATGGCTCAGGGACCTGGGAAATTGTCTGGAGAACATGTCCAATAATCCAGAACTTGAAATAAAGTCACTTCCTTCACACTGAATGCTTCTGCATTCGAAATTCAATAATTATTCTGGAAATTCAAGAATTTTTGAATTTTCAAAAAATTCGATATTTCTAGAATTTGTCTGAATTTTTTCTTGAATCTGTCTCTAAATCTCTTAAAAAGCTGTGTTTATTATTATACAATAATCATGAAGTGGCAATAATTCCCTGTTGCATACCACAAAAAAAGAGGTTTTAAAAAAATCTTTCTTTAAAGGGAAAGTGGAAAATATCATTATTTTTAAAATTCTTTGTTTATATTACACATACCTAGTTATTCTACATATTCTCTTCCATTTTGAAAAATCAGTTTATACCCCTTGCTATTCCCTGCTGTTTACATTAGTGAGCTGATATTTCAGGTTATGCAACAGTCCTTCTTCTTCCCACAATGCACCACTTCCTTGGAATGTTCCTAACAGTAATTTCTACTGATTGGCTGTTGAATGTGTCAAACATGCTCAGATCTCTACTGAGCAACTGAATCAACCCAGGCGCTGGGTCAAGGGCAAGACTGTAACGGTCCCTATTAGGGGTCCTGCAAACAGGAAGTCAGTGTTTATTTATACACAGAAAAATGCTGAACAGACAGGTTAAAGGGGAAAAATGACTTTAGATAAATTGATAGGAATTGCTCTCCTGAGAATTTTTGCAATTTATTTTCATTGTTTATTTTGCATAGTTTTGAAGATATTTACACTTTTGTGTGTGATATGGCAGCAGCATCACCAAGTCCCCTGCACTTCCTGCTTCCTGCTCTGAAACCATGTCAGTGGATAACAGTCTCCTGTCCTGTCACTGAAGTCTGAGGCTGTGCTCGCCAGCGGCAAGGTGGAGGAGCAGCCTTAGGAATGTCACATGTCAGCCTCCCACCCATTAACTTTCTGGTCAGTAATTTCTTTATATCTTGGGCTGTGAAGCACGTAGAGAGGTGGTTGGAGACCACAGTTCCCATTTAAGGTAATTAGAATGGGAAAAATACTGCTGTATATGTATTTGCATATTCCCCTTTATTCTTTATTTTTTTTAATTTACATCATATTTGAATCATATAGGGAAAAGCGGCAAAAGGGTAATGCAAAATGGAAATGCTTCGCAGCAGCAGAACCATTGAGATACAGTAGGCTCACTGCAGTTTGCCCCCATTGTTGAGGAGTCAGGCAGACTTGCCCACTCTGGATATACCCCTCACCACAATGGCTTCTCTCCTTTAGAGTATGCATCATGCATGGGAAAGTGGGCAAAGGGGTTACACTTCTCAACAGAAGAACCATTGAGTTATAGTAGGCTCACTGCAGTTTGCCACCAAACTGGCCTCTCTTTGACATACACAAGGCTTGGCCTCTCTGGACATACCCCACACCACATTGGCTTCTCTCCCCCACAGTTTGCATCATATAGGGGAAATCTGGCTAAAGGTTTACAACAGCAGCTGCACCATGGAGTTAGAGTAGGCTCACTGCAGTTTGCCACCATTGTTGAGGAGCCAGGAAAGCATGGCTCCTCTGGACATAGCCAGCAATACATTGGCTTCTTTCCCTTGGAATATGCATCAAGCAAGTTGGCTGAAGGGTAGCACATCACAATCATAAGGCATCTGTTGAGCTGTGTTTTATACCCAGGGGGTTGGCATTGTTAAAAGTAGCTAGCATTGATACATTTGAGACATGTAAATGTACTTTTTTCACAAATTCTCTTAATTTTGAAAATTCTTGAAAGTTCAAATGTTCAAAAATCGAAAAGTTTGGCTGCAGTTTTGCAAATGGTGATGGGGTTTTGCATTTGGGATCTAATTTAATTGATAACAATAAACTATTAACCCTTCTATTTGGGAAGGCATTCTTAGTTTACAGCATTTTTTCACAATATTGTATGTAAAAATAAAAATATGCCAGTGTCGGTAGCTCATTTTATTATCACTTACCTTGGCAGATCTTTACAATTCCTGCTATGATGACAGCAATCAGAGCTAACACCTTGGCATAAGTGAATATGTCTTGGACCCGAGTCCCCCACTTTACATAGGCACAGTTTACAAAGGTCAGAAGTCCTAAGAAGCAAAATGTAAAAGAAAATTATTTTATAATTATTATAAAAAAAATAAAACTGCTTAAGAAAAATAGACATCTGAATGAAAGGAAAATGTTTGCATATGAATACATAAACAAATCATACTACCTTCATTACTAACAATAATTAACTAACATTATTCATATAACTTGGGACTATGCTGTGGTACATGTGATTGCATCATTTGCTAAAAGTATTTTGGTGTCTCACTATATTCTGCTCTTCAGCTTTCAATTCCTTTAACATATCTATATAACATCTTCCCTTTCCATATACTGAGTTAATGTAGCAATACATTTCCATCTTTCATCATTGACTCCCTATACTACAAGATAAAGAGTCAATAACTGATCACTCCCTATACAGTCTATAAGTACAGAGTTTAAGGAGGCAGATTGTTAAAGTGTTTGTGAATTGTTGCTGATTGAAAGCAGATTGCATTGCCTAGAAGATTGCATGTGTACAGCCACTTTAACACTGAATGATATTTAAAATATATACATTTTGTAGACAATACAGTTCATATATATATATTGCTGAGTGATTTATTCGGTCAGTACAGAAGACTGAATTTCTCTTTTTGTAAACACACATATCTTTTTGTGTATTGCAGCTGGACAGATGTGATGACATTACGTGGATCATATGACTGACCCGCTGGTGTCAGCAAATGATTTTAACCACTTCCTCAGATTCTCAGGGAAATCCATTTTGTCACAGCTCATTTTATACGGAAACAAGGGGATTGAGAAATATAAGAAATCTCAGGGCAGATTGACTGAATATATGGATAGGAAGATAGAGGACAAGTTAGAATATGGAAGGAAAATTATGTATTGTTTAATAAAAATAAACAGACGTCTGCCCAACATTTTCACTTTTGTATGGGTAATACAGAATAAGTGCTTTGAAAATTTAGACTGGATGTTAAAACTAAAAATGGGAATTGTATAAGCTGCATTTCTGTGCAATACATTCATAGAAAATCATATCACTACTTTCATAATAAAAATTTCTATTTCGCAATATAAAAGTGCTGCTGTCGGCCAAACAGAAAAAAAATGTACACATCTGAAGGTTAATTGTAACATTTGTTCTCTGTAAAAAATGCTAATGAAACAACTTTTTAGGCTGCCATTAGGTGCGCCATTACTATTTTCCCCACAGCACATACTGCCACAACCCCAAGTGCCAACATTGCTATACTACATACTTCATATTTCCTTTCACTGCTGCAGTTGACTGCCAAACTTCTGCTTCTTTCCTGATGTGCTTGTATCAGAGTCAGGAAACGAGAGCCTCACTGGCTGTTTCCCTACTCTCCTATTGGCTGTATTGTGGAGGAAAGGAGACCAGGGCAGCAGACAGTTATTTTTGAACGATTGTTCTCTATCAAAATTGAATGCTATCAAATGCTGAATGCAGTCCAAAATGTACCATCTTGCACAGTCGATTTTCAGCAAATTTCATAGACTTCTCAAAAAAAAAAAACCTGTGTGTGTTTTAGTGTTATTTTGTATATGTCCTTTCTTTTCAGTTTTTGAAAATCCACTAAAGTGGTCATTTAGAATGGAAATGTTCTAATACTACGATTAGGTATATCCGTTACTACTAGCTCACACTAATGCATTTCTCATGCTGTACTGCGTACCATTTTTGGAATGCATTCAATTCTTTGCAAACACCATCCAATTTTGGAATATTGTGCAAATCACTGTGCAAATGGACAGTAACGCACATTACCGTTCGGTACAGTGTGGCTTCAGCCTAAGTATTTCAAATTAGCTGCATTCTCATGTTTTTTCTAGTTCTGCCCTATTTAAAACTAGATACAGAGAAAATAATAAGTACAAATCACACCTTAGCTAACCCCCCCCCCAAAAAAAACAGTTGATTCTCCAGTTATTTACAAAACAAACAGATTTGACTCTAATTTCAAACTGGCCACAGTGGGTAAGCTTTTTACATTTGTTAAATATTGTGAAATTAGAATTTATTGCCTGATCTTGGCTTATTGGTCAATCAGTTTGTTCTGCCTATAACTGGAGACTCAACTGTTTTTTTTTCAGTTTCAGATTAACCTATAACCTCAAACATCCGTCAATGTTGGTTCATTAGTTATTCTGATCATTTGTTTTGGTCAGTCAGTTCTTTTGTTAATTTGGTTGGCCAGACTGATAATATTATTGCTTAACATATGAATAAATAGGCAATCAGCATAAGTCACTGACCACTTATGTAAAGATCACGGTTTATACTCACAAGAGATCTTACCTATACAGGCAGCTGCAATCAGCCTATTGGCAGCATAAGGTGATTCGCAAGAAGGAAAAATAGGCTGCAGCATGTAGTTGGAAAATGTGATGGCAATGACAGCTTGGCTTGTAGGCTCAATGATGAGTAGAGATGTCCAGAGTCTGATGAAAGCAACAAAGCCTCCAAATGCCTCTAGAATATAGGCATAGCTGGCCCCAGATTTGGTTATTGTAGTCCCAAGCTCGGCATAACACAAAGCACCAAAGATAGAAAAGACACCGCCCACTGCCCAAATCACCAATGAGAGACCAAATGAAGCACTGTATATTAAAACCCCTTTAGGTGATACAAAAATTCCAGAACCAATCATGTTCCCCACAATGAGGCATACTCCATTCAGCAGAGAAATTTCCTTCTTCAGTTTCATGGACTCTTGAGAGCCTTCATTCGCCATGGAATCCTTTCTAGCCGGCTCCTCCGTGGAGGTCGGAGTGTACTTAGTAGAGGTACTCATGTTGAAATAACATTCACCAGCAAAGCACCATGACCAGCTGGAAAAGAGCAAGGGCATAAGAGGATTAAAACATGCAACCATGCACATAAACATTTGGCCATTTCATTTACCACTTCACTGGCTTGACAATGCTATTGATGTTTTCTTTTCCACAGGCACAATCCAGCCTCAGGCCAAAGTACTACATCTGATAGGAGATGCATGATTCCTTACAATTCTGAGTTGCAGCAGCTTTTAGACAGTTTATATTCAAATTAAATTATTTATTATAGGAGAATGCTGAGCATTTTGTTTCTTGTAAATATATTTTCCAATAGAAAACCACAAGATAATAGGAACTTAACAGGAATTCTCCAAATATTAAATATTTGTATTTTTGTATTTGTATTTGATGTTTAAATTTTATTTGCATTTCATCTTGTTTATGTGGGTTGCAGGAGATGCATCTTCGTTATTGAGTTGTTTGAAACTCCTTTTGATTAAAATGGGAAGGGACGACACATTATTCTATGTTCCACGTCTCCAATGAGAAGCTTAGCATTACCCTTATTTGATATTATTTGATAAGTTAACCTGCAGATAAAAAATATCAGAGAGGATTCTTGGAAGTTAGTAATTCATAATTGGCCTTGGTTGCACTGCTAAGAATTTCTTGAGCAATAAAAAGGTCAGCATAAAAGCAATTTGCAACCTACTGTGCATTCTCCAATACTTTACCAAGTTGTTTACAAATCCCTTACTAATTAATGGAGTAATCACTACTATATGCACCAACACACTGCAATAAACCTACATTTGTGTAAACATCTTGTACTTGATCATGTTTTTGTAAGCCTATCCCTTCTTAGGTGATAGCTCCTGCTATGATCTTCTATTTTGTTTGTCTTTAGCTTCTTAAGAAATTCTATTACAGGACAGTTACTGCAAATGATATCAGTAAAGAGCTTGAGAATAAAGTGCAGCCCATACAACAACATAAGTCCTGCCAACAATAATTGACTGATGGTTCTTATAAAAGGCTGCCCTTTGCATACTCAAGCACTTAACGAGCTTGAGCACTGAATTCACATAACCAGCTCGTTAAGTGTGGGGCAGAAGGTGGCAGGAGGTTGCTAGCTCGAAGCATGAAGATGATGTGGACAGTTGAATGGTGGTAAAGGCTTACTTAATAAAAGGAAAAAGTAGTAAGAAGATTTGTAATTTTGGGGTGGACATGGTCTTATGTTACTAATCCAATATCTTCTGATATCTTTCTATTACGTGCTATTAACTAGTCAGTTTTAATTTAACTGCAAGTAAATAGCTAACATCTGATAGGTTGCTGCAGACTAAAGCTAGGTACCATACAATAATTTGGCCGACCGACATTTCAGTGTTTCGGTTGGTCGGGCCGAAATATTGGATGGTTCCTGGTGGCGTCCGCGACCGACCTCTCGTTTATCCCAATCAGACGAATGTACAATCGGACAGGTTGGAAAACCACAGCCGATCATGCAGTCCTCTATGGGACTGCACGCTCGGTCATGGTTACAGTCGGACGTGGCTGCTTTTGCCACGATCATCAGTCATTCCTCCTGGCTGACCTGGCAAAAGTCTTGAACGGTCGGTCAGGAGGAAGAATTGGCACGTGTGTACCATCCTTTAAAGGGAAAATTCTAGTGATGTTGCATATGACTAGGCATGCCAGTATATTCCAAACCTTTTTATGCTTTGCTGTGGTCAGTGAGCTGCCCTTCTAGCTTCTGTAATGGTCCTTTTTCTTCCCAGGATGCACACATCCTTGAAATGTTCCTAACAGTAATTTCTACTGATTGGCTGTTGGATGGGTCAAAAATGCTCAGATCTCTAAATTAACCCAGCAGCAAGACCATAACAGACACTATTAAGGGTCCGGCAAGTATTTGGATTTATTTATGCACAGAATAAAATGCTGCACGAGCAGATTAAGGTCATTGGAATAGGCAAAGTTTGCCCATGCTATTAATCTGCACCAACCAATATTTTGCTATTTTATTGCAGTAAACCAATAAGGCTGGATACACAAGAGCAGATATTTTGGGTCAGCAGGCCAATATTTCCTTATATTGGTTGGTTGTCCCTTAATATCTGTGGTTATTTTTTGGTGCACACCAGATTGGACGCTACACTGATTTATCCTGGCCGACCACTCAATATTGGCGAACTGCCGGCTGGAATGAGGAATTTTAACGTGTGTACTAGGCCTAAAAGGTAACATCTCATTGGTTGTTGCAAATTAAAGGGGAACTGTGGTCCAAAAATGACTTTAGGTAAATTGATATTTTGCATAGTTTTGAAGATATTTACATTTATGTGTGTGATATGGCAGCAGCATCACCAGGTCCCCTGCACTTCCTGCTTCCTGCTCTGAAACCATGTCAGTCAATCTGCTGTGTCTCCTCCTCCCCTTTGAGCGCACCCCGCTCCCTCCCACTATGGACCCCATGGTCCCTCCTGTTGCAGGCCCCCTTGGCCCATTCCCTTACAGCCCCATGTGGCCCTGCCCCATGTGGCCCTGCCCACCAGCGGGTGCCTAAGCCCCACCAATGGGTGCCTACGCCCCGCCACTCGCGGGTGGCGTGAGCCACTCAGAAACCCCCCCCTACAGAAAACTCTGTGGAAACAGTTTTCAGGCAGAGTGAGAACTCTCCTGAAAAGGCTGTTTTCACATAGTGAGAGAGAAGGGCTGTAGATTCCCTTACCTTCTCTGCAGCTGCAGGTCCTTCACACAGCAGGGAGGGGGAGGGACTTCCTGTCTTCCTCACACACTGAGGGAGTCTGAGGCTGTGCCCGCCAGCGGCACTCTGCAGGAGAAGCCTTAGCAATGTCACATGTCAGCCTCCCACCCATTAACTTTCTGGTCATTAATTTCTTTATATCTTGGGCTGTGGAGCATGTAGAGTGGTGGTTGATGGCTCGTTTTAAATGTAGGAAACGGGCCTTTCATTTAAACTCAACTCAGTTTGGAGAATATTCAAAATTTTTAAAAGCTTGCTGGGAATTACAGACTCGTCACAACCAATATTTTTCAGCATATTTTTTGCCAAATTCAGACAAAAAAAAAAAAGATTGGACGCCTGTTGTTTTCAGTCGAGCTTGAGCAGGATCACATGGTAGAGCGATTCAGTACATACCTGTAGCTTTATTTGCATATTTGTGTTTATTCATTTTAAAGGAAGCTGTCATTTGGTTGCTCTGTCTATTTGGATTGGACAAATATTAACCATATTTGATTAATTTTTTTTTTTTGCTTATTTTGCCCAAAAATCTACTGAAAAATATTGCAATACAACAGGTGGTTGGGCCAAATTATTAAAACATGTGTACTGTACGTACCTAACCTAGTGTGACATCTAGTTCATAGAACAATCAATGGTTTCCACTAGTTGTCAAATTTAAGGGCAACAATACTGCCTTCCTCAAAGAAAGTACCCAGGATGAGGACCTAAACTGCTAGGTACTTTCTTTAGGAGGGGTGTGAGGAAATCCAGTATTGTTTCCCTTTAAGGCATATTGAATAGCAAAGTTCTAATGAGAAACATAAAATGTTGTTTACAAGCTGAGTTTCTTATCTAGGATTTCTGTGATATAACAATAAGTCTGTTTGAACATTGCACTCTTGGAATGATGACTGGTCCAATAGAATGCAGAATATGGTTGTAATAATAAATGTGGGAATAATAAAGGGATTTTATTTTGTAATTAATGGGACACAGATATATAGCTAATGATATGTCAAAATTACATGTGAAATCGGATTGCTTGAGACTAAAAAGTTCTTTCTGTATAGCAGGGAGTTTCAATTCCGCAATGGAACATGTCTTTGCCATAAAGCAGGGATCCTAACTTTATGGCCCTACAGATGTTTGAAAACTACAACTCCCAGCATTCCAGGTATTTGTAGTTTTCCAACATCTGGAGGGCCATAGTTTGAGGATCCCTGCCATAGAGACCATGCAATTCTTTTATTCCTATCGCTGGTTGAATTAAAGATTTAAACCAATATTAGTATGACATGGCTGACTTTGTCAGTGTAAAGCTAAGTACACACAGGTTGATATTTTAAACCAATTGACTGGCTTCTGCTTTCCATAGAAAACCGTATGAGCAGCTGAAATTTACTGGCATGTCCGATCAAACTTTCATACGATTTGGATAAAGGTTCGACCTACATCGGTAAACAGCGCCCAGAAAAGTATTGTTGATATTTTGACCCGATCAATTGAAATATTGTGACAAAATAATGTCACAGATGCTAGACAAATTACATCTGTCACAACCCCAAATGATTGCAAGATTGAACAGGCACCCCGCTGTTCAATCCTTGAGACCAACAGACGTTCAACAACCAGATCATAAATATACCAGTTGTAAAAAAATCTCGAGCAAAAAATTCAGCTGATATTTCGACCCCACTACCAAACACACTGGTTAATCAGGATGAAATATTGACCAGTGTGTGCTGATCCCTAAACATGAAACAAAAATACACTTTAACAATCCACTTCCCTATACTCTGTCTGGGGAATAAATGCTAGCCACACACAGAATGATTGTTATAGACCTCCAATAGTGACAGATGGAAATTTACCATCATGTATGACCAATCCCGTGATTTAGGGTGGTAGTACATTGGGTGTGTGATTGGCTGTTTTCGTGTCATACAAACAACTAATAATAAACAGAACTTGCCTAGTATCAGCTATGTGTACATCTACCTTTAGGCTAGGTTCACATTAACCTATTGTGTTTGTTTTCCCAGCGTTTCCAGATGTTTTGCTGCTGGGAATATGTATTTTGTATAATTGCTAAAATGAACAATTGTTTCAGATTACAATGTATTTGTGTGTATATAGCTATATGTCAGTTATTCCTTCTGTTCTGATGGTTTTCAACAACAAATATTTTTATGAAAGGTGTGTGGGTAATAGTTGTACCACTGCAACAGCAGGAGAACAGTTTAGGTGGGAGGGTGAGTGTAAATGTATGTGTCAGTGAGTGTGCGCATTTGAGACTGTTTAAGTGTGCATTAGTGTTAGGCAGGCCATGCACATAGTGGCGTTGTAGAATACTAGTTCTGTGTAGTAATCTCTAAATGCGGGTACACACTATACAATCCTTCCTCGATAGGCCAGGAGGAAGGACTGTCGGTTACAGCAAAAGCAGCCTCGTCCGTCAGTTAGGCACGACCGATCATGTGGTCCATAGAGGACCGCACGATCGGTTTTAATTTTCCGACCTGTCCGATCGTTCATCTGATCTTGACAAATGACCGTTCGGCAGTCGATCGAGGCGATAAAAAGCCGCCATACAATAATTCCCAACTGACCGAAACACTGAAATGTCAGGCGAAATTATTGTATTGTGTGTACCTTGGTTTTAGTGAGAGTTGGACAATGTCAAAATTGGACCTTTAGCGCAAATGCTGGATCATTTTCATTGTAACAATATTATGGGAGTGATCAGTAGGATCAATATGTGTATGACCTGCCAAGCAGCTGTGACTGGTTAATATGTGATGGTCTGATTAAAAACTGACATCAATTCTGAATCAGTCTTGCTGAATGAATCCTGTCACCTCCCATTCATGTGGGAACCCAGTGTGGATGAAGCCGTATCACTGCTGATGGATGTGCCTGTCCTAGTGTAGGTGAGCGTGCCTCAGTGAGGGTGAATGGGTGCTAGTGTGGATGAGCATGCCTAATGAGGGTGAATGGGTGCTAGTGTGGGTGAGCATGCCTAATGAGGGTGAATGGGTGCTAGTGTGGGTGAGCTTTCCTAATGAGGGTGAATGGGTGCTAGTGTGGGTGAGCTTGCCTAATGAGGGTGAATGAGTGCTAGTGTGGGTGGAAAAGGGCTGGTTTGGGGGGGCAGTTCCTTAGTGTGAGGAGGGTGTGTCTGTGTGGAGTAGAACACCGTCAGTGTCATTGGATCCTATAGTCAGATGAGAAGTCAGACTCACTTGATGAGGAGAAGTAGAAGTGCTGCTGCTGCCTCCGACTTCCCGGGAGAGAGAGAATGGGGCAGAAGGAAGCAGCACATTTATCGCACACCCAGTGCTGGGGAGGGGAGGGGGCAAGGTACAGGAACACCAGGATTTCGAAAGCTAAGACAAGATCACTCAGCGAATTCTACAAGAGTTGTGGAGAAAGCAATTCTTATCAGGGGGGAGGGGGACAGGACTGGGGGAGAGGAAGAGAGAGGGAGCAGATAGGGAAGGTGAGGGACACGGGAAAGAGCTGAAAGCACAAAAAGTCCAAACTGTGCGACAAGTCGCCGTGTGTGTCTGATCCATCCCGTGCTTATACCTGATCCTTCTATTATCGCAGCAGGCAAGTGATTACCTGTCATAGTTACCAACTGTTCCTAAGCTCACATCCTTTATTTCATATCACACACAGCCTGATCACACACAGCATTATTCTGTATATTGACAGCGCACACACAGGTGCTAACTCAAACACACACACACACACTTTTGTACACACACATATTTGCTCATGCATTCACAGTCACCCATGGACAGTATTTGCCCATTTTGCCATTGGCTGAGACTATAGTATGATGACATGTACTCTGATAAGAAATACATTGTATTGAGATCCTGTTAACCCCCCCCCCCAAGCCTTGTTGTTCCTAAAAAGCCTCCTACACACTTAAGATTATTATTGGTTAGGAGTGGCCAGTGACAAGTAAAGGTTCATACACACGTACGATTTTGCCAACGTTCCACGACCCTCAACACCGAGCGCTAGACACGAGACGAACGCCAATTTCAGCCGATAATTGTCCGTGTGTATGCCTTCATTCGGGGGTCGTTCGTTGATCCGTCTGGAGGATCGTTGAACGACCCACGACCGAACGCATACTTGAGCTGGGTACACACATTAACGATTAAGCCCCGATACCGTCGGATCCGACGGTATCGGGGCTTAATCGTTACGTGTGTACGTTCGTTTCCCGAACGAGCGCGCGGCCGCCAAACGATCGGGTCGGCCGAACGCTAGTTCGGGAAAGGCCGAAAATTTCCATCGGCCGCGCTAGACTCCTATAGGGAGTCTAGCGCGGCCGATGGAAACACACAGTCCGAGCGTTCTCCCTATAGGGAGAACGCTCGGGACTGTGTGTATGCAGATCTTTGAAAGATGGCAGACAGGATCTTGCAGATCCTGTCTGTCATCTTTCAGAAATCTGTACTGTGTGTACCTAGCTTTACAGACGATTCTCGCCCAAAACGGGCATTTGTTGCGTGTAGTGATCTGTGTCGGGGGTCGTTGCACTCTCACAAATTGAGCATGTGTACGAACCTTTAGGTTCATGAAAATAACTTGTTTATGTTTTGACGGAATTCTACCAGCTTTTTTTTTTTAGTATTTGCCACTAGAAAAATTCTAGTGGCAAAACATCTGGAAACACCAGTGAAATGATGGAAACCTAGACTAAGTGGCAACTCCAACTTGCTGGATCAGTGAACAATGCCAACAGGAGCTAACACACTTAAGATTGTTGGCATTCCCCTTCCTCTCTGACTGTAATATTTCATGTGAATAAGGCTTTAGTGCATTAGTTAAATGGTGAATGATGAAAGGTATGTCATTGTATTAAGAAGCAGTACCTGTGTATAGGAGGTTGTAGGAAGCCAACTTCAGCTTGCGAATAAGAAATCAACTTCAGTTTTACCTTGTGCATTTAGCAGGGGAGTGAACAAATACATCCCCCCACTCCTGGTCCAATCTAGTATATCTTGTTCCTGCATGTAAACAAACACAACACAGGATACGGCTGGGAACAAGACAATGCTCTTGTAAAACAGATGGGATGTAGCCAAGATATCAGAGGCTATTTACTGAGAGTGACAGTCGCTCAACCCTGCATCCATATTGCTGATTTAATATCACAAATATGTCCCTGGGTAAATCCTACTTGCTTCAACTGGGTGACTTTAACGCCAGCTCACAAAAGCTAGGTCACAAAAAATTGCAGCAAACAGAATATGAAATTGCGGCTACTAATTTTCCAAAACCTTCACAGTCGCCTCAAATTCCCCCAAAAATATGTGTAAAAGTCACGGTAAACTTTATATGCCTATTCAATAGGGTTTAGCGTTTAGTTCGATCTATAAGTAGAAAATGTACATTTGGAAGGGTTGACATGGTTTCTAGTCAGTGGACATTGATGAAGATCACACTGAACTCTGAGAGCTATGTGAGATGTTGTAAATCTGCACCTTACTATGCTATTGGGGGGAAAAGCCCAGGTAACTAAAATTTAAATGCAGTTTAATATGAAGATTACTAGCTACAGTAAGTATTATTTGTCCTGTAGTGATACAGGGAAATGATCCTTTATCACCACAAGGTGGAAATGCAGAGCCAAATATATTATTAAACAGAATTTTTCTCCTTTCTTTCTATCAATATAAATATTAAATGGCCATACACACACCAATACAGGTGGTTTTGGTTGGACTGTGTATGGCTAATTATTTCTTCCCTATTGGACATGTTATAAAATGTATGTGATGGTACAATCAGTATTTGTGTGTGTACTGGCCCCTTAACAGAGACATTCCAAGCTAGGAGGGCAAAACCTAGCAACCTAACATTTAAATATTTAAAATAATTTGGACAGTAACAGCTGTCATAAATCATGACATTTAAATACAATGTATTGTTCAGTTTATCTTATTTCTGTTTTTATTTCCTGTGAATTTAGGAAGTGAGGGGGTTTCTCACTTTAATGCAGGTATATTTATATATGTGTGTGAATATGTAAGTATATGAATAAATTGCTTTACATGCACTATAGGTTTCAGGTGGCCAGTTTATGATTTGCTGAATAAAGTTTGGTTTTCAACTTTCAATTGTAGTTTTTAAATGCTCCCATCCTCCAAACTTCTCTGGACATGCAATTCAACTGCTCCCGGGGCCCATTTTTTGTCATTCTTTAAGATAAACAGACACTTCTAAATAAATACAAATGATAGGTAGGAATATTTGATCCAACCTCCTGTATCATTATAAATTCAAAGTAGTTTTAAAATATGAAAGTCGTAGTATAATGCTTCTTTAAATCAGCAAAACAGGTTTGTTTGGAGTATAAATTATATTTAAATTGTTATTTTGGGTTGAAAAAAGACCAATATCTTTTAGTCCAAGGAATGGCTGGGGGACCATAAATAGGGCCTATTCATGCCCTGACCCCAATCCTACAATGTTAGAAATGTTACGATAAAAAAATGTTAGAAATATAGACCATGCCCTCTCCATTACTTACACAGCCTAATACCTTGTCAGCCAGTAGACACTTCTGGTGGGTACACACTGTAACGATCTGTACAGATGGGAGTACACACAGTCACAGTTGTACTCCCTATACAAAGTATAGAGAAAACGTTTGTGATTGCCATTCTCCCTACGATCGTGGTCTACTCCCCATACCTTAGTACTGGGAACCGTCTGCGAATGAGGGAAATTTGTCGCTGGAAGCAATAGTTTTCCCTGTACTCACTTTTGTCCGTACACACACTCCCGATAAAGGGCCAATCCCGTCAGTACTGACGCAATTGGCCCTTTATCAGGAATATGTGTACCCAGTTTTACACTGCTGCTGTACATTTTAAATACGTACTGCACGGCAGCAGAGGAGGTTTCTCCTGGAATGGAAGTTAGTGACAGGGTGTAGGACGTAAACTTCACTACCAAGAGTGACTCCCAGACTGCAGCTGCAGAGGAGAAAGTAGTGCTGCAGAGATACAAGCATTTTTAGTAAATCACTGTAATGATACAAGCAATTTTGGTAAAGAATTTTTTTTCTTGAGGGAGGACTTAACCTGCTTATAAAAGTTAACAGCGAGGGTGGACTTTCCCTTTAATTCTTTGTAACGTGCAGATCACATTATAGTAAAAGCAATGTTGCCATGTAAACCCTTGCTCCTTTTCTGTCATTGTACAAATGGTTAGTGTGTGTAACTCAGTGGTTAGTACTGTAGGCAGCAGATACAATAGACAATAAAGATAAAGATTATAGGATTTGTGCTTCTGTGTGGCCTTTGTCACTATGTGATCGGTTTTTTACAACTATCCTCAAACTAAAGGTTCAATATTCCCAGACCAGCCTTTCTGGTTCTTCTTCTCGACCGGCATACGGTAAAAAAATGAATAGGGCAGGTGAGACCTTGTGATCGTATGTGGTTGGCAAAGAAGAACAGGAAAGGTGGTTCCGAAAATATTGATTGAATGTCTGTAATTAAGTTCTAATGTATGGGCATTTACACCTCTTGCAATTACCTCTAGTTCTGACGTTAATGGTTGCCATACACATGAACGATAATAGGTAAATCCTGTTGGGAACTACGGGATTTACTTATTAATGTCAGTCTGTAGGGGCTGTTCCCGACTGATCGGAGTGCTGACAAATTTCCGTTGGTCGCTATCGGCTCCCTTTACTTTAATTAGAGGTAGGCGATCTGATCATACTTTGTATGGCCGCACGGCCGACCACGTATGGGGATCAGTCGGGTCCGTGTGTGCTGTTCCCACAGCATGTGTATGGCCACCTTAAGTGCCAGAATAGCAGGTAAGTATAAATCAGCAGAAGGAGAGGGGTTCTAGACAGGGTCGTTTTTAGGCATAGGCCATGTAGGGAAAGAACTAGGGAGCCTAATCATCTCCCTGGCAGCTTTTACTTTCGGTTTCAGAACTGCTCTCCTTGTTCTGCTGTAATTTATAACATTGTATCTAGTACAGAGCCTGAACTCCACACACTCTATTTAGCAACAAATGTTAAAAATGAACTGAAGTTGAAGGAAGGAGGGGGGAGGATGAGCTCAGTTAATAGTACTGAAGTGAACAGTTCTAAAATGCCAGGTAAAAGCTGCTGCAGACTGTATAACAGTGACCCTGTGACTAGCAGCCTTGAGATCCCTATCCCTGCCTCTTTCTTCCACCCAACTCTCCAATTAGAACTTAGAGTAGGTGAGGAGTGAACAATTCAATGGAGGAGACATGGAAAGCAGGTACATACTGTATATCATGTCAATGCTGGCAGCTGAAAGGGTAAAAGATAATACTGAAAGTGTTAATGACAATACTCTGGAAACGTGCTGTCACTGAGAGTATTAATAGGAAAGTCTGTTGGCATTGAAGGGTTAATGGTAATACTCTGCTGGCATTGAAAGTGTTAAGGGCAATTCTCTGGGGAAGTCTGCTGACACTGAATGGTTAATGGCAATACCCTGGAAAGTGCTGGCACTGATATTATAAATGCCAATACTCTTGGAAAATCTGCTGGCACTGAAAGAGTTAATGCTTTGATCTCACTAAAATTCCCTGTTCTGCCCTACCCGGCTGGAAACAATTTCTGGGAAGAACACCGCACATCCCCTGAAACCTATCCTGTCCTTCCAATCAGTATTTCATTGGTGGCCAGTGTCGCTGCATATGCACAAACATATGTCTACATGCCCACCTCACCTGGTAAATAAAGAACATCAGCAGTGGACAGTGTCAGAAGCAAGAAACCCAGCTGTAGTTTGACAGGCCAAGTTTATTTATTTATTTATTGGGAGGGGCGCATGTAGGTTGGAGGGCGCACAGGGCACTAAAATAGCTAGAAACGGCCCTGGTTCTAGACACTTGTACTCCCCCCTAAGGGCCAGTTATAACAGTAGGCAGACGGCTGGGGCATCTGTGGTTGCAGGGGTGCCTTCAGTTTCTCCACTACTGTACTCACTTTCATTTGTAGCACATCATGTTTTTAAAGAGCATCTAACACCCCTTGTGGTGCAGTTAATATTTTAAACGGTCTGTTGCATTTGCATTTCCTAAATTATAACATAATATAGTCTTTTGAAGGCATTTGGAGATTCTGCTATTACACCCTTAACCATTAAATCGTCCCACATATGGCATTCATTTCGATAGATACATTTTGCAACACACTGGTACCATTGGGTGGACTGGGCTGCCTTCTTACTTGCACCCACATGGTACAGTAGCAGGAACAACTGGGAATGTGACCCCCAATTTGCTCACCAGCTTGAGCAGGGTATCCAGCAATAACTAAACTCTGCATAGTGCAAGGCAGTGATTTCCAGACAAGGACAAGATAAATTGCAATCAAGGAAAGTAAATTTTAAATTTACATTTTGCAGACAAGATTCAAACAAGAATTTGTATGTGGAGAATAATAAAAGAAATGGGAGAATCATAAAAGAAAAATGTTAATTTTATGACAGATACACAGATATTTCTCTTCTACAATTCTCTCTTCTCCCTCATTTTTTACAAGCTGTTCAATGTCAGACCCCCAATCATCCCTGTTCGGCTGGGACAGCCCATCAACATGAAGAGTCTGGCCCGTTTTGCTGGAACACACAGCTTGGTCCTGGGTGTTCATTGGGTGGGATGGCGTAGTCTGGGGGATTAGGGCTGGGTGGAGCTTAAACAGTCCCAGTCCCCTGATGATGGGAGGCATGTTCAAAGCAATCTGCAATCATAGTATTTTATGTGTCATATTCAAACTTTTCTCTTTCACCTCCAAACATATCTTGCAAACTTTATGCTTCCATAGGGTGCCAAGTTTTTACCCTCCCTAGTGCAATGAACTTCATTGCCAATCTTCATCCAGTCAAAACATCAATTGTAGTGCACAGTGCACTTCACTGACATTCCTAATGTAAGCTAACTCAGGGACACATGATAAAAGACCCAATAATAAAGGGTTATGTAAATCCCTTGTAATAAGATTTTTACATATACTGTCAAATTCTGCTGTTGTGGTTGCTGCTTCTCCTACTCCTCCCAAGCTCATATTCATTAGGAAACACCTTTAAAGCAGCCCTGTGTTACAAACAGCCAGAGGAGACCAGGAAGAGAGGCAACAGTCACTGGATTATTATTAGGGTATATATTGTATGTATGTGTTTATCTTTTTGTGTATGTATGTGTTTAAAAAAAATTGCGTTGTGTTGCAATCCGCTTACACGAGCGCATGCGTTCACCACTTTATGAGAATTGCATGTGCTCCGTTTGTGCAGCATGGCATGTATCACAGTGCAAGCAGACAACAGCACGCGAGCAAAACGTAGACGCATCACGCACACGTGCTGTTTCCCATCCAATACCGTCCGATATAGTGTGGCCTCAGCCTAGGCGCATTAGCACTGTTATAGAATAATTACTCATGTAATTTGGAAAGTTGAGATTTCTAAGAGCCAAGAGAACCTTTGCTATCCACTGATCTTATACGAATTACAAACAATTAAAGTCTGTGGGAAGCCATTGGGTCATGGGTGTGTTAATATCTAATCTCTGCTGGTATAAAGACAGGCAGAAAATCTGACCTTGGATGCTGAAACACTGGAGGGAGTGGCAAATATAAATATTCTTAATAGAAGTAATTGCTATTTTATGAAATAACTTTTAGGCTTATTTAATGAGAGATGCAAACATTTTTCTGAGCTGTTAAGTTGCAGCGACCAATTAGTTAATACTTTGTTACTGATCTTCTATAGTTAGAAAACAATAAATAACATCTAATTGGTTGCATGAGATTAAAGCCCTCCCCCCCATATATGGCATCGATATTTTCTGAGTGTATCGAAATGCTCAAAATATCAATGACAATATGTGCAGGGGGAACTTTGATTGGTTCTTCCAAACCATTTTGATTGTTGGAAAAACATCTGCTCATTTATGGGTAGCTTAAACAGCACAGGCAGTTACAGTTTGCACCTCTTATTAAATAGTCCCTTTATATTCTAAACTATAATAAGCGTAGTTTACAGCTGTGGTTTGAATAAATATCCGGTCCATTGTTCTGCTGTAAAAACTGTATATTTTTATTCTCCTATGTTTAAATAGATATTTTTTTCCATATTTTTATTTCAAATACAAAATAATAAGAAAACACAATTCATAAAACTTTTCACAACACACAATCAATTCTGACTACTAACCTGCTAGCCCAACCAACAAAGTGGGAAGAGCAAGTGAAATATTGCATACTATGTAAGATCACAATCACACACATAAAAAATTAAATAATTTACTCTTTCCCCCCCTCCTCAAAATACAACCAAAATATTCCACAGCTGCCCAAACAGGAAAGGGTAAGTGATAACAGAAGCAAAGAGAATTTTGAAATATTAGGGACAGGCTCAGCCAGCCCCAGAGCACGCACCGTAAAACAAGCCTTAGCATTTACCAACCTTCTAAAGTACTAAACCTGTACATGGAAATATTTAGATAACAGGTGGGTTTAGCACCCTGGTTCCCTGCATTTATTTCTGTAAACTGCTCCTGGGCTAAGACAGCCCCTTAAAAATGGGGATTGGGGATAAAGATTGGGACCCAGGGTGCTATGTTAGAGGATTTGATGGAAGAAAATATTTTTATTCTAAAATGCAGATCTCACTCCAATATTGTGGGATTTGCTGAGATCAATGGCAAATTCATTCTTTACCATTATTTACTTTTTTTGCCCAAAAGAGAAAGCGAGTTCCATAAATAGTATTTGACATTATTTGTATTCAGCAGCTGAAAGAACATTACTAGGGGGAGCCCTGAGTGACATTTCATTTTTCTTAGTGTACTGAGAAGTTATAAAGTCTGAGGACCAGTTAGACAAGGTTTTATGTTGGGGTGGGGGGTTCACTGAAGGAGTGTGGGGTCCTGGAAGGCAGCAGCCCATCTAACTTGAAGATCACAGAAAGAGCTCAGCTCCAGGGCCTGTGTCTCCCCCTGCCCCAAGCACATCTGCCCCAGACCCCCCACCAGTGGCACTCAACAGTTTTTCATATCTCGCTCTCCAGCCATCCCTCTCTCGGGTGATTCGTGCCACCTCTTGCTGAAGTTGTTGAAGCTGGCGAGAGAGCTGGCATTTTTCTGTCTCCAGGACATGTCGCTGCTGTACCCTCTTGTAGCGGCAAGACTGGGCATATCCACGGTTCTTCAAGGTGCGCCGGCGTTGCTTCAGTCTCAGGGCTTCCTCTTTACTGAACCCACGAAGCTGTCGATTCAGTTCTCGTACAGACATTCCTACCAATTGCTCATCAGAAAAACGTTCCGACAAGGGGGACAACTATGGAATAATAAAAGGCTTTTATTACAGCAGATAAAGGGCAGAAGAAGAAGGGAATACATTTTAGCACAAATATTGCAGTATTTTGGGGAAAATTAACAAATTCTTCCATTTTTAAATTTATTACTCATCCAGTCTCCCTATTTCCTTCAGTTTCTGATTTCTTCCTATTCTCTTTCTTCCCCCACTCCCATCTCATGATATTAGCAGATTAAGTGATCAGTGACATGTCCGGCTTTGTGTCTAAAGTGATACTGACAAATCCTGTCACATAAAGCATCAGCCACGTTGATATTTATATAATATTTTGAGCATTATTAGTTACAAACACCTTCACACAGGTTACCTTGCACTGGTGTACTTTGAGGAGCCCATACCAAATACTAACAGATATTATATAGAATCTATCCATATAACTGGTGGATTGCAAAGCCGTGACCGTAAAGTGTGGCAGGTCCCTGGCGCAGTGAATAGTGAGTTAACTTGGCTTTACCACTACTCATTGGAATCCCACACAAAGAGATGTGAGTTAGATCGGTACTTCCAATCGACTCAATTAGAAGACCCATCGCACAGCCAATGGCATGCTTAAGACCAAAAGTTTCCAACCTCCCTTATTGTTAAAAAATAATTTGTATAGAGAGACTGTTCTAATGACGATCACGCTGTGTGAGTAGGAATACATTTTACATTACTTTTAATGGGACATTTTCATCTAATTATTTATGGAACATGTAAATAATTTTTTTTCCCATTAAATTTTTTCTCTACTATGTTTCTTTTATTGTCAGCCTTTGTTTAACTAACACGGCCATTCAATAGTTGGTGTACCACCCAACAACTTGGGTCAATCATTTTCCAAAAAACATTAGCTCACAAATGAATGGTCCACGCTGGAAATGTTACATTACTATTTCCAGTAGTAACACTATGTCAAAATTTAGATTGATTTGACGTTCAAAATCGATCTAATATTGGGTCAGCCAGTTTCATCATACTCTACCAGACAGTGTGTAAAATCAAGCCTTAAGGTCTGTACACACGTCTAATAGGATGGCCGACCCCCTAGTGCAAGATATCCGTGCGACGAGCGGCCATTTTGGGTAATAGTCGCACGTATGTATGTGTTCCCTTGGGCGTCGTTTGTTGATCTGCTATTGCAGATTGAAGAACAACACCCAAGCAAACCCATACACACAAGGGATTATTGGCTGAAATGGCCGTTCGGCACGTGTGTGCATGCACTCAGCCATCATTCCTCGTGCGTCCTATTGGACACTTATACATGGCTTTGATTTTAAAAAAATGCCAAGTTCACTGACAAGCAGAGCATTCCAGGCAGGGTATTGATAATTTTGCCTATTTCTCTAATAAACTTTAAATGAAAACATTTATACAGGGACCTAGAACTACAAATAACTAGTGATCCAGCACAAAGGACTATTGTGTTAATCTTCTGTAAATTCTTTTATTTGCAAATAATCTGCTAGTTGAATAAATCCAGCTGGGGGCCCTCATTTGAATTATTGCTTTTCTTAAAATGTATTTAATTGTCCTTAACTTTTCTAGTATATTGTTTCTAGTCTTCCTAATCCTTTTTATGGTTCTATTTCCTGTCAGCCTGCAGATTGTGTAACCATATTCGACAGTACTCATCTTTTTATTTCCTAATAAAAAAGTGTTGAATTTAATACTTAATGCTCGGGATCATTTTGTTTTTGATCCTTCCCACTCCATTTCCAAAAGTGAACTAGTAGTAGGCTTCCTGTTTCTAGGTTTGCAGGGTATAGTGATGTCACATCATGTGACAGAAGGTTCTAGTATAATTCAATTGTTACCATACACGTGCCTCATTCCCTTAACTTTTTACTTCCCACCACAACATAGTTAGAAAACTCTGGCTGCTCCATCAAAATGCACAGGTAAAACACAAAAAAAGTGTTTTCTATGATAAATTTGTATTTACCTTGACCTAATGATTTCCCCTTCTGTTCCTCACTTACCTGCTGCTGTTGTACATTCATATCATCTGGGCTTAACAGATAGCCATTGGGATGTGAATTATGGAAATGTGGCCCTCCAGTCCTGTATGCTCCTTCCATACCCTGCATTGTGGGTGCTCCACAACCCCCCATCAGGGCCTCAACAGCATCTTCTGGGGTCAGTGGTAAGCCTTCACCCCCTATTTGCTGTTGTAAAGCTGCCATCCAATAAAGTTCCTCCAGGCTAGGGCGGGGTGGGCCTGCTGACTCTGCTGGGTCGCTGAAGGTAGGTGAAGGTGGCACTGAACTGCATGGTGTAGAACCCAGGGAAGGAGGAGGAACAAGACGTGATACTCGAGGTTCTGGTGGCTCTCTCTTCACCTCAAATTTCATTAAGTCAAAATCATTAAGGTATTCAAGTGCCAATGGAGTGCTGGGTAGATCTGTGAGTGCCATCTGTCAGAGAGCAGAAAATAATAGGTTCATATTTGGAGGACTGATGATAAGTACAGTTGTAGCCATCACACATAGAATACTACCAAATTGTATGGTGAGATTGTGCAAATCAAGATACTAAAAATATAATTTTTGAATTTAACAAATGTAACCTCTAAAAAAAAAAATCGGAAACACATGAACTATTAGTACTGCCAGATGGATTACAGAAAAAATGAATTGATGCATCATTAATGCAATACTTTTATCAGTTATATAGAGCGTTCCCATGTGTGTGTCAGGAAGGCAAGAAGTTGCTTGGATCAGCAGTACCTAATTATTAAACTGGGAATGCATAAACCATTTCAGTCCTATCTAACTGGCTCATGGCAGATGACACTGTTAATGCCAAACCGGTTTTACATTTTGGGAGATAAGATCAGTGATCCTTAAAAACGCAGCAGCAGAGGCCCAGGAACACAGTGCAATATTCACACCATTTGCGAACATTAGAAGCATATATCTAAGGCAGGGTGTTCATTGTGCAGGTGCATTTTACAATTATTCTCACATCCACTCTAGCAGTTAACCTTTGGTTTTTCTAAATGCAATTTAATGTAAGTGATTCAGTCCCAGGCCAGAGCCCAAAATGTTGAAGCTCTTAATGGATTCCTGGCTAAACCATTATCCTAGAAACTAGGATATGTTTCCCAAGACCTCACTTGTCCCATAACGTGAAGATAATTCTGTCTCTGAGCTGCTTCTTATCCTGGATTTAGCGTTCAGCCCTTAGTGATACAGTCTGACAACCCCCCTCCCTTAGTCTTCAGGTTCCACAGGACATCGCACAGTACTCCTGTATGGGGGTTGGGGTGGATTAAAAGGGTAAAGTATTTGTAAAACTACATGGAATATGTAATACAGGGAATTATGCATAGATTTTGCATGTGTAAGTCAACAAGTGTCCAATATTGATTTCTAACGGACACATCTAAACTCTTGAAGTTATCAGCAAGTTGGATCACTGAGTTTAAGGCCACAGAAATGGAAGGGAGATGTAGATTAAAAGCTGATACAAGGCCCTCAGTCTGTTGGGAAATCCATTTCCTTTCCTAGGCATCGTGCTGGGAACATTAGTTCAAAAACTGCTTCACATCTCTGGAAAGTTAATCAAATAGGAACATTATTCAGTAAAAACGTTCTGGAAAGAAAGATCAATGTTCACATCTCAAAAGTGTATAAATGGGATTTGGGGGCACCTCTGTGTTCCTCACCTGTTTCTTCACACCTTAGGAATGGGAATGAGCTCCCCCCATGTGGTGTTTGTGTATAAGCACATGGTGAATTTTCTTCACAATGCCTTGAGATACTGATGGTTGTAAAGCCCCTGAGTGGCATACCATTGGGAAAATGCATCTCTAATTATGACCCAATATTTCTCAATGCTTTATTGTTTTCTTCTGTTTTACTTGGTTTTCTAGAAAACGTCTCCAATACAATATTTACGCATGATTACACCAGACTTCAGGAGCTGGGGACACTCTCCTGCCGTATTGCTATGTACTTGATTAAAGAAAGGGGTCAGATTTAGGGGTTTATCACAGTGCATTGGTTTTTTTTTGGGGGGGGGTTACTCTTCTGTTCTTCTAAAGCCCCCAGATATGTAAAAACCACAAACTTTGCAGCAATGCGAAATTTCAAATTAACATACAAAGTGTATTACTTTCTGTATATCAACCCTTACAAATAAATTAAGCGTTGGCCATCATTAGGAGACAGATTAAAGAAATCTTTAGTTTTCAGTTATATAAATGATCCATAAAAAAATAAAAAAAATACAAGAACTGCAACAAGCAAGAACACAGAAAAGTTTACATGCACAATTTAAGCTGTTGATTCACCCAATTAAATTGAGTTTGACAATCATTCCTAGATACAAGTTTAAATGACAGGCAAGCAGAAGTGTAACTTACTCTCACTGTGGAACACTGGTCAGCTCTTCCTTTTCTCTCCCTTTTCACAGATCTCCATACAAGCCCTGGGCAAAGCCTGCTCTGCCCCTATCTGCCAGTTTATTTAAACTTTATTCTCTCAAACTGCCCGTCTGCTACTTATGCCCTAGGTACAGGGGTTAAATAGCGGCCCTGTGAGCTCACACTTATCTCATTAGCAGCTCTCCAATAGTTGCTGCCCGAGGCTGGATGAGGAGGGGTAGAGGGTATGGAAGGGGGTTAGAAAATTATTCACAGAGTGTTGGAGCTGTCAGAGCCTGGGCTAAATCTCTTCAATAAAGGGGGGGTGGGCAGAATGTGCGAGGTGGTGGGTGGGGACACTGGCATTGCCTCTGCCCAGTTTACATGCAAGTTCTACCCAGAAACAATTATAGAGAAAGAGAAAGACTAATCCACAGATAGAGAAATATAGTAATAGATAATGACAGAAAAAAAATGTAATTTATAGTTGTTATAATTGCTAGATAAATACAGGCACAGAAAGATAGACAATGATAATGAATAGACCAAAACAAATAAGTTAAATGACAGGATAGATATATATATGATACCTAGGTAGATGATAGGTACATACAATAGATAGATAGATAAATAGATAGATAGATAGATAGATAGGTAGATATATAGATAGATAGATAGATAGATAGATAGATAGATAGGTAGATAGATAGATAGGTAGATAGATAGATGTTAGATAGATAGATATTAGATGCCGTAGATAGATAATATTAGATAGATAAATAGGTAGATAGATACCATAGATAGATAATATTAGACAGATAGATTAATAAATAGGTAGATAGATATTAGAAAGATAGATACCATAGATAGATAATATTAGATAGATAAAATGGTAGATAGATAAATATTAGACAGATAGATATATAGATATCGCCGAACTACCCCCAACTGAATGAATACACACGCACAATTCTCGTCCGAATCGGCTGTTCGTTGTGCAAATATATCAGCGTCGGGGGTCGTGACTCGGTGCCAAATTGCCCGTGTGTACAAACCTTTAGATAGATAACGTAGATAGATACCTAAGATAGATAATATTAGATAAATAGATAGGTAGATAGATAAATAATAAATAGATAGGTAAATAGATAGATATTAGATAATATTAGATAGATAATATTAGATAGATAATATTAGATAGATAAAATTAATAACAATAATAAAAGTTAATAATATGTATGTTAATATAAATGTATGTTAATATACCTGCTTCATTTGGGGTCCCGATAGGAATTAGGGCCATGGGCAAGTGCCCTATGATAAAACCTGCTTGCCAGTAAGTAAAAGAAATTATTTCAAGACTAGAAAAGTCTCCAAAAATAAATCCGCCCCAAACTCATGGCTGGCCCCTGGGCAGGATTTGTTCCTAGCGCCTACTTTTTATATAAACAATTTAATAAATAGTCAGGACATTTGCAGAAAGCCGCTATCGTTCTGTTTAGAGTGAGTAATCGAATGTACATATCTGATTTTGTCCCTCCGTACATCTTGTAGAGAAGAACTGCAATTGGCTTTGTAAATCAGTTGTGGCGGTTGTGCAATTCTCTTTTAGCAAATCGCCACAACCACCATACTTGTAGACTTAAAGTCACGTTAACCCTTTTTTATTGAAGATTAAACCCCAGTGTTTAACTAAAAAAAAAAATTAAACAACAGACCAACTGATTGGCACTATGGTGACATTACACGGACTGCATGAGCTAATATTGGTGGTGGTGTCTGGTATGGGGTTAGATTGGTCACTGGGGCGCCATGACAGCTGTGGTAACAAAAGCTAACATAATTAACGATAAAGGACCAATCCTGTAAGCCCTTTCTCTGTAATGTGTGTATGTATAAAGTGTCGGCATCGGAATCAAAATGGTTGTTGTGGACATAAACTCCCCTTGGTTGCGGTTGACCCCGTTCTGTATAAAGGGAGTAGTCCACAATCGTATTGTGTGTGGCAATTATGAACAATCTCCCTATACTATATGTTATGTTTGTGACTGTGTGTAGCCACATCTTTCAAAGATTGGTATATGCGTACCCAGCTTAAGAAATGGAGAACTGAATTTCTTAAAGGACCTCAATGTCATCACTTTTTAAATATATAAAGTATAGGGAGAGCGTTTGTGACTGCCATACTCCCTATGATCTCGGCTGACCCCCTATACTTTAGTACAGGGAGCCACCCGCGGGAAATTTTCCCTTAGAAATGATCATTCCCGACGCTGATGCAAGAACATGCGTTGGCGTAGATAGATAGATAGAGAGAGAATGATAGAGAGAGCGATAGATAACAATATAATAGAACTTGGAGCACTCACAGGTCTTAGAATCAAACCGAATTGTTGCTATTCATGCTCATGATATAATAAATTGATTTTGTTTCACAAGACCCGTGAGTGCTCCAAGTTTTATTGTATTGTTATACACCTTGGGGTCCAGATTGGAAGCACCCAGGCAAGGCTGAAAAAAGCTGCGAAGGTAGATTGCTCACTATTGCTTTGTAGATAGATAGGTAGATAGGTAGGTAGATAGATAGATAGGTAGGTAGGTAGGTAGGTAGATAGGTAGGTAGGTAGGTAGATAGATAGAGATAGATAGATAGATAGATAGATAGATAGATAGGTAGGTAGGTAGGTAGGTAGGTAGATAGGTAGGTAGGTAGAGATAGATAGATAGATAGATAGATAGATAGATAGATAGATAGATAGATAGATAGATAGATAGATAGATAGATAGATAAAACAGAAATAGGTAGATGATAGCCTGCCATTAAGCAGGTTTCACATTCACTATTTCCCAACTATCTGCATGTGGAGATGTACAGAATCACAAATAACAGGTGGACTGCAGATGTTTACTGTTCCCATTATACTGTGCAAGTGTGTAATAAACTGCTACAGTTGTAGCTCATTTATGGCACCAGTGTATGTAAGTGATTGCATGCAGAAATACATGTTCAACATTATGTGTGATAGGTGTGGGTCTGTCATTATGCTGTAATACATGTCAGGCTGTCATTGTGTGTGTGTGTTTGCGTGAATCCCTCTCTAATCCCTCTGTCACAGTATGTTAGTAACAGACACTGCCCCTATTGTTGTGTTGGTGCGGTTACCGTGGGGTCACACCGAATACCTCCCCCCTCTCCATGATGTAATGGTGCCTGCTGCCCCCCCTTGTCCTGTACCTCATTCTCCGGATAATTAGTAGAATGAAGTGTTAAAGGGATTACACAAAACAATCCCTTAAAGAGAGATGAGATTAAACTAACACAGTGACATACAGACTGAGTGTATAAAGGGGGGTTGTGTTTGTGTAAGGGAGAGAAGTCAAGGGAATTGGTACTATACATTAATAAGGAATGATTTGTAATATGGTACAAATGTCAAAAGTGGCCAGTTTCTTTTTGAAGCATTGGATTCCTGAATCTGGGGATTTGCTCAGCCCACTTTTTTGTAGGTTAGTTTAACTTCAGCTCCCCAAATTGCAAGGAATCCACAGGCTGGTGCTGGGAAAAACTGGTGTGCTTAAAAGTTTGTAAAATTAAAAAGTAAAAGGAACAAAGTACATCATGTAGAAAAAATGATGATTTTTCCTGAAAATGTCATCCCAGTCATGAAGGGGTGTAACTAACATGGGAGCAGATCCTGCGACTTCAGGGAGCCCATCCTGCTTGCTTTCCCTATGACAAAGATACAGCCTCCCCCCCCCAAAAAAAACCTGTAAATGAAGTAGGAAGTTTTGCAGGGCCCCCAGTGATTCCTAGTTGCGCCACTGAAGTCAAGATATGTATTAAGGTCTGTTACACATGTACTAAGGCCGCCTGTCACACAGTTTCAAGGTGATCAACTGAAATATCAGACTGTGACTAACTCTAGGTACTCATGGGTTGACTGTTCGGTATTGCACTCTATTGGAATTAAGTATTGCACATTAATATTGCTGCAACTAAAATATTTTTTACCAAAATCAGAAAAAAAATCAAACTTGTCCCTGTGTATTAGGCCCATAGTCAACACTTATCATTTCTATGCATTTCGATATATCACTTGGTATCTCTATTGATATAAAAGGGACAAGCAGGAGTTGGCCTGTGTGTACCTAGCCTTATAATAGAAATCAGCTGTATGTCAGGTGTCAAGCATCCATTAAGGTTCTCTATATACCAGCAGATTTCAAGTTTCAAAATTGTTACTCACAAGATCAAGGAGAACAAATTAGCAAAGGTGCGTATATTGGGTTGTGTAGTTATTGCCCAAGAACACACCCGTGGAAAACTACATAACCACAAACTAATTATTTGCAACATTTAGACTGGTAAAAGACAGGCTGCGGCTTAGGTGTAAATATCTGGACACTGAATGGATACCATGCCTATCAACCATTCCATTTCCCCTGGGACAGCTCTGTTTGGTTTGTCCTGTCCCCAACTGTTTAACCTTTATTTAAAATTGGTAGGTTGGGTGGTGCAGTGATGTGGACAAGGTGGTCTGGAGGTATGCCTGGGTAACCAAGGGGAGGAGTATAGATAAGCTCCACTAATGTTCTGCCATTTTCCAATTCCTGAGACCTCTGGGTCTCCACTGCCTGGGATCCTATCTGCTGGTCTGGTCCTTCTTTTGCCTGTAGACTTGGATTCTGGAACCCTTACCCTCAAGGAACAGGGTATGCTTTGTTCATTCAGGTCATGGTATATCTGTGGTATTCTGTTAGATCAATTGGACATTTCGTTAGTCATCTGAATAGCTTTCACAAATCATTCTAAATTGAGAAAGCCATATAAATAAGAAGCAGGGTAATGTGTATCCTTACTTGTAAAAAGGGCAGTATTTTTCTATCCCAATGACCTTAACCTGGAACATTCCAAGGAAGTGGTGCATTCTGGGAAGAAAAATGACTGTTAGAGCCTGAAATGTCAGCTCACTAATGTCAACAGCAGGTAATAGCAAGGGGTATAAATCCAGATTTTTCAAAATGGAAGCAAATATGTAGCATTACTAGGTAGGCATAATACAAACTAAGAATTTTGAAAATAATGATATTTTTCACTGAACTTTAATAACCAAAACACTTACCCCTTCTAAATCTATATTTTTCCAGGAGGTAGGATACAATACGTCTACCTCCCATTCTTTTCTCTAAACCAGTTGCAGAGCTGTCAAAAAAGACACCTATGCAGCAGCTTCCAAACATGTAAAAGGACTCAATAACGCTCCTCCCAGAATGTCAACAAACGAACGGTGAGGCCAGATAAAATAAAAGCCAATCTTTTTTGCAGTGCTAATGTGCAGTACAGTGCTAATATTTCAATCAGTAGGCAATCATCAGGAGAATTAAACCACAGACCAATCAGCAATTACTTTGTATTAAGCCCTTCTAGACATTCTGGAACGGGATTACTCACAGAGACATCTTGTGGCAAAATGTGCAGTGGCATGTTTAGGGGGAATTACTTGTGCCCAGGATTTTGAGCCACCGTAAGAAATGGCACATTTAAAGAAATTGTACACAGAAAAAATTACTGTCTCATTTCAATCTTTTAATAAATACATGTAAGCAGCATTTAATTTGATGTGTTTGTGTTGCTGCATGACGTCAATCCAGTACTTATTTTGCTGAAGCTCCCTTCGTCACCAAGTACCCTGCCTGACTGTCTGACTCTCTGTGAGGGCAAGCATGCTCAGTAATCCCTATGAGGCAGCATTGGGAGAGGGAATTTCCCACCAAGCAGTTCACATACCAACTGCCACCATTCTAGTTGCAGGAAAACTTTACATAACAAAATAGTTTATGATACTAAGGAGCTTGATTGACTGCTGAAATAAAAGATATTTCAGACTGGATATCTAAAGAAATAGTGGACAGATCAACAAAAAAATTTACAGTGATACTTAATTACAGTTTCCAGTAATGGGCAATTAAAAAAAAACATTTTCCAGTGTGGATATCCTTTAACATGCTGAACAGCTCCTCTCTTTCAACAGAAACATTTAATTAAGAAGAAATTTATATAAAGAAATTTATTATACAAACTAGACAGTTAAGCCTGTTATATAAAGGGGAGCTAGACTCCTCCTCCTCTTCCTCGCCATGCGCTTCTTTCTCCGATCCCATGTAGGTCTGTGCATGCAGACGTTCAGGAACGCTCATGCACATGCGCAGAAAAGAAAAGTCACACACACACACACGGACTCAGTGACGCACATCTAGGGTTTTATTATATAGGATATTGGCATTCTATTATTTCGTTTTTAAATTTTTTTTAACTGCAACCAGTTTCACCCTCTCACCCTCACTGTCTTGGAAGTTTCATGTTGACTGCATCTGTTGTTTGTTTTGCCCTCCCCTTTTACACTTTCTGCCCCCCCCCCCCCCATTTCTTATTCATGTCCTCTGCCCACTCTTTGAATCTTTTGATTATTAACTTCCTGCACTATGGAAACCAGTTGATCAACTTTGCAATCTTTAGCATGTGAAGCAAGAATACTAAAGTGATTCTGATTGACTGGTGTGGTAAAGGACATTGTAGATGTAACAGAACGCTTGTATCATCTCAGTCGATTCTCTTCTTTTTTTTATCTGACTGCCTGATTATTATCCATGCCTGACATTCTCTTAACTATCTGTCTATTTACAATGGCAGGCACGTGTTTTTCAGTTTGTATTCATGACTTTGTACAGCAAGAAACCCTGGTGGTGTCTGCACAGGAAAAACCCTCTAAAGCGCACCACATATTGCGCCGTGCCATTCCTTCGAAAGATTTTCAGCCACTTAGAGTCACTCCCTTGTATCTTTTTGGTGAAAATATTCTCATCAGTCAGGGACAGATAAGTAAACTGAAGACTGCCTTGAAAGAAGTCACGAAAATTCTATCCTGCATGCTCTCAGGTAGGACACACGTTTTATTTATTACACTGTATGGTATGCAGCTTAACTGGCAATTGGCTTTTTAAATGAAAGGTTGTAAAGATCAGGAGCGTGAGCTGTCAAAGCACCACTTAATCCTCGGCTGGCACTTCTTCTCCTTTCTGTACGCATGCGTCTCTTGGGAGTTGGGAGAGATATTCACACTTCGTGCAAAACAGTGTATCAAGCTAAGAACTCAGGAATGGAAATGTTAGTGAGAGGAAAACTGTGGAAACTGGGTATGTTTCTAATGCATTCTCATGCATTTTCAAGGTGTTGGTGTTTACCTTTTCCTGCCATTCCACATGTAAAATGGTGAACTGGAAAATATACTATACTGCGATCAATTACTGTTTTACCATACTGGGCAATTCCCCAGGGTCCAAAGGTTTTAAATGAATTGTACAATGAAAAATCAATCTATAAATGAATACATGTAAGCAGCACATATTCTGATTACTTTAATCCAGTAATTTGTTCTGTCAAAACTCTGTACCTAAGTCCCCCAGCCCCCTGCCAGACTATTTTACTCTCTATGAGGACAAGCATGCTCAGTAATACATAGTAACATAGTAATTAAGGTTGAATAAAGACATACGTGCATCAAGTCCAACCTATTCACCCTCTTTTTTTTTTTTTTTATTAACCCTACCTAACAGTTGATCCAGAGGAAGGCAAAAAAAAAACTGCTAAAAAGGGGGAAAAAATTCCTTCCTGGCTCCAAACGGCAATCGGAAAGTATCCCTGGATCAACCAGATCTATATTCATTAATACCAGTAATTCTCAATATTTTTTAGTTTTAGAAACTTATCCAGACCTTTTTTAAAGCTATTCAATGAACTTGCCATTACCACATCTGCTGGAAGACAGTTCCACAGTTTCACCGTTCTCACTGTAAAGAAACCTTTCCTAACCTGAAGATGAAACTTCTTTTCTTCCAACCTTAAAGGATGTCTATGAGTCCTCTAATATGACCTATTAGTAAACAATGCACCAAAGAGTTCATTGTATGGCCCATTAATATTTTTGTATAAGGTTATCATGTCCCCACGCAAACGTCGCTTCTCCAATGTAAACAGCCCTAACTTGTCTAATCTGCCTGCATATTCAAGCCCCTCCATTCCCCTTATTAATTTAGTTGCCCTTCTCTGAACTGCCTCAATTTTCAAGATGTCACTTTTGTATATGGGATTCCAAAACTGCACCACATATTCCAAATGAGGCCTTACCAGTGCCTTGTAAAGAGGGAGAATAATATTTTTCTCTCTTGAATCTATTCCTCTCTTTATACAAGACAATATCTTGCTAGCTCTAGCCGTTGCTACCTGGCATTGTTTGCTATAGCTAAGTATGTTATCTACCAGAACCCCCAAATCTTTTTCCATTACAGATGCACTTAACACAGAGTTATTTATGGTGTAGGTGGCACAGGGATTATTAAATCCCAAATGCATCACCTTACATTTATCAGGAAAAATCACAAATGAAGGAGCGTGCACACTGTTCAATAAATCACGGAATCTTCTCAGTGAATCATATCAAAATCCGTCTTTATTCATATTTAAAAACCACAAGTCATGCGGCCTGACGCGTTTCGTGCTACAAGAGCACTTAATCATAGGCAAAGTGGCTGACCCTAGGGGCGGCGGAAACTCCTTAAATCCACACGCAGGTGGTCAGGTGTTCCGCACCTTACATTTATCAACATTGAATCTCATCTGCCATTCTGCTGCCCATTTTGATAATCTATCTAGGTCTGCTTGCAGCACTTGCACATCACTTGAAATTTCCAAAGCTCTGCATAGTTTAGTGTCATCAGCAAACACTGAGACCTTGCTCTCAATGCCCCCTTCTAAGTCGTTTATAAACAGATTAAACAGAAGCGGCCCCAGTAAAGAACCCTGAGGCACTCCGCTTAGAATTTTAGCCCACATAAATGTAGCTCCATTTACCACCACTCTCTGTTTGCGATCTAATAACCAGTTCTCTATCCATGAACAAATGTTTTCTTCAAGGCCAACAGTCCTCAGTTTATACATTAGTCGCCTATGTGGCACAGTATCAAAAGCTTTCGCAAAATCCAAATATACCACATCCACTGCTGTGCCTGAATCTAACTTTTTACTCGCTTTGTAAAAAACAATTAAATTTGTCTGGCATGATCTATTTCTCATAAATCCATGCTGACTACTACTTATAAGATGAGCTCTGGAGACAAAGTCAAGGATATGATCCCGTAACAAAGTTTCCAGCACCTTACCTACCACTGATGTTAGGCTTACAGGTCTATAGTTACCAGGCTGTGAACGACTACCTTTTTTGAATATTGGTATTACATTGGCTTTTTTCCAATCCAGCGGCACATCCCCAGACCAAAGCAAGTCTGAAAAGATGAGAAACAGTGGTCTAGATAGAACTGAACTAAGCTCTTTTAAAATCTGAGGATGCAATCCATCTGGTCCTGGGGCTTTATTGATATTAACTTTGTCTAATTGTTTCCGTACCATATCCTCTGTTAGCCAATGTGAATACTCTTCATTTCTTCCCTGCATTTTATTACAATCCCTACTGTAAGGACAAGGATTTTCAACAGTAAAAACTGATGTAAAAAAATGTTTTAGCAGATTAGCCTTTTCGGCATCATCTACAACCACCTCAGCCCCATTATTTAATGGTCCCACATTCTCAGTCCTCATCTTTTTACCATTTATATACTTAAAAACATTTTGGGGTTGGACTTGCTTTGTTCGGCAATCCGTATTTCATTTTCTATTTTAGCTAGTTTAATTGCTTTCTTACACTCTTTATTACAGCTTTTGTACTCCCTGTAAGCCTGTTCTGTTCCCTCTGTTTTCAAAATTTTAAAAGCCTTTTTCTTTTTTTCCATTTCCCTTTTTACCTGAGCATTAAGCCATGCAGGAGAGGACCAAATTTTTTTACACTTGTTCCCTAAAGGTACCGATTTAGAAATGTAATAGTTTAATATCCCTTTAAAAGTGGTCCACATCTGCTCTGTATCTTTACATAGAAACAATTCCCCCCAGTCTATGAGCAGGAGTGATTCCTTTAACAGCATAAAATTAGCTTTCCTAAAGTTAAAAGTTTTTGTTAACCCAGTGCACTTTAGTTTTTTGCAACCTATATTAAATGACACTATATCATGGTCACTATTCCCTAAGCTTCCAATTACCTTCATCTCCAAAATGAGCTCAGGGTTATTAGATATCATCAGATCCAACAACGCATTCTGTCTAGTAGGAACTTCTACCATCTGTGAAAGAAAATGCTCATATAGGAAATTTAAGAACTTTATACCTTTTGAGGTGCTGGCAGTTCCCTTACTCCAATCTATGTCAGGGTAGTTAAAACCCCCCCATAACCAGAACATGCCCCATACCAACAGCCTTCGCCAACTGCATATGGAGATTTATTTCCACCTCCTCCCCGGCATTTGGCGGCTTATAACATACTCCAACAATTAATTTCCCTACCTTCTTGCTTCCTGTACACAGTTCCACCCATATTGTTTCTGCCGTATCGTTACGCCCCCATCTATTCCATCTTTTAAATTTGGCTTCAATTCCTGTTTAACATACATACATACTACTCCTCCTTTCTTATTAACTCTGTCATGTCTAAATAAGGAGTATCCTTCAATATTTACTGTCCAGTCATGTAAATCATTTAGCCACGTTTCTGCTATACCAATCACATCATATCTTTCCTTTAAAGCTATTATTTCAAGTTCCCCGGTTTTTCCAGCCAGACTTCTTGCATTTGTAAACATACATTTTAGATTATCAATTGATTTACTTCCATACATGGTCATACATGCCTCCTTATTCTCTATGCTCCCCCCTTCTCCATCCTCCATTGTGTTAATAGCCCCCTGATCCCTAACTTCTCTAACTACCCCTGTGTAGTTCAACATACCCTCCCCCCATACCTAGTTTAAAATCTCCTCCAACCCCCTAGCCATCTTCTCCCCCAAAACAGCTGCACCATCACCATTGAGGTGCAATCCGTCTCTACTAAAGAGCCTGTAGCCAACAGAAAATTCAGCCCAGTTCTCTAAAAAACCCAAACCCCATCTCCTTACACCACCTTCTTAGCCACGTATTTATACTCCTGAGCTCCTGTTGCCTCCCTAGCGTAGCACGTGGCTGCGGTAGTATTTCTGAAATCACTACCCTTGAGGTCCTTGCTTTTAACTTGGCCCCTAATTCTCGGAAATCATTTTTAAGGACCTCACCTCCACCTCTAACTTTGTCATTGGCACCAATGTGAACCAAGACCGCCGGGTCACTCCCAGCCCCACCCAATAATCTGTCTACACGATCCACCACATGTCGAACCCTAGCACCAGGCAGACAACACACTGTTCGGCATGCAGGGTCTTGGCGACAGATTACCCTATGTACCCTTCTAATAATGGAGTCCCCTACCACTACCACCTGCCTATCCTTCCTAGCCCCCAGTTCTCCCTCCCTTGTATTGGAGATGGCCGTCCCCTGGGTGCTCAAGGGAAAGGCCCGCTCCATACATGCTGCTTCTGAGCCATCGTCCTCCACATCTTCGCCTAAAATGGCAAATCTGTTGGGATCGACCAACTGGGAAGAAGCGCCCCTATCCTTCCGTCCCCTACCTCCCCTGGTGAGCCTTACAAACCTATCTCCCTTTACCACCTTATCTGCCCCATCTCCACCCTCCAGTTTACTAGCCCCCGCCAGTACCTGCATTTCCCCCAGGTTTGCCAAGGCCTGCAATGCTGCAAGTTTCCCCTTTAGATTCTGGACCTCAGATTCCAAATGGGCAACCCACTCACATCTGACACATACATAGGTCCCTTGGGGCGGCTGCTCCAAGATCCCATACATGCGGCAGGATGCAAATTGCGTGGCCCCAACAAAACTGTCCATACTAAGTAGCAATACACACCAACAGCAATACACACCAACAGCAATACACACCAGAGAAACAGCAATACACAAAGAAACAGCAATACACAGCAGTGAAACAGCAGTCTTGTTCTTAACCCCTTTCTTGTTCTAAACGCTTTTGTTTCTTAAAGGGCATGTTCACCCCCAAAACTATAATCCCCCCCACTACTGGCCCCAGCTCCATATGGTTCTCCTGTAGTCCCCCACCAAAGTCCCAAAAACTGCCCACCAGGAGGATAGCAAAGTCCATATAGGACTCTGCCTCCTACCTGGCCTCCGGGAGAAGTTTGGCATGCGTACTGCAGCCCTTCTCCCCCTCCCTCTCAGGATTCCCTCCCCCTAGTGTAAAACCCTTTAGATATATGATTCCCCCTGTCCCCCCAGCCCCAACCGCTCCATTTTTATTCTTAGAAAGTGTCCCAAACTTTACTTACCTTCCCTCTTTCCCCCGCCACAATGAACTCCCGGCAGCCGCGTCCGTGATTGGCTGCCGCTCAGCCAATCACAGACGCGACTGCAGCGCGGCGGAGGAAAGAGGGGAGGTAAGTAAAGTTTGGGGAACTTTCTAAGAATATAAATAGACCGGTTGGGGGGACAGGGGGAATCATATATCAAAAAATGTTTTTAAGGGTGGACATACCCTTTAACGCTTTCCCCTTTAAAACAGAAAATCCCTTTGAAAGAAGATCGCTCAAGAGCTGATCGCTCTGGAGAAATTACTTAAATGAGGTTCAAAACCTCATTTTCATCTCTATAAGGCAACATTGGCAGAGGGAATTTCCCACCATGCAGTTCGTGAACCAACTGTAACCATTTCAGCTACAGCAAATCTACACATAGAAGAGTTTATGAAACTAAGGCACTTGATTGACAGCTAAATGGTTTAGATTAGATATATAAAGAAATATGGGACAGATCATTAAAAAGAATGGTAGTCATAGTTGCAAAGAATTATAGTTTCCAGTAATGGGCTATTCAAAAAATGAAGTTTCCCAGTGCACATATCTTTTAAATGGTGGTATGCATACCCCCCAACCGTCTCGGTTTATCAGAGCCAGTTTGTAACTTTAAAGGGCAACTGTGGTCTCAAAACAAGTAATGGTTAAATGAAAGCCTGCAGTATTTCCTTTAAAATGTAAGCACTGCCGTTTTGGGCAATAATCAGGCCATGTATGGGTACTTTGTCGGACGAAATGGGTGTTTGGTCGGGACTCATTGCCCAATTTGCCTCGTGGATCTTCAGCGAGCCCCGTCCGAATGGCCATTTCGTCTGACAAAGTGCCCATACACGGCAAGTTTATCACATGAAACAGCCGTGCATCGTGGGTCGGCACCCACAACCGCACATGTGTATGAACCTAAAGGCAAAAAAACCCCACAGCTTTAAGCTCTAATGATAGGCATTGGAAACAGGCATCTTGAATAAGGACTGCACAACAGAAAGAACATGAAGAAAGAGAGCAAAATTAAACCAATACCGTATATACTCGAGTATAAGCCGAGGTTTTTAGGTTTAAAAATCAACCTAAAAACCTTGCCTCGGCTTATACTCGAGTCACAATAAACTTACCTTCAATCCAGAAGCAGCTACAGGAGAACCCTATGGAGCTGGGATGTGAGGTAAGGATTAAATTACACTACATGATGGGGCCATTACTGGGGGGGATTATAGTTTTGGGGGTGGACATGCCCTTTAACTGATTGGCTACTGGTACGTGTTACTTTTTTATGAGCAAATATATGGCAAACTGGCATGATATTTACTACAAGTCCTGTATTACGCCATGCCGTGAACTGCAATGCCTCTTTCCAGTTTCAAACAGAATATGGTTTACAGGCGTAATGGCAGGTTTCGGAAATCTGGAGGAACTTTCCTAATTTAGAATGAATGGAACTTTTGACAAAATGTGATTTCAGAAATTGTGTTGATTCAATTCAAAATTCTATGTCCAATTTTGGAGTCAAAATTTGATGTGAAAAATTCTAAATTTCTTCTCTCATTGACTTCAATCAGGTCCGACTAGAATTTCCAGTTCCGCGGCTTTGTAACATTTTCTGCAGAACCGCTGGTAAAAAAGGAACCTGCTTTTGTGATTCTGGTGAATAGCCAGTCAATTCTTTTTTATTCCCTGTGAAATGTGAAGACGTGATTAGGGATGGACTAGAACTCAAACCCGAATTGTAGACGGATTTTATGATTTCGTACGAACTCTGACTTTTTAGAAGTCTCCAAACTACAAACTTTCAGGTTTTCCCAAACTCGTGGATATCTCTAGAGGTGGCGCAATGAGTAACATCTGCCAGACAAATCAATAGAATTTTTATTCATTTATTGGTCTTTTAGTGTCAATTGACAAAATTACCTTACTCCTACCTCCCATTGTGACCCCTAAGCCTCACGGTGAGCTGTCCTAAAGATGTTCATGCAGCAGCTAACAGCTCCATCCCCTGACAGCTTCTCTTCCTCCTGCAACAAAACATGCATGCATGATTCCATTAGACTCCAAACAGCTCACCTTGGGGCTTAGGTATCACAAAAGGTTAGTCGTACAGATGTTTGCTAGGCACGGTAACTGTGACTAGAGCAAGACTGGAAGTGCGTATAATACAATTAAAATATTAAAAATACTTTCTGTTTTACATAACACAACTAGTAACGTTAGCCCCAAATCTATAGGACTGGTACAAAAAGAATCCACAAGGTGTAACCATATGGGGACTGAAAAAAAATTGGAGGAGCATCCATGAGAAATCACATTAATAGAAATAGACTTTTTACGAAACACTTTGTCAAGGTTGCTATCTTAGGGCAAGGTCCTGCTATGTGCGTTGCGTTGTGCGTTTAGGACAATGCATTTTGTCTGCATTCCAGTCCATTTGCAGGTTAACAGACATGTGTCCACATCTTTGTTTTCAATGTCGTTTTTGAAAATCGGAGGATGCAAGGGATTTTACAAAATTTTCAAACTCAGACTTCGAAAATCAAAACTTCGAAAATTCTAATTAAAAAAGTATATAGAAAATTTGAAAATGCTGTCGATAATAAAGAAAAAAACAGTTTTATTTGGATTTTCAGCCAACTAATTTTGTTCATTACCGTATATACTCGAGTATAAGCCGAGGTTTTTAGGTTTAAAAATCAACCTAAAAACCTTGCCTCGGCTTATACTCGAGTCACAATAAACTTACCTTCAATCCAGAAGCAGCCGCGAGTCAGGCGGGTTACTGTATACCCTCGGCTTATACTCGAGTCAATCATGTTTTTCTAATTTTGGAGGCAAAAATGGGTACCTCGGCTTATACTCGAGTTGGCTTATACTCGAGTATATACGGTACATTGTAAAAACACATTTTTTAAAGCAATTCAAGAGAATCGGATAAAATAATCAATTATATTTAAATACTTGATAATATCTGTTGTGATTGCTTGTTAAAAAAAATTTGTATTTTTTTGCAGTACAAAGATCAGATGGTCCTCTTCTTCTGAACCGTGATATTAGTAGATACTGTAAATCTACTTGGAGGGACCCCTCAGTGACTTTCAATAACAGGTACCCATCATTATCTATTAAGTCTCTGCTGACTGTTGGGTGATCAGTGCAACTAAGATCGTTTTTTCTGTCTGCCAGGTGTGCAAAAGCAGACACTTCTTACCGTGGAGAAACATGTTTGGATGTTATGGTGAGCTACATTGCAGTAAACCATTCAATATGAAACTGCTATGTTACTTGTAATTTTACTTTACATTTATTTATACATGAATCTGCCAAACTCATAGATTCCCGACACTCATTTAAGAGGATTCAAAATCTGGACGGCTCTAGGAAAAGAACCAAACCATGTGGTTGAGGATGGGATTGGTGTTCCTGATACTGATTTCCTGTTGTATGTTCAAGTACTACAAACAGAGAAATGTGCAGCCCAGGTAAGGTGTAACTTTATGGGGCGTATTTAATTTAGGAGGTGCAAATTTTGTCAGTGCTATCAATCTGTCAAACTTCAGTAGACCAGTATAAAGCTAACATCTAATTGCTGCAAATTAATAGCACAAACACCTCTTCTTGAATATTAAATAAGATGTTGGAAATGTTACCTAATTGGCTATCAATGTTAATCCGGGTGCATTATTTATTATAACCTACCCCTTTGTGGCTTCTGGTTTCCTTCTCCTCCTGGAACTGTAAGATTATAAGGATATAATCTTACAGTTCCTCCCCATAGAAATCCACTACAGGGGTAGGTTATACAGAATGTTATTTCACAGTGTGTGACTTCATTGTTTGTGTAAGCTCTGGAAACGAATTGAGTCTGTAATCAGGATAACCCTTAAGCTCCGTACACATGTCTGATTAAAGGGATAAGGCCCGATGTCCAGTTTTTCAACTAACAATTCCCAACCGAACACATACACGCGCATGGCGGACGTTCATGGCGTGTCTGGCCTCGTCCTTCTATTCAGATGTGTTTGTGGAGGTTCATATAGGAAGTAAATTCTAGTTGATAGAATAAGTAAAAAACATATACTCATATCTACCTCCATGCACATCTCCCCACTCCAGCCCTCTGTCATTGCCTACGCCTCCTACTGTCAACAGGACCCAACTGGGCGTCCTCTTGCTGGGGTTATGGTGTTTTGTGCTGAACATTTGAGAGAGGAAAAGTACCAGCAAAGCCACATAATTCAGGTAAGAGCTTCTAGTTTTTTTTTCTCAGAATTGTTTTTGTAAAACAATAATCATACTCACAGTCAGTGAAATGTAAATCATTTCTAGTTTTAGGGGCACCAGGGGAAACTTGGGCACTAAAATGAACAGAACCATAATTAGTTGCCATAATTAGCATATTCCAAAAATGTGCAGTGCATATTATTCTTTGGGTTGAACTGGTAACATGCATTCTAACTCTTCCTGCAGGTAGCCCTACATGAATTACTCCACACTCTTGGATTCTCCAGCAGCCTTTTTGCAAGTTGGGTGGACTGTAGCCTTACTGGGCCTGGTGAGTTTGTAGGTTACTGTATACAAAGTACTTAGTATCCAGATCGTATAGCCTTGTTTAATGATGGTTTCCAGTTTGGAACTGAACCTGTGGATTTAGAGAGTGAATGTATCCAGTATAATATCGATCAGGGAAATTTTCATCAAATTCGTTAAAATTCAGTGCTTGAAAAAATAGTTGAAACCGAGGTGTCAAAAAGTTTTAAAAAATCTGTTTAAATTTAAAAATCCACTTCAATTGAGTTTAAACAAACAAACAAACAAAAGATAATCAGTGCACATTCCTGGGCCCCATACAATATCATAGTATCTGCACACTGGCATACTTTAAAGGGCAATTATAGTGAGAAAATTGTTTTTTTTAAATTTCTTCTAATGTATCCTATAAGTCATCCCAACCACCAGGGTACCTTTAGTTTCTTTAAATTCTTCATAGTCCCCGAGATATAAGCCTTTGAATATGCTGTGATTTGTAGGAGCTGCTACACCTCATCTGTCACTCAAAGGCACACACCCACACAATCCAAAGCTCCCATGCAGTACTGTCACACACTCTCACCCACACTATATGTACCATGTGCAACATATAGTCAAATGCTGTCGTGCTAAACACAATCAATAAACCATTAACCCAGTAATATGAGCATAACACACTATAAAACAGCCCCTCCCCCCCAAAAAAAATATCTTATATACATACAAAACCAGTGACTCAAATGGAACACTAATACAGTATATATAATACAGTAATACAGACTATATACCAAACAAGACACACAGTGCAATCTATGAAATATATAGACTAAAGCAACTGAAATATAACAGGACAACAAGCAGTGTCACTGTGTTTGTGAAGGTCTCACTATAGCTGCTGTTACACTGACTCTCTTCAGTGATTATGATCTCAGCTAAGCAGGGGAGAGATATGAACTGTAGGTAAAAAATAAATAACAATTAGCAAAGTTAGAGAACAGGGAGAGTTCAGTAACTTACTTGTAAAGAATCTCAGCACCACTTGTCCTCTCACCCCCTCTGCCCCTCCCTTCAGCATATTGCTACTTTATTCCACACTTTGGTTGCTTGCAGTCTAGCTCTGGAAGGGAGGGGTCAACAGGATGTCAGCACTTCATTTAAAGTCCTTTCAACTGACAATGCTCGGACTCTGTATACAGCCCGTCACTGCTTGAGGGGGAGTAGACAGAGAGGGGAGGGGGACTACACAGCTTGGTACAAACTTCTGCCAGTGTGAAGAAATGAAGCCACACAGAAACATGAAAGTAAGGCAGCTTATACTAAGTGATCTATACATTGTATACAGACAAAGTTTTTTTTTCACTATAGTTGCCCTTTAATATACTATAAACAAAGGGGTTTTAGTACACATTATTGTGATCATATGAATGAAAAGCCTTCCAATAACGTCAGGGTAACCCCCTAACGTCTAAGGTCCTAACGTCTAAGCTTTTTTCTTTAATTATGATTAACAAATTTTTACATCCCTCATACTTGTGCACTGGATCAACATAGCAGGGTTACCTTGACATGGTTGGAAGGCTTTTCATTCATCTGATCACATTAATGTATACTAAAACCCCATTGTTTATAAAGTATGCCAGTGTGCAGATAATATGATATTGTATGGGGCCCAGGAATGTGCATTGATTATCTTTTCTATGTTTGTATAAATGTTTGACCAGATCAGTAGCACTTCCGCTAAATGTAGTTGTAAATTAGCCTAATTGGAGTGCTTCCACTGTCATGCTATTGTATGTATCAATTGAATTGAGGGCTAGGCCACACTAGCGCGTTTTTCGCGCCTTTGCGCACGCGTTTCGCGCTTGCGCCCGCGGTTTTCGCTAAACCGGAAATCTCGGGAACGTAAAAATTCACGCAATTTTCAATGCGCACGCGTTTGCGCGTCCATTCGCATGCGTTCACCATTTTTGGTGCGTTAACGCATGCGTTTCCATAATGCAAAACAGAGAAAACGCATGCGCAAAACGCGAACGCAAATGCACAAGAATCGCACACACAATTGCGTGCGATAATGCTCGCGATTTGGTGCGCGATTCCTGTGCGTTGCAGTGTGGCCTCACCCTCAAAGCGGATTTTCGGGTCTCACAAAATTTTTCTGCTGGAGTCTGTTACAATATTTAGATTTAACTGGTTTTAAGTTTGGGATCTCTGTCTATGCTGGCGATACACTTAAAGCTGATATCAATGTTCGAAAAGTTGATGTTCGGCTTTAATGTCTTACACTGAAATGGTTCTTACCTTCAACATTTTCCACAATGTTCCCCAGCCAGATAACGCATTGCTATCAATGTTACTCCTATAATGTTGGTTGGAAAGTCATTGGGCCAGGAGGTTGTCCTATATCCCTGTCCCAAGTACCTTTTATTTTAACAGTTTTTTTTTAAAGAAAAATGTGTACACACGAGAGTTCTCTTTTAAGGTCTAGAAGATTCCAGACTTCCAAATGCCGTTATAAGGTCAACATTCATAAATATTTTTTATATAAATATTCAAAGCAGAATAGCATAAAGGGTTGGACCCAATAAGAAAGCAAACCAACTGACCACTTAGGGCTAGGCCACACCAACACGTTTTTAGCACGTTTGCGCACGCGTTTTGGGCACGCAATTGCATATGCGATTTTGTATAACATGGAAATCACGGGAATGCTAAATTCCCGCGATTTCCGATGTGCACGCGTTTTTTCGTTTTGTGTCCACCATTCTTTTATGCAAACTAATGCATTTTTACAATATTAAATGACAAAATTGCACGCACAAACACGACGCAACACGACGACGCACAGAAATCACACACGCAATCGATAACACTCTTGATTGTGTGCGTGATTTAGTGCGTTGTAGTGGGGCCTCAGCCTCAATGTAATTTATTGCTTTTAATGCAGACACAGTGGGTGTTCAAATTCTGAAAGCAGTGTTTTTAAATAGGTAAAATTAAGAATTAAGCTTGCAGACAATATTACACTTGTAGGGCAATTTGACCCGTTATAAATAGAGATGGGCGAAAATGCTTAAATCCGTTCTGCCTGCAGATTCGCGGATGTTCGGAAAAAATAGAAAATTCTCAGAAAAACCCAGTAGTCAATGGGGGAAAAAAACCTGCACATATCAGCCTATATATAAGATAAAATAGCAATGGTAACTTATTGGTCATGGCACTGGGTAATGGTCTGGGGAACACGTACATATATGCAGAACTTAAAAAAAAAATAACTTTCCTCACAATCGCACTGTTTTTTGAGCCGTGTTCGAAAATTTACATTTTCAAGGAATTTTCGAGTTTTCAAGGAATTTTTTAAAAATTTGTAAAAAATTATAAAGTAACTTACTGTAAATGGCTCTGGGACCACAGAAATGGTCTGAGGAACAGACCAATCTGATTGTAACAAATTCTGATTGAAAAAGAATCTTATTGGTTAGTATACCATTCAGATTCTTTATATAATTGTATCCAATCAGAATTGCTTACAAATAAAGGTGAAGTTTTAAAACCCTCCAGCTTGAAGCCCATTGTTTGCAGTGTATATGTTTTCAAGGACTGCGGCACTATTCTGATAGGCCACCGACGTGGAGCTCCGCTAATGGAGGGGGTAGGTGAACGCTCCCCTTATTCTACTTTCTGTATAGCTTATGGAGCGCTAAAGTTGAGGAACTGTGCTTGTTTAGAAATCCCGCCCCCCCTAAGACTGAGGCCTCACTGTACTGCGCTCCTCTACGCTCATGTTTGTGCACGCGTTCCCGGCCTGCGAGTGCGTGTTGGCATGCGTCACGATCGAACTGATTCGCAATTGGTGCGCATGCAAAAATGCAGATCACATGAACTTGATTTACAAATCGTGACGCAGGGCTTCCTAGCGCACTAGTGTGGCCACATCAACTTGGTCACACCAGTGTATGCTTTTAAAAGCAAGATTGGATAGCAATCGCAATTGGATCACTCTTAATAGCACTTCAGTGTGGCCTAGCCCTTAAAAATCCTGCGCTTGTCCCTGGGTTTGAAGCATTCCAATGGGCACCAGGCACATACAGCGCCAGAAGTGCACTTTAATGGAGGGGCTACATAGCACTGGCTGGCACATCGTTTTGGCATCCAGACCACTGTCTTTGCCCTCCAGAATTGGTTTATTAATTAACGAACGTTCAGCATAAATGTACAGCCACGGTCATACATTATCAATAATGCGCAGTATCGCTAAATTGTGATACCACGTGTTTTTAAATAGGGCCATTAGACCTCTAAAAGGCCTTACACTAAATTTGAGGGGGGTTAGTTCTCCTAAAAGCACTTTTGGTTCCCAAATTGTGTGAATACATTAGTGGTTAACAACAAGTACTAGTCCACCACACTGAAATTCACACACAGAAAGCTCAAAAAGCAAAAAAAACCTACTGTCAGGTCTCCATTTAAAGGGCATGACCACCCCCAAAATGGCATTCTACCCCACTACTGGCCCCAATGTGCAGAGTTTAAAAATCCTTACCTTACCTCTCTGCTCCAAATTGTTCTCCTGTAATGTCTGTACAAAGTCCTAGAAAGTAAAGACTGGCTGGAGTCTGGCTGGGATGGAAAACATTTCCGCCTCTTAGGTGTCTTCTGAGAGGTTTCTGGCTTGCTTAGTGCAGCGCTCCCCCCCCCCCCCCCCTCCCTGGTGCCCTAGAGTGAAATCCATTTTCTGTAGTGTAGTGGACCCTCTCCCACTCCCAACCACTATATTTGTGTGTAAAAAAAAATAACTCAAACTCTGCTTACACAGCCTCTTCCCCCTGGCGTTCTGTACTGCCATCAGCCGCATCCTGATGGTCGTCCCCTTGCTTGCAGTTTCATGCAAGCAAAGGGCCGTGTCTGAATGCCGGGGGGAACAAGGCTGTGTAAGTAGAGTTCAGATTATTTTTTTTACAAACTAATATAGCGGTTAGAGGTGTGGGGGGGTACACTACAGAATTTTTTCTTAAAAGAGGCGGAGATATCCTTTAAACTCACTTTAACACATTTCTTTCAGAAAGAATCTGATTAGTATGCTTTCTGGAATAATCTGATTGTAACCAATTCTGATGGGAAAAGAATGTGATTGGTAAGTATACTACTAATCAGATTCTTTCTGAAAATTGTAACTAATCAGAAAGAATCTGATTGTCTGTTCCTCAGACCATTTCCCAGGTCCCAGAGCCATTTACACAAAGTAAGTAACTGTATAATTTTTTACCATATTTTTGAAAATTCCTTGAAAATTTGAATTTTCTAAAAATTTTCAAATGTATTTTCAGAAAAAATTCGGAAAGTGGATTTCCAGAAAATCCACGAGATGCACCACAGATCCAAGTTCGGATCCGCAAACTGCCCATCTCTAGTTATAAATCAGACATTTTTATTGTTGGTTATGATAATCTTTTTTTTATAATAAATTATGAGTTCCATTTACTAAATATTTACTTTCCTTAATAAATAAAAGGTGAGGATTGCCCTTCTCGAACTCGGGTCACAAATACAGATGAAAACAGTCAATTCCGCATATATACTCCATCTGTGATGCAGAGAATGGGGGAGCATCTTGGAGTAGAAAGCGTGGGGGCGCCACTTGAAAACAAGGTAAAGTAAGAATCATTAGAGATGTATATAATGTAGAATAATTAAATTATCATTTTTAGTGATGAGTCTCGGTTTTTAAACTAACCAGGCTTCGTTTCCGAAGTGCCAGTTTTGAAAATCCGGCAGAATTTTCATAAATTCCAAATGTCTGATTTTTCAGAATTTTTGAAAGTCAAAATTGGAAAAAGTGCTGGCACCTCTTTACCTTACAATCCTGCTCTTTATGGTTTTCCTGCAGTCCTTGTCCAAAGTCCAGGAAACTGAAGAGTAGTGGCTGTCTTCCTGTTCAACGGTCTCCTATCTTGCCTGCGAGACGAATGCTGACATGCGCAGTGGAGCCCTCCCCCCCCCTCCCTCCCCCCCTCCGGACACCATCTTGCTGCCCTTCCTCCTAGCGTGAAACCAATTTAATATTATGATCCTTAGGTTTGCACACCCCCAACCGCCAAGTTAATACAAAAAAACAAAACATTCTGCTTTAATTGGGTTTAAATAGTTTTTTGGGAATTTCACCAGTTTTGTTCATCTGTAATTATAATAGGAAACAGGAAGATGTAGCAATAAGCAAGCAATGGAACACTAAAATATAATAGAAAGTAAAACAAGAATAATAATGAGTTTTAGTAAATTTTTTGGGCAATTTATGTTTTCTATTACGTGCTTACATACACCTATTTCCCCTGCAGGGATTTGCACAGTCCCCCTCATCCCACTGGGAATCTCGCCTGTTTCAGGGTTCTATATTGACTGCCTTGCTCAACCCTCCACACCTCACAGTTCTGGATCCCATTACATTAGCAGCCTTCACAGACATGGGCTGGTACAAGGTTAATACAACTATTAAAAGTCAGCTTATATGGGGAAAAGGTAAGAATACCCAACTTAATGTTCTATGCACGTTACAGGCAATATTATGGTAAATTTTTTTAATAATATAGTGTAAAGTTAGATTGCATTGAAATTTTATTGTAATATATACTTTTGAATGTAATACAACAACAATTTCATACTGTATATTTCCACTTCCAAAACGCTGAGGCAGAGAGGCAAACCTAGCACATCCTTTCAGAAACCTGCTTTTACATCATTATCTTTTGAGTTTGTTTCCTGAATTTGCGGGTATTTTTTAAAACCTTGGCAAACATCTGTGTCACTGACTGCAACACAAGCCCAAAACATGATAGATCTACCCCCATACTCAATAGTATATTGTATAGTATAGTGATGAATTGATGAATCCTGGTGTGGAGAAGGGACGGATTTATACTTTTTTCTCCCTTAGGCCAGGTAACTTGTACCTGTGCTGCCCCCTACATCTGCCAGTAACACTCACTTTCCCCACTGCAAAATAAGTAATCAACTTTGATAGTCGCTATTGTCCATGCACAGGCGAGAGAGCAGTCCTTGTTCTGGTCCTTGTTAATTGCTCAGTTTGCAGTGGTAAGAGAGAGGTAAGAAGAAGAAAACATCGATTTAAATAAAAAAAATTAAATATTTGGTTAAGTTGCCCTTAAAAAATATGTGCTTTGAGGAAGGGAAAACATTAAAGGTAAGTACAGTAGCACTGCACTAGCAAACTAATATAGCAAATAGTAAACTAGACCAGAATGTGCACCTTTTACTTTAACAACCTGAGACATTGCACAGAGCAGAGGCTGGCCCAGAAGCCCAATACAGACGCCACTTGCAGACTTCCTTGTCTTCTTCTTCTTGCCTTTTGTAAAAAACAAGCTGTATGGGCACTTATGTTTACTTTTTATATTTTCTGCTGCAAAGTTTGGCAAAATTCATCTTCTTTCTGCTGGACATTTACAAAAGTGAATTAATTCTTTAGGTGCTGGAGTTTCCTTTGGTCTTCCATCAACTTGCAAAGACACCTCCACTGGCTTCTTTTGTATGGAAAGGTAGGTGTTTAGCTGATTTAATAATCTTCTAAAACCAACATGCTAGACCATACAACATAATTACTTTCTTTCAGCAAGTTAGGATGTCACCACCTGCATCTCGACAAAGGCAATTGCTCTACTGACACATACTTGGAGGGATGTCACATTTACAAGCCACTATTACATGGGGTACGTATTTTTGGCGATACATGTCCCTGCTACCTCTTATGTCCCTGCTAACCTTATAAAGGATAAGGTTATGTAACCTTATCCTTTATTTCATGCAGTCTTCCCACTTTTGCAGGGGGAATGTTGGCTGCATCAGAAAGATGGGGGCCCAGATGAGGTATTTCATAACCAAAGTCGCTGTTTTTTCTCTAACCTAACAAAAGTGGTAAGTGTCTGACATATTTATTAATACTACTTAAGTAAGCAAGCATGAAAGAGAATTGCGTTGTTTGGATTGCGTACTTTGTTGGTTTACAGCAGAACGTGGGTGCAGTTGTTAATGCTGCTTATATGCCTAAACACTAAATTAGGGGGGCAGTTATTTCTTTGAAGGGCAAGGCACATAGGCCAGAAGTAAGGTGTATATGATGGATTCCTCAATTGGTCCAAATCTGTTGGAATGGTTGTTGCCCCCACTGTAAATATGTTTATTGAAATCAAAAGGTTTTGTTTTTGTAAAGGGATTTAACACTTCTTTCTGCTGTGAAATAAATACATACAATATCACAAAATAGACTAAAATAACCGGGTACAGAGGTCAAATAATGGCACGCTTAACAACACAATTACCAAGCATCAGACATTGCTTCATATTACAGGCTCCAGTGCATCAAGAGATCAGAGGTCGCTGCTATCTACATCAATGCTTGGGTGATAACCACTTCCAGGTCAAAGTTCAGGAATCAAAATGGACAGATTGCCCAGCAGGA